>CAMZMU010000020.1:1616672-2816672 GCA_947311845.1 Poa pratensis | reverse complement strand
TGGTTCGACCCACCCAGCCACAGTTAGGTCGGGCTCGGGCACGTAAACAAGACACGCAGCAACGGTCAGAAATCTCTCGACAGTCAGAAATCTCTTAATATCATCTATGGGTGAATAGTTTAAGTTTGACGCAGCTTTTTTCCAAAATCTTAATAAGAGCACAAATTCGGAAGTTTAGGATGTGGTCAAGCTATAGTGAAATACATAGTCAGGGCAAAACCAACGTCGGGACAAACTCCGTCTGCCCCCTTCTGTTTTTGTCCGTGCGGACAAATTATTTGGCGCAACATGGTGATGCAAACGGATCGGTCTCCATTTTGTTGTTCGTCCGGGCCCATTTCCAACACAAATTTGGATTGGATTTGGGTACAACCAGAAACACCGCCGTGAACAGTGGCACACATGTCAACACTTCCCCACCCCGATTCGAACATCTCTGACCTCCTCCTCCCCTCTATGATGTGACGTTGTTTCCGTCCTCTTTGCAACCCCCGCCATCTGTTCTCTCGCCACGGCCGGAGTTGTTCCTAGTTTTTTCGCCGTCGAAGTAGCTCGCATTGGGCGGCCTATGCCCCCTTCAACCTGGGTCACTGTCATCCTTTCCACCCGCAGCTGAGTTTACACGAGCTCCGGAGTACGTCGAGGTCGACGAACCTGCTCCTGGAACCAACCAGGAGAGGGGGACTACACCAGCCGAGGTTCATCCATGCATGAGACCGACGCTGCCCACAACATGTTCGACAGTTTGCCAGACCTCATTGTGAGGTACGAATTCATCATTGATTTCATGGCAGATAGCTCAGATGAGATTCTTACCATTATCGTAGAGGATGAGCATGATGATAATATCTACGACAAAGGGTCTGAATATGAGGGTGAGATGATTGACCCGATGGTGGAGTTGAAACATTTGAACAACTCCTCCGATTTCAACGTGAAATGCGTGATCGGACAACTCACCTTGAACTTCAAAATGATTTGGGTAAAAATGTGCGGACTTACGTAGGAAGCTAGTAGTTCTATCTTCTTGTTTCCAATTTATCTGCTGCTATGAACAATGTTTTACATTCATTTGCTTGTAAACTATGTGATTTTTATTTAGTTGATTGCAAACTATGTGATTAATTTGTTTAATCGTGTGTGATACTTCATTTATTTGTTGACCGTTTTACCGTTGACATACACATACACGAACTGGTATCGGCCACGGATCTCGTTTCATCGACATGGGGACATTTCCACGGTGTGTAGTACTATAGATTGCTGGGGTGGGGAGAGGTGCCCGTGGTCTGGCCAGTGCGGCCTATGCCCCCTTCAACCTGGGTCACTGTCGTCCTTTCCACCCGCAGCTGAGTTTACACGAGCTCCGGAGTACGTCGAGGTCGACGAACCTGCTCCTGGAACCAACCAGGAGAGGGGGACTACACCAGCCGAGGTTCGTCCATGCATGAGACCGACGCCACCCACAACATGTTCGACAGTTTGCCAGACCTCATTGTGAGGTACGAATTCATCATTGATTTCATGGCGGATAGCTCAGATGAGATTCTTACCATTATCGTAGAGGATGAGCATGATGATAATATCTACGACAAAGGGTCGGAATATGAGGGTGAGATGATTGACCCGATGGTGGAGTTGAAACGTTTGAACAACTCCTCCAATTTCAACGTGAAATGCGTGATCGGACAACTCACCTTGAACTTCAAAATGATTTGGGTAAAAATGTGCGGACTTACGTAGGAAGCTAGTAGTTCTATCTTCTCGTTTCCAATTTATCTGCCGCTATGAACAATGTTTTATATTCGTTTGTTTGTAATCTATGTGATTTTTATTTAGCTGATTGCAAACTATGTGATTTATTTGTTTAATCGTGTGTGATACTTCATTTATTTGTTGACCGTTTTACCGTCGACATACACCCACATGTATCGGCCACGGATGTCGTTTCGTCGACATGGGGACATTTCCACGCTGTGTAGTACTATAGATTGCTGGGTGGGGAGAGGTGCCCGTGGTCTGGCCAGTGCGGTCCTCTACTCCGTGCTCTGCATCTGCTCCCTGAAATAGAAAAACCCAAGTGGCGTCCCTTCATGAATCAAGAGACGGCGACAGAGCGTCAGAGCCCAAAGGTTTTGTGCAGCCGTTTTGGCAAAAAGTAAATCTACTGTAGCATATGGCAGAACCAATCTACTGGTGAAAATCACAACATTTATCAGATTGCTTTACATGGTTGTAGGCCGCGATGAATGATTTGTCATCGTGCCACAACAGAGGCATAAGCGCTAGCGACGAGGTGGAGCACTGGAATAGAGGAGTTCAATGGGTTCTATAAGATGGTTATGTAGTTTGTGAAATGAATATTTATCCTGAGAAACAGCTTTTTCATTCTTTTCCTGGTAATGAATCCTAGGAACTAATTATTTATCTTCTATCGACGCGGTTTCACAATTAAGCATCTTATGCTATCTAACTCTGCAATTTTCATCTACTTGAAGTGCTAATTTCTTGCATGCTACATATGCTTGTTTACAAGTCTATCATTTTAACCATTTGTTCAGAAATCTACTCATTTTGTTTTGATATATAGGTTTAGTTGACCTATTTACATTTTTTTCTGTGATAAAAAATATCCTAATGTATACCTGGTTTCATACCTACCGTGGGATAGATATTTTTCAAGATATTCAAGGAGCAAAGAATGGTTTAGGCAAGAAGATGATTCCTCTATTTGAGTTGAAGAGATGCTTTTAACACGGAGTGTATTAACCATCTTGAGAGTGTATGTAGACATACCCAAGGGATTAGGGACACGTGTGCAACAAATCCAGGAGATATTGCGGACCAAGTCATGTACACGAACGTACAAAAAAATCTCCGCTATTTGTAGACTATTCGAGTAATATATATATTATTCGGGAATGAATGGACTCATGAGTTTTGTTAGCACATATATCTGTTTAGGTTGAAATTAGTGTAGGAGTCCATTCATTTGTGCAGCCGGCTGTGCTGACCACTGTGCTGCTTGATAGCTGCACCATGCACTTGATTTTCTCAAGCATCAATAAATTTTAGTCCTCAATTTTTCAAACAACAACAACAATAAAAACAATAATAATAATATGTATTAAGTTATGACTTTGACTTTTTTAAATAAATTATGTTATCTTTATGTAATTATCATGTTATTCAACACGGTGCATTGACGTGCACCGTTACTAGTGGGAACAAAAGCATGGGTGATGTATGGCCACGTCAACAAGGAGTGAGTGCTGCTCCCATCAGACAGCTATGATTTACTTTGTATAACTATGTGTTTTCTTTTCGAACAAAAAAAAATCATAGTTGTTTGGATTTTTGGTAGTTTTCCAAAATTTTATCAGCACTATGATGTAACTAGTGTCATGTGCTGTTTATGGTTCAAGCTTGGCCGAGACGGTTGATCACGGCGTATGGCACGATTCTACTCTTATGCGTGTTCCTCTCGTGCCAGATTTTTTTCATATTTTGTTCAGTTTCCAGCGATTTTCTAAAGTTTCTCATGAGTATGATATTTGTCACCATGGTCATGCATTCTATATCATTCAAGCTTGATCGATAACGATCGTCATGTGGTAGTGATCGCAAACTTTGTCCTCTTCTGACTTCTCGGCTTCTCGCTACCTTGTTTGTCGCCCTTTCTCGACTTGTGCACATCCAACACTCATGAATCAAGGAACAATACGAAGGTGATGTGCATATCCAACACTCATGAATCTTTCTCGACGCTTTCATGGACGACAACATGTTTGTTGCCCTTCCTCGCCTAGTTTCGCCCCCAACACTTTTGATGTGTTGATGGTTGGTTGCAAGTTTGGAGACAAATGCCTAATTCGTCGACAGTTAAGAGAAGCTCGAGACTAAGCAATCACAAATTTTTCTTTTCATGCCACCTAAACTGAACACAAATACACGGTCGTTTTTGTTCTTTTATTTCCTTTTATTCCGTCTAAATAAAGAAGAAGAAAAACGACTAGTCCTGGCAGACGATCCCACCATGGCCTGAAAAGAGCACGCACGAACTAATTAAACGCTAGGAAAAAATAAAATTATCTTCAAAAAATAAAATGGAAGCTAGCAAACTACTCCGAACGTTACACGCCCTACGTAAGGTGTTTGGGTGTGGAACCTAATGCATGGGACATGCATCGCCAGCCCACCCGAGACAAGGTTTGTTACGAGCCTCTGTTTGACCCCACTTGTCATTAACTGAAAAAATTGGAGTAAGATCGCATCTCAGATAGCGAAACAGATCCGCCACACGCCCTCATCCTTTGGATGCCCTTAGCTCAGTGAAATTAGCCATAGTGGGGCTATCATAGATAGTAGCATGCATGATATGTTAACAAAAACATGACTTATCACTGCAATTAATGATGAAAAAGATGATAGTGCTATCGTAGATAGATAACATAAAATAACAGTTTCCAAGTCAAAATGAGTTTACAACCTATAATTAATGCAATATATACTATATAATAACATAAATATGTTACTACCATAGTGGAAGTAGTAACATAAATTAGTTGATACGCCCCACTATCGCTAATATGACAACAACCAGATGGGGAAACACGGGACTGTGAGAGTGTGAGACCTAATCCGTTAGGAAAAACCAAAGTAATATTTGCAGAAGTGAAACAACCTGATATACACAGATCTGTACGCTCACCATAGCCCGATATGGACACTCGCCAGCTAACAGATCCTAGCATCTGATTGGCTAGGTTTTTAGAAAATACGACTTGTTTTGGATGTGTTTTGTTGGATGCAAATAGTGGTGAAATTATGCACTCATGCCGTATGATTGGCATGAGATTTTTTTATAACTAGTACACGTGCACGTGCAACGCACGTCTAATATAATGTTGGTATTCAAAATAATGTGGCAATAAGATCGAATGATACAAAGACAATAATTCATGGCAGTTCAAATGCATCTTAGACATTCAAAGAACTGAGATGAAGGGGATTAGCACGATACTGGATTGTAGACTGAGATTGTAGACAGATTGCAGCATGGATGGAGCTTTGAAGTTCAGGAAAATATTATGCACACACACAAAAACTTAATTTAAATGGATGATTCCAAATAAATTAAATGGCTTATTCTACATCCTTAAATACAAGGGAGTGCAATTTAAGCATAGTATATCTATGCTTTTCATACCATGATTTAAGGCACTGCGTCTAGGAACTGCAGTACACTATTGAGATGGTAAAGCCGTTCCCCTGAAATCTAGAATTCAAACAAACAACCAGTAGCACTCCAGCATTAACGTCCCTCCCATCTGGCCATCTCTCACAGTGTTGTAAGCATACTTCGAGAGACAGACTTAATTTATGTCCACTAATCATCTCAAAAAAAAGATGGATGAACCGGAATGCAGTTTTCTCTGTATCAGATCCATGAACAACACCTGACAGCTAACCCTTGCACATGTTTTGAGGAGGAAGGCAACGCAGTTACCAGAGCCGTGGAGATTGCAGTTGTCTCGGCGACCGCCAGTTGCAGGCTGAGCTGCACCTTTTGCCGCGAGGGCCCCGCTAGCTCGCAAGGCATCAACACCATGGCGCCACCACCAAGGGTTAGGGATAATACATGTGAAGAGCAGATACATGCATGTTTGACTCAAAGCTGCACGCATCTCCGTGAGCTTCCCTCTATCCATCAGCTCCGTGAACGCCTCCACGCCGCTTAGGTATCGCCACATCACCAATTGCCTCGGTGGCGGCAAAACGCTGGCGGAGTTCAACAGGAGTTTTTTCGCCAAAAAATCGAGATGAACGGCGTCAGGCTGGCTGCCTGAGCTGCGTCGGGCAGGAAGAAGATCAAGCGCGGTCGCGTTAGCAGGCCACGACTGGGATCCATTGCCGACGAGTGAAGGGTGCCCTGGCGGCGTTGAGGCGGACCCGGACCGGCGACAGTGGATCGAACTGAAGCAGGGCACCGGCGGTGGTGGAACCAATCCCCCGCGTGCTCTACTTCTGGCCGGCGGGCAGAGAGGAGGTCCAGTGCGTCAGTACTCGGCGGAGATGGGCGACGTGCAACGTCGGCGCGCGGCGTCGCGTGAAGTGCGGCAGGGGCGCCTTGTGCGGGAGGTCGGCGAGTGGGGAGCGTGCCCTGGCCGGCGCTGAGGCGGACCCGGACAGGCGCTCCAGTGCTCCTGTCTGGCGAGGCCGCGCTCGTCACTATCGCCAAGGCCGCGCTCCTATGCTCGCCCGTGCCCTCGATCGCTCGCTCCCGCCGGCCGCGTCCGTCTCCGTCGGTTCAAAAAATCTAGCCTGTTGAATCGAACAGTTTATTTTTAGGGTGGCAATCATGTAATTATGATGGAGCTGAAAAGGTTTGGAGTAATCTAGATCGTCGATCAACATAGATTTAATGTATCAACATAGCACAACACAAGTTTGCTCTTTTAATAGTAGTATAGATTGGCAGAACTATCAGTGGTTTTCTAAAATTTGTCATGATTATGATGTTTGTCACCATAGTTTGTATCGTTCAAGCTTGGGCCATATGGTATCCCTCTCGATGCTCCCGTGGCCCACAACTTCCTCACCTTGTGGCGCACTCGACACTTCTGATGTGTCGATGGCAATGTCGCAACCTAGGCGGGGTCTTGCAGAAGAAGGGTTCCATCTTGTTCCTCATGTCATCGACGGTTTGACAGAAGCTCTGGCCTAAAAACCACACAGTGTACTTGTTCTTTTTCTTTATTTTTATTCGTTACAAAGAAGATGAACTTGGCCCCCCTCCCATTCTGCTCCACTAGCTCCGCTGGCCAATAACTATTGAATCCATAAAAACTTGCAAAACACATTTGCCCATGGAAAAACCCAATAATTTTTTCATAACAATTATATTTGTGCACTAGAAGTTTCTACAAATATATGTGCTTAAGTACACATACACTAAAGATTTGATAAAATAATTTTAGACCCAATAATTCAGAGATATCTATCTATCATAAATTTGTATAATAATACATAATTTATATAATTGTAAAAACAATAGAAAGAAAATAATGTTACAAAATCAGTTTTAATATAACGCAATGCAAGTGCGTTTTCATCAATATACGTCATAACTTTACATAAAAACACTTAACTGATATTTACTAATTTATTATTTGGTGGACTATGTCAAATAAGTAACCGAAGTTATATTTGATAAGACCTTAGCATTATACCCGTGAGTCTTAAGTATAAAAAATTAGTATAATCTGCGAATGAAATGCCCTGGTTCGGTTGTTCAGCAAGAGGAGAGGTGGAGAGGCTTTCATGCGTTGTAACCAACCACGGGTTTCGTGCGGTGCATAGCAACTAGCCCTCCCATTCGGCCACAAAGTTTGATTCTATAGCTGTTTCCACCACGAAATTAAACAGCATATCCCTATTTTTAACAGAAAAATATTTCATTTTCAATATTTTCCAAATCAGCAGCCAACGCTACGTCCACAATTTCGGCAGGGTCTCGGTCCCGTGCACTACACGATTATACTTTTTTGTTTCCACCGAGGAAAATTAATATCCATCCCCATATTTTTAGCAGCTGAATTTGTCGGTTTCAATACTTTCAAATTAATATCCATCTGACGGCTAGGATTTACTTTGTATGCTCGATTTGTTTATTTTTTTGCGCCAAAAAAAAATCATAGTTGTTTAAATTTTGGCAGTTTTTCTAAAATTTGATAGCACTATGGTGTTGGTTATCACTGTCATGTGGTGTTTATTGTTTAAGCTTGGTCAAGACAGTTGATCACGCGTATGGCGGGATTCTACACTTACGCGTGTTCCACTTGCACGGATTTTTTTTTCATATCTGGTTCTGAATCCTGCAATTTTCAAAACTTTCTCATGAGTATGATGTTTTTCACCATAGTCATGTGTCCTCGGAGCGCATCGAGCATGTGTTGTGCCACGAGGTCCTTCTGTGGGATATGCACACACACACAATATTATCTCCCTTTTCCTGTCAAGGTGCAAGACCCTATCGGCGCACCGCCGCTCCGACTCATCCCTGGAGCCCTCTCCTTACATCACCAAACCCATGTCGAAGACTTCTCCCTTGTCTTGCACATTTCTCGGTGTCAATCGTCCTGCATCCCGTGGGTTCCGTCGGCAATCCTGCTAACCTAAGAATTTTCATCGCCGGTTTCAACGGGAACCGGTGGAAAAGAGTGCACCTGTTCGCAAGAAAAAATGTAAGAAAAAAGTCAACCCACTGAAAATTCTTAGTATGTGATCTAGAGATTGCACACTGCTCCCGAACCTTAATAAAAAAATCTAGACTAATTTCAATATATATCTCAAAATTTTGGAGTTTTTCCTTTTGAATGGGATTTAGTAGGCGGAGACGGTGAGCGAAGCCCGAGTTAACCGCGATTTCTCCACCGTGTGTAGCCGCCCGTGTAATGGGCGTCACATCGAGAGGCCCGTGGTTTGGTCACATGGCTCGGTCCTCGAGTCCAGCGGTGCAGATTTTGGGGTCGATCGGATTTTCGATGTCAACTTTAGGGTGTGTTCTATAAATCGAGGGACTTTCTTGAAAGTTCTTTATTTTTAGGGTCAACTTGTTCTTGTAAGCCCTCCGCTGTTTTAAGTAGATTATATGTCCATCGGGGGCCTCCTCTGTTCAAGAAAGACAGCTATACTAATATTCTTCATGAAGAAGTATTCGATTTATATACTCTAGAGCAACTCTAGGAGACTGTTTATAAACGCCATAATCATAAAAACTATATATTATTATATAGTACCGCGTAAAATCTACTTTAGCAAATTCCCTAGTACGACCTAAAAGTAATAAAATATGAGCATTGTATAATTGGCCATTAAGCATGTAATTTTTTTGCCATTTATAGTGAATTGTATCCCATATTGCTACGTTTTCTTGCGCGAGACCGCCATGCCGGTTCGACTCTTGTCCGACACCTTCCCTCACTTCGACAAATCTGTGTCCGGGTGTTCTTCCTTGCCCTGTGCTCTTTGAATCATCATCGTCCATCCCGTGGGGTTCGTCGATAATTCCGCCAAAGGTAAGAATTTTCGCCACCTAGTTCGACGGGAACTTGGCAGGAAGAGAGTGCACCTGCCGCATGAAAAGTTAAGAAAAAAAGTGGCAACCCACCGAATATTCAAACGGTGTGAGGTCGGAGATTGCACTCCTGCTCCCCAACCTTAACGAGAAATTCTAGACTAATTTGAATATATATGTCAAATTTAAGAGGTATTTCTTCTGAACCGGATTTGGGAGGTACTTGTAAATTTTAGAGTCGCTGTTGCATTTTGGTTAGCCGTTAGCAGAGGTGACACATGAACTGGTATCGGCCACGCATCTCGTTTCGTCGACATGGGGAGGGTGAGGCCCGTGCTTGGGGCACATGGGGGAGACGCACTGCGCGGTGCTCGAGTCCGAAATAGAAAAACAGCGGTGTCATGGTGTGCGTGCTACTGCTCTTCTCCTCGGAGTGATCATGCCGCTTCCTGCTCCGCAGCGCTTGGTCGCCCAAAAAGTAATGGACGTTGGCAGCTCAGCTGGACGTTGGGCATCTCCGAGAGCAAGCAGACATAGATGCTCTTTGGATGCTCTCTCTAGATTCTAGAATGACGCTGGCCAATCAAAAATAAAATCAAATAATAGTATTTAAATTCTGAAATCATTCTGGATGTAATCGATGATGCATTATTTATATTATAAGCTAAACAAAAGTAACAAAATTTTATATATTTTGGAGATTTATGAAAGTGTATATACTCAAATACATATAAATTTTAGTTTATATAGCTTCTGATATAAATTGAGATTTTGCATGTTTGCGCGATACAACATTAACATCATGCCGGATTTTTATCAGTATTTCTAAAACCTGTAATATGATTTTTGAAAATTTTAAAATAATTAATAAGAACAATGGGGAGACAGAAATCTTTGTTCCCTTAATCCCCTCCAATACGCAAGCTCCCTGGAAATAGCAAGCTCTCGGTGGTCCGATTTTTGGTTCCGCCAGTGGTCGCTATGTGTCAGCCCTCCATCGGGATTGTTGGGGGCGCACCAAAAGGACAATTAAGTAAAACAGTGGCCTTTCATAAAAAAAAGTTAGATTATGACACCAAGCCGGAATAAAAATCCGAACTTTCGACTAACAAAGCAATCTTCTACTATTTGTGTGCAAAGATTAACAATTTTATTCGCAAATTACATAAAATTCCCAATTACTACATCGCCCAATGTGTGCCGAGCTTTACGCAAATCCTCAGATGGACCTGGTCCAATAATTGGAACGTGGGACCCACGCTATTTCTGTGGCGCATGGGTGGGCATGCGCCACAGAAATCAGACATTCTGTGGCGCGTTTGATGGCATGCGCCACAGAATGTCTGATTTCTGTGGCGCATGGACATCAGATGCGCCACAGAAAGTCCAAAATTTCTGTGGCGCACGTGCTACCATGCGCCACAGAAATAGTTCTGTGGCGCACCAATTAAGGGTGCGCCACAGAATGACAACCCACCTATAACCCTTTTCCTAGTAGTGCAACTTTAGGCAAATTAACAAAATTGTTAATCTTTGCACACGAAGAGTAGAAGAATACATCGCCCAATGCGTGCCGAGCTCCTCACGTGCCTCCCGCGTGACTTTCCGCTGACGTGCATGCCACGGTGGCGTGTTTTTGCTAACCAGACCAGCTTTTGGGTGAAATGAACACGCAAACCAAGTTTAAGCGTCGCGCGACTGTATCTTTTTAACTTGTTGTATGAAATTGTTCCCACGAGGCAAGTTCTTGTACTCCGCGTGCAATTGCCTCTTCAAAGTATGTTATTTATGCTCTAGATCACCTCTAGCTAAGTATTTCAAAATGCTCAAAATGTAAAAAAAAAAGTCCTATTATCTCAGAGTTCATGTGTAAAAACCACCAACTCTTGAAAGCAACCTAAACTATAAGGTTTTTTTACGGTGATTGTATAATTGGTCATGCAGCATGTAATTTTTGCAAACGGGATCTATCATTTCAAATGCATTGTCTCCTCTGTTGTTGGGTTTGTCGTGCGCGTAGAAATACCATCTCCTTTTTCCCGTCACGACAAGAGATGTTGACGACGGGCTGCCACTCTGACTCTTCCCCGCCGCGCTCCCATTCCATTGTTGAACCCGCGTTCAAAATTTCTCCCTCACCCCTCGCTCTCTATCTCGTCGTTGTCCATCCCGTGCGGATAGTGAGCAATCCCACCGGCATAAGAATTTTTGCCTTCGAGCTCGAGGGGAATCGGGAGGCGGAGAGTGGAGAGTGGACCCGTCGCATGAAAAGATTAAAACAGGCAAGTATTTTGCATGATAAACTATTTTACTTCAGTAAATGTATTCCTTTCTAAAAAGTACTGGTTTATACTTTAGAGCAACACTAGCAAGACTCTTCAGAATCGTCCAAAGAGGTTAAAAACAACTACTCCCTCTGTTTCTTAATGTAAGGCGTATAGTTTTTTGAGAAAATTTTCAAAATATAGGGTATATTGCGATTTATGGACAATATTACACATCCAAAAATGAGTTCCAATCCATAATGGAGAGATTTAAAGGATTCTTTTCAATTTGTGATGATTAGGGACTTCTCTCTCCCATTCTTTTCCAGCAGAAAATGAGCCCATAATATGCAAAATTCCCATGTCTAAATATTCGTGCAAAAAACTATACACCTTATATTCAGGAATGGAGGGAGTATTATTTTAGATTTCAGCAGTAAAAAATACTTAAGGAAACTACATAAAGGGGCCACAATATGAAAAAACTTACTAGCATTATATAATGGGACTATACCTGAGCATTTTTCGGGCCGGGCCGGGCTCGGGCCGGGCCTAAAAAAGCCCGACGCAGAAAAGTCCAGGCCCGAGCCCGGCCCGAGCCCGACAAAGCCCGATGAAGCCCGACAGGCCCGGCCCGACCCTTCCTGATTTGCTGTTTTTGCTAGGCCCGAGCCCGGCCCGACCTGTGTATCGGGCCCGATTTCCAGGCCCGAGCCCGGCCCGATGTGCAAGCCCGGCCCGGCCCGACATTTTCGGGCCGGGTCGCGTCGGGCCGTCCGGGCCGGGCTGCCCATGCCCAGGTATGAATGGGACATTCAACATGTAAATATTTCGAACGAGACGTGACACTTACATTGCATTAACACATGTTACTAGGTTTTTTATGCGCATAAAATATCATATCTTTTCCCCGTCACAGTGTGAGACCCTTTCGTCGTGTGCCGTCTCTTCCCGCCGCCTTCCCCTCCCATTGTTGAAGCTCTATCAGAGACTTCTCCTTTGCTCCTCGCTCTATCTCTCACCGATGTCTATCCCATAGGGCTCGTCGGCTATCCCATCAAGAATTACTTCCTTGGAGCTAGCAGGATGGAAATGATCTTGCCGTCGCTTCGACTCTTCCCCGCCGCCCTCCCCTCCCATTTCCGCCACTCTCTATCTTCGTCCAAAAGCCACGCACCAGCACCAGCACCCAACCCATAGACACATGGGTCCTACTTGTCCACTCTTTGGGCACAAAATCTAGGTGATGTATATGCCACTGATGTCGACGACCGGTTTGATAGAAACTCTCGCCCACAAACAACATGAGGAATCACAAATAGTCTTTTTATGTAGCCTAAATAAAGTGTATTCTCCTCTGCTAGCTCCGTCGGCCAAAACTTCCGAAACACATTTGACCATGACAAAACCCAATAAAAGATTTGCATACAATACACTTGTGCTCTAGAAGTTTCTAAAATTATATATGCTTGACTACTCATATACTCAAATATTTGTTATTATAATTTTAGACAAGAGATATGGATCCATCATAAATATGTATAATAATACATAGTTTATATAATTACAAAACAATATGAAGGGAATAATTTTACAAAATCATTTTTTAATATAGAGTTGTGCAAGTGTATGTTTCATCAATATATGTTACAAGTTTATACAAAAAACACTTAATTCATACTTAGTTATTTATTGTTTGTTGGACTATGTCAACTCAGTAACTGGAAATTATATTTGATAAGACCTTAGCATGCTACCCATGAGTTTAAGTATACAATATTAATATAATCTACAAATGAAATACACTGATCTGGTTGTATTGGAAGAAAAGAAGTGTTGAAACGTACAAACGGTGAGAACAACGAGCCAAAACTGTCTTGAGATTGAAGGACAATAAAGATCGATATAGGAGATCAAGAAATAGAAGAAATCGAAAAAGAGCAAACACTCCGAAAATATGGTAAGCCGGAGTCCAACTCGTCACACAAAAGAGCAACAACCTATCAAAGGCTTGTTCCTACGTTGTGCGAGGAGAAGAACTCCTTGTCCATCCGTCGTGGCTATCTACATGGACTTGAGCCTGAGTTGATCTTCTCCATGTCGAGTCGATCTTCGCTCGTTGCCATGGACTTCTCCATGGACTTGAGGCTTCATCATGAAGAAGAAATTTTGAGAGGACAGGCCTAAGGGAGGGAGGCAATGTTTGTTGAACGAAGAGAGAGGAGGTCGTGTAGGGGCGGGCTAGGGATTACACTCTATTCCATGTTATTTATTTCGTGATAAAACAATTCATAGCTATTTGATTTTTTTTGAAAGCTACCTAAACTATATATGAGATTTTTTAATTACGGTGGATTGTATAATTGGTCATTCACCATGTAAATTTTGCAAACGAGATCTATCATTTACAATGAATTGTCTCGTCCGTTGTTGGGTTTCTCGTGCGCGTAGAAATGTCATCTCCCTTCTTCCTGTCATGACACGAGACAAGTTTCTAGACAAACAAGGAGCTTCTTCTCATAGGTGTCCTCTTGAAATTCTTAACCCTGATGATGTGACGGTTTCTAGGCAAACTAGGAGCTTGTATGGTGGTCTATCGTATGGGAGCTAGGGTGATCATTCGTGATCATCTCAGAGCTTGTATGGTGGTCTATCGACAAGTTTTTTAGGAGTCGTCGTCATCGGAGCTTGCTGAGTCTCTGACAAGAAGGTGATCTTCGAATCAGATGGCCTCTCATTGGTGTGACAGCTGAATTCGTCAAACTTAGACATGTCAACTGTTGGTATCGTCGTAGCCGACATTAAACATTTGGTCATCGGTTTCGTTTCACAATGTGAAGTGTGTTGTTAATCAGGCAACGCATATTTCAGATAAGTCTTGTATCAGTTTAAACTCTTGTTTGGTTTCTTAATCTGTTCCGCATTGCATCCGTGAAACTCAAGCGTTCGTTCTCTCTCAAAAAGAAAGAAAAAACGATCAAACCATCCCGCAACAAGACTCCATGGCATTAAAAGAGCATGCACGAACTAAACGCAAGGACAAAATCAATTTATCTTCAAAAAATAAAAGAGGAGCTAGCAAACTACTCCTAGCGACTAGCGTTATACCCGTAACGTTTACTACCTGTGTGGAACCTATTGCATGGCCCCACTTGGCATTAACTGGAAAAAAGTGGTGTAAAATACCATCTCAGATCAGAAACCAGATCAACGCGCTATTTCTGCGACACGTCCCCGTCTACGCATAAGCTGGATCGATCCAATAGTGTGTTCTTGTCTCACAGACATGGTGGGACCACTAGATGGTGAGACCTAATTCGATATGAAACTGTAAAGTAAAATTTGCACAAAGTCAAACCGGGTGACGTACACAGATCTAACTCTCACTGTAGGCCGATAGGGACAGGGACAGTTGGCAGCTCACCGATCCACGCCTCTGATTGGCTGAAGTTTTTAAATACAATAACTAGTTTTGCATGTAAATATTGGCCTCCGTAAAAAAAAATCACGAAACAGATCGAGCAAGGGTATGCTTCGTATTGGCGCAATTATGCTCTCATGCCAGTCCCTTTGATAGGAGATTTTTATAATTCGCTGAATTATCAATGGTTTTCCATTTTGTCATGGGTTTGATGTTTGTCACCACAGTCATGTGTTGTCTATCGCTCAAGCTTGGTCGACAAAGTCGCGATATGGCTGTGATCGCTCACTTAAATCTCGCCACACATGGCATCTCGCAACCCTTCTACTTGGAGGAGAGTTGCATATCCAACGTTCATGAATCTCCCTCGACGCTAACGTGGGCGACAACTTCCTCACCTTGTTGTGCACTTGACGCTCTAGATGTGTCGATGCCGGTGTCGCAACCTAAGACGGGACTTGCATAAGGTGGGTTCCATCTTGTACCTGGTGTCGTCCACGGTTTGACAGAAGCTCTGGCCTGCAAACAAAACGAGGAATCACAAATTGTCTTTCTGTGTCGCCTAAATGGAACATGAACTTGTTCTTTTTGTTTCCTTTTATTCGGTACAAAGAAGACGAACTTGGCTCCCCTCCCGTTCTGCTCCGCTAGCTCTGCCGGCTAATGAACTATTGAATCCATATAAACTGCTAAAACACATTTGACCATGGAAAACCAAATAAAAATTTGCATAACAATTATGTTTTTGCTCTAGAAGTTTCTACAAATGTATGTGCTTAACTACTCATATACTAAAGTATTTGATAATATAATTTTAGACCACATAAATCAGAGATATCTACTTATCATAAAACAATAGGAAGAAAATAGTGTTACAATATCAGTTTTTAAATATAGTGCAATGGGCAATTGCTTTTTTTCATCAATATAGGTTACAACGTTATACAAAAAGCACTTAACTAATATTTACTATTTTAGTATTTGTTGGACTATTTCAAAAAAAGTAACCAAAATTATATTTGATAATACCTTAGCATTGTCTCAATGAGTTTAAAGTATAAAAAATTAGTATAGTCTGAAACTGAAATGCCCTGGTTTGGTTGTTCTTGAAACAAATATCAACATGTTGGAAATTTTCTCTAACCAACACTAATAAACACTAAAATTTTCTCATTCCGTCACTGTCCCCGTGATGTTGCTGCATCGTTGACCAAAAATAAAATGAAACATATGGACGTTGGCAGCAGTCATGACCATTCCGATCCAGGAGGGCTTTCAACGGCTGCGATGCGCGACCACGAGTGGGCTAGCGCCGTGGTCGGATGCTCGCTGAAGTTGGGCTGCCAGCGGTGGTGAGCTTAGTTTCATTTGGTAATAGGCTGATGGAGTGAGCGGTTGTTCGTGCTTGAAGTGGTCTGCCAGATTGGGAGAATAGATGGGCTGAATTGGGGGGAATGACTGCTTTGGGTTTTGGGTGTAGATTACGTGGGGGAAAAAAGAGGTTTGGGGAAGAATTTGTATTTTGCAAATGACGAAATTGCAGAGAGAGAGGAGGTGAAAAAACAGGATCAAAGTGCGTCAATTGACAAGGATCAAACTGGAAATCTTGAGGAGGTGGATGGAACCAACAGACAAAAGAAAAATCCAAGAAGCCAACCTATGGATCAAATTGGCTACTCAAATGGGCAGATCTCGCATGTTCCATGTCCACCAGAAATCATGTGTCAAGAGGCACAAGTGTTTCTTTCAGGAAATAGTTACTAGAGGAAGAATTTTCAATGAGAAACGAGGAAATTCAAACAAAAGCTGAAAGAAAGTAAGACGGAAGACACAAAGAACCAAAACACGATGCCAGTGAACAGGGGAAGGTTCTCAACACCAAAGTCATGTGTGAGAGGGGAGGAACCATGTCCATAAAATTTCTCGACGACTTCTTACCTATTTGAGAAATCTAGCTATCTCGGCTTCGTATCCGAAAATACGGTACGCTGTGAGAGGAGAAGCAATCTCCACGTCGAATCGATCCTTGCTCGTTGACTCTTCTCCGTGACTATCATTGCTATGCATCGCTGCATGGACTTGTGGATACACTGCAAGGTGGGGGAAAATCTGCTCACTACGATGTAGTTTCTCATGAGTATGATGTTTGTCACATCATAGTCATGTGTTCTATATCGTTCAAGCTTGGTCGATAACGATCGTCATGTGGTCGTGATCACACACTTTGGCCTTGTCGTTCATGGCTTCTCGCAACCCATGTACTTGGATGTGCATGATGTGCATATCGAACGCTCGTGAATCCCTCTCGATGACTCTCGTGGACGACAACCTGTTTGTTGTCCTTCCTTGTCATGTTACACCCTTGACACTTCTGATGTGTCGATTGCGGCGGTGCGAGCTAAGCAGGGTTTTGGATATGTAAGGCTCCATGGTGTCCCGAATGTCCTTAACATTTTGACAGAACATCGTACTATCGAGTCTCGATGCTCCCATCCCATGTACAACAATCTGGGTTTCGCCTTTCCTCACCTTATTATGCCCTGGTGTCTCGATGGCGGTGTTGCAAGCTAGGCATGGTCTTGGAGATGAAGGGCTCCATCGTGTCCCTAATTCGTCGACGGTTAAGAGAAGCGCGAGACTAAGGAATCACAAATTTCATTTTCATGCTGCCTAAACTCAACATGGAAGTATTTGTTCTTTCTATTTCTTTATATTCGGTATAAAGAAGACGGAAAATGACAACTCTTGGAATGAACTCGAGACGAACTAATTAAACGCAAGGGAAAAGAGTCGAACGGTTAAGAAAAGCGCGAGACACCTCTTGGAATGTTCTGTCAATATTTGCATGCCAAGAAAAGAGCATGCACGAGCTCGAACTAAACGCAAGGGAAAAAAATCAATCTATCTTCAAAAAATCAAAGGGAAGCTAGCAACTACTCCTAGCGTTACACGCGTACGTAACGAGTCCGGGTGTGGAACCTAATGCATGGGACATGCATCAGCCAGCCCACCCGACACCGTAAAAAGGTGCGGTAAAAAGATGAAACAGATCGACGCGCTGTTTCTGCCACACGTCCCCGTCTTCGGATACAGCTAGATCGACCCGACAGTGTACCCTTGGCTCACTGACAGGACGGGACGCCCAGGTGGGAACCACCGGACGGTGAGACGTAATCCGTTAGGAAAAAGTAAAGTAAAACTTACACAAAGTCAAACCGCGTGACGTACTGTACGCAGATCTGTAGTGTCGCCGTAGCCTGATAGGACACTCGACAGCTCACCGATCCGCGCCTCTGATTGGCCGAGGTTTTTGGAACATATGACTCAATTTTGGATGTGTTTCGTTGGATGCAAATATTGACTTTCGTAGGAAATTTCTTTTTTTTTTTGAAGCCCATTACCGTAAGGGAAGCCCCTACGGTTAATTTTCAATAAAATAAGGCCCCAAAAGATTGGGAGGTATTTTACAAGGTAGATCGTTCAGGGAGGATCAAAAGCAAAAGAAAGATACATAATTAGGTAAAGGTATCTCTGGTCCACTCAATAAGAGGGGAGACTAGGGCAGCCTTGACTCTATGTTGGTGCAGCAGTAAATCATGCAGAAACCGAGCTCTCCATCCACCAAAAGATGTAGCAACAGTTTTGAAGATGAGATCATTTCTGGTTTTCCAAATATTCCAGGCTGCAGAGGCGAAAATCTCCATGAAGCACGGTCCCGAAAAGGAATGAATAGCAGATAATACCCGGGGAGAGATGTCCAGCTGACAATTCCAAGTAATGCCAATGGCAGCCCAGCAGGTTGCAGCAAAAGGGCAATCAAAAAACAGATGATCATGTGTTTCCAGAGTCTGGGTCGTGCATAGCACACAGGATGTCCCCCCTTCAACATGCCACTGTTTGTGAGTCATGAGATCCTTGGTGTTCAACCTATCATGCATCAACAACCAGAGAAAGACTCTCAATTTGGGCAGGCATTTGGAGGCCCAGATGGCGTCCAGTCCTTTATCCCTTGGAGCTCGACTGAAAATGAACTTGTAATATTTCGCCGATGAGTAAGTGGAATTTCCCCAAGCAAAAGAGCGGGTATCAATGGAGTTAGCATCCAACTGGACTGTACCTAGCAGCTGCATCATTTGTTCACGTTCGGCATAGGCTTCCAATGACAGGGGCAAAGCAAAGAGCTGAGACGGGTCCTCCCTATTAGCAGCTACCGAGGCCACAGATAAATCCTCCTCCAACGAAAATGAGAAGAGGTGGGGGTAAAGATCACACATGAGGGTGTTGCCATGCCAAAAGTCCTTCCACAAAAGCGTCAGGTCACCGCTCCCCACATTCGAGATAGTGACGCTTCTATAAATGTTTATCAGGCTGAAGATGTCACGCCACCAGAAAGAGCCCCGAACTGATTGAGCTTGTGGGGGAGTATCGCCGTAGAGGGACCAAACCAATTTAACCCAAGGAATATCTGTTTTACAGAAAAATTTGTGGAGCTGTTTTAACAGCAATGCAATATTCTGAATTTCCAGGTTAAGTATCCCTAGACCACCATGTTTCTTAGGACGACACACCATGTCCCAGGACGCTAATGAGTGGATGTTGCCAGAATCCTCATCCTTTGCCCACAGACAGTGTCTTCTGCCTCTATCAAAGATTTTAATGATTGATTTGGAGATTTTAAGAGAGCAGAGATAGTGAGTTGGCAGAGAAGACATCACTGAATTGACCAAATTCACACGAGCACCATAGTCTAGGAAACGAGCAGTGGCATTTAATCTTCTTTCAATTTGATCAACCATTGGTGACATATCATTAACAGTCGGTCTGGTGGAACCCAGAGGGAGACCTAAATAGGGAAAAGGGAGAGATCCTGTCACGCAACCAAACACGCCAGCGAGATTAGCAAGGGTGGCTTGGTCAACATTTAGAGGCATCATACAAGTCTTGCTGTAATTCACATATAAGCCTGTAGCCGAGGAGAATTGCTGAATAACTTCTTTAAGGGCCAAGAGCTGCTGGGGACAGGCTTGAACAATAAGAAGGGTATCGTCGGCATACTGAACAATAGGAAAATCTGCACCAGGTATAGGAAGAGGAGCCACCAGAGTTCCATCAGAAGCAAGACGATTAACCATAGTCTGAAGTAAATCAGCCCCTTCGACAAAAAGAACAGGAGAGAGAGGATCACCCTGTCTAACACCACGTCGACAAGGGAACTTTTCGCCAGGTACTCCATTGAGAAGGATAGAAGAAAAACCAGTGTCAAATATTGACTGGATCCACATTAGCCAACGATCATCATACCCTTTGCAGCGAAGAATCTGAAGAATGGCCTGATGCCCAATGGTGTCAAACGCCTTAGCGAAGTCCAGTTTAAGAATCACCGCTGCTCTCCCAGATTTAGATACCTGATGGATGTATTCGTACGCCCAAGCAATACAATCCTATATTGTGCGAGTTTTCAGAAAGCCATACTGATTGACATGAACTAGACTCAAGATCTTCTTTTGGAGCCGATTAGCAAGAAGTTTGGTCAGCAACTTGAAGCAGGTATTAAGCAAGGAAATTGGGCGAAAGTCATTTGGACCCTCTGGGGCATTAATTTTGGGGATAAGAGTTATGAAGGCACCGTTAATACTCTGTAAGTTAACCGACCCAGTCCAAAACTCATGAACAAGCCGATAAAAATCAAACTTGATAACTGGCCAACAAATTTTGACAAACAAACCATTGAAACCATCGGGCCCGGGGCCTTATCAGTTGGCAACTCAGCAACAGCAGTATCAATTTCCTCGGTGGAAAATGGAACAGAGAGGGCATCCAAACCAGCAACAGGTGCAATAAACTCAGAGAAGTCAAAAGTAGGGTCCAATGGCACAATTGTCCCCAATCTTTCCTTAAAAGTGCAGCGAAGGATCCCCTCTTTTTCATGATGCTCAACAGCAACAGACCCATCCGGTCGAATGAGAGAGGAAATAGTGTTTTTGCGATACCTGATAGTTGCCATGGAGTGGAAATAAGCCGAGTTTTCACTACCGAACTTGGCCCATCTAGCTGTGCATCTCTTTTTCCAATATTCTTGCTTGCAATGGAGAAGATGACTTAATCTGGACTTGATAATGTTTCTGAAATTCCACTCAGTAATATCAAGATTCCTTTGCTCTTCAAGCTCATCAAGCATGAGTATGACCGAGTTGCAGTTGGCCACAAGTGTGTTAAGGACAGACAGACTAGTGCTCCAATTTCTCAGTCCTTTCCGAAGGAGTTTAAGCTTGGCAGAAATGCTTTTGGCACCGTCACCGGGGCACTGAATATTCCAGATTCTATCAACCACATCTAAGAAACCAGGCATCTTGACCAAAAAGTTCAAATCTAAATACTTTGGCCTTGGGAATAGTGGTACCAATAGAAATGACACATGGAACGTGGTCTGAAGTTGGGCGAGCCAGTGGATGGACCAAGGTATTGCGGAATTTCAGTGTCCAGCTAGCCGAAGTAAAGAACCAGTCAAGTTGTTCCATAAGAGGTTCAGACTGCATATTTGTCCAGGTGTATGCCCTGCCTTTGATAGGCAACTCAATAAGCCCCTGATAACTGATCACTTCGTTAAATGTTGTAATGTCATCAAGGTTAGCACCAGCTCTATTACGACTATCCGAATACCTATAGAAGTTAAAATCACCCAAGAACAGCCAAAGATCATCATCATTAACATCCAGACTGAACAGCCAAGCAATGAAGTTCTCACGTGCGATGCCATCACAAGGACCATACACATTCACTAAATAAAATTCATCATTAGATACAGATGAGGAAAAATGGATCACAATACCAAAACTTTCCTGCTGCAATACAGTTCCAGTGAACATGCTACCAATCCACATAATCAGCAGTCCACCAGAGGCACCTTCAGACGGCACATAAGCAAATTTATCAAATTTTTTGGGAGCAAAGTTTCTGAGAAAATTATGAGTAATCTCTCCCCTTTTAGTTTCCTGGAAACAAATAACTGAAGCTGAACTTTCATCAATTTTATCTCTCACAAGCGGCCATTTCTCTGCCAAATTAATACCACGAACATTCCAGCATAAAATTTTCCAAATTTTGTTTAAAACATCCATGAGGGAAAGCCAAAGATAACTGGGGCATGCAAGCAACCCCACAGATTCGACCAATAACACTGACCGACGAGATCATCATACTGGCAGACACAGCGACTGACACAGACATGAAACAGGCCATAATGATCGACCCAACAGACATCAAACGACCAGAGACACAAACTAAACATCACGAGCTTGACGGAGGCGAGCCTCAGAGAGGTCTTCAGGATCGATATGGCAGTCCTCCACTCCTATGCGTTGCATCTCAGCCACCTGAAGGATTGCAGGAGGGGTGGCACGTGCCACCGAGGAAGCACGGCACCTGGTGGAAGTAGGAACAGGATCATGCCTAAAACCAGCATTACGATTCCGCGGAGAGCGACGAACTTGAGAGAGAACATGGGGAGTTTCAGTTTTAATCAAACGAGCTCGCGAACGAGTGATCGCCGGAGAGGTGGTAGTAGGTGCAGCAGAAGTAGGAGGAGCATCCATCATAGAACCATGGTCACCCATCGTAGGAAATTTCACGAAACAAATCGAGTAAGGGTAGGCTTCGTGTTGGCGCAATTGTACTCTCATGCAAGTCCTATTGGCACAAGTTTTTTATAATCGGCTAAATCATCAGCGGTTTTCTTAATTTTGTCATTGGTATGATGTTTGTCACCATAGTCACGTGTTTTGTATCGGTCAAGTTTGGTCGATAAAGTCGACATATGGTCGTGTGATCGCTCACTTAGACCTAGCCTCTCATGGCATTTCACAACCCAAGGTGAGTTACGTATCCAACGTTCATGAATCCCTCTCGACACTCCCGTGGGCGACAACTTCGTCACCTTGTTGCGCACTCAACGCTTTTGATGTGTCGATGCTGATGTCACAACCTAGGCAGGTTCTATCCATCCCTCGTGTCATCGACGGTTTGACAGAAGCTCACTAGTACAGAAAACCTTACCAGTGACGCACCAAATAAGCTTACCAGTAGCGCAATGTACGTGCGCCACTACGGCCGCGCCACTGGTAACAGGCTATCTGTGGCGCACGAGCCGTGCGCCACAGATAACACAGTTTACCTGTGGCGCACAAGCCCATGCGCCACAGATAGCTTGTCATGTGCGCCACTAGTATATTTTTTCGATATTAAAAAAATGAAACTACTAATTAATACATTGGCATTTTTTGAAAAGGACCCTGGATCTATTAGCAACAGCTGAATTTACAAAAACCCCATAAAATAAAACAATTACAACCGGGTCCTTCATAGCACTCAAAAATTACAAATAAAACCCGCTCCATCGCGCTGCCGTCGCCAAACTCGCCGGCGGCTGGGCTCCGCCCCTCCGGCGACTCGCCGGAGCTCGTCACGCTCCCCTCACCGGAGCTTGTCGCGCTCCCCTCGCCGGATCCCAGTGCTAGGGCCTGGGGCGTTGCAGCGGCGGGGCACCGCGCGATCCGAGCGGGCGGGGTGGAGGTCCTCCATGGTGGCGGCGCGGTCAATGACGCGCAGGGCCTCCATGGCAGCAGCGCGGTCGTCGAGGCGCCCGTGGAGGAGGGCCAACCCCGCGGCGCCCAGCTTCACGGCGAAAAAGACCGTGGGCTTGCCCTCGACGGCGACGGCGGTGGTGGAGGGTGGGGACGCGGTGGCGACGGCGCAGGTGCGGGCGGTGCGGGTGGTGCGGGCGTGGATGGGGATGTGGAGCGAGGAGGGGGCGAGGGCGGCGCGGCGGGAGTGGGGGCCGGGTGGAGGAGGCCGGCGGTGGTGGTCGCGTGGTAGAGAGGTGGGAGACTGGTAGGTGGAGAAGGGGATAAGAGACAGTACGTGATGCGTCTTTTTTTTCTTTTGACTTAAAGCATTCGTGTGGTGCGATTTGTATGGTGGAGATGGAGGCTGGACTGGTGGATAAGGTAGAGAGAGAGGGTGCGGTGCCCATTTTTTGTGTGCAGTATCTGTGGCGCACAGATTTAGCTGTGCGCCACAGGTAAATTTTTACCTGTGGCGCACATGTTTAGTTGTGCGCCACAGGTATTCTCTCCCCTCCCTGCACAAACTTAAAATATCTGGCGACAGATACCTGTGGCGCACAATCTATCCTGTGCGCCACAGGTAATCTCGTTACCTGTGGCGCACGACACTGTGCGCCTCAGGTACTCTCATTACCTGTGACGCACGCAAATAAGTGTGCGCCACTAGTATTCTCTCTCCTCTCACGAAGAATCTGGGAAAACTTACCTATGGCGCACCACCTTCTTTGTGCGCCACAGGTAATAATTTACCTGTGGCGCACAGGGACGCACCACCTTCTTTGTGCGCCACAGGTAATAATTTACCTGTGGCGCACAGGGACGCACCACCTTGTTTGTGCGCCACAGGTACAGGGAACGTGGTGTGCAACAGGTAAGTTTTCCCAGATTCTTCGTGAGAGGAGAGAAAATACTAGTGGCGCACCACTGAGCCTGTGCGCCACAGATAAGTTTTCTCCTATAAGCATTTTTCTACTGGTGGCTCTGGCTACAAAAACAAGGTGATCTTGTTCGTTTTCTTTCTTTTTATCCGGAACAAAGAAGACGGACTTGGCTCCCCTCCCATTCTGCTCCACTAGTTTTGCCGGCCAATAACTATTGAATCCATAATAACTTGCAAACCACATTTGCCCACGAAAAATCCAATATAATTTTTATAACAATTATATTTGTCTTCTAGAAGTTTCTAAAAATATGTATGCTTAAGTTCTCTTGTACTAAAATATTTTATAATATAATTTTAGACTCTGTAATTCAGAGATATCTATCTATTTATCATAAATATGTATAATAAAAATATTTTATATAATTTAAAAACAATAGGAAGGAAATAATGTTACGAAATCAGTTTTTAAATATAGCGCAATATGCAAGTGTGTTCTTCATCAATATACGTTACAACTCTATATAAAAACACTTAACAAATATTTACTAATTTATTATTTGTTGGACTATGTCAAAGAAGCAACCAAAAATTATATTTGGTAAGACCTTAGCATTATACCTATGAGTTTAAAGTACAAAATTAGTATAACCACTGCAAATGAAATGTCATGGTTTGGTTGTTCTTGAAAGAAACATCAATCGACAGATCTCGTAACCAAACCACTCAAAATTACACGTAAATGCTAAGTTTCATCAACCTACAGGTATCAGGTTGACATTTAAAAGAGTTTCAAACGAATCATTCATCTACAGCTAAGTAGGCATGTTGAAAATTACATGGAAATAAAAATGTTTAATATAATTATGAGTTGTAACAAAAGTAGGTTGCACTAGTTTGATCAGAAAAAGTAAACAAATCGACAGAAGATATTAGTTCAGGTAAACTGACAAAAGCTCAGTGATTTCTCCCTATCGCCTCTAGTTAGGAGGCCACGACGTAACAAATCATAGTTGTTCGTATTTTTTGGCAGTTTTTCAAAGTTTTGAGAGAACTATCAAGTTAGTTAATTATCACTTTCATGCGATGTTTATGGTCCAAGCTTAGTCGAGACATTTGACCATGCCGTATGGCGCGATTATGCTCTCATATCGGTTGCTTCGGCATGAAATATTGTTACATTTGCTGCATTATCAACGGTTTTCTAAAGTTTGTCATGTGTATGATGTCGGTCAACATAGTCATGTCTTTTGCATCGATCAAGCTTGGTTGATAAAGTCGCTACATGGTGCAGATCAATCACTTTGACCTCGTTGTTCATCACTTCTCGCAACCCTTGTACTCGTCGTTCAATGTTCACAAATCCCTCTCGACGTTTTCAGGTACGACAATTTTTGTTCGCCCTTCTTCGCCTTGTTGTCCCTCACAAATTTCAATGTGTCAATGCCGGTTACGTGACCTAGACAGGGTCTTGCAGATGTAGGGGCCATCATGATCGTAATGTCGTCGACGGTTAAGATGTTGGTCACTATAGTCATGTGTTTTGACCGTTCAAGCTTGCGCGTGTTGTGCTCGCTCATTTTGGGCGCAATTATGCTCCCATGAGCGTTCCACTCACATCAGAATTTATCATAATTGGTTGAATTTCTAACGATAATACATAATCCAACACCCATAAATCCCTCTCGCGGACGACAACATGTTTGTCATTCTTCCTCGCCTTGTTGTGCCCTCACAAATTTCGGTGTGTCAATGCCGGTTACGCGACCTAGACAGGGTCTTGCAGATGCAGGGGTCCATCATGTTCGTAATGTCGTCGACGGTTAAGATCTTGGTCACCATAGTCATGTGTTTTGTGCGGTTTAAGCTTGGTCGTGACATGATCGCTCACTTTGACCTCGTCTTTCATGGCTTCTCGCAACCCTTGTACTTGAAGGTGAACTGCACATCCAAACCCTCATGAATCCCTCTTGACGCTCTCGTTGTGCGTCCTCGATGCTTTAGAAAATATATGTATATTTTGGATTATCTGTTTTTGTTATATTATATTACGTATAAATCAGACAAAGCATGAACTCCATACGATGCCGCCACCCCTACAACTAGCCTACATGCCATGAACACGAAAAGAGCGTGCACAAACTAAACATGGACTTGTAGACACATGCATGATGCGTGAGTATATGTGCCCGTCGCGAGAGGTTATATAATTCGCAGGGAAAACATATTTTCGGACTCAGCGGCCCGGGCGGGAGATGCTCCAAAGAAGGATAGTATGACAGTGGCGTTTCATGGGTATCCGTCATGTCATGGGTGTATGTGCCGTTTCCTGCTCTGGCCGCGCACCGTCCGTTGGCCCATGTGGACCTTGTCAGCTGGACGCATGTGAGTGTGGGAGAGAGCGTGTAGATGCTCTTCTCTTTGGATGCTCTCCTCTCGACGAGTAGGCTCAGTACTACTTTTTTCTTTTATCTACTACTCCTACTTTTTTTTTTTGGACAAGCTATGACTCCTACTTTTGAGCCTCCTGAGCCAGGGGCTGTATTTTTATTATTCACTTGTCTTGTTGAAATGCAAAAACAATGTCGTTCCCTCAAAAACCTATACATTCTTGTCACGTACACCTAACTCGCGAAAGGGCTACTTCTCGAGCGCGCGAGCGCTCGCGCGGTCTTGCCATTTCGACGGACGCGCGTGACGCTCCCCTTTCCCTTTTTGCTTCCTTTTCCGTTTCTGGACCTCCGATCCCGATCCCCCTCCTCCTTCCTCTGCTCGATTCGGTCCATGGTGGCCGGGACAGTGGACAGCGGAGCTCTTTGATACGTCTCCAACGTATCTATAATTTTTGATGTTCCATGCTTGTTTTATACCAAATGCTACATGTTTTGCATCTACTTTATGTCACTTTTATACATTTTCCGGGACTAACCTATTAACAAGATGCCGAAGTGCCAGTTCCTGTTTTCTGCTGTTTTTTATTCCAGAAAAGCTAGTCTGGAAATATTCTCGGAATTGGACGAAACTTCACGGGAGTCTCTATTTTGCCAGAACACACCAGATGAAGCAAAGGAGCAACAGAGGAGGGCCACGTGGGCCCCACACGCACCCAGGGCGCGGGTCCCCCCCCCCCGGGCGCGCCCTGGGGTGGTGTCGGCACCGCGGGTGCCTCCAGCCGCCGCCCTTTCGCCTACTTATTCCCCCCGACGCGAAAACCCTAAGTGCCTGAGCCAATATCCACAAAAAGTTCCAGAGACGCCGCCGCCGTCAACCCTAGCTCGGGAGGGTCCAGAACCTCTTCCCGACACCCTGTCGGAGAGGGGAATCGTCACCGGAGGCCTCTACATCGCCATGCCTGCCTCCGAGGTGATGCGTGAGTAGTTCACCCTTGGACTACGGGTCCATAGCAGTAGCTAGATGGTTGTCTCTCCTATTTGTGTCATCATGTTTAGATCTTGTGAGCTGCCCTACATGATCAAGGTCATATTATTGTAATACTGCATGTTGTGTTTGCTGGGATCCGATGAATATTAAATATTATGTCAAGTTGATTATCAATCTATGCCCTATGTTATTTATGATCTTGCATGCTCTCCGTTGCTAGTAGATGCTTTGGCCAAGTAGATGCTTGTGACTCCAAGAGGGAGTATTTATGCTAGATAGTGGGTTCATGCCTCCGTTGAATCTGGGACAGTGACAGAAAGTTCTAAGGTTATGGATGTGCTGTTGCCACTAGGGACAACCTAACGATGCTATGTCCACGGGCATATGTGTTTGTTTACATTACGCGCTTTACTTAATGCGATTATCCGTTGCTTGCAACTTAATACCAACGGGGAACTCGGATGACAACCCAGCGGTGGATTATTAGTCATACACGCTGTTGGATAACGGTCTATGTATTTTGTCGTAATGCCCAATTAAATATCATAGTAATCATCATGCCATGTATTTGCATTGTCATGCGCTCACTATTTGTCAATTGCCCAGCTGTAATTTGTTTACCCAACATGTTAGATATCTTTATGGAGAGACACCACTAGTGAACTGTGGACCCCGGTCCAATTCCTTTACATTGATTAAACCACAAACTGCAAACTGTTCCTTTTTCATTCGCTGCAACTTAATGCTCATTTTCCACACGAGACGTTTAATCCTTTGTATTCAGCAAGCCGGTGAGATTGACAACCTCACTGTTTCGTTGGGGCAAAGTACTGTGATTGTGTTGTGTGCAGGTTCCACGTTGGTGATCGTATTGTGCCGTGCGAGTCGCCAACAACCTTCTGAAGAATCGTTACTCCTACTGGTTCGATAAACCTTGGTTTCATACTGAGGGAAAACTTGCTGCTAGGCTACATAAAACCTTCCTCTTGGGGTCTCCCAACGAGCAAGTACGTCTTGCATCACTCTTCTCCTCAGGTCTGACAGCCCCCTCCTATTCCCTTTCGCTTTTCGATTTCCTTGCCGCTGCCGTGCCATCCCATTCCCCCTAGCGATCCTTCCTCCCTGACGACCACCTCCCCTCCGAGCGGCAGCCGTCCATGACCAGGAGGAGGAGTGGGTCCGCTACCCCTTCTCCCGGGAACCCCTGCTTTCCCTACCTCTCTCTTACTCTCCCGGATCTCCGAGTCTTGCTGTCTAGTGGTACGACCACGCTGGGGCCTCGCCGGCGCCGAATCCAGTCACCCCCTGGCGTCACCGGCGTCCGATGCGTCTGCTCCCACAAATGGTTACTTGAACAGGAACAATGCAGGTGTCAGTATGTCTAGTGATTTTTTTCCAAAATAAGTCATACTTTCTGTCTTGTGTGTGGATTACCTGGATTGCTGGAGCTGCTGCTTGTCTGTCTGATTGGAGTATCAGATGCAGCAACACCTGTAGTGCGGAGTGTCGAGGTGAGGCATATATGTATGGTTCAATTTAGCTGGTGACCGTGGCAACTCCACTCCACTCCACTTGCTGGTTTTGTCTGGCCATTATCGGCTTGATTTAAACAGATCAATGTCGGTGTAGCGCGTGTGGTCTGTGAGTTTAGTATGGTGACCAAGTACTGGATCCTTTTTTGTGTGTGGTTAGTTTGGAAATTATATAGACCAACTTCACCTTTTCTTCTGTAGGAGAATGAATAAAATAGCATTCAATGACGTTGAAGAAACAGTCAGGCTTTGGAGATCGTCGATATCACTAAGGAGCGATCTGAAAGTAAACAAAATAAAAGTTCTAGTGCAAGCAGAACACTTTTATAAAAGTACCATTGCGGACACTACTGAATTTTGTAAGGTAGAACAAAGAATGACTAGGACCAGAGAGCCGTTAAGCTATCTGATACTCTGTTTTTGTACACCTCTATCTGATGGTATCTTCTGCTGATTAGCTTTGTACCCCCATGTATTCCTGCCGCATCTGCATTGATCAGTTATGATGGAGGTCTTGGAGGACTATCACTAGTGGAAACAGGAGCTTTGGTGGAGAGGGGTGTTGGGCTCTAGTCCCGGGCGTGGTTCGAACCCGGACTAGAGGAGGGAACTAGTACCGGGCCGGCTGCTCCGACGCTGCGCAGGTCGGGTCCCGGGTTGTAGGGCACCTCTAGTTCCAGGACGTGATACCACCCGGGACCGAGGCAGTCAGCGGCAGGGTGGAGACAGGAGGGTGGACCTTTCGTCCCGGGCCGTGGTACAGCCCGGGACTAGAGGTCCCGCTATATCATCTCCCACCCCGGGCCAGCCACCATTTTGAACTCTCAAGCTCATCTTCATTGTTTCCTCTCTCAAACTCAAGTGTAGCCCCATTTTTTTCCAAGATTTGTCAAGATAGACGGCACCCATCTCTCCAAGGGTTAGCAACACTTGATCCTTTCACCCGGCGGCTGAATTTTAGCCATTTCCATACAAGTTTAGCTCATTTCATTTTTATAGTGCTACCTAGGTGTTTGATGAAATGCCTAAACTAGGTAGTTCATTTTTTTTATGTATTTTGAGCTCAAATTAATTTATTATTTGTGGATTTTAGTGTCTTCTCGGTCCTCACCGCCGTCGATAGCCCCTGCCATCCCGTGACTGGCACCACCTCGGTGAGCCTCTTCTTTTATCTTTTATTTTACAAAATTACTTGTATGATTTGAATGCATAATTATTTTTCTTGTATAATTTTCTTATGTTTTTTATATGTATAGTGTCATGGTTTTGATATCCGTCCCCGTCGGCCCTCGTCCGGTCTATGATTCGGATGTGGTATATTTTTATAACTATTTATTTTGTTTCATGGTTATAACAATCATGCCGACCAACTTGACATAGATATATTTCTATTTAGGAGGTAGTTGAACCGGAAATTCCAGCCAACCCTATTGTCGAGTATTTAGAAAAGGAAAATAACGATTTAAAAGCAAAATTGAAGATAAGTGAAGATCTTCGTCTCCAATGCCTGGAAGAGAAGATGGTATTGGAATTGAAGATTGCCGACATCGTTGATGCTCACGGGGTCAAGCTTGCCGACGTCGTCGCTGCTAACGAGATGAAGATGGATGCAATGCGCGTCAAACCTAAAAAGATTACAAAATATGTCATTAGTCAAGAGGCTTGGTATCATTATGTTGTTGGTTCAATAGTTACCTTAGTTGCGATTCTGATCGCATTTGTTGTTGGATTTAAATTCTTTAGATAGTTGTATTCTAGTTTCAATTAATTTATGTTTTATGAGAACTATTTTCGGGGGAATACTTTCTAGATTAATCCGCGGCCCAGTGCGACTTACTTTACTCGCACGGACAAAGGCCCATATGGGAGTAAGCCCAATATTGAACCGCCATAAGGAGAAAGATCTAGAAGACATATCCCGGAGAACATGAAGACCAAGTAGTCTCCAAGTAGGTCTCTGTGGACATATTCCTTGTGGAGGAAGTTCTCTTTGTAACCTGACGAGCCTCTGTGTATATAAAGAGGACTCGCCGGACTTAGAGCGGGTCGAGATCAATATCCACGATCTAGAGCCCTAAACCCTAGCATACTCGGCGAGTTCCACATTGGATCGCCTCCATTGTAACACCTTGATCATCATATCAATACAAAGCTAGGATAGGCAGGAAGTAGGTCTTTTACCTCACATTGAGGGGGCCGAACCTGGGTAAATCTGTGTCAATCTTTGGTTCCTGCGATCCCAAGCTCGGAGACGCTTGACTCGTGTAATCCCACCCCTATGAAGTCAGCTATGACATCTGACGTGACAATCCCACGACAGTTGGCGCCCACCGTGGGGCCTGCGGTTAAAGGCGTCACGTTCCGCGCAGGATCCATGAAGGGAGCTGAAGATCTTGTTGTTGGCCGTATCATCACGGTCAACGGCACACGCCTCATCGACGATTCAGACTGGGGGCCGGAAGCCGATTATTTGGAAACCGGCCACGTCATCCCGTTTGGATCTGTCCATGTTTTCGTCGGCTTCATTGGCGGCGAGTCTGAAGATCCATCGCAGCATGGCGACTCAGAAGAAGGAGTCGCGGTAACGGTGGACCAAGAGGAAGAATCTATCAACTACGAGTCGCTACCCCTTGAAGATGAAGAAGGCCAATCCATCGAGTATGTCCTTGAGGAAAGGCTATGCGGAAACCCCGTGGGAGGCGACTCGCCCTCTGAAGGAGAACCGCATATAGAAGGGGTCTACAGGACCACAGAAGCGGATCAAGGGCTGGGCATGCCACCAGGTAGCTTAGCCCCCACGCCGCCAGAAGTAGCAGAACAAGCCGCACCAGACGCATCAGGAGTCGCGGCATCTGCTGCAGCAACCCCAGGAGCCGCGGCCTCAGGAGTCGCAAACAGAGAAACCCCGCCTGGAATTATACCTACGGAATCTGGATCAAGGGTGGCCTCCGACCCGGCGGCCACACGGCCGCGGGGAAGTGTGCTGCTCACGCCAATATCAGCGGCCAACGCAGCCGCCCGAGTGACAGAATTGGAGGCTACAAGGATTGGGCTGTACGATGAAGTCCAAAGAATTGCAGATGAGAGGGCCAGGCTGGCGCGTGAGGAACAGCGCCTCCAACAGGAGCATCAGCGACTCATTGAGGACACCAATGCCTTGCAAGGAGTGCAAGGCACCTTGCCACACAGGCGCTACGCGAGTCGCCTGCAGCCTGGGACAGTAAACCCGGTGGATTTGTTCCAATCACCCACCTCTGGGTTTGTGATGATTGCGTGATTCACACGTTCGCTGGGAGACCCCAAGAGGAAGGTATGATGCAATCTAGCAGCAAGTTTCCCTCAGAATGAAACCAAGGTTTATCGAACCAGTAGGAGCAACGATTCTTCAGAAGGTTGTTGGCGGCTCGCACGGCGCAATGCGATCACCAACGTGGACCTGCACACGACACAATCACAGTACTTTGCCCCAACGAAACAGTGAGGTTGTCAATCTCACCGGCTTGCTGAAAACAAAGGATTAAACGTCTCGTGTGGAAAATGAGTATTAAATTGCAGCGAATGAAAAAGGAACAGTTTGCAGTTTGTGATTTAATCAGGTTAAAGGAATTGGACCGGGGTCCACAGTTCACTAGTGATGTCTCTCCATAAAGATATCTAACATGTTGGGTAAACAAATTACAGCTGGGCAAATGACAAATAGTGAGCGCATGACAATGCAAATACATGGCATGATGATTACTATGATATTTAATTGGGCATTACGACATGATACACAGACCGTTATCCAACAGCGTCTATGACTAATAATCCACCGCCGGGTTGTCATCCGAGTTCCCCGTTGGTATTAAGTTGCAAGCAACGGATAATCGCATTAAGTAAAGCGCGTAATGTAAACAAACACATATGCCCGTGGACATAGCATCGTTAGGTTGTCCCTAGTGGCAACAGCACATCCATAACCTTAGAACTTTCTGTCACTGTCCCAGATTCAACGGAGGCATGAACCCACTATCTAGCATAAATACTCCCTCTTGGAGTCACAAGCATCTACTTGGCTAAAGCATCTACTAGCAACGGAGAGCATGCAAGATCATAAATAACATAGGGCATAGACTGATAATCAACTTGACATAATATTCAATATTCATCGGATCCCAGTAAACACAACATGCAGCATTACAATAATATGACCTTGATCATGTAGGGCAGCTCACAAGATCTAAACATGATGGCACAAATAGGAGAGACAACCATCTAGCTACTGCTATGGACCCGTAGTCCAAAGGTGAACTACTCACGCATCACCTCGGAGGCAGGCATGGCGATGAAGAAGCCTCCGGTGACGATTCCCCTCTCCGGCAGGGTGCCGGGAAGAGGTGCTGGACCCTCCCGAGCTAGGGTTGACGACGGCGGCGTCTCTGGAATTTTTCGTGTATTTTGGCTCAGGTACTTAGGGTTTTCGCGTCGGGAGGAATAAGTAGGCGAAAGGGCGGCGGCTGGAGGCACCCGTGGGGCGCACACCACCCCAGGGCGCGCCAGGGGGGGACCCGCGCCCTGGGTGCGTGTGGGGCCCATGTGGCCCTCCTCTGTTGCTTCTTCGCTCCATCGTGTGTGTTCTGGCAAAATAGCATCTCCCGTGAAGTTTCGTCCAATTCCGAGAATATTTCCAGACTAGCTTTTCTGGAATACAAAAACAGCAGAAAACAGGAACTGGCGCTTCGGCATCTTGTTAATAGGTTAGTCCCAGAAAATGCATAAAAGTGACATAAAGTAGATACAAAACATGTAACAATTGGTATAAAACAAGCATGGAACATCAAAAATTATGGATACGTTGGAGACGTATCAGTTTGCAGCCGCGGCCCCTGTGCTTAGAACATCAGAAGCTACAGTGCCACCTAGCACGGCTCCGTCAACCGCAACTAACACAGCACAGCCAATTGCGCGGACAGAAACTGCGGTACCGTCAGTCGCGGCACCCTTATACACAGTATCACCTGCTACAGTTGCGCGACCCGCAGCGCCGTTAGTCGCAGCAGGAGTTCAGACGTATGCAGCACCATCAGTTGCACCTGCAGTTCCGACCTTTGTTGCGCCAAGGACAGCTGAAACACCTGGATCAAGAGCTATGGTGCAAGCCGACAACAGGGCTATCATGCCCCCACCATTATTATAGCCAACCTTTGTTCAGCAGCCACCGCAGCAGCCGCAAAGGTTCCACACGCCGCAAGGGCACCATGTTAGCCCAGTGGAGAACCTTTTTGCAGCAACAAACATCTTGGCCAGGTTAGCGCCAGCAGGGAATACACCTATGGACAGAGAAGCACGACGCGCCATTGAGATGCTGAGCACGGCAGTTATCCAACAAGCAAATATGTCTGAACATGCGGGACGGCTGCACTCTACACCCTACAACAGCAGGGCAACGGTGGAGAGAAGTATTCACGCAGAGTCGCCTCACGTTGCGACTTCAAGTTCCGCGAGGCGGCAGAGGGAAAACCAACCCGTGGCCCAGAATCAGCCACAGCAAGCTCAACTTGCAGAAGTCATGCAGCCGCGCACAGCAGTTGATCCAGTAGGAAGGCCAGCTCCATCTAATTTATCATCGCGACTTAAAGGCCCGGTCTGCTTCAGCGAGAGAATCAGTTCAGAACCGTTTCCTGCAGATTTCAAAGGACCTCGAAAAGTTGCCAATTACAACGCGAGCATGGACCCTGTTACTTGGCTCAACAACTATGAGATGGGCATGAGTATCCTCAACGCGTCAGAAGAGATTTGCGCCCGATACCTAAACATGATGCTTGAAGGCGCGGCTCACATATGGCTGCAGAATTTACCGCCAAACTCAATAAACTCTTGGGATGAGATGAAGGAAGCTTTCGTCAAGAATTTTCAAGGAACAAGCAAGCGACTCTGCGGAATAGAAGATCTCGAGCGTTGCGTGCAAAAGGAAGGCGAGTCAAGTCGCCACTGGATGAGAAGAATAGCAGAAATCATTCATTCCTCAGACAACATACCGCCGAGCTCAGCAGTCCTGGTAATGGAGAAAAATTGCAGATTTGAGCCGTTGGTCCATAAGCTAGGTCGCATGAAGGACAAGGTCAAAAGCCTCAGCGAAGTAATGGCCGCGGCTAACAAGTACGCAGGCTCAGACACGACCAGAGACGCATCTGATGGAGAAGAGGAGGAAGCTGCTGGGAAAGGAAAGAAAACTAGTAGCAAGCCTCAGCATCCACAAGCCAGCAATGCTAATGCGAGTTACAAGCGCAAGAACGAGGAAGGAAACTCAGGCTTAGTCGCAAATACTAATACTCGCTACAAGCAAAGCGGTGAAAGAGGAAGGAATTTTCACCCAGTTAGCTTGGAATAGGTTTCCAACCGCCCTTGCGACATACATATAAGGAGAGATGGGAAGCCATCCAACCATTCAAAGGCGCAGTGCTATCATCACAAGAAGTGGAAGGATGGGCAGCCACTCAACACAAGCAACAACAATCCAAACAATGAAGGAGGCAACCATGGCGGAGTTAACAATAACAACAATAACGCTGCCCCAAATCCGCAGCCAGACCAGCCACAGTTCCCAAAACAGCTGGGTCAGTATCACACAATTGTGGTCAATACCTCAAGAAGGGAGCAAAAGCTGCGACGACGCAATCAGGCCGTTAATGCCATAGTTCCAGCAGTACCACAGTGGCTAAAATGGTCTGAGCAGCCAGTAGTTTGGAGCCGTGAGGATCACTCAGGAGAAATAAATATTGAGGGCAAACTCGCACTGGTGGTAGCCCCTCAAGTCGCAGGGTACAAGTTAAGCAAAGTGCTAATGGATGGAGGCAGCAGTATCAATATATTGTACTATGAGACCTTCAAAAGAATGAATCTTCAAGAGAAACAACTAAGCCCGTCCAGAACAACCTTCCACGGCGTTGTACCAGGCATATCAGCCCAGCCATTGGGGCGAATCAACTTGGAAGTCGCCTTTGGGACACAAAGCAACTGCAGAAGCGAGTTCATTTGGTTCGAGGTTGTAGATTTTCAGAGCCCATATCATGCGCTGTTTGGCAGAGAAACGTTTGCAAAGTTCATGGCTAGGCCGTGCTACGTATATCTAAAGCTAAAGATGCCAGGCCCCAAGGGAGTCATCACCATTAATGGCGATAGAAGAATAGCTCGCGAATGCGAAGATGGCAACAAGGCCATGGCCAGAGCAGCCTGCGCCGCAGAGAGCGCGCCAATGCATGAGTCGCGAGAAAATTTTGATGATATAGTGGAGGCCAAGAGGCACCTGCTCGACTTGCGGCTTCAGATTACAGCAGCAAGGGAGGCAAGGAAAGCAAAGGCAGCTGCCAACCGCCAATAAACCATCAAGGGTTCTTATACAATAAAGCTGGCCACTCAGGGCTAAAGTAACATCATTTCTGGTCGTCACCTAGGCGCGACCGACACAAGTTTTACCTCTGATCGCCACCTAGGCGCGATCGATCCATTTCTGGTTGCCACCTAGGCGCAACCGACTCAAGTATCTGGTCGCCAACGAGGCGCGACCGACATATGTATCATTTCTGGTTGCCACTTAGGCGCAACCGACACAAGCAACACCTCTGGTCGCCACCTAGGCGCGACCGAACCTGTATCATATAATGATTCTGAAATAAAGCATCTCGAATCGAGCTATCAGTCTTTTATTTTTTAATCATTGGTCCCTTGGGGGCGCGGCAGCTTTTTAGCGCGGCCTATTCCTTGGGATCGCCAAACGAGTGGCATTTATCGTGATTATACTCGACCTCTCTTCGATGTGACTTGCATTATGCGGCCAAAGTACTGGGGTGCGGTGTCAATCAAAGTGCGATCGCCTATCATGGCTGCCAAGTGACCCTGAACACGCATGTTTACCTGGGAAATTCTGAGCCGCGCAAGTCCCTAAGTGAGGAAAAACTGAGACAAATCATAAGGACCAGTCTCTGGTCGAAACATGTACTGAGGAGAGTACTTAACAACCATAACAGTGTCTTATGACACATCAATAATTATTACAAGCCACTAAGGGCTGAAATTATCAAACCATTGTTTCTTCTTCATTTGTGTGCAGCTTTTTGCCTGTGGGCAGGAGGAACAGGCGGCTTACCAAGCTTGCCAGAAGGAGCAGTTGCAGGCTCGCTTGACGGCTTATCAGTCGCGGGCTTGGGGGCTGCAGAGCTGGATACACCAGGAGAAGGGTTCTTCTCTTGCAGGTTAACCGCGCTGGATGATGGAGCGGGTGCTTTCTCCATTCTCTTCCCATCAGCATCGTACTTGCCCAGATAAGTCGCAAGATCTACCCATTCCACCAGCTCAGTTGCATGACTGCGCATGCTCTTCCAAGTTGCCGCGTACTCTGAGGCCGTCAGGTCAGTACCATCTACCTTCTTCGAAGGCCTGCCTTGTGCGACCTTGGCAGCATCAAAAGAAGGGTCGTACGTCTTGGCCAAGGCAAGCACATGAGCCGCACCAGAGCGAGCTGAGGATTCCTTCCAGTCCGTGAAGAACTGGGGCGCCTTGAGCAGCCTTTTCAGCAAACCTTCAGAGTCAGCAGGGACTGGCTTGGTTGGCAGTAGGCAGCTGGACAGCGATTTCAAGCCATCACAAGTCCTCCGCGTGAAATTGCGGATGTGGTCCAGCTGCTCTTGAGTGGCCGCACGTTGAAGTGCAGAATCCTCACCTACATCAAAGCACATATCAGTCAGATCAATGACACGCAAGCAATGATAATGGAGCAAACGGATGCAGATATGAGTCGCAATACTTACCAGCCAACTCTTGAGTCATGATACAGATTTTGGCATGCACAAGGTTGTGAGCGTCAGATAACTTGGTCAATTTTTTCTCAAGACTATCAATTTCAACAGCCTTCAACCTGGCATCTTCATTGGCCTGGGCAATGGCGTCCTTCTGAGCATTGACTTGGAGGTCTAGCTGCTGGATTCTCTCTTGGAGCTTACCCTCAACACTTTTAAGCCGCAGCTCGGCGGCTTTGGCTTGCTCAGACATTTTGTAGCTCTCGTCAGAGAGCTCGCCCATCCTGTCATTAATCTTCTTCAAATCTGCATCACGCCGGCCAAGGAGCTCGCGCAGCCTCTCAAGTTCAGCAGGAGTATCCCCGAGCTGTTTCTCTAATGCGAGCCTTGCAGTTGTTACGGAGCGCAGTTCTTCCTGCAAAAGAGCATGACAGTTAAGTAACACATACAAAAAGAAGAAGTATCAAGCCTCCCTTTACAGCCAAAGAGGAAACTTGATCCTTGGGGGCTAGTGACAGATAAGTGCAGACAGAAGCATACCTTGTAAGCCGCAGACAAATCAGATAATGCCTTGCGGAGATCCGCAGCTTGCTTGTCATTTGATTCTATAATAGCCTCTGACAACTTTTCAGCGCGGCTCATGGAGGATGAGGAGGCGACCTCAGCGCGCAGAGCCAATGTTTGCTGGCTGTCAGTCACAGGCGACTTAACCAGCAGTGTGTCTTCCTCTACATCTTGGGCTACGAGGAGGTCCGTTCCGTCCTCCAGGGCCACCTCTTGGGCAGCCGTGTCAAGAACAGAGGCAGTAGCCAGATCATCGGTGGTGGCCACGCCCTCCACCACAGCATTTTGAGCCGCTGGTGATAAGCGCGGCTCAACCACATTCTCAGAGACAGCCCCAAGATCAGTTGCGGATTTGACCGCACCTCTGCAAAAACAAGAGCATTATATAAAGAAGGGGCACATGAGTCAGAATACAAGCGTTACAAGCACAAAGAGAATCACTTACTCTGGAGCCATCTTCACAGAGGCCATTAGGCCGCCACTTGACGGCGAAGATTGACCTTGGATCCCAGAATCTACAAGCAGAGATTTATATGTTAGTAAAGGGAAAAAGGAATAAGTAGTCAAGATATTGAGGCAGTAAAGAGTTACCAGATTGGAGACCCATGTCCTCGTCAGCTGAGGCAGTGGCTCTGTACACGCGCCTGGCAGCAAAGGAGGTCGCACCCGTAGCGGGTTTGCGACGCTTCGCGGCCTCAGGATTTTCCAGAGCATCAAGCTCTGGCTCCTCCCGCGAAAGTCTCTTCGAGATTCTGCGGGGAGTTGGAGCAGTCGCGACAGCAGAGCTCGCGGCTGGTTCTGGACTGTCATCTTCGTCCAGCTCAGTATCTTCATCACCTGAAGCCGCGGTGACGACAGACGGAATGTCAGCAATCTCGCTGCCCTCCAGAGCGGGCAGCAATTTCTTTTTCGCTGCACGCTTGGGTGCAACGATACCAGCATCGGCCGCAGGAAGCGACCAATAATCCTCATCAGCCTGGATGAAAGGAGTGTAAGTCGCAGTGTTAAGAAAGGAACGCGACTCAACTACAAAAGGCAGAAAAGATGGAAAGAAGGAGTTACCTCGAAAGGCTTGTTGTTAACACTGAAAGGGGCAAGCCCCACCTTGTCAAAGGAGATATCTTTCTCCTCAGTAACGCGGGTGACGAATTCCACCCATTCATCAGGCGTCCAGTCAGCGGCTTGAATGCGATTGACGTCAGCAGAAGTGCCAGTGCACTCCAGGAAGGAGAGCTGTCGCCGACTCACAGGCTGGATGCGCCATTTTGTCCAGCAAGAGAGAAGATCAAGGCCAGTGAGACCGTGATTGATTAAGGCGCGGACCTTGATCAGTGACTCGTTGACAAAAGCCAAAGCCGAGTCGCGGGGTTTAGATTTAAGTGCCTCGGTGGGCACGAAGGCTGAATTAGACCAAGAAGGGAGAGGAGTCTCGCCTTCTGGAGAAGTGTCTTGGCAGTAAAGAAAGATTTTTGCCAAGCCCTGGGCCGATTTGCCGAGGCTAGCTTGGGAAGAACAGAGTTGCGATGGCGCTGAAGGGAGATGGCGCCAACCTGAACATAGGCGCCACCTTTGCAAACACGTTGGCTATTGCAAGAGAAGGAAGCCAACCAAAGATCGATGCTGGGGGCTATGCCAAGGTAGTCCTCGCATAGGACATGGAAATTGCTCACCTGGAGCATGGAAGGCGGAGACCTAAGCGCCACATCAGATCACGGAAGAAAGCGGAGCCGGGCGGCGAGAATCGCCGGTCTACGTGCTCCACAAACATCACCAGTTCGTTGGGTTTGGGGCGCGGCTCGACCTCGCTGCCTGGAGCCCGCCAGACGTTGTTCTCCTTGGGGGGAAGGAAGCCCTTGGCGGCTAGATCCGTGAGATGCTCCTCCGTCACCCAGGATCCCTCCCAGTTGCAAGAGATTGTGCGCTTATCGGTGGATGCTTTCGCCTTGGGGGCCATTGCGAAAGTGGAGATTGGATCGAGAAGCTAAGCACGGGTCGAGGAAGATGACGGCGCGGCAAGGAACAAGAAGATCGCGAGGGCAAAGTGGATAATGACCTAGGCGGCTGCAGCTTATAACAGGAGGGCCCCGCAACTAACGGCATGATCTGCGCTTCCAGCCAACGGCACAATTTGCGCCCGCAAATCGAGTAACGGTCCGCAATTACAGGGAACAGAATATTCCCAGAAGAAGAGATGAGTCGCACAGATAAGTCGCGGCTCTGAGTTGCATAAGATCGGTCAGAACGTTCACAACGCTGCTCATCAAAACCATTTCAAGAAGACAGAAGGTTCTCACCGTGAAGTCCTAACCAATCTTGGGGGCTAATGTCGGGGGAATACTTTCTGGATTAACCCGCGGCCCAATGCGACTTACTTTACTCGCACGGACAAAGGCCCATATGGGAGTAAGCCCAATATTGAACCGCCATAAGGAGAAAGATCTAGAAGACATATCCCGGAGAACATGAAGACCAAGTAGTCTCCAAGTAGGTCTCTGTGGACATATTCCTTGTGGAGGAAGTTCCCTTTGTAACCTGACGAGCCTCTGTGTATATAAAGAGGACTCGCAGGACTTAGAGCGGGTCGAGATCAATATCCACGATCTAGAGCCCTAAACCCTAGCATACTCGGCGAGTTCCACATTGGATCGCCTCCATTGTAACACCTTGATCATCATATCAATACAAAGCTAGGATAGGCAGGAAGTAGGTCTTTTACCTCACATTGAGGGGGCTAAACCTGGGTAAATCTGTGTCGATCTTTGGTTCCTGCGATCCCAAGCTCGGAGACGCTTGACTCGTGTAATCCCACACCTACGAAGTCAGCTATGACATCTGACGTGACAATCCCACGACAACTATGTATTACATTTGGTCACTACTATACTTTGGTTTTAATGTGATGAACTTGTATTAATGAATATGGTATGTTTCCTATTATGTTGGTTTATGGTAATGGGTTTTAGCGGTGATTTGCAGATGATCATCCATGGATATACGCTGACCGACGCTCTAAAGAGTACATGGATGGCGTGCAATCTTTTCTCAATGTGGCTAAGGATAACAAGGGGCCGAATGGTTTTATGTGTTGTCCATGCAAAAAATGTCGGAATGAGAAGGATTTCCCTAACACAGACAGAATTCACCTCCACCTGATAACTTCTGGTTTCATGCCCGGCTATAATTGTTGGACCAAGCACGGAGAAAAAGGGGTTATGATGGAAGACAACGAAGAAGAAGAGAACGATGACAACTATATGTACCCTGAATACGTTGGTAACCCAACAGGGGAAGCTGATGATGAAGAGGTACCAGATGATCCCATCATACATGATGATTTACGTGGGGTCATTGTTGATGCACATACCTTAGCAGAAACTACACTTGAGAAGTTGAAGTTGGAGCGCATGTTAGAGGATCACAAAACAAAGTTGTACCCAACTTGCGAAGATGGCAACACAAAGCTCGGTACCACACTGGAATTATTGCAATGGAGGCAGCAAATGGTTTATCTGACAAGGGATTTGGGAGTTTAGCTGACAAGGTTACAGAAGGATGTGGCTCAATGTCTCGTTAGTTTTGAGTTGGTGTTCCCACCATCCTTCTTCACTATTATGACACATCTCCTAGTACACCTGGTCGACGAGATTCACATTCTGGGTCCTGTATTTCTACACAATATGTTCCCCTTTGAGAGGTTCATGGGAGTGTTGAAGAAGTATGTTCATAACCGTGCTAGGCCAGAAGGAAGCATCTCCAAAGGGTATGGAACAGAGGAGGTCATTGAGTTTTGTGTTGACTTTATTCCCGGCATTAAGTCGATTGGTCTTCCTGAATCGCGACATGAGGGGAGACTAAGTGGAAAAGGCACTCTAGGAAAGAAATCATACATATGCAGGGACGGGTATTCTTTCACAAAAGCACACTACACAGTTTTGCATAATTCCACTTTGGTGGCTCCGTATATCCAGATGCACAAGGATATTGTACGCTCTAACAACCCGGGGATGGATGACTCCGCCATTGCAAAGGAACACATGGAGAATTTTGGCGGTTGGTTGGAAACGCATCTGAACAAAAACAACACAGTCTCAGATGAGCTGTTCTTGTTGTCTAAGGGGCCATCTTCGACTATTTGGACTTTCCAAGGGTATGAGATAAACGGGAATACATTTTACATGAACGCCCAAGATAAAAAGAGCACCAACCAAAATAGTGGTGTCCGCTTTGATGATAAGAGCACGAATGAGGCCACGGTCACATATTATGGTTGCATAGAGCAGATATGGGAACTTGACTATGGACCTTCTTTGAAGGTCCCTTTGTTCTGGTGCAAATGGTTCAACCTGAGAGGCGGCGGGGTAAAGGAAGACCCATTGTACGGAATGACTACAGTGGATCTCACGAATGTTGCGTACGACAACGAACCATTCGTTCTAGCCAAGGATGTGGCTCAGGTTTTCTATGTGAAGGACATGTCTACCAAGCCAAAAAAAAGAAAAGATAAGGAAGTGAATACATCAGCCGATGAGCCAAAGCGCCACATAGTTCTTTCAGGGAAAAGAACCATCGTGGGAGTGGAGGACAAGACAGACATGTCAGAAGATTACGACAAGTTTCATGAAATTCCGCCCTTCAAAGTGACCACTGACCCAAGTCTCAAGTTATATGCAGACCCTTGTCCATGGTTACGGAGCGATCAGAAGAAAGGGTCTCACAAAAAGAAAAAGCGAAGACTAAATAGGGATGTTGTTCATGATGTGTAATAATTTATTAAACTTTTATATAATTTATAGTATGGAGGACAAGACAGACATGTCAATGAAATCAAGCGTATGGCGGTGGCGGAATGTAGTACTTAATTTATAAATTTTTGATGTAGCATCAAACTTTGTGATGTGAAATGATCCACTGCGCATGTAGTACTTGATTTATAAATTTTTGAATTGATTTTAAATTAAGCGTATGTAGTACTTAATTTAAAACCAAGCGCATGTGATACTTCATTTTAAACCAAAACAGAAAACAGGAAAATGAAAGCAATTTTTACTTAATTTAGACAAGTAAATCAAAAGATATAAAAAAAGAAAGAAACCAGAAAATTAAAAAAAATTAACCTCTAGTACCGGGCCGTGCGACCACCCGGTACTACAGGTCCACTGGGCTTGGCGCGCAAATTTTCGCGGCCCTGAGGGACCTCTAGTACCGGGTGGTAACACGGCCCGGTACTAGAGGGTCTCTAGTACCGGGTGGAGCCACGGCCCGGTACTAGAGGCCTTTTTGGCGCTACTTCTAGTGGCTCGGGCCGAAAATTTGCCCAAGTCCAGCAAATCGACGCTCCGCCTCCGGGCTCCAGACGACGCCGCCCCCTGCGCCGCCAGGCTACCGGATTTCGTCCCCGCGCCGCTGCCGCCCCGGCCGTCCCCGCCCTCTCCTGCTCCGGCCCCGGCCGTCGCCGTCCTGCTCCTGCAGCCTGGCGGGCGCGGCCGTCCCCGCTCTTCCCCCAGCAAGATCGTCGTCCCCGAGCAAGCAAAGCTCGCCCCCCGACCCACGGTGAGCTCGTCCCCCCGACCAACTACTCTCTCCCTCTCTCAGATCTAGCGCGCGGCGCGGCGGCGGACCCTAACCACGGGGTCGGCGCCGGAGTTGGCAAACACAGATTTTTTAGGGCCTAAGGGCCGATTTCATTATAATTAGGGGGAGGCCACAAACGGCCGATTACATTGGGGGGAGGCCATTAATAAGGCCATTACATTGGAGGGGGAGGGGGGGGTCGTCGTCGCCGGTGCCGCCTAGTCGTCGAGGACGATGAAGGGCGGCGGGGTCCAGAGATGCTCCGGTGGCGCCTGCTGCTGCGGTGGCGCCTCCTGCTGCTGCGGTGGCGCCTCCTGCTCCTGCTCCTGATCCGCCGACCAGCTCCCGCCGGTAAAGACCCAGGACTGGCCAACGAGGCCGGGAGGCAGAGGAGGCGGCGGAAGGTCCTGCTCCTGCTCGCGTTCCATGGCGTAGTGCCACGGCTCGACCTCGTCCGGGTCGTAGTACTGCGGTGGCGACGGCGGCATCAGGGCCGCGGCCGCGGCCCTCACCTTCTCCCACCTCTTGATCTCGTCCTCGACGAGGCTGAGGTTGGAGGCCTCGTATGCGGCCAGCATCTCCGGGTCGTCCTCATCCTCGGGGACCTCCTCGTCGAACCACAGCGCGTCGAGCAGCGCTGGGTAGGCGGATTGGACGGCGCGGGGCGCCGGGGCGAAGTAGGAGTGGCGGCGGTCCTCGTGCTCGTCCTTGAGCCACTGCTCCCAGTGTGGGGAGCCCGCCGCGTAGACGGGGTCGTCGCGGAGCTCCGCCGGGAGGAGGCGGCGCCGGCGCGCGATCTCCCTGTCCAGTTGCCTCCCAGGGAGTGGGACCGCCGGCACCGGAATCCTCTGCGGGTTCAGGTGCCAGCCCTCGGGGAGGTGGACGTCGCTCCACTCCAGCGTGGCGGCGTTGTCCCAGTGCCACTGGCACTCCGGCTCCGGCACGTAGCGCCGGCGCCGGATCCTCCTCCCTCCGGCGGTGGTGGTGGTGGTTCGTGACGGCGCGTCGGGTGCGTGGGCGACACGCACCGGTGGCGCGGTCCTCCGCACGCCCTGCGGAACGACGCCCAAGGCCGCCAGCGGTGGAGGCGGTGGAGAAGCGCGGCGACGGCTGGAGGACTCGCCGGCCTCGTTCTTCGGGGACTTCCCGAACCAGCGCGACATGGCGGCGAGGGCACTGGACGGGCGGAGGGGAACCGTCGGGCGGAGGGGAACTGTCGGAGCGGAGTGGATCGAGTGTCCATATCCGCACAGGCGCGTCCCTTTTTAAAGACCAGGACCGTCGGGAGGGGAACCGTCGGGTGGGCCAGCGCCCGAGTCGCTAGCAAGTGGGCCAGGAGCATTGACTCCGGGTGGGCGGGGGCTGTTGGTGCTCCGCATTGACCACGGGGGGTGAAGGCGAGGCGGCCGGGTGGGAACACGAGGCGGGGAGGTGAAGACGAGGCGGGGCGGGAACACGAGGCAGGGCGGCGGGGTCAGAACTGGGTCGCTGGCAGGTGGGCCAGCATTGACCACGCGTGGCCAGTGGGCGGACACACGTGGCGGTGGGGCGGGTAGGCGCTGGCAGGTGGGCCAGTGATGACCACGGTGGAAACCAAGTGGGCTATTGGATTCATCACGGAACCATCATCGCAATATGAGAAAAATAAGCCAGATAACTATTTACGAGCTCTGAGTAAAAGTAGTAGCTCTCCCAAGACGAGAAGTAGTAGTGCCAGAGGGAAAAGAGACGTTGCCCAGCTCGGACAACAGGCAAAAGAGTCGATAGCCCCGCTCGTAGTTATACCAAGTGGTCATGGCTCCGTGACGGACCTAATTCCTACTTTATCCTTCAAGAAGGACTTTGCTGCAGATGCTGGTATTACTCTTGCTCAACTGGACAACGAAAATCTCTTTCTGTCTGATGTAGATGATTCATGGAAATGGAAATGGGGGAGGTCCCTGCTGCGACGTGATCAGATAAAGTTTCTACCGACATGTATGCGACAACTCCATAGTTGGTACATGAAAACCACAAAGGAATTTGATGACTTTTTGATCTCTGTGAAAGTTACAAAAAATCATTTCGCGGGTGAAGACATGTTCACAATTCAGCTCGAAGAACTCTGGTACTTATACAACCTTGACTCCCTCGACTTGGCTCTCGTCGGTGCCTACTGTCTGTAAGTGATTCAATTCATTTATTTCCAAAAAAGATAAAGTGTTTAGCTCTCAGCTCGTTCATTGCCATCGCTAATTATGCTCACTACGGTATTATGCAGAATGAAGAGTGATGAATGTGACAGAAAGGGCATCTATGGCTTTGGGTTCGTTAACCCAGTACGAGTTAATGCAAGGACACTAAAAAACCACGTGAAGGACACGGAGAAGAACTTGCTAAATGCCCTAATGAAGCAACATTTCAAGGTGCAGATAATGTTTCCTTACTTCTTCAGGTAAGAGAGTGTTACTCGCTTGTACAAATTAAGTGTAACTGATGAGTTACTGACGTGTATATAATCACGCGCATCGATCATTACATTCTGCTAGTCATTGAAGTTGATAGATCAAGAGTTCAAGTCTACGACTCATTGGACTGGCCTGAGGAGAGGTACCAAAGCATTCTAGATACGCTCCAAAGGTAATTTCAAACATTATCGCACTATATCAGTCTCTCTTATTGATTTCAGAGATATCAAGCAACTAACAACTCATTTATTCTTTTTTTTTTTTGCCAGCTGGGTTTGGAAACAATTCAAAGCGAGGACAAAGGGTTCAGGTACATTTGAAGAACAGCTGACTTTTATTCACCCACAGGTAGGTAGTACGGTCTGGCTAGGTTCGCGCATCTCTTTATTTATAGTTTTCAATACCACTATATGTTGACTATGATTTGATTGAATTCTATTCTCGTAAAGTGGATCGAGAGGCAACCACATGGGACCAATTTCTGTGGATATTTCGTTTGCGAGTGGATTCGTCGTTCGGTCACTGAGCGGGACCCAAAGAAATTTTTAGACGTACGTGAACAATCATATTCATCAATTGATCTCCAGTGTCATTCATAATTTTTGATAGTCATGATTAATATTCGTATTGATCTCCTTCTTTTATAGGCAGAGTCATTGCGCGAGAGTATGCCACTAAAGAAGCGCTTTCAAGCACTAGCAGAGGAACTTGCGGGGTTTTTGCTCAGCGAAGTCATACCTACAAAAGGAACATACAATGGAGAATAGCGGTGAAGTCCCGGTTATGATCTCCCGTGTAACCAAATAGACGGGCTCTAGTCCCGGTTATGATCTCCACACACGTGTAATGGAATAGACGGGCTCTAGTCCCGGTTATGAGCACCTCCATGTAACCGGATAGACGTGAACATATTTTTATTTATGAACATTTTGATATGTTATATGTAGTTTCTGTTTTTAATTAATTAAACGCATATTTTTTTGCACCATTTCAATATTAAATTGGGAGGAAAAACAAAAAATTACAGGCTGCCACGTGTGAGGTCCTTGGTCCCGGGTCGTATGACCAATCAGGACTAGAGGTCCTCCACCACGCCCGCGCCTCGGCGGCCACGTGGGAGCCTGTTGTTCCGGGTCGTAACGGACCCGGTACTAGAGGGGGGAGCCTCTAGTGTCGCCTTGCTAGTCCCGGGTGGACACCGGGTACTAGAGGCCCTTACGACCCGGGACCAGTGGCCCTGTTTCCACTAGTGTATTTTACTTATTCATGATTAGTCAATTTATGTCTGATTGGCTGCTTTTTTTTTAACCGGAGTGTACACATTAGCTGGATCATGCGAAGTAGTAGCATTTTATTGTTAAAGATACTCTGATCACTGATTTTCATGATGCAGTCAGCCAAGGTTCATTATGCATTCCATATAGAATACCTGATTGGCCCGACAATGGAGTGCCAACCAACACTTATGCTGTACGACAAATCCAAAAACGGTCGCATCATTTATCCGATAGAACATTTTGTATTTGCACACTCCAGATTTGCTTCAGCTTGATGTTATGTCATTTGCACATTTTGCATTCTCTTAACACTATTTTGATCTCTTTCTGCGGTGCAGAAATTGGGATAATTGGTGCTTACATCAACTGAGAGAATTCTCCTTGGAGACGAAAACTCTTATGATCTTGTTGAAACTGTGAAGAGATTTATGTCCCAACAAACTGGAATGGTTCAAACCGAGGTACATTCTATTTCATTTACTCCTACTGTCTTCATCTTAAGTATACGCCAATTCATAATTTGAGCACATTAGCCTTGGGCCTTTCTAGCTAGCAAGTGTTCTCTCACATTAAAAAATAGTTAACGAAATAGCAAAAAACCTAATTCGTTTATTACAATGCAAGTGATTACCTACAATTTCAAGGTAGAAATATGCCAAGGGACTTGCACATAGAGTTCTTAGGTAAGATGCGGTACTAGGTAAATTTAGTACATCTTTTGTCATTCTTTTATCCCTCACCACATGCCACTTTTTATAGTACAAGTGTTACACCTCCTAAATAGTTGTTTATATTTTTATCACCTATAAGGCTATAAATTTAAATCTTTTATCTGGGTTCTCTTAGCACATGTATCAAAGTGAGAGGTCTTCAAATATTTTTTGTTTCCATAGGCTCGGCATCCACATATTCATCATGAAGTTTTTGTCTGAGCAAAATCTTGCAGGTAACTACTTTTTCCAACCCATACCTTTATCTTTTCTCCTGGAAGCAATACTTAGGGTTGTCGAGTCGGAGTGGATGTCGGCGCAGTAGCGACAATGGACGCGAAGATGAGCCATGCATCTCAAGGAAACAACAGTTAGTTTTGTCGAGTTGAGTTGAAAGTCGACGCAGTAGCAACAACGGACACCTTGATGTGGTTATACACATGGCAATAATGTAGTTACCAAGCTACTTATGATGTAGTTACACGGTTATTTATATTATAGTTATCCATATGGCATTGATTTAGTTACCAAGATACTCCTTACGTAGTTATCTAGTTGGTGTGATTAAAGTTACAAAGATGGCACCATTTTAGTATCCCATCTGATAACTTGTTTGTTATGCGACTGGTAACATGTTACTAGTTTTTTCTACCGATAATTTGTATGCTAGAGTATTGGTAATAAATTTTTAGTATCCCCACCTGATAACTTGTTTGCTATGCAACTGGTAACATATGCAGCCGATAACATCTTACTAGTTCTTTTTCTCATCGATAACTTGTTTGCTAGAGTCCTGATAATAAATTTAGTTGTATGACTGATAACATCTTACTAGTTCTCTCTCATCGGTAACTTGTATGTTAGAGTCCTGATAATAAAATTTTAGTATCCCTACCTGATAATTTGTTTGCTATGTGATTGGTAACATCTTACTAGTTTTCTTATCGATAACGTGTACGCTAGAGTGTTGGTAATAAATTTTTAGTATTCCACACCTGATAACGTGTTTGCAATGCGAATGGTAATATCTTACTAATTTTTTTCTCATTGATAACTTGTGTACTAGATGTTGGTAATAAATTTTTAGTATCCCCATACTTGTTTGCTATGCATATGGAACATCTTACTAGTTTTTTTCTCATCAGTAACTTGTATGCTAGAGTCCTCGTAATGAATAATTTTTTTAGTATCCCCACATGATAACTTGTATGCTATGCGATCAGTAACATCTTACTAATTGTCTCTCATCGATAGTTTGTATTGCTAGAGTCCTATAATAAAATTTTAATATCCCCACATGATAACTTGTTTGCTATGCGATTGGTAACATCTTACTAGTTCTCTCTCATCGATAACTTGCATGCTAGAGTGTTGGTAATACATCTTTAGTATCCCGCACCTGGTAACTTGTTTGTTATGTGACTGCTAACATCTTACTAGTTTTTTTTTTAATCGATAACTTATATGCTAGAGTCCTGATCATTTTTTAGTATCCCACCCGATAACTTGTTTTCTCTGCGACTGGTAACATCTTAGTAGTTCCTTTTCTCATCAACAACTTGTTTGCTAGAGTCCTGATAATAAAATTTTAGTTTCCCAATCTGATAACTTGTTTGTTATGCGACGGGTAACATCTTGTTAGTTCTATCTCATCGATAACTTGTATGCTAGACTCTTGGTAATAATTTTTTAGCATCGCCCCACTTGATAATTTGTTTCTTATGCGACTGGTAACATCTTACAACTTATTTTCTTGTCGATAACTTGTATTCTAGAGTCTTGGTAATACATTTAGTATCTCCCACCTGATAACTTGTTTGCTATGCGACTGGTAACATCCTACTAGTTCTTTTCTCATTGATAACTTGTATGCCAGAGTCTTGGTAATAAACATTTAGTATCCCCACCTGATAATTGTTATTTGACTGTTAACTAGTTCTTTTCTCATCGATAACTTGTATGCTAGAGTCTTGGTAATAAATTTTTTATTATCCGCCACTTGGTAACTTGTTTTCTAATCGACTCGTAACATCTTACTAGTTATTTTCTTGTCGATAACTTGTATTCTAGAGTCTTGGTAATACATTTCTAGTATCTCTCACCTGATAACTTGTTTGCTATGCGACTGGTAACATCCTACTAGTTCTTTTCTTATTGATAACTTGTATGCTAGAGTGTTGGTAATAAACTTTTAGTATCCCCACTTGTTTGCTATTTGACTGTTAACATCCTACTAGTTCATTTCTCATCGATAACTTGTATACTAGAGTCTTGATAATAAATTTTTAGTATCCCCCACCTGATACAAAATAACTCTTTCCTCGACCATGCGCGACACGCGTCTAGGTGGGTCCCACCCACGTTCTTCTTTCTCCCGTCCCCGTCCAACACGTTCTTTTCCTCCCCGCCCCACACCATTCCCCAAAACGGTGCTAGGCCAAGACAGTGCCGGCGGCTCCGCTGCGGAGCCGCGGCGGAGAACGTACTGTCGAGGCTAGATTTATCGATGGGGTGGGTATGCTCGCCAACGATAAGAGCTGGTGTGTGTGTGGGGCGGGCGGGGAGGGGTGATTTAGAGGGATGGCCGGGGCAGCACTAGACTGGTGGAGGAGGTTATTCGAAGCGGGCAGGCCGACGAGGCGGTTCGGCCAACGGAGGCGGCAGGGGTGCACTCATCTTCTTCCTCTCGACAGCTTTGTTGTTTTGCTGTCAAAAACCGCGTGAACGGTTGCGCGCGCGTAAACTATATCGGTTGGGTTGGTAATTGTTACCTATAGAGCATATTAACTATATCGATTCTGTGAGAATTATACCCTGAACACCATATTAACTATATAGTATGTAATAATTATACCTTGAACACCTGGTAACTCATAAGTGTTGGGTTGGTAAATATTACCTATAAAGTATAAAAGATGGTAATTACATCAATTTCGTGTTAATAACTATACATCTAACCTCTAGGTGATTCCAAAATTACTAGGTTGATAACAATTAACCATAGAGCATGGTAACTCAAAATAGATGGGTAGCCACCATTCAGTGGTCCATTATTAGTGGTTGATTGATCAAAAAAACCTAGTAATTGCTATCAACACCTAGTAACGCAAAAACACTATGCATTTTCTTTTAGTTTTTGTAATATTGATAAAACACCTAAGTGCTTTAGGGCGGTGTCTTTCCATTTAGTAGTTGCGGGAAGACATCAGGCCACTGATCGTACTCAACTATTTCTGATGTACCAGTGTCTTTCCATTTAGTGGTTGCAGGAAGAAAGTAATGTCAAGCAGAAAGAGACAACATATAAAATTAACACCTAGCTGGCCCAAGTAGAGACTGCCATGTCCTTATTAAAAGAATAATGGAACAAAAATTGCCTAATCCAAGGTCAACAAGAAAAGGCTTCTTCTCTTGAGTGTGCCTGGGGTCCAAGTATAAAATTCTCAGGTTTAACATCTTTAATTGTAAAGATGCCCAAAAAGACTATGATTCCTACAGAGTCAAATATTTATCTTGTATCTGCTTTTTCCCCTCGTGTCATTTTGCATCAACTACATGTGCTCTTGTCAGCAAGTAATTTCTATTGTCTACGTAGTTTATTGAGTGATTTGTATTGTCTAGGTATATAGGTACCGTACTATGGGAAGGAGTTTAGCTACTCGGTCCTATCTGAAGTTCAAAAGTACTCCGTCGATGAAGACAGTTGGTCAGCATCTACTACTTTTATGCTCTTTTTATCTCTTCATCGTTAATCTGTAATCAACATAGAAAACTGTTATACATGTTCCATATTTCATGTTATTATTATCACTACATGCTCTGCAATATTGTTAGTTACAATAGCATCATTTAGCAAATATTTTAATTGAATTGCCATTTATTGTAAGGCAGTAAAGCATTTTTTTCTGGTGAAACTACTGGAAATACAAATGGCATGGTGGGGTCCTTGTGGACATCCAGAGCAGAGCCTTTTTGTATTGCTTGTTTTCAATAATAGAATGAGTTTTGTTCCTTGTTAGAATTAGAAGTAAAGGTTCTTTCAAATTATGTTGACCATATTGAAAAACGCGATGCAAATTTTGTGCACACATGGGTTTATGATTCATGGTCATACGCTTTGAATGTTGTGTGTGAGAAAAATTGGAGTCGGTAGCCTCTGCTTTATTTGCAATTTTTTATTTTCAAAATCAATTGGCTGCTCAATTGACGAGCAGTTACAAGACAAGCAGTTCTGTTGATGCATCTTCGCAATGAACTTCTATATTCTGCTACGTGCTGTTGACTGGCTTGCTGCCAACTACAGTAGATTTCCTGGAATATTGTGACAGGTACATGAGAAAAGTGTGCATTTACTTTCGGTCAAAACTATGATATCACACTTTTTGTGTCGTCATGTTTCTATAATACTGATAAAGCACTGGGTTTACTTGTGAATTAATGAGGATGTTCCTCGGCTGATGCTGGCTGCTGTATCGGTGCTAAGCGACATGGGTATGAATAGAGCATTGATGCAAGACGTACTTGCTCGTTGGAAGACCCCAAGAGGAAGGTTTGATGTAGCCTAGCAGCAAGTTTTCCCTCAGTATGAAACCAAGGTTTATCGAACCAGTTGGAGTAACGATTCTTCAGAAGGTTGTTGGCGACTCGCACGGCGCAATACGATCACCAACGTGGACCTGCACACAACACAATCAAAGTACTTTGCCCCAACGAAACAGTGAGGTTGTCAATCTCACCGGCTTGCTGAATACAAAGGATTAAACGTCTCATGTGGAAAATGAGTATTAAGTTGCAGCGAATGAAAAAGGAACAGTTTGCAGTTTGTGGTTTAATCAATGAAAAGGAATTGGACCGGGGTCCACAGTTCACTAGTAGTGTCTCTCCATAAAGATATCTAACATGTTGGGTAAACAAATTACAGCTGGGCAATTGACAAATAGTGAGCGCATGACAATTCAAATACTTGGCATGATGATTATTATGATATTTAATTGGGCATTACGACAAAATACATAGACCGTTATCCAACAGCGTCTATGACTAATAATCCACCGCCGGGTTGTCATCCGAGTTCCCCGTTGGTATTAAGTTGCAAGCAACGGATAATCGCATTAAGTAAAGCACGTAATGTAAACAAACACATATGCCCGTGGATATATCATCGTTAGGTTGTCCCTAGTGGCAACAGCACATCCATAACCTTAGAACTTTCTGTCACTGTCCCAGATTCAACGGAGCCATGAACCCACTATCTAGTATAAATACTCCCTCTTGGAGTCACAAGCATCTACTTGGCCAAAGCATCTACTAGCAACGGAGAGCAGGCAAGATCATAAATAACATAGGGCATAGATTGATAATCAACTTGACATAATATTCAATATTCATCGGATCCCAGCAAACACAACATGCAGCATTACAATAATATGACCTTGATCATGTAGGGCAGCTCACAAGATCTAAACATGATGGCACAAATAGGAGAGACAACCATCTAGCTACTGCTATGGACCCGTAGTCAAAGGGTGAACTACTCACGCATCACCTCGGAGGCAGGCATGGCGATGTAGAATCCTCCGGTGACGATTCCCCTCTCCGGCAGGGTGCCGGGAGGAGGTTTTGGACCCTCCCGAGCTAGGGTTGACGGCGGCGGCGTCTCTGGAACTTTTCGTGGATAATGGCTCAGGTGCCTAGGGTTATTTTCTCGGGGGGAATAAGTAGGCGAAAGGGCGGCGTCTGGCGAGCCCCGTGGGGCCCACACCGTATGAGGGCGCGGCAGAGGGGGGACCCGCGCGCCTCATGGCGTGTGGGGCCCATGTGGGCCTCCTCTGCTGCATCTTTGCGTCATCTTGTGTCTTCTGGAAAAATAGCACCTCCCGAAAAGGTTTCGTCCAATTCCGAGAATATTTCCAGACTAGCTTTTCTGGAATACAAAAACAGCAGAAAACAGGAACTGGCACATCGGCATCTTGTTAATAGGTTAGTCCCGGAAAATGTATAAAAGTGACATAAAGTAGATACAAAACATGTAGCATTTGGTATAAAACAAGCATGGAACATCAAAAATTATAGATACGTTGGAGACGTATCAGCATCCCCAAGCTTAGTTCCTGCTCGTCCTCGAGTAGGTAAACGATAAAAACAAAATAATTTTTGAGGTGACATGCTACTAACATAATCTTGATCAAATAATATTGCAAGGCACACGTGAATGAATGAAGTGATCCAAGTCAATGGTCTATAGTTTGCTATCAAGTAGATAATAAGTAAACAATGAATCACACAAGCTAAACGTTTTCATGGATAGTACTTTCAAGACAAGCATCAAAGTGTTTTGCATAGGTGTTAACTCATAAAGCAATAGTTTCTAGCAAAAGGTATTCAATCAACACAAAGGAAGAATTAAGCTTCAGCATTTGCTTCAACTTTCAACATATTTATCTCATGGATATCGTCAACACAAAGTAGTATAACAAGTCCAATACGTTGTATATAACCCATGTTGCACAAAATTGACACTAATGTTTGCTTGTGGAAGACAGAAAGAATAGGAAAACTGACTCAACATAAAAGTAAAAGAAAGGCCCTTCACAGAGAGAAGCAGGGATTAAATCATGTGCTAGAGCTTTTAGGTTTTTGAAAGCATATAGAGATTGCATAAAATATTTGACACTCCTCCCAACCTTGCTTACACAAGCCATGGCTAACCGAATCCTCGGGTGCCTTCCATCAATCACATACCATGGAGGAGTATCTATTTTTGAGAGGTGTATGTTAATTGTCAACGAATGGTAGCGGGTGATAACAGTATTCTACCTGTCAAACGGACTTTCAAGAGCGGCTCCCATGAAGGACGTTATTTCTACCAGCAAGGCAGATCATCCCTCTTTCTCTTTTGTTTACACACATGCAGATATTTCACTGTTTTGTCATTGCTTACTGATGAATCAGGGCAAAAGTGTGAAGAGAGTTAATTGGTTAAAGTTGTAATTAATTGGGACTGGGCAGCCCATTGGCAGCTCTTTTTGCAAAATTAGAGGATAAGCGGATGTATATGCCGCTAGTCCAGGTGTGAAAGTCCATTTGACAACCAGAATAAAGAATAACCACACTAATTCCTCATGAGCTGGTAAACATTGACACAAAAGGGAATAATAACATTTTGAATAATTTAAAGGTAGCACATGAAAAATTTACTTGGAATGGCAAGGAAATACCACATATAGGTAGTTATGGTGGACACGGATGGCATGGAATTTGGCTCAAGGATTTGGATGCACGAGAAGCATTCCCTCTCAGTACAGAGTTTAGGCTAGCAAGGTTTATGTAAGCAAACACGAGTGTCAACCCATACACTAAGTTTTACATGACGAACATAGTGTCGTGGGATTGTCACGTCGGATGTCATAGCTGATTTCGTAGGTGTGGGATTACGCGAGTCAAGCGTCTCCGAGCTTGGGATCGCAGGAACCAAAGATCGACACAGATTTACCCAGGTTCGGCCCCCTCAATGTGAGGTAAAAGACCTACTTCCTGCCTATCCTAGCTTTGTATTGATATGACAATCAAGGTGTTACAATGGAGGCGATCCGAGCCGGAACTCGCCGAGTATGCTAGGGTTTAGGGCTCTAGATCGTGGATATTGATCTCGACCGCTTGACCCGTTCTAAGCCTGCGAGTCCTCTTTATATACACAGAGGCTCGTCAGGTTACAAAGGAAACTTTCCCTACAAGGAATACGTCCATAGAGACCTACTTGGAGACTACTTGGTCTTCATGTCCTCCGGGATATGTCTTCTAGATCTTTCTCCTTATGGCGGTTCAATATTGGGCTTACTCCCATATGGGCCTTTGCCCGTGCGAGTAAAGTAAGTCGCACTGGGCCGCGGGTTAATCCAGAAACTATTCCCCCGACATTAGCCCCCAAGATTGGTTAGGACTTCACGGTGAGAACCTTCTGTCTTCTTGAAATGGTTTTGATGAGCCGCGCTGTGAACGTTCTGACCGATCTTTTGCCATTCAGTGCCGCGACTTATCTGTGCGACTCCTCTCTTCTCCTGGGAATATTCTGTTCCCTGTAATTGCGGACCGTTACTCGATTTGCGGGCGCAAATTGTGCCGTTGGCCGGCGCAAATCATGCCGTTAGTTGCGGGACCCTCCTGTTATAAGCTGCAACTGCCTAGGTCATTATCCACTTCGCCTTCGCAATCTCCTTGTTCCTAGCCGCGCCGTCTTCTTCCTCAACCCGAGCTTTGCTTCCCGATCCAATCTCCACCTTTGCAATGGCTCCCAAGGCGAAATCATCCACCGATAAGCGCACAATCTCTTGCAACTGGGAGGGATCCTGGGTAACGGAGGAGCATCTCACGGATCTAGCCGCCAAGGGTTTCCTTCCCCCAAAGGAGAACAATGTCTGGCGGGCTCCAGGCAGCGAGGTCGAGCCGCGCCCCAAGCCCAATGAACTGGTGATGTTTGTGGAGCACGTGGACCGAGGATTCTCGCCGCCCGGCTGCGCTTTCTTCCGCGATCTGATGCGGCGCTTAGGTCTCCGTCTTCACGACATCGGGCCTAACTCCATGCTCCAGGTGAGCAATTTTCATGTCCTGTGCGAGGACTATCTGGGCATAGCCCCCAACATCGACCTCTGGTTGGCTTCCTTCTCTTGCAATAGCCAACGTGTTTGCAAAGGTGGCGCCTATGTCCAGGTTGGCGCCATCTCTCTTCAACGCCATCGCAACTCTGTTCTTCCCAAGCTAGCCTCGGCGAATCGCCCCAGGGCCTGGCAAAAATCCTTCTTTTATTGCCAAGATACTTCTCCGGAGGGCGAGACTCCTCTCCCCTCCTGGTCCAACTCTCCCTTTGTGCCCACCGAGGCACTTAAATCAAAGCCCCGCGACTCGGCTTTGGCCTTTGTCAACGAGTCGCTGATCAAGGTCCGCGCCTTAATCAATCACGGTCTCACTAGCCTTGATCTTCTCTCTTGCTGGACAAAATGGCGCATCCAGCCCGTGAGCCGGCGACAGCTTTCCTTTCTGGAGTGCACCGGCACTTCTGCTGACGTTGATCGCATTCAGGCCGCTGACTGGACGCCTGATGAATGGGTGGAATTCGTCACCCGCGTTACTGAGGAGAAAGATATCTCCTTCGACAAGGTGGGGCTTGCCCCTTTCAGTGTTAACAACAAGCCTTTCGAGGTAACTCCTTCCTTCTATCTTTTCTGTCTTTTGTAGTTGAGTCGCATTCCTTTCTTATCACTGCGACTTATACTCCTTTGATCCAGGCTGATGAAAATTATTGGTCGCTTCCTACGGCCGATGCTGGTATCGTTGCACCCAAGCGTGCAGCGAGGAAGAAATTGCTGCCCGCTCTGGAGGGCAGCGAGATTGCTGACATTCCGTCTGTCGCCACCGCGGCTTCAGGCGATGAAGATACTGAGCTGGACGAAGATGACAGTCCAGAACCAGCCGCGAGCTCTGCTGCCGCGACTGCTCCAACTCCCCGCAGAGTCTCAAAGAGACTTTCACGGGAGGAACCAGAGGTTGATGCTCTGGAAAATCCTGAGGCTGCGAAGCGTCGCAAACCTGCTACAGGTGCGACCTCCTCCGCTACGAGGCGCATGTACAGAGCCACCGCTTCAGCTGAAGAAGATATGGGTCTCCAATCTGGTAATTCTTTACCACCTTGACATCTTAACTGCTTATTCCTCTTTTCCCTTACTGACACATAGATTTCTGCTTGTAGATTCTGGGATCCAAGGTCAATCTTCGCCGTCAAGTGGCGGCCTAATGGCCTCTGTGAGGATGGCTCCAGAGTAAGCGATTCTCCTTATGCTTGTAATACTTTTATTCTGGCTCAGGTGTTCTTTCTTTATACGACGCTTTTTGTTTCTGTAGGGGCGCGGTTAAATCCGCGACCGATCTTGGAGCTGTCTCTGAAAATGTGGTTGAGCCGCGCTTATCACCAGCGGCTCATGCTGTGGTGGAGGGCATGGCCACCACCGATGATCTGGCTACGGCCTCTATTCCTGACATGGCTACCCAAGAGGTGGCCCTGGAGGACGGAACGGACCTCCTTGCAACCCAAGATGTGGAGAAGGCTGATCCTTCCTCTGCAGCGGCTGAAGATGGAGACACACTGCTGGTTAAGTCGCCTGCGACTGACAGCCAGCAAATATTGGCTCTGCGCACTGAGGTCGCTTGTTCATCCTCCAAGAGCCGCGCTGAAATGTTGTCAGAGGCCATTATTGCCTCACATGACAAGCAAGCTGCGGATCTCCGCAAGTCATTATCTGATTTGTCTGCGGCTTACAAGGTATGCTTCTGCCTGCACTTATCTGTCACTAGCCCCCAAGGATCAAGTTCTCTCTTTGGCTGTAAAGGGAGGCTTGATACTTCTCCTTTTTGTATGTGTTATTTAGCTGTCATGCTCTTTTTGCAGGAAGAACTGCGCTCCGTAACAGCTGCAGGGCTCGCATTGGAGAAACAGTTGGGGGATACTCCTGCTGAACTTGAGAATCTGCGCGAGCTCCTTGGCCGGCGTGATGCAGAGATGAAGAAAATGAATGACAGAATGGGTGAGCTCTCTGACGAGAGCTACAAAATGTCTGAGCAAGCCAAAGCCGCCGAGCTGCGACTTAAAAGTGTTGAGGGGAAGCTCCAAGAGAGAATCCAGCAGCTGGACCTCCAACTTAATGCTCAGAAAGACGCCATCCCCCAGGCCAATGAGGATGCAAGGTCAAAGGCTGTTGAAATTGGCAGTCTTGAGAAAAAATTGACCAAGTTATCTGATGCTCACAACCTTGTGCACGCCAAAATCTGTATCATGACTCAGGAGCTGGCAGGTAATTTTTGCGACTCATGTCTGCATTAGTTTTCTCCACTATTATTGCCTGTATGTCATTGATCTGACTGATATATGTCTTGATGTAGGTGAGGATTCTGCACTTCAGCGCAACAATACTCAAGAGCAATTGGAGTATATCCGCGGGTTCTCACGGAAAGCTTGCGAGGGCATGAAATCTCTGTCTGCCTGTATGCTGCCAACAAAGCCTGCTCCTGCTGATGCTGAAGGACTATTGAAGAGGCTGTTCAAGGCACCTCAATTTTTCTTGGACTGGAAGGAATCCTCAGCTCGCTCTGGTGCGGCTCATGTGCTTGCCCTGGCCAAGACGTACGACCCCTCTTTTGATGCTGCCAGGGTCGCTCAGGGCAGGCCCTCTAAGAAGGTAGATGGCAGCGAGCTGACTGACTCAAAATATGGAGCAACTTGGAAGAACATGCGCAGCCATGCAACTCAACTGGTGGAAGGGTTAGATCTTGCGACTTATCTGGGCAAGTACGATGCTGATGGGAAGAGAATGGAGAAAGCATCCGCTCCATCATCCAGCGCGGTTAACCCGCAAGAGAAGAACCCTTCTCCTGGTGTATCCAGCTCCGCAGCCCCCAAGCCCGCGACTGATAAGCCGTCAAGCGAGCCTGCGACTGCTCCTTCTGGCAAGCTCGGTAAGCCGCCTGTTCCTCCTGCCCACAGGCAAAAAGCTGCACACAAGTGAAGAAGAAACAATGGTTTGATAATTTCAGCCCTTAGTGGCTTGTAATAATTATTTATGTGTCATAAGACAATGTTATGGTTGTTAAGTACTCTCCTCAGTACATGTTTCGACCAGAGACTGGTCCTTATGATTTGTCTCAGTTTTTCCTCACTTAGGGACTTGCGCGGCTCAGAATTTCCCAGGTAAACATGCGTGTTCAGGGTCACTTGGCAGCCATGATAGGCGATCGCACTTTGATTGACACCGCACCCCAGTACTTTGGCCGCATAATGCAAGTCACATCGAAGAGAGGTCGAGTATAATCACGATAAATGCCACTCGTTTGGCGATAACAAGGAAAAGGCCGCGCTAAAAAGCTGCCGCGCCCCAAAGGAACCAATGATTAAAAAATAAAAGACTGATACAGTGCTTTATTTCAGAATCATTATATGATACAGTGTCGGTCGCGCCTAGGTGGCGACCAGAGGTGTTGCTTGGGTCGGTTGCGCCTAAGTGGCAACCTGATAGATCGCGCCTAGGTGGCGATCAAAGGTGAGACATGGGTCGGTCGCGCCTCGTTGGCGACCTTAGATGATACAAAGTTACGGCCGCGCCTGGGTGGCGGCCGCTTTCTGATACAAAGACTGATCGCGCCTAGGTGGCGATCAGGTGTTGCATAGGTCGCGCCTAGGTGGCAACCTTAGATGATGTTACTTTAGCCCTCAATGGCCAGCTTTATGGTACAATACCCCTGATGGTTTATTGGCGATTGACAGTTGCCTTTGCTTTTCTTGCCTCTCTCGCGGCTGTAATCTGAAGTCGCAGGTCAGGCAGGTGCCTTTTGGCCTCCACTATGTCATCAAAATTTTCTTGCGACTCGCGCATTGGCGCGCTCTCTGCAGTGCAGGCCGCTCTGGCCATGGCCTTATCGCCTTCTTCGCATTCGCGAGCTATTCTTCTATCGCCATTAACGGTGATGACTCCCTTGGGGCCTGGCATCTTTAGCTTCAGGTATACATAGCACGGCCTAGCCATGAACTTTGCAAACGCTTCTCTGCCAAACAGCGCATGATATGGGCTCTGAAAATCTACAACCTCGAACCAGATGAACTCGCTTCTGAAGTTGCTTTGTGTCCCAAAGGCGACTTCCAAGTTGATTCGCCCCAATGGCTGGGCTGATATGCCTGGCACAACGCCGTGGAAGGTCGTCCTGGACGGGCTTAGCTGTTTCTCTTGAAGATTCATCCTTTTGAAGGTCTCATAGTACAATATATTAATACTGCTGCCTCCATCCATTAACACTTTGCTTAATTTGTACCCTGCGACTTGAGGGCTACCACCAGTGCGAGTTTGCCTTCTACATTTATTTCTCCTGGGTGATCCTCACGGCTCCAAACCACCGGCTGCTCAGACCACTTTAGCCACTGTGGTACTGCTGGAACTATGGTATTAACGGCCTGATTGCGTCGTCTCAGCTTTTGCTCTCTGCTTGAGGTATTAACCACAATCGTGTGATACTGACCCAGCTGCTTTGGGAACTGTGGCTGGTCTGGCTGCGAATTTCGTGCAGCGTTATTGTTATTATTGTTAACTCCGCCATGGCTGCCTCCTTCATTGTTTGGGTTGTTGTTGCTTGCGTTGAGTGGCTGCCCATCCTTCCACTTCTTGTAATGGTAGCACTGCGCCTTGGAATGGTTGGATGGCTTCCCATCTCTTCTTATATGGATGTCGCAAGGGCGGTTGAAAACCTCTTCCAAGCTAACTGGATGAAAATTCCTTCCTCTGTCACCGCTTTGCTTGTAGCGAGTATTAGTGTTTGCGACTAAGCCCGAGTTTCCTTCCTCGTTCTTGCGCTTGTAACTCGCATTAGCATTGCTGGCTTGTGGCTGCTGAGGCTTGCTACTAGTCTTCTTTCCTTTTCCAGCAGCTTCCTCCTCTTCTCCATCAGATGCGCCTCTGGTCTTGTCTGAGCCGGCGTACTTGCTAGCCGCGGCCATTACTTCGCTGAGGCTTTTGACTTTGTCCTTCATGCGACCTAGCTTATGGACCAACGGCTCAAATCTGCAATTTTTCTCCATTACCAGGACTGCTGAGCTCGGTGGTATGTTGTCTGAGGAATGAATGATTTCTGCTATTCTTCTCATCCAGTGGCGACTTGACTCGCCTTCCTTCTGTACGCAACGCTCAAGGTCCTCTATGCCGCAAAGTCGCTTGCATGTTCCTTGGAAATTCTTGATAAAAGCTTCCTTCATCTCATCCCAAGAGTTTATTGAGTTTGGCAGCAAATTCTGTAGCCATATGTGAGCCGCGCCTTCCAACATCATGTTTAGATATCGGGCAAAATCTCTTCAGATGCATTGAGGATGCTCATGCCCATCTCATAATTGTTGAGCCAAGTTACAGGGTCCATGCTTGCATTGTAATTGGCGACCTTTCGAGGTCCCTTGAAATCTGCAGGAAATGGCTCGGACCTGATTTTCTCGCTGAAGCAGACTGGGCCTTTAAGTCGCGATGACAAATTGGATGGAGCCGGCCTTTCTGCTGTGTTAACAACTGCGCGTGGCTGCGCGACTTCTGCTGGTTGAGCTTGCTGTGGCTGATGCTGGACCACAGGTTGGTTTTCCCTCTGCCGCCTCGCGGAACTTGAAGTCGCAACGTGAGGCGACTCTGCATGAACACTTCTTTCTACCGTTGCTCTGCTGTTGTAGGGCGCGGAGTGCAGCCGTCCCGCATGTTCAGACATATTTGCTTGTTGGATAACTGCTGTGCTTAGCATCTCAATGGCGCGCCGCGCCTCTCTGTCCATGGGTGTATTCCCGGCTGGTGCTAACCTGGCCAAGATGTTTGTAGCCGCAAAAAGGTTCTCCACTGGGCTAACACGGTGCCCTTGCGGCGTGTGGAACCTCTGCGGCTGCTGCGGTGGCTGCTGAACAAAGGTTGGCTGTAGTAATGGTGGGGGCATGATAGCCCTGTTATTGGCAAGTACCATAGCTCTTGATCCAGGCGCTTCAACTGTCCTTGGCACAGCGAAGGTTGGTACTGCAGGTGCGACTGATGGTGCTGCATACGTCTGAACTCCTGCCGCGACTAACGGTGCTGCGGGTCGTGCAACTGTAGCAGATGGTGCTGTGTATAAGGGCGCCGCGACTGATGGTACCGCGGCTTCTGTCCACGCAATTGGTCGCGTTGTGTTAGTCGCGATTGATGGAACCGCGTTGGGCGGTGCCGTAGCTTCTGATGTTCTAAGCACAGGGGCTGCGACTGCAAGCCCAGAGGTGGGCGATTGGAACAAATCCACCGGATTTACTGTCCCAGGCTGCAGGCGACTCGCGTAGCGCCTGTGTGGCAAGGTGTCTTGCACTCCTTGCAAGGCGTTGGTGTCCTCAATGAGTCGTTGATGCTCCTGTTGGAGGCGCTGCTCTTCACGCGCCAGCCTGGCCCTTTCATCTGCGATTCTTTGGACTTCATCGTATAGCCCAATCCTTGCAGCCTCCAATTCTGTCACTCTGGCGGCTGCGTTGGCCGCTGATATTGGTGTGAGCAGCACACTTCCCCGCGGCTGTGCGGCCGCCGGGTCGGAGGCCATCCTTGATCCAGATTCCGTAGGTACAATTCCAGGCGGGGTTTCTCTGTTTGCGACTCCTGAGGCCGCGGCTCCTGGGGTTGCTGCAGCGGATGCCGTGACTCCTGATGCGTCTGGTGCGGCTTGTTCTGCTGCTTCTGGCGGCGTGGGGGCCAAGCTGCCTGGTGGCATGCCCAGCCCTTGATCCGCTTCTGTGGTCCTGTAGACCCCTTCTATGTGCGGCTCTTCTTCAGAGGGCGAGTCGTCTCCCACGGGGTTTCCACATAGCCTTTCCTCAAGGACATACTCGATGGATTGGCCTTCATCATCTTCAAGGGGTAGGGACTCGTAGTTGATAGATTCTTCCTCTTGGTCCACCGTCACCGCGACTCCTTCTTCTGAGTCGCCATGCTGTGATGGATCTTCTGACTCGCCGCCAATGAAGCCGACGAAAACATGGACAGATCCAAACGGGATGACGTGGCCGGTTTCCAAATAATCTGCTTCCGGCCCCCAGCTTGAATCGTCGATGAGGCGTGTGCCGTTGACCGTGATGATACGGCCAACAACTAGATCTTCAGCTCCCTTCATGGATCCTGCGCGGAACGTGACGCCTTTGACCGCAGGCCCCACGGTGGGCGCCAACTGTCGTGGGATTGTCACGTCAGATGTCATAGCTGACTTCGTAGGTGTGGGATTACGCGAATCAAGCATCTCCGAGCTTGGGATCGCAGGAACCAAAGATCGACACAGATTTACCCAGGTTCGGCCCCCTCAATGTGAGGTAAAAGACCTACTTCCTGCCTATCCTAGCTTTGTATTGATATGATAATCAAGGTGTTACAATGGAGGCGATCCGAGCCGGAACTCGCCGAGTATGCTAGGGTTTAGGGCTCTAGATCGTGGATATTGATCTCGACCGCTTGACCCGTTCTAAGTCCTGCGAGTCCTCTTTATATACACAGAGGCTCGTCAGGTTACAAAGGAAACTTTCCTCACAAGGAATACGTCCATAGAGACCTACTTGGAGACTACTTGGTCTTCATGTCTTCCGGGATATGTCCTCTAGATCTTTCTCCTTATGGCGGTTCAATATTGGGCTTACTCCCATATGGGCCTTTGCCTGTGCGAGTAAAGTAAGTCGCACTGGGCCGCGGGTTAATCCAGAAACTATTCCCCCGACACATAGTGCAAGTGTTATAAAACCTCATACTGTCTTCCTTGTTAACCGAACCCGCTTACTAGAAAATATCTAGACCTTAGAGATACCACCGATGCAAACCAAATTTTCAACAAGCTTTACGGTAGTTCTTCACTAATAGGCTTAACTCATATGATGCACCAATTTAATCATGACCTACTTGTTAACTCAAAACGATTGACAAGCATCAAGTTATCCATAATAGTGATCTACAAGACTAAGCAAGTTTTTCCTTATACCAATTACCACATGCAACATCTTCGGAACCAACCAAACACCAATCAATTTATTTAATCAACTCTCCAAACAAATATAAGTGAAGCAAGAGAGTACTTTCTATAAAAGAAAGCTAATAGCTCTGAAAAGAGATACATGAAAACAAGAGCTAAAAGCTGAACAGCGCTAGATATGAATACTCAACAAGTATAAGTGAAGAATAGGAGTATTCTCATGAAAAAGCGGAGCGTGTCTCTCTCCCAATCAAGAATGCTAGGGTCCAGTCAAGCTTTATTGAAAATAAAAGACAATACTGAAAATAAAAGCACACAGACGCTCCAAGAAAAGCACATATGATGTGAAAGAATTAAAATATAGTTTCACTAGAGATGACCTGATAATTTGGCGATGAAGAAGGGGATGCCTTGGGCATCCCCAAGCTTAGACGCTTGAGTCTTCTTGAAATATGCTGGGGAGATCCATGGGAGCCTCCCCAAGCTTAAGCTCTTCACTCTTCTTGATCCTATCATCACCCTTCTCTCTTGACCCTTGAAAACTTCCGTCACACCAAACTCAAAGTAAATCTCATTAGAGGGTTAGTGCATAATCAAAAACTCACATGTTCTATAAAGACACAATATGATTCGTTACTTTAAACATTAGCTACAGCCACTGATGTTATGTGAAGCTCTTCCACCCAAAAAAGAATTTCACTCAACACTAGTAAAAGAGAGAATGCAAAATAAAAAGGCATAATCTGTCTAAAACAGAACAGTCCGCAAAGACGAATTTTTTCGAGGCACTTACAGCGCTCAAATCAAAAACTTGAACTAATGAAAGATTCAGACATTCATAAAGATTACGCACAAAAAATTTCAGATTTTTCAACAATCTGGTGATTTTCTAATTTTCGTACAGTGGACAGCAAAAATCTGTTTCTGCGCAGCAATCAAAATCAAGCAAAACCTTAACACTAGAGGCTACTCTTGGCACAACAATGCGAGAAAATAAAGATACAAAGGAGTTGCTACAGAAGTAAACAAATCCTTGACTAATACTGAAAATAAAAGATAATGGGTTGCCTCCCAAAAGCGCTTTCTTTAATGCCTTTTAGCTAGGCATAGTGATTTTTATGATGCTCACATAAAGATGAGAGTTGAAACATAAAAGAGAGCATCAAGGAGCATATATAAAACATGTTTAAATCTAACACTCTTCCTATGCATAGGAGTCTTATAAGAAAACAAGTCAATTAAGCACAAAGTGACTAGCATAGGAAGGCAAAACAAGTGCAACTTCAAAACTTTCAACGGACCATTAGGTCTTAAAGCAAAAATCATATAGAAGCAACACAAGAGAAAGCTCAAAACTTTCATCATAAAGAGAGGAAATTTAATAACATGAAGATTTCTATAACCATATTTTCCTCTCTCAAAATAATTTTCAGTAGCATCATGAACAAACTCAACAATTAATATCACATAAAGCATGCTTTTCATGATCTACAACACATAATTTTTATTAAGCTCAAAATAGTGGGTCATTAAACCACTTTTGACAATAGTAGCAAAATTAATATCATCAGGCAATATAGGACCATCATCAAGAGAATTATCATAAATAACATTAGGGAGCACATTTTTACTTTCTGCAATTTCCTTTTCTTGAGTCAAGGTGTTGTTTACTTCAAATTTATCAAAAGAGATATTTCAATAGAATCATCACATTCGACAATATAGCATTCTTCCTCCTCCAAAGCTAGGGGACTAAAAATAACATTTTTATCAAAACCAGCTTCCCCAAGCTTAGAGCTTTCCATGGCATTAGCAATAATGGTGTTCAAAGAATGTATGCTAATAACATTGCTACTATCATGATTGTTATGCAAATAAATTTCCATAGGCTTTTTAATTTTCTCTTCAAACACTCATGTCCCAACTCAAGATAAATTTCATAAAGCTCTCTCATGTTGTTTTCAGCCATAGGACTAGTTTCAAGGAAAGTAACCATTGATAGCAAGTAAAGAGCTAGACATAATAACAAGAAACAAAACTAAATGCAAGTAACTAATTTTTTTGTGTTTTTGATAATTGAAAGCAAACAAGATAAAATAAAATAAACTAAGCAAGACAAAAACAAAGTAAAGAGATTGGAAGTGTGAAACTCCCCTTGCAGAAGAACTGCTACTCCCCGGCAACGGCGCCAGAAAAAGGCTTGATGCAAGACGTACTTGCTCGTTGGGAGACCCCAAGAGGAAGGTTTGATGTAGCTAGCAGCAAGTTTTCCCTCAGTATGAAACCAAGGTTTATCGAACCAGTAGGAGTAACGATTCTTCAGAAGGTTGTTGGCGACTCGCACGGCGCAATACGTTCACCAACGTGGACCTGCACACAACACAATCAAAGTACTTTGCCCCAACGAAACAGTGAGGTTGTCAATCTCACCGGCTTGCTGAAAACAAAGGATTAAACGTCTCGTGTGGAAAATGAGTATTAAGTTGCAGCGAATGAAAAAGGAACAGTTTGCAGTTTGTGGTTTAATCAATGAAAAGAATTGGACCGGGGTCCACAGTTCACTAGTGGTGTCTCTCCATAAAGATATCTAACATGTTGGGTAAACAAATTACAGCTGGGCAATTGACAAATAGTGAGCGCATGACAATGCAAATACATGGCATGATGATTACTATGATATTTAATTGGGCATTACGACAAATACATAGACCGTTATCCAACAGCGTCTATGACTAATAATCCACCGCCGGGTTGTCATCCGAGTTCCCCGTTGGTATTAAGTTGCAAGCAACGGATAATCGCATTAAGTAAAGCGCGTAATGTAAACAAACACATATGCCCGTGGACATAGCATCGTTAGGTTGTCCCTAGTGGCAACAGCACATCCATAACCTTAGAACTTTCTGTCACTGTCCCAGATTCAACGGAGGCATGAACCCACTATCTAGCATAAATACTCCCTCTTGGAGTCACAAGCATCTACTTGGCCAAAGCATCTACTAGCAACGGAGAGCATGCAAGATCATAAATAACATAGGGCATAGATTGATAATCAACTTGACATAATATTCAATATTCATCGGATCCCAGCAAACACAACATGCAGCATTACAATAATATGACCTCGATCATGTAGGGCAGCTCACAAGATCTAAACATGATGGCACAAATAGGAGAGACAACCATCTAGCTACTGCTATGGACCCGTAGTCCAAGGATGAACTACTCACGCATCACCTCGGAGGCAGGCATGGCGATGTAGAAGCCTCCGGTGACGATTCCCCTCTCCGGCAGGGTGCCGGGAAGAGGTTCTGGACCCTCCCGAGCTAGGGTTGACGGCGGCGGCGTCTCTGGAACTTTTCGTGGATAATGGCTTAGGTGCCTAGGGTTATTTTCTCGGGGGGAATAAGTAGGCGAAAGGGCGGCGTCTGGCGAGCCCCGTGGGGCCCACACTGTATGAGGGCGCGTCAGAGGGGGGACCCGCGCCCTCATGGCGTGTGGGGCCCCTGTGGGCCTCCTCTGCTGCATCTTTGCGTCATCTTGTGTCTTCTGGAAAAATAGCACCTCCCGAAAAGGTTTCGTCCAATTCCGAGAATATTTCCAGACTACCTTTTCTGGAATACAAAAATAGCAGAAAATAGGAACTGGCACTTCGGCATCTTGTTAATAGGTTAGTCCCGGAAAATGTGTAAAAGTGACATAAAGTAGATACAAAACATGTAGCATTTGGTATAAAACAAGCATGGAACATCAAATATTATAGATACGTTGGAGACGTATCAAGCATCCTTTTCCGAGGACATGATCTAATGAAGTGTGTCGGTTCACAGGCAGAGATCCACCCTGCCGCTGCCTTTAATTTGCTGTTTTGTTTTGTATGATCGGGCATTTTGAATAAGTTGTATGAACTGAAACCACCCTATTCGCGACTTCTTCTTTCGTTGTAAAACTGAATTCATACTCTGTTTCTGTTAGTGGACTGTCATGTATTGTTTGGCTCATTGATTTTATGCATGTCTTTTCAGTAACAGCTTGATCCATTCTTTTTTGTTAGCGGTTTTATCCATTGCGCTTTTTACAGTTTACTGTCTTTTTTCTTAAAAGCAAGGCAAATTGATTTTGCAGCAATAATTTTTTTGTGCTGCCATCAAGATAGGTCGGTCTTTTTTTTGTACAGTCAGTGAGTGTGTGTTGATGTTTTTGCTAATAGTCCTTTTTATTTGTGGAAAATTAAATTCTTTTCGATGAATTATTGTTTCCCTCTAGTATGAATGGAGTTTTTTTGTTTAATTTTTTTATACTAGTAGGAAGTGGTAGTTCTTATTTGTTCAAAAAAATTATACTAGTAGGAAGTGGAATTTTCGAATCTCCCACCCATTTATTTTTACCCTAAAAATTCACTAGCCCAAAAAGGGAATTGATTTTTTCATTGGGTTGTAGTAAAAAAAATCCAGTATTTTTTTTTTTTGCGCCAAAAGGGAATTGTTTTGATTCCACTGTTCAAAAAAATAGCGCTAGGTTTTATTGGCGCGAAAACATCTTGCCCAGAGAGTTTGGCGCGAAAAAAGGGAATAGTTTTCGACCTGGCAGCACGAGAAAAGGGACGCGAGAAAAGGGAATAGGTTTCGATCTCGTTAGAAAAGTCAGCCAGCCCGGTAGGGAGAGAAAAGGGAATAGTGCACGGAAAGGTCAGCATACCAAAACTGGTCTGGCGCGCGAACGAGATCTTTCCGTATTTAGCTAAAAGACCTTGTCCTAAACCGATCGACGGATCGTATCCTGTCGCGCGCGCGCAAGCTAGCGCTGCCAACTAACTGGCCAAGATGGGCTGGGCACTACTCACATGGACGACGTGACGTGATGAACAAACCCATGTCGACAAAAATAGTATCGGTAGAATAACGTAACGGTACGGCTGCTCGATCACAAAGGCGATTAGATCTCCTCGGATCCAGTCCGTTTTTATGTTCGTTCTTGTGATTTTAGGTCTGGCTCTTCCGATCTTTGTCATCATTGGCGATGGTTGCTGCTCTGCTGCGTTGGTCTTTCGGGGCCTTAGCACGACGACTTTTCTACTACAACAAGCTTGGCCCGGCTCCAGCGAGGGAGGGGTGAGGACGGCGGCGCGCCTTCGACTCGCTTTACTGCTTGTAGTCATCGATAGGTGGTCTAATGACCTACTTGTAACTTTTAGGATTCTGTATATCGTTGTTGATGATCAATAGAGAGGTTGGCCTTTACGCAAAAAAAGCCATGTTGACACGAGTACTCGCCTGGACAAATTTGAGCTATTTCTTCCAAAAAGAATATGAAGTGTCCTTGTATTAAAAAACGGAGGGAGCGTACAAATTTTGACAAAATTTAATTTATATATCAGAAATTATGAGGTAGTATTTCTTTCTTTTGAACCGGATTTATTTGTTGTTAGCCAAGGTGGTATCAGCCACGTTTGGTGGACATGGGGAGGGTGAGGCCCGTGGATTGGGCACATGGCGCGGTACTCCCCATGCTCCGCGTCTGCGAGCTGGCCCCTCGGGATAGGAAAAAACCCCAGTGGCCCGGGAGATGCTCACAGGGGCCGGAAAAAGTTGGCCGTCCGTCATGGTGTGCGTGCAGCGTGCAACCGCAGATGAGAGAGAGAAAGCAGAAGCAGATGCTCTTTTCTAGAACTAGTAATCGTGCACGTGCAATGCACGTTTTAAATTTATTTCTCATCCCTTTCCGACTCGTTCTCACTGAATTTTCGACTTGACTTCGGGTATGAACAACGCGTGTGCGCCAACGTCCAGATGCGGCGCTTCCTCATCTACTCCAACGGTGCAGGCCGTCAGGGCTCGAGTTTGCCCCAACTTTTCAAGGCAAGAAGGGAAGAAGAACTCGGAGGGCGCCGATTTATTTTCTATTAGAGACGGGAGGATTCCGTGCGGGGCGGGGGAGGGGGCGACGGATACCCTGCGGGAATGTCGGGAGGATGCCGGAGGTGGTGTATTTTGCACCGAGTCCCCTCCACGCTGGTGATTGAGGCTGCTAGGAACTGAGCCGAGGCGGCGCGTGAAGGCTACCTGTGCCCAGAGCTAGGGCGGCCTGGAGGCTAGGGGTGGCGAGGACGAACCTCGCTGGTGGCCCATGCTCGAAGCGAAGCTCGATCTACCCGCGTCGGGGGCCTGCTCCACCAACCTCGAAGCCGCTTGCCGACCCCCATCGCCGGGGATGAGCTCTCTCTCTCTCTCTCCTCCTCATCCCAACGCCGGCCACCTCCCCTCTCCGTAGGGCAGGGGCTTGGTGCCCTGCAGGACCCCAGGTGAGGTCGGCGACGGTCAGCCGCCTGGTCGTTCTTCCCCCCGCCCAGCCATGGCGTCGCCAAGCAACGCCCGGCAGCAAACTCTTGGTCTTTTTCTCTGTACGCTCTTCAGCCGGTCTCGATCCAGGCTAGCATCGGCCCGTCTCTGTACGCCCGGCCTTGCCTTCGTCGACCTCGACCTCAGTTTTCCTCGCTCGTTACGTGTTTTGCCCAATTTCCTTTCCGGGTCTCCCTCTTCATCTCTGGAGGCGGCTTGCATATCTCAGAAAAACTGCACATATAAACCGGCTGAACTCGGTTTGAGGACGCGAGGTGGGACTATTGAATTGGTCTCAGAGCATAGCCGCGGGGTCGGCAGAGGAGCGCCAGGGGATCGATTGGGCCATGGCGCGTACGGAACTGGTTAAACGAACGGTTATGTTCACTCAGCGGTGGCATGGTGGGTAATATTTGTCAACTTCAAGGGTATTTTGGTCCAAAAAAGTGACGTATGACAAGAAACCTTAATGCTTTTATTATTAGGTATAGAAACTATGCACACCCAAAGCTCCACATACCAAATTAGCCCCCATGTACATACAAAGCTCCACATTAAACAATGAAACTAGTGTCTATTCTAAAATTTAGTAACCATGTTCCCAACATATATATTCTAAAGTATTTACATGTTCCCAACCAAAGAACTACACCCTACAAACGAATTCACACATACATTTAATACTTGAACAAAAGAATACACCATAATTTTAGGTTCTACAAATTCGGACCAAAATTACATGGAATTTCATAAGAAATTGGATGGAAAGAAAGAGATTTGAGAGAGAATACCTCCTAAAAGAATGGTCATGGTCTAAATTGAAGAAATCCACGAGTTTTGAGTGGATTTGAAGTTTGGGGCGGAAAATTGGAGAGAGAAAGCTTGTGGCGGCTGTGGGGAGAGGAATAGAGTGGGTGGGAGGGAGAGGGGAACGACTAGGGTTATAGCTGGTAGGTCGGCGCCACATTATATGGAGCCGAACACCTCGAAACGGGATTCAGAAAAACGCGTAGGTCGGCGTAACATGGAGCCGACCTTGCCACGTCGGATTTTGTTCTGGCCCAGCGAAGAAGTTCGGCTCCCGGCAAGAGTGGCGCCGACCTGTACTACTTCGGCTCCATATAATCTGGCGTCGACCCGAGGGGTCAGATTTGGAAATAGTTTCCAGGAGCGGCCAGATCCGTGTTTAGTTCGTGAAAACGGCCAGATTTGAGAAAAAATACTTGATCCGTCCCTTTCCCTACCTGCATCTGCATGTCTCACCAATGCAACCGGCGCGGTAGCGTGGGACACGAGTACTTGCGCGTCGAGAAATCTGAGTTTCTTCCCCCCCAAAAAAGATTAACCAAAACAAGATGTACTACTCGTATGATACTAGAAAAGTGACGTGACATGTACTAATAAGCTCTGCGTGACCAGTGTATTTTCAGCGACAATTTTACCGGATCGGAGGGACTAGTAAATTTAGGGCGTGTCGTGTGTTTAGGGAGCTCTTAAGCCGCACTAAATCGGCACATCCCGCTCCGGCTAGCAAAATCTATCTCACCCAAGTAAAACGGGTGAAATCCGTCTCCGTAAACGAAAGAGCCAAATACAGGATACCCCCACAAACTTGTCCTAAACGTGTAAATACCCTCAATTTTTTTCTTCAAAAATATCACTCGGGAGTTAGAAATCTCTGTTCGCTTAATATTATATATGGTTGAAAATTTTCAATTTCACGCTGCTCATGTTGAATTTTCAAAAAACTTAATAAGAGCAAAAGTTCGCAAGCTTTTTTTTTTTTTTGCGAAAGGGATGATATATTAATTCTCCGAACTTACAGAAAGGTCCAGAAACAAAGGAGAAAATACAAAGAAGCCCTCTGGATCCCGACGACGACGACGAGCCGGAGCTGACGATGGCGCGCCGCTGCTGAAGCTCCCCAAACATTGGATCGCCGGAGCCCACCATACCGCAGACGGGAAGTCACCGAGCACCGCCTCCGAAGAGACTACTGCCGGGAACGCCGGCGCCGCCGCGAAGAACCTCTGTATCATCCTCTTATTGAACTGCATCCAGATCCACCGCATACCTGGATCTGGCCGTGGTGCAGGGAAGATCGCGCGCAGGTCGGTGAAGCCCCAGGGAACGCCACCGCCGGAGGGGATCTGCGCGGACAACAGACGAACCAACAGCACCTCCGCCTCCGAAGCGCCGCCGGCCGGACACCTGCCAAGCCCTACCATGAATACACACCGTGAGACGGGCTTCCCCCACCCTCCCGCCGCCGGAGCAGCCGACGGAGGGGAGGGAACCCACGCCTCACCGGCGGAAGAGGTGGACCGACGGTGGACTCTCAAAATCGCCACTCAGATCTGTATCGGGGAGAGGAACGGAGGGCGACGCTCTTTTTGGATCAGTTCTTGATCTTACAAGTTCGCAAGCTTTTGACGTGCACAAGCTAGAGTAAAATACAAAGTTAGGGCAACTCCAACAACGGGACACATTTCACTCGTCCACATCCGTTGTGCATAGAAACCTATTTTAGCAAATTCCCTAGATCGACCTAGAAAGTAAAAAAAGTATGAGCTGCATAATAATTGGCCATTAAGCATGTAAATTTTGCTAACGAGCTCTGACATATATAGTGCATTGTATCACATGTTGGTACATTTTCGTGCGCGGGCCAATATCATCTCTTTTCCCGGCTCAGCGCGAGACACTCCTAACGCTCATGACCGCCTCCCTCCCCTCACATCGCCGAACACTTCTCGGTCCCTCGCCATGCGCTCTCGGTGTCATAGTCCACCCCGTGGGGTTCGTCGGCAATCGAGCCAACGTAAGTATTTTCGTGGTCGAGTTCGAGGGGAACCGGGAGGAGGGGAAGAGAGTGCACATGTCGGACGAAAAAGTTAAGAAGAAACCGGCAAATAACTGAATATCCTTTCAGCTTGCCAGAAATAGTCAGGTACTCTCTTTTTTTAAAGACGGAAAAGTCTTGCACTCTTGATCAACAGATTGCACGCCTGCTCATCCCGAGCCTTAATAAAAAAAGATTTAGACAAAATTTTAATATGTATCTCAAAATTTAGGAGGTGTTTCTTTTGAACCAGATATTGGAGGTGGTTGTGTATTCTAGGGTTGCTGTCTGCAATTTGGTTAGCCGTTGTTAGCGGACGTGACAGGTGAGGTGGTATCGGCCACATACTAGTATCTCGTGTCGTGGACATGGACAGACTGGGGCCGGAAGGTGGGTGTGATGTCGTGTGGTGTGGGTGCTCCTCTGCTCCTCGTTGGCCGTCCCCGTAATAGAAAAATGGTGGGAGACAAGAGAGCGAGGACGGGGGAGATGCCCTCACCAGTCACCACGTACGAGGTCTCGCCTACTGCAGCGACAGTAGAGCCGGAAGAGCCGAAGTGAGTGAGACTAGCCATAGTGGAGGTAACATAGCTAGTATCATGCATACCACGTAAGCAAAAGATGACGTGTCAGTACAATTAATGATGAAAGAGATGATAGTGGTATCATAGATAGATACCGTAACATAACGCGTTCCAATACAAGATGAGTCTACAACTTAATTAATGCAATACTATATGATACCACAAATATGTTAGTACCCAAAGTGAAACTAGTAACGTAGACTAGTATCATATGTATGATACTAGTATATGATACTCCCCACTGTGGCTAGTCTGACAATCCATGGAGCCGTTGCCATTGATTATGGGCAGCCATCCCATCCCGACACAGTTGGATATACTCCAAAATGGTGCTGATAGTACTTTTTTTTTTTGACGGGTATTTACGTAGTACTCTCTGATGGACACTCGCGTGCTGATAGTACCAACAAAGTGCTTTTTCTTTAATTTTGCGAAAAAACTACTGGAGTAAGTAACAAAGTGCGTGCGTAGTACGTAGATAAACTACCCAAAATGGTGCCACTAGCTACTTGACACGCATTAGCCACCACCAACGTCCGTCAGGTACGTGGGCCCCACGTGGAAGTGGCGCGACGACGAACAAAGCCAGAGCCGTCGATCCGTTGCTTTTCTTCCCTACCTGCACCCAACTGCACTGCATGTCTCACCTATGCAAAACCCGCGCAGTAGCTCTGGACACCGCTACTACTCGCGCGCGTGGAGAGATTTAAGTTTCACGTAGCTTCCACGTGATTCCTTCCACATGCAAAGAACAGATTAGCCGAAAAAACGATTAATAATTTTTAGAGCGTATCGTGTTTAAGGAATCGGTAAATCACGCTCCGGCCCGCAAAATCCATCTCGCCCAAGGAAACGGGCGAAAACCCGTCTCCGCAAATGAAGAACGTCGATATTCATCTCCGCGAACGAATATGATGATCGGCGAAATCCGCTCCCCCCTACATGTCACCGAACCCACGTCGGAGACTTCTCCCTCGCCCTGCGTTCTCTGTGTCGTCGCCATTCATCTCGCCAAATGTAAGAAGTTTTGGTCTCAAATTCAACGAGAATCAGGGGAACAGAGTGCGAAAAATTAAGATAAAATGGCAGTCCGAGTTAAAATTCTTACAGTGTGAGTTAAAATACTTTCAATATATAGCAACACTTATAAGGTAGTATTATTCTAGAGATGTCGTTGCATGCACTTCTTTCTTAGCCGCAACTACACGCTCCTTCTCTGGCATCGTCTACCTCTCCTACTCCAATTACGTCGGCCTGGCCTTCGGTGACGAAGAGGATTAGGGTTTGCGCTACATTTACCATTCCTTATATCCTGGCCTCTCGGCCCTGTCGTCGCGTCACTGCTCCGAAACCTCTCCGCCGTCCACCCCTCACACCGCCTCAGAGACTTCTCCAACGCCTTGCGCTCTCGCAATGATCGTCATCCATCCTGTGGGGCTCGTCGGCAATCCCGCCAGCGTAAGAATTTGCGCCGTCGAGTACCAGGGGAATCGGAAGGAAGAGAGCGCACATGTCCGCGCAAAAAAAGTTAAGAAAAAAGTGGCAACCCACTGAAAATTCTTACGAAACCTTAATTAAAAAAATATATGCTCATTTCTATATATATCTCAAAATTTAGGAGATATTTCGTTGAATCGGAGGTTGGGGAGGGTGAGCGAAACTTCTCTTTTTTTAGATGGGGGAGGGTGAGCGAAACTTGAGTGAACCACGATTTCCCTGTAGCTCACCGTTGGCCAAAAGTAAAAACTATGCGCGTTGGCAGATGGACACATGTGAGGGAGTTTTTTTTTTGCGAAACATAGTACAACGCAGACACTCACATGCACGTGCACACACTCACCCCTATGAACGCATGCACGCACACCCTACCCCTATGAGCACCACCGAAAGACTGAGCCGATGGTCGGGTCTTGAGATTGACGAAATCACCACAGGCGCCTCGCTTGTCGACGGGAACGTCGCCTTCCACTGAAGAATATTCCGCCTAAATGAGAAACACCAATGTCAAATCTGAGATTTGAACTCTGGTGGGCTGGGGGTACAACCACCCTCCTAACCATCTTGTCACAAACAAGTTCTCACAAAATCGTGGACCTGGTATAGTGAACAGTGCATATTTTGAAACCCCTAACAATTAGGCAGGTTTTATCATTTTTGGTAGCAGAAAATACAAAGCATTTGACTTTGAGATTTTTAGCGTTGGTGGAATGCATCGTTGACTGCAGCTCCCCGTGCCCGGGAGATGCTCCAAGATTTTTATCATTCTGAATCTTGCACTAAAACAAGTCTACATACATGCATGCATGTAAAGGATAGAAAGTCTTATATTTTGGGAGTACGTGTGTGAAACCTATTGCATGGGACATGCATCGCCACGCGACATGGTTAGTTGCGAGCCTCCCTTTGGCCCCGCTAGCTTGGCATTAACCGGAAAAAAAGTGGTGTAAAATACCATCTCAGATCAAAAACAAATCAACGCGCTATTTCTGCCACACGTCCCCGTCTACGGATAAGCTGGATCGACCCAATAGTGTGCTCTTGGCTCACTGACATGGTGGGACCACTGGACGGTGAGTATATGAAATGTAAAGTAAAATTTGCACAAAGTCAAAAGGGGTGACATACACAGATCTAACTCTCACTGTAGGCCGATAGGGACAGGGACACTCGGCAGCTCACCGATCAGCGCCTTTGATTGGCCGAGGTTTTTTAAGTACAATACTCCCTCCGATCCATAAAAAGTGTCGTGGAAAATGAACTTGCCTAGGACAATTCCAGAGCTATACTTGCGACACTTTTTGTGGATAGGAGGGAGTAACAAGTTTTGGATGTAAATATTGGCGTCCGTAAAAAAATCACGAAACAGATCGAGGGCAAGGGTATGCTTTGTATTGGCGCAATTATGCTCTCATGCCGGTCCCTTTGGAAGGAGTTTTTTTTTATAATTCACTGAATTATCAGTGGTTTTCCATTTTGTCATAGGTATGATGTTTGTCACCGCAGTCATGTTTTTTCTATCGCTCAAGCTAGGCCGACAAAGTCTCCATATGGCTATGATACCGCTCACTTAAATCTCGCCACGCATGGCATCTCACAACCCTTCTACTTGGAGGTGAGTTGCATATCCAACGTTCATGAATCTCCCTCGACGCTAACGTGGGCGACAACTTCTTCACCTTGTTGTGCACTCGACGCTTTTGATGTGTCGATGCCGGTGTCGCAACCTAGGTAGGGACTTGCATAAGGCGGGTTCCATCTTGTACCTGGTGTCGTCCCCGGTTTGACAGAAGCTCTGGCCTGCAAACAAAACGAGGAATCGCAAATTGTCTCTCTGTGTCGCCTAAATGGAATGTGAACTTGTTCTTTTTGTTTCCTTTTATTCGGTACAAAGAAGACGAACTTGGCACCCCTCCCGTTCTCCTCCGCTAGCTCCGCCGGCTAATTAACTATTGAATCCATATAAACTTCTAAAACACATTTGACAATGGAAAACAAAATAAAAATTTGCATAACAACTAATTTTTGCTCTAGAAGTTTCTACAAATGTATGTGCTTAACTACTCATATACTAAAGTATTTGATAATATAATTTTAGACCATATAAATCAGAGATATCTATCTATCATAAATATGTAGAATAATACATAGTTTATATAATTACAAAAACAATAGGAAGAAAATAATGTTACAAGATCAGTTTTTAAATATAGCGCAATGCGCAATTGCTTTTTTTTCGTCAATATACGTTACAACGTTATACAAAAAACACTTTAACTAATATTTACTATTTTATTATTTGTTGTACTATGTCAAATAAGTAACCGAAATTATATTTGATAATACCTTAGCATTCTACCAATGAGTTTAAAGTATAAAAAAATAGTATAGTCTGAAAATGAAATACCCTAGTTTGGTTGTTCTTGAAACAAATATCCAACTGGTTTAGATTTCCAGGTGCTTGGAAAGAAACATACAAAATGGAGGGTTGAGGAAATTTTTGACGAGAACAGTAGGCACTCTGCTTTTGCATTATAGAGAGAAAGAGAGGTATACAGACAGGTTTCATAAAACCTCATACAACACACGCTCAACAAGGAGCCACTCTAACACTTTAGGCACTCGAGTAAACATAGAAAATAACTGAACTAAACAGAAACTGTGCTATTAGCAGTGAACAACAACTCTACTTCACTCCTGATCAAAGCAGCGACCGAGACTGCAGTGATGCTCTCGGCCTGGAAGATTCGCCGGCCACGTTCTTTTCAAACGTGCCAGAAGATGTAGATCGCAGTGGTAGTATCCTTCTTGTGTTGCATAGAACCAGGGCGATTTCTGATTTTATTCCACCACTCACCAATGGAGCTGGAGTGGCACATTAGTTGGACCATCACATTAGTTTCAGCTAGACACTAACCTGCATATTGAAGATATCTATGTCAAGGCCAAAGAAAACTGCACCCCTAAGAAGAGAAAAGCCTGCGACCTAATTCTGACAGCGACGCTCTGGAGTATATGGCTGTCAAGAAATCGCAAGGTTTTTGATGATGTTGAAGTCCCTGTTCAAATTGTTGCTAAGCAGTGCTATGAAACGTCAAAACTATGGGCTCACAGAGCTAGGAAGGAAGAAAAAGCTGCCTTCATCAGATGGGCCGAAGGATGGCCAAACTAAACTGCTCTGTCCCCTGTTTTCTCCCCTCAACCCCCTGTAAAAACTTCTTGCATTGGATGTCTTATGTAATGACTTGTGAGCTGCCTCAGCTCTTTTTCAATATTAAATTAAAAAGGTAGGGGCTTCGACCCCTTCTGCTGTTTTCAAAAAAAGGTTTGCTGCAAAGAACCACAATTAGTTCTTCTTAGTACTCCATAATTGTAAGCTTGTGGCTGCTAAAACATGTATTTTTTCATTCCACTTTAGCTCATTCATATGTTAACAGGAAATAATATACTTATCAAAATTACATTGTAACTTATTACTTTTGTAAGCAGCTTACCTGAAAAAGATATCTCAAGTTCTGTACCAATAACTTCACATGCTGTTACACTTGCAGATTCCTGGGCTATCTGGGCTGTACATTTATGTCGTGTCTCGATGCACGGACACCGGGAGTAGAGGATACCCCCTTTTAGGTTCGGCACGGGGCGCGAAGGAGGCTGAGGATCGTCTTCGTGGACGGAGTCGGGATCAAGCTCTCCTCTCCACGATCAAGGCATGCAACCAAAGGGACACAAGGAGCTACCCAGGTCAGGCCGCCCGGAGGCTAAAAGCCCTACTCCTGCATGTCTGGATTGATGGGTTCTTCATAGTGTGGCTTACAAAGGAACCCCTCGGGTGAGGTACCCGGAAGGGTTTTGGCTGGAGGTAGAAGAAGGACAGATCCTGACCCGGAGGAGATCACCTTCCTCTCTACCTTGGCAGCCCTAGTCTAGTCTTGCTCCGCTTCAGCTGGTGCTTCGTCCTAGCTTGTCCTCTCCTCCGTGCCTTGGTCCTCCTTTTATAGGCCAAGGGGTTGCCACAGGGCACGTGAGGGGCATGAGGGGCCTTCGGGGTGAAGGACCCTCCTGGATGGTTTAGGAGGCGACGTGGCCTCTCCTCCGCCTAGCGCTTCCCTTGGAGGTTTGATGGGAGCGTCCGCCCTAAGGCGAACAGTGGCTGACACCACCACGAGCTATGCTCCCTGCCCGCGCCATCTTCGCCTTGCTTCCCAAGTCTTCTGGCCTGAGGTGGAGAGCTTATCCACAGGGGTGCAGGGAGGCACCCGAGAGGGAGCCCAGCCTCCTGCCGGGAGCTCGGACCCTCGGGCTCTTCCGTGTCTTCTGGCTTGATTCGGGGACCCGACAGGCCCCCAGGACCGGAGCCCTTAGTCGGCGTGTGTCCTGCTTGGCCCCCGCGGGGCCATAGGATGAACCCGCGTGGACGACTTGAGTCTTGACCTTGTCCATCTTCAGCTTGGGCCCACAGGGAGTGGACCCACTTTGGCAGCACTAGGGGAACCCCATGTTCCACTACTGCGACAGTAGGCCCCGGGCATGGTCCCGGTGGCCCTTGCTCCAGCTGCCGGGGCCATGGCCTAAAAACTGGCCAAAGTGGGTCCCGGGTGACTGGTCTTCTTGGCTTGTCTCATTGATGGCCTCGGAGCTACTCCGCTTGGGGGAGTAACTGCATCGGCCTCCTCGATTCCCAACAATGAAAGAAACGAGGAGACGCCTGGCGGAGGCGCCGTCATGGCTATAAAAGCAGGACGCACCCCTCGCATTCTCATCCAACTCCTTCCCCTCCCAGCTCCGGACCTCCTCACAAATCACCAGCTCCAATGGCGAGAGTGAAAAGGGGAGTTGGGCGGCCTCGCTCCTCTTCTGCAGCGGCGGAGAGTGGCCCCTCCATTCGCGGTCGATCTGCTCCACGAGGACGCGGGATTCGCGGTCGCGGCGGCCGGGAGGCCGCGGCTCCGCTGCTCCTTCTCCTAGATGCATGGTCCACTCCGGCTTCGCGCCGTTCGAGTTCATCGTGGATCTGAACCACCGGCCTCGCAGCAGGCTTCTCCTGCCGGACTCCTTTGCGACGGCGACGGAGGACGTCAGGCCTTCTGGCTTCTGGTTGCAGGTGGACGGCTGTCCCAATGGCCCCTCCTGGGCCGTGGCGGAGCGGACCGCCGAAGGAGCTTTGCTCCTGGGCCAGGGGTGGAAGACGTTCTCCCGCGCCCGCCGCCTGTCCCGGGGGCAGTGCTTGGCGTTCCTGTTTGACGGGGAGGCGACGCTCTCCGTGAAGATCTTCGGTGTCGACGGCGGACGTGCGGAGTGCTGCGCGGAAAGCAGCAGCGGCAGCTCGAGCTCCTTCAACGAGGATGAAGATGAGGAAAACTCATCTGACATCAAGGTCGAGGAGAGCTCGTCTTCTTGACGGCGGGGAGCTTCGGACGGACGCCATGGAGATCTCGTTGACCTCCTCCTCGGTGACCTTGACGACGTACTTCTGGAAGTAGCGCCTTCCGTTGTATGGCGGTGTTCCTTGCTCGATAGGAGCCAACCTTTTTGTTGTAAAAAGATTGCCCCTTGTAGTCCTTGTAAATGAAGAAGATCCTGTTCCCCTCCTTGCCTCCGTGTCGTGCTCGTGTGAATGAGAACGGGTTTTTTGCAAAACGCGCTCCCATTAATGTAGCAGCCGAAACGCCTGGGGTAGGTGGGGAACGAGAAGCCTATAAAAGCCCTCAGCCCCCAGCCTGTTCGCCGCACCTCTCACTTGGCCCTGCTCCTCCTCCTTCTTCGCTCCTCCTTGTGCTGCAGCGCCATGTCCAACGACGCAGAGGCGGCCATGTCCGATGTTTCCACGGCGGAGTCCGCCTTCCGAGGCGCGGCGGAGGCGCCCAACTGGGTTGGAGCCCGGGCCGCAGATGAGGGAGAAGCCGTTCTTCGTCCCCGCCCTTCATTAGTTTTCCCGGCGGTGGGGAACATTGCCGGTTCCGCCGCCATGGAAGAAGCGGTGGCGCTAGCCACCCGTAAGGATGCCATCAAGGAGGAGTTATGGAGGGAAGCCGCGGGCAACCCGAGACTGCTCCAGCTCCTGCGTGAACTTGACGATGTGTTCAAGGCAAGGCTTCCTCCAACTAGGTGAGCAGATCTTGAAGCGTCCTGGTCTTGACTTGCTCTCCTTCCCTTGCAGGAGGAGGAAGACACCATGGAAAGATTCGTGGACCATGTGTACCTCGTCTGCGACCAGCACGTCCCGGGGTTCGCCCGGAAGTTTCGTGGCCCACGGGGTCCCTGAAAGTTCTGCACGAATGCCCTCCCTTCCTCCAGGCGTCCCCAGAAGAAAGGAGTGCACCCGGCAGGCAGCAAAGCAGAAGACAGGTCTGCACAGCCAGGAGCCCTGGCTGGCCTTAGTAGCATAGGCTAGATATGTACTCAGGAAAGCTCAGCTGAATGTAACTCAGAATTGTAAATTCAGAATGTAAGTTCAGATGAATGCAATCCTAGTGCTCAACTCCCGGGGTCATTTCCCAAACCTCCCTTTGCACTAACGCGCTGTCAAGTTATCAGAGGAGATCTCTTAGGTGACAAGTGCTCTAACCGCCTGCACCAGTAGCAGCACCCCTAAGAGCACTATACCTTCCGGGAGTCCACTCCACAGCCACGGGTACTAAGCTCGAAGGGAAATCGAACCGTTCGCCGGGGAGGACGCATTACCCCCGCAAAGGCTCTCATCAACGTCAAGCATGCGCAGGTTGGTGGTATATTGACTCCGAGCGAGATATTATGCCTAGAATGCAGGATGCACATGCAAAGACTTAGCTTTTTGCCGCATCCTTGATCAGCTTCGTCCTTCCCGGGTATCCAGCTCCTGGTCACCGCCAGCGTCCATTCCTGTCCCGGGAGAGGCGCTACACACACAAACTTTCAGTAGGAAAAGAATGGACCCTCCCTTATGTGTCGTGAAAGTGTTTCATCCGAAGCAACCCGCAAGCAAAGTTGAATGTGCATTTCTGTGTTTAGGTTCTTTAAAACACAGCACTGCCCGTTCCACTTCTTACCGCGGCAGTACGGCACGATCAGGTGGCAGCGCCTACTGATAGGCCACTCGCGCTCGACCTGTCAGCCACCGGCACCATGTCAGCCCCCTGCTTGGGGGTTGTTACGGATAACACACTTCACGACAACAAGAGAGGCTCACGGAATTGAAAAACTTATCTTTTATTCCTTGGCGACGATTCTTACACCCTTATACAGAACACTAGCCCCTTGGGCGTGCTTAGTTGATCTTAACTATCTGCGATTCATGTTCGTATTCAGGGGTAGAATTTCCGGAGATTCTCGATGTTCCAGGCGTTGCCCTCCGGCCTGCCTTTCTCGTCCTCCAGGTAAACAGCTCCGGGTCTCAGGGTATGCGTCACCCGATAAGGTCCTTCCCACTTGGACGACAGCTTGTTCATGTTATCAAGCTTCTGCTTTCTGCGGAGAACCAGGTCTCCGGGTTCCAGTACCCGTGAACGGATATGGCGATCATGATAGCGGCGGAGCCCTTGCTGATATCGAGCGGATCAGAGATGCTCGGCACCGTACCTCTTCCAGGAAGTTGATGTCATCAATCCTCCTCTCAGCTTGTGCTCTTCATCATAGGCAAGTACCCGGGGAGATCCATGCCTGAGCTCTGTTGGCAAGACGGCTTCGGCTCCATAGACAAGGAAGAAAGGTGTTTCTCCAGTGGCTCTGCTTGGTGTGGTTCTGAGGGACCACAAGACGCTTGGTAGATGCTCAATCCAGTTCTTGCCCTTGTCTTCACTTGTCAAAGGCCTTGGTCTTCAAACCTTTAGGACCTCCGCATTGGCTCGCTCTACTTGCCCATTGCACCTTGGGTAGGACACCGAGGCAAAACACACCTTGATGCCCAGCTCTTCACAGAAGTTGAGGAAGGATCGGCTTGTGAACTGAGAGCCATTGTCCGTTATGATTCTGTTGGGTACTCCGAAGCGGTACACAATCCCTTCAATGAACTTGATGGCTGCTGAGCTGTTGTCTTGGTACTGGCATCACTTCCACCCACTTTGTGAACTTGTCGATGGCCACGAAAAGGTACTCATGTCCCCCGACAGACTTCGGTATCTTCCCCACGATGTCCAGCCCCCAGACCGCGAACGGCCAGGAGATTGGAATTGGCTGCAGAGCTTGCGCCGGCTGATGTATGTTCTTCGCATAGTACTGGCAGGCTTCACAGGTCTTGACTAGCTGCTCGGCATCACTGAGGACTGTTGGCCAGTAGAACCCGTGACGAAAAACTTTCCCGCCAGAGATCTTGATGCCACATGACTTGAACACGTGCCCTCGTGGATGTCCCTTAGCAGTACTTGGCCTTGTTCTTGTGGGATGCAGCGGAGCTTGACTCCGTTGTCCCGTCGCCGGTAGAGCTCGCCGTCGATCATGACGTAGAGCTTGGCTTGACGAGCCACCCGCTCGGCGTCGTGTCATCCTCCGGGAGGGCGTGCTCCATCATGTACTTGACGATGTCCCGGGCCCAGGGAGGGTGGGTTCCTTCCACCGGTAGCACCATCCGACGGAAAGAAAGCATAGCTTCCTCGCCAGAGGGCTGCCGGGTCTTGAGCTTCTGGGCTGGCTACCCGTGTTGTCGAGGTAGAAGGGTCGCCAGCCCCCGGCGCAGATCTTGCCGCGAGCCTCTCGGGAGGAATCGAAGGTTGCCTGAGAACCTCGATGTAGATCCCGGGAGGCACTGGTTCTTGCTTGGACGCCACTGCGATAGCTCGTCAGCGGCCGTGTTTCTCCCCGTGGGACGTACACAGCCCGGAAGTTGTCGAAGCGCCGCTGCAGCTTCCAGACCTCCTCGACGTACGGTGCCATCTGAGGACACGCGTACTCTTGTTCACTTGCTTGATGACTAGCTGAGAGTCACCCTTGACGACGATCTTGTTGATGCCGAGGCCGATGGCAGCACGAAGTCCTGCGAGCAGGCCCTCGTACTCCGCCGTGTTGTTGGAGATGTTCCCTTGGTAGTGCATCTGGACGACGTACTTGAGCCGGTCCCAGTTGGTGAGGTTAGGACAACCCCAGCACCTCCTTTCCCCTGGTGTAGGAGCCGTCGAAGTGCATGGTCCAGGCGTTAGGATCTTCTTTCCCGGGGAGGCAGGTTTCCTCTTCCGGGTCGTCGAACGCCGTCTCGGTCCACTCGGCAGTGAAGTCCGCCAGCGCCTGGCTCTTGATGTTGTCCGTGTGCTCGAACTTGAGGCCGAAACCTTGAAGCTCCATGGCCCACCATGATATGCGTCCAGTGGCAAGTGGGTTCTCCAACGGGCTTCTGAGGGTACTTGGATACCACCGTGATGGGATGGCTTTGGAAGTACGGCCTCATCTTGCGGGAGGCAATGAGGATTGCCAGCAGCAGCTTCTGCATCATGGGGTACCGCTCCCGGGCGTCGCGCAGCACTGCGCTGACGAAGTAGACCGGGTGCTGCACCTTGCGGGTCACCGAGTCCTGAGGGCTCGGCTTCCTCCATGTCGACGCCTTGGGGTGGGGACGAGTAGCCCCCGGCGGAGTCCGTCGGAGAGAGCTCCCCGGGCTCCGCGCCGTCTGGTAAGGTTGCGGTGACGTCGGGGTCGCTGGGCCCCTGGTCACCCGGCAGCCTTTTCTTGCATGGTTGCCCGAGAGAGAGTTCCCGGGGCGCTTGCCCTTGATCTTGCTTGACTTCTTCGGAGGAGCGTCACGCTCTACCACAGTACAGCGCTGACCACCTGATTGGTGGCGGCGATGTACAGCAGCAGGGGCTCCTTTTCTTCTGGTGCCACGAGGATTGGCGGCGAGGCGAGGTAGCGCTTGAGGGATTGCAGGGCTTCCTCGGCCTCGGGGTCCACTCCACGGGGCCTGACTTCTTGAGCAGCCTGAAGAACGGTAAGGCCCGCTCCCCAAGCCTTGAGATGAAGCGCCCGAGTGCAGTGATGCACCCGTTGAGGCGCTGTACGTCCTTGACCCGCCGGGGCGCCTCCATGCGCTCGATTGCCTTGATTTGTCCGGATTCGCCTCGATCCCTCGGTGAGAGACCAGGAAACCCAGCAGCTTGCCGGAGGGGACCCCGAACACGCACTTGTCGGGGTTGAGCTTGAAGTTGACCCGGCGCAGGTTCTCGAAGGTCTCGTGCAGGTCTTGGATGAGGGAGTCCTTGTACCGGGTCTTGACCACGATGTCGTCGATGTACGCTTCAACGTTGCGGCCCACTGCGACCCGAGGCATGCTTGCATTGCGCGCTGGAAGGTAGCGCCGGCGTTCCGGAGGCCAAAAGGCATCCGGGTGTAGCAGTAGCAGCCCTTGGGGTGATGAAGGCCGTCTTCTCTTGATCCTCGAGCGCCATCATGATCTGGTGGTACCCGGAGAAGGCGTCCAAGAAGCACAGCAGCTCGCACCCGGCCGTGGAGTCCACGATCATGTCGATCCGCGGCAGGGGGAAGGGTCCTTGGGACAGGCCTTATTCAGGTCTGTGAAGTCGATGCAGAGTCTCCACTTGAAGGTCATGGGCTTCGGTACCACCACGGGGTTGGCCACCCAGGTTGGGTGAGGAACCGACCGGATGACACCAGCTTCTATCAGTTTGTCCACCTCGGCGATGATGAACTCCAGCTTTTCCTTGCTTTGGTTCCGGAGAACCTGCTTCACGGGGCGAGCCCCCGGGTAACCGCCAGTTTGTGCTCGATCACCTCCCTTGGAACACCGGGTAAACCGATGCCTCCCACGCGAAGACATCAGAGTTTTCCCGAAGGAAGGCGACGAGCGCGCTTTCCTATTTGTCGGTGAGGCGGGCGCCGATGGTGATGGAGCGGACGCCGTCACTGGTCAGTGCCACCTTCTTGGTCAGCTGCGGGTCGCCACGGAATGGCGCCTTCTTGGAGGGAGTAGATGTGGAGCCCCCAGGGTGCCCTTCGCCCCCGGGAGTGCCCACATCATCCTCCTGTACACTTGAGGGACGTCCGCCATGGTCGCCACCGTCTGGTTCAGCTACTGAACACAGTAGATGGCGTCGTCGACGTCGGCCTTGATCTTGATGACGCCCCACGGCGCCGGGATCTTCAGCATGTTGTAGGCGAAGTGGGAGACGGCCATGAACTTGGCCAGGGCAGGCCTGCCAAGTATGCCGTTGTACGGGAGCGGAGTGTCGGCGATGTCGAAGACGATGTCCTCTGTGCGGAAGTTCTTCGAGTCACCAAAGGTGACCGGGAGCGTGATCTTCCCGAGAGGTCGAGTGACACTTCCGTTCACGCCTTGGAACACGCCGGTGTCTTGCAGGCGAGACTGCGGGATCTGAAGGATGGCCAGGACCTTTGCCGTCAGCAGGTTGAGGCTGGAGCCTCCGTCGACCAGCATCTTGGTGACCTTGTAGTTGTGGATGACGGGTGACACGATCAGCGGCAGGTCCCGACCCCGGCAGTGTTGACCGGGTGGTCTTCTGGGTCGAAGGTGATAACTTGGCTGGACCAGTCCAGGGGCCTAGACGGAGCAGAAGCGACCGCGTTCAGCTCCCGGACGAGCCTCTTGCAGGCGCCGTTGGAGGGAGGCAGAGAAGACCCTCCGTGGATGCACCCGACGACCCCGGTGACCTCTTGATACGTCCCACCATTGCCTCCTTGAGGAGCCGGAGCTTCCCCATTGCCGTCGTGCGCGGCTTCGGATTGTTGTAGCCGCGACCGCCTTGACCGCCGCGCCCTCCTCCGCGGCCTCCGCGGCCACCGCCTCGGTTCCATCCACGGCCGCCCCCGCCTTGGCGACCCGTAGGACAGTCACGAGCGATGTGCCCGGCAGTGCCGCAGTTGTAGCAGCCGTCTTGACTGATCCCGTCAGCTCGACGCTGCTCCCGGATGGCGAGGTTCTTGAGCATGCGACAGTCCTTGAGCAGGTGGTTGCCTTCTGGATGAATGTGACACCAGGGGTCACCTCCGCCTTCCTCCTCGGAAGTCGGCGCGTGCTTGGCCTTCTTCGGAAGAGGCTCGGTGACGAAGATCCGCTTGTCGGGTCCAGGGTCCCGCTTCTTGTTCTTGGACGGAGCGGCCTTGTCCTCGGGTTCATCTTCCCCGGGGACTTGACTCCTTCTTCAGCTCGAGCGCACCGATCTGCAAGCTCCCAGAGCTTACGAGCAGACTCGACGCGGTGGATGCTCAGCTTCTCGCGCATCTTGGGGTTGCGGACGTTGGCGTGGAAGGACTGGATCACCATCTCCTCCTTGATGCACGGGATGGTGTTCATCTTCTGGGTGAAGCGCTGGATGAACTTGCGAAGGTTTCACCCGGAAGCTGCTTGAAGTCGTGGAGGTCACTGGGAGCTCCCGGGCGCTTGTACCCGCCTTGGAAAGCCCCCAGGAACTGTTCCTTCAGCGCCCGCCAGGATCGGATGGAGCCTCGGGAAGGTTGAGAAGCCAGGTTTGGGCATCCCCTTCAGGGCCAAAGGGAACCAGTTGGCCATCATGACTTCGTCGGCCCCGGCGACCGTCGCAGCAAGAGAGTAGATCTGCAGAAAGTCCCGGGGGTTCGTGGTGCCGTCGTAGCGAAGCACGTCGATCTTGAATTTCTTGGGCCAGTCGAAGTGGCGGAACTCAGGGGCAGGGCGACGCAGCCCTCGGCGAGGTCGATGTCGAGGTCCGTCCGACGATGGCGCTCCCGGCGACGCTCGATGCGGGTGCGCATATCCTCGTTCTGACGGCTGTTGAGCTCGTCACGAAGATCTGGGTTGCGCGAGGTAGATGACCCGACGGAGATGGTGGGCCGCGGTTGCGGTGCAGCCGATCAGCCATCGGTGGTGCGGTGCGAGCAGGTGCCGCCTTGGCTTGACGTTCACCGAGGCTGGCCTCGCGGTTCACGTGTCTTGTCTTGCGCTGCTTCGGGATCGTCGACGGTAGGAGCTTGAGTGGGTTCAACCCACGGACCACCATCGGCGAAGTCGAGAAGCCTCTCCACTCGAGTCCTCCATTCTTGGTAGATCTTGGGATCACCGTTGGTTGGAGGGAACTGCATCAGGGCCTTGGCAGCGACCAGTGCGTCATGGCGAGCTTGTGCGTCCGCAGGTGGAGGTGCGGAGGACTTGCTCTTGGATGCTTGTGGACCTTCGCTGGGGCGGGCGCTGCGACCCTCTCCTCCAGCAGTAGGGTCCTTGCTGGCGCCGTTGCAGACGCTCTTTTCCCCTGACCGAGGGGGAGGAGGGACGGTGGTGCCTTTAGGAGCCGCCGTTCCTCCAGGGCCGCCGTCCTTGTTGAGGCCGTTCACCTCGTCCGGGCCGCCTGCCCCGGGGGAGGCGGGGATGGAGAAGCAGCCCTCCGCGCGTTAGCAGCGCGACGGTCGGAGGAAGCTTGAGTGCGTGAAGGAGAGACGGGCTTGGATGCCGCAGGGTCCCCTCCTCTTCGGCGCCATGCTTGACGAAGAGCTTGCCGAAGAACTTGATGAAGAAGAAACCAGCGCTTGCGCCCCCTACCTGGCGCGCCAGATGTCGTGTCTCGATGCACGGACACCGGGAGTAGAGGATACCCCCTTTTAGGTTCGGCACGGGGCGCGAAGGAGGCTGAGGATCGTCTTCGTGGGCGGAGTCGGGATCAAGCTCTCTCTCCACGATCAAGGCATGCAACCAAAGGGACACAAGGAGCTACCCAGGTTCAGGCCGCCCGGAGGCTAAAAGCCCTACTCCTGCATGTCTGGATTGATGGGTTCTTCATAGTGTGGCTTACAAAGGAGCCCCTCGGGTGAGGTACCCGGAAGGGTTTTGGCTGGAGGTAGAAGAAGGACAGATCCTGACCCGGAGGAGATCACCTTCCTCTCTACCTTGGCAGCCCTAGTCTAGTCTTGCTCGGTTCAGCTGGTGCTTCGTCCTAGCTTGTCCTCTCCTCCGTGCCTTGGTCCTCCTTTTATAGGCCAAGGGGTTGCCACAGGGCACGTGAGGGGCATGAGGGGCCTTCGGGGTGAAGGACCCTCCTGGATGGTTTAGGAGGAGACGTGGCCTCTCCTCCGCCTAGCGCTTCCCTTCGAGGTTTGGTGGGAGCGTCCGCCCTAAGGCGAACAGTGGCTGACACCACCACGAGCTATGCTCCCTGCCCGCGCCATCTTCGCCTTGCTTCCCAAGTCTTCTGGCCTGAGGTGGAGAGCTTATCCACAGGGTGCAGGGAGGCACCCGAGAGGGAGCCCAGCCTCCTGCCGGGAGCTCGGACCCTCGGGCTCTTCCGTGTCTTCTGGCTTGATTCGGGGACCCGACAGGCCCCCAGGACCGGAGCCCTTAGTCGGCGTGTGTCTTGCTTGGCCCCCGTGGGGCCATAGGATGAACCCGCGTGGACGACTTGAGTCTTGACCTTGTCCATCTTCAGCTTGGGCCCACAGGGAGTGGACCCACTTTGGCAGCACTAGGGGACCCCATGTTCCACTGCTGCGACAATTTAAATTGCCCGGTGTTCTCATAAAAGTGGTGTATCACCTATTACATCACCTATTACATGCTTAAGGTAGTTACTTGTGTTATTAGGAACATCTCCCTCCATTTCATAAAATGGAAAGTGTAAAAGTATATCCGGTGTTGACCTATTTAGCTGGACTTGGGAGATAGTAGAAATCTGGAGACGGTACATATACACATGCACCATCATTGTAGAGTTTGCAGCTGATGATGTGATCCAGCTATTAATAATCTTTCCAGATTTTACTGTGCACACATAATTTCAGGGTATCTCCAATTGCTGCTTATTATAGGTTCCACAGTGAATACCTTGTTGACAAATGTGAGTTTTTTATATTATGTTCTTTTCCCGGTGCATCAGCTCCTGGTGATCGCGCCTCACAAGAAGATCATCAAGGCTGCGTCCAGAATCTAGAGCTGGCTGGTACCTTGCTACGTCTCAGGTGGCTTTGGCTCAGTCGCACTGAACCTTCCAAACCTGGGTAAGGCCTCGACCTGCAGTTCAGCGCTAGAGACATCACGATGTTCTTCACCTCCACCAGCATGACCATCGGCAATGGCAATTCAACCCGCTTCTGGACTGATCACTGGGTTGAGGGACGGGCCATCTCAGAGATTGCTCCTGAGGTGTTTAAAACCTCGCCAGCAAGCGGCTTCGCAAGTGACGGTCTCGCATGGCCTCCTCAACGACAACTAGATGCTGCCGCTGCAAGGCAAGCTCCACGGCGAGGTGCTCATCCAATTTCTGCTCCACTGGCCCTCACACGCACTCAGTTATCCCAGGACATTGACTGCCTGATATGGCGATGGACTGGTAATGGTGCCTACTCTGCACACTCATGCTATGTGGCATCCTTTCATGGATCGACTCGAAGCGATGTTTGACAGCTCACCTGGAAGTCTTGGGCGCCGTGCCGTGTCAAGTTCTTCTGGCTTGCGGACATTGACCGATGCTAGACCGCCAATCGACTCGAGCAGCGTGGTCTGCCGCACAAGCCTTGCTGGGTGCTCTGCGACCAGTGCCCAGAAACAATCCAGCACCTGCTGGTCGATTGCCCCTCTGCCTCAGCCCGGAAATTGGCTTGGAGATTGGTGGGCTTCAGCCAGGCAAGCGACTCCCAAACCTATGAAAAAGGTCCTTGCGTCCATGACCCTGCTCTCTGCATGGATGACCTGGAAGCAGTTTAACAGGTGCACATTCGACGACGCCCGCCCAAGCTGCAGCACCACCCTCAGTCACATCAAGGCTGAAGCCACACTCTGGGTGCGCGCTGGAGCCCTGGGCCGTGGGCCTTTGTGATCTGTCCCTGACAGTTTGGATGTTCATTAGTTCAGTGTATAATGCCTGGCCCCAGCCTCTTTAGGCTTGTAAATACTCTCCTGTCTTTTCAATGAAATGAAGCACAATCCTTTTGCGTTTTCTCGGAAAATATATTATGTTCTTTCACACAGTTGGTAATGGAAAAGAAAACCAGAATTTCTCTCTAAGACATATTTTCAGTCTTTAGCGTAGACAGGGCAGCGAAAGCTGCATGTGGCTAAGATTTGAATCTGACAGCTAAACCTCACCTGTTCTCTCCAGCGTTTATATGCGTGTGAATAAACCATGTTCTGTTGCTCAACATGATGGAGATGTTTTGTGTTACTACTTTGGTTACAGGAAGCTTGCAGTCTCTCTTGATCACTATTTGTAGCTGGTTGGGCGGAGGGAAATTCAGGGGTTTAGGCTGTGTGATGTACTCATGGAAGGCCCCATAAAACCTACCAAAGGTTAGCAGCTTCTACAACTGAAGCTATTATTCATGCAACTGCATGGTTCCTATTGTGTGTCCCGAAATGAATTGCCAATCTCCTTCAAATATCAGGTATTCAGGTCTGGCATCATCTATTGTAGAAACTTGTTTGGGTGTAGCTATAATTGCTTCCTATTGTTTGTCCGATCATGAAACAACAATGCTGACAAGATCATGGCTGGCTGTGGAAGCTTTTATTGCTCGTCACTATAAAATTATCATCATTGGTCAGCTGTTTTGGAAGCTTTTGTCCATGTAGCTACAGTTAAATCCTTATCTTGTCTGGCTGTATTAAAAGTGTTGAGGTTTTCAAAATAGGAACTTAGTTACTTAATACAGAGGACCTTGTACAGTAGCAGGCGTCGATTCTTCGTGTTTGTTCATGAACTGGCAAAAAGACAAATTTTGAGAAAGGCTAACATTAGCTGTAATGGTACCTCTATTGCACATGTACTACACTACTACCTGAATGAGCAGGTTTGGTTTCATCCCTGCAAATCTGGTAAGTTCAACACTGCAAACAGACAAGATCTGGAAGATAAGTTGGGAATATCTTAACTTTGAGGAACTATTTTGTGAGTTGGTGTTGTCTGAAAAGATTGCGTACTGTTAGAAGCTTCAGTTTAATGGTCATGTAAGTCATAAAAAAGTCATCCAATTTACTAGCGGACAAATTATTTCATGATGCTCATTCCACTTAACCTTATAATACTGAGACAGAAATGCCAGAGAATAATCATGTTATACATTCTAATCAAATATATATTATTTATTCCATGAGAGGAGTTGTCAAATAAAAGGTGGATTATGCAGGGTTGGACTCAGGCTTTACGTGGGCTGAACATTTAATACGAGAAATCGGCCGATCACACTTCGTCAGTCCTTGTCCCATTCACCTGCTCAGTCGCTGGAGGCTCCCCTCAAGAAACAAAAACCAAAAAACTCAGTCGTTGGAGGCAATGTATTTTTAAAAATCATGTCTTGACACCTCACTTGGCGATTACATGTGTGTACTGTGTTTTTCAGTTACCACATGTCAAAGATGTACTGACAGAGAGCTCCCGAGCTCTTATCGATCTCTTTGTGCCCTATAGTATATATACGCCCTTCCTTTTCCCTTGTGATCGTGCAAATCACCTGTGCTCTGTTGAGTGTATGCTCGTATTAATCAATGGCGGGAAGCATGACGCCACTGCTGCTTCTGCTGTTCTTGGAGGGCGCCATCGCGCTGCAGACACAACGGCGGTCTGCCCCACCTGAACTCGACGGAGGAGGCAACATGGATGGCTCTCCTGCCGCGCAAGCTCGGCTCCAAGGCGGAATTCGACTGGCTGGCGCTCTGCCGGAGCCTCACTCGCGGTGACGACGACCATGCCCTCGAGGAGTTCCTCGACCCAGGCTCCATGTAATGGCAGGGCCAGTAGACCAACCTCGAGTACCTTCTAGACATCAATGCCGACCGCCTCACCTGAAGATTCCGGCATCAGGCTGGCCTGCCCAGCATCGGCGAGCACTACGTCAGCTGGGAGGCACCCGACAGCCAACTCCACGGCCATTTTGTAGGTCAGTTATGACACACTTTACATCGTCTCATTTCCCCATTTCAGTTAATTCCTCCATTTGAGAAATAAAGTTGTCGCACACAACGACACCCTGAGGGAGAAGATGACCAAGGTGATGGACATCCTCGACCACTGAGGAAGATGGGCACAGGGTACAGATCAGCTTATCCGGAGACGATGTTCGACATGTACAAAGAGCTTTTCGAGGCCTGGTCACCATATTAAACCATTCAAAAGGTTTGCACAAGAACATAATTCCATCCAACTTGTTGTGTGATTTGGTTTCATCGCAGAAAGTCACAACATGTGTCGTATGTTTGTGGTTGTGAGCCCGTGTCAATTTATTGTTTTGGCAGATTATGCAAGGCCTCCTGGATCTACACATTGGCTGAGAATAAAAAAGGTCTTCAGATGGTGGTGTGGGTGACAAACTACTTCAGTGAACGTGTTAAGAATTTGATACAGAAGTACTCTATTTCAGAGGCACTGGTAAGCAATGAACGAGGAGACCGGTGGATTGAACGATGTGATGTATCAGCTGTATACTACACGGTAATATCAGTGTTATTGCAGTTAGTAGTTTTCAGTAGAATTTTCTTTGGCCGTGGTATATTGAGTATTGACAAGGATGAACAGTGAGGCCACCCCTGTGCCATGTTCAGGTGGCGCCAACTGAAGGAGGCGCTGTCGGAAGCCGTCAACCGAGGCACCTCGTGCCGCGGAGGCCTCTGCCATCCTAGCTCATCTTGTACAAGGGATCACCGTGTCGACGAACAGGTGCTGCGCCTCGACGCTGTTTGATACTCGTTTGGCCACACTCGACGCTGCAGCCTGTCCGTGCACCATAGGCGGTTCTGGAAGAGCAGCCATGCGAAGAACTTGTTCTTGGGTGGCGCCCATACTCGCCAAACTGTCTCGGTGTGCGCCGATCGCTCCCGGCCCTCGAACTGAATTTTGTACGCGGATTTTGCAGTGTATTGGCCGTCGGCTGTCAGAGTCCAGGAGATGGTGTCCTGCGCGCTCGTCGCAGTCCAGATCGGGCACCATGCATGTTCTGAATCATTGCCCTGGCCAATCTGAACTCAACGATTATTACCGGGGTGAGATGGTGCCGCAGATGGATTACCACCAACGGCTGCTCCGGTGCTGTCCAAGTGTACTACAAGTCCACAACCAGCGAAGCCGAAGGGCTCGGCTGAAAGAGTCGAGGTCCGCCAAGCCGAGGCCGCCGTGATCGAGAGGGGAGCAAACCTTTGTCCATGAGATCTTGCATTTGCCTCCTGCAGCCGCGTTTTCATCGACGTCCCATAAGACACATCGCCTGGATTTGTTGAAAGCCGTAGTGAATTTTTTGGCAAGTTTCAGCACCGTCATTGCGAAGATTGGGAGGGCGCCGAGGACGGAGGTGGAGAGCGTGCGGCGGCCTCCTGCATTAATCCAACGACCTCTCCAACCCGCGAGCTTGGACTTGGCGCGGTCGACAATGTGATGGAGGTGAGCAAAGCTTCAGTCTGCCGAGCGACAGGGGCAACCCGAGGTAGCGCAGGGGAAAGTACACCAAAAGGAGCCAACATGTACGTCGTCAACATTGATGGTCTCGCATCTGATTGGAGCCATCAAATATTCTTCTTCAGAAGGTAATTTCTGAATCCCCCTTGGCTCTGCATTGCAGGTCTCCGGAAACCTGTTCAGGTGGACAAAGGAAGTCAAGTATGCTGACCGCTACGAGAGATTGCTCATCAATCAATGGGATGCCTGGCGTCATGATCTCGTAATGGACATTTACAGATGGAGCATCGGCAACTCTGAATGGCCAAAAACTCAACCGGACATCGACAATGTCTGAATCTTTCTGTACAGAACTCTGAACTTAAAGAGTCTCAAATGGTAGTCTTGTTTTCTCAGATAACAGGCCGGAATACGCATTCATGATTCATCCAAGCAGTAACTGTTCGGGCCACACGGCCACACCTCCTCGACGGTCCGACACACCATATATAACCAGACCGTGAATGCCAGTGAACCACGGCCTGATAGCGGGCATGCATGTGGGAAGTGGACGCCACCTCCATCAGTAAACTGAATTGTCCCGTAACCTCAGTGGCTCAGCTCGTCAGCCTGATGCAGGTATCACCTTCGCCCTGTTGGTGTCCGCCACCGAGCACGCTGACGATGAACGAGATGCCCGTGAGTGCTCGCCACATTCTTTGTAGAAGCGTTCCTGGTCGACAGTCTGCGTTCTGCCACTTGCAGGGCCGGATGTGACGATCGCGCCGTTCGACATGCCGGGCATGGCTTTTCACCAACTCCATCAACTGTCACTCTGCAGCCAGGACAGGACGTAGTCTTTAACCCCGTGCCCGGCTAGACGGGCTCTCCGGCTCGGTGTCAGTGGAGGCTGTGGAGCTCGGGGGCTGCTTCCTGATGGCGCAGCCGGCGACAAGGCCCAGGTTGGCTTTGAGAGAAGCAGCTAGCGACGACGAAGCTCGCTCCGCCACAAGTATCAGCAGGCTGCCGCCATTGGCGACGCCCACCGCCCACGCGATGGTGGCCGGATACTTGGGACGCCCACGCGATGGTTGGAGGCATTCGGTGCTCGCCCATCTCTTGGACAAGCCGTGCCTGCTTCCAGGGATTGCTTGCAGTTCCAGTCTGAAGAGAGCTTCCTGAGCTGTTTATGCTACTTGTTCTGCATTTTGTTCAGGAATCAATGTGCCATGGTTTACTTGTTAGCTTTCGGAATATTCATTTAAGCTTATTGCTTCTGTTTAGTGCAGTTTTCTTAGTAGAGAGACTTAGTGCGTGCGTGTGTCGCCAGTTGCCAGCAATCGCATCGCAGCCCGCAAGGGACGATGACGGCCTTCATCTCCATGAGCGCGCGGTCCTTGCTGATGGACACGCACACGACGACCTGGAAGAAAGGTTACCGGTGCGGGCTCACCGGCACGAACTGCCCGGCCGTCGCATGCAATCGAGCCCTCGTGCCCCTTATGAAAGCCTGTCGTCGCGGCGCCCGGCACGCTCTGAGTACATTTCGGGCGTCTTCCTCTCGGAGGAGACGTTCTACCAGAGCGCCGCCGACGGCACGCCTTTCGTGGACATCCTCAAGGCCAACTTCGTGTCGGGCATCACGTTGAACAAGGGCACCGTCGACGGCGAGACCACCACCTAGGGCCTTAACTCCCTAATCCAAGTACTACGAGGCCGGCGCCGCTTCTCCAAATGGCGCCCCGCCCCATGCGCGAGATCAGCGCCGGAGGGTTGCCGATTGCCGTCTGAGATCGCCGTGAAGCAGAACGCGAGGGCATCTGCCAGGAGAACGGGCTTGTGCGTACCGTGGAGCCCGAGATCCTGACCGCTAGTGCTCAGGACATCAATGTCTGAATGCTAGCGAGCACTCAAAACACGGCCAGAATCTTAGTTGTTAATGTCTGAATGCCATTGAGCACTCGAACAGCGGGAAGTGGACGCCACCTTATCCACGACTGGATCGTCCCGCTCCCTCCGGCGAGCAGACCTTCGTCCTGTCGGAGTCCGCCACCGATGGGACACTGACGATGGACGAGATGCCCGACGCGTGTGTGCTGTGTGCACGCCAAGTGCTTCATCGATGCGTTCCTGGCACGGCGCCCGTTCCTCGGTGTCACTGGGGCTCAGGCTGGCTGCTTCCTGAGGGCCCCGGGCGACAAGGCCCAGGTTGGCTTGGCTGTCAGCGACGATGATGCACCATTCCGCCACACCGCGATCTTCAGGCACCTACCACCCGCTAAGCTTGGTCGCGAGGGGCGCGAAGAGGAACTTCGTGCTGGAGCCTCCAGCACGAGTTCTATACCATGTACAGTCTACAATGTACTTCAACCTGTTGACAGCTGAATATGCTCTTACTTGATACATGTGAAATAGAGAGGACGACAGACCAGAGTTTCAGAGAGTTGTGGCAGACCAATAATGTTCTTGCATCTTGAGTGTGCTGTTGCTGAGAATTTGATCCATGCACCTTGATTGCATTCAATTTTTTTTTGAACAGGGGGTCGGTCCCGAAGGACCGAGAGTGTTCGTTAAAAGTCAACAGTGGTATATTTTACAGATGAGGCAGCAAGAAATTTAAAAATTACACACAAGCACTTACAATTTGCATAAAGGACCCTGAGTACAATAAGAGGAACACAATAGGGTCCTGCTCCTTCTCCAGTGCGACAATTCCAGAGCTTGATGCAGCCAACCTCGACGTCGCCGGGACTACGCCACTTGGGACGGGGAGGCGGGAGCGTGCTGCACCGCCGCTGAGAGGCCTCCGCAATGGCATGATAGCCTGGAGGTTGAAGATGACCTTTGGACGTCGACCGGAAGCAGCCGTTGCCGACGTCGAAGGCGGGAGCGGTCGCTCTTCGACCATAGTGGACGACGACGGATTGCATTTATGTGGGTGACACAATTTGTGTCATTCATGTGGGTAACACAAATGTCCGCTATTACTGTTCTCGTTGCACACAATCTTCGATGTAAGGCTCACGTCACCATTTCCAGGGCCTTGGATGGGTCCACGAAGTACGCGCTGGGTACGACTTGTCAGGCAGGTCGATCATATATAGCATGTGAGATCGATGGACGTCGAGAACAAGGCACTCAACTTGGACAATTTCACGCACGCGCGCACACACACCTTATCCAGCGGAGAATTCAACATCGACTCAGCCGGCTAGCCTTTAACTTGAGCGCCTGATACGCCAGAATACATCGATCCCAACAGGAGTAGGTTATTCACCGGAGATGATCTCAGGGCTTGAATCTGTATATACAGACGCTATTAGCCCATATGATCGTGATCACAAGCCTCTACCAACATATAAATTCACTGACCGGTTATGAAACACCGACAATGCACAAGGCTCATCAACACAGGCGCCATCATCTTCAACCGTAATGACTCCAGCAGCGATGGTGGCTCTAATAGCATCTGCACCGGGGGTCTCCAAATTCGTATCCGTCACCCCCCAATTGAGGCTCAATTGGGGGGTGTCGGACATGTGTCCGCCCCATTTTTTGAGACCGCCCACAGCGGCGCACCCCAAAGGCCCACCCCCAAACGCGAGCAAAGGTTCGAACACCTTGCGGGCGTTGAAATTCAATACAAAAACTTAAACGATTCAAATTTCATTCATATTTCTTATATATTACAAAGATTTTTGAATGAAATTTGAACTACGGCAGCCCTAACACTAGCCTAGTCGTCCAGCCACGCGTCGTCGCTGCTGCTGTCGTCGTCGTCGACCAGGACGTAGGCGGAGGAGGAGACGACACGGCTGGTGGACACGCCGTCTTGGCGGCTCGGTGCACGGCTGCAGGAGGCGCCGTCGGAGGAGGACGAGGCCGCCGTTGCCACCGAGGTGGCGATGGCGGCCATGTAGCCGGGGCTGTCGCGCTCGATGGTGGTCACCAAGTCCGCGATGGTGGCCAGGAACCCAGGCGAGTCGCCGTCGAGCTCGTTCCGCAGCGGGGAAAGCACGGCGTACCCGTACGGGATCGTCTCCACCGGAGGCGGTGGCGTCCTGGCTCAGGGGCGGCGCAGGTAGAGGCGTCCGCGTGGTGGCGAACACCGTTGTTCGCGGCGATCGCGGATGACGATGCCGCCGCCACCTCCTCCACGACGCGGCGGCGAGCGTGGCTCCTCCTTCACCGGGCGGCAGCTGCGGCGCTGCTGGCGTTCCTCTTGGCGTCGTGGCCGCACAGGCAGCAGCCGCAACGGGGTGGTGTTCCCCGCCCTTGTGTGCTGGCGCGTGGTTTTGATGGCGGAGGCCACGGTGTGGCCGGTGCCCTCCCACCACCGATGGCGGCCTTCCGCGTTGTGGCGGCCCGGCGGTGTCGGACCGTCGTAGGCGGCGAGCACCTCGTTGTGCTCGCGCTCGAACCGCCGGAGCCACGCTCCCCAGTTGTTGCCGTCGCACACGCTGTCGCCAGCGTTAATGCGACGCGTGCCGTCAGACCTGCCACCGCCGTCTCGTCGCCTCCCGTCCCGTCCCGTCCAATCGCCAGTAGCCTGGGAAACTGCCCGGCGACTGACCGCCATTAAACGTGGCGGAACGGCCTTCTGCGCCCTGTCAGAGCCATGTCCGGCACCCCCGAGAGGGCCTCCAAATTTGGAGGCCCTCTCGGGGTGCCGGACACGAAATTGCTCGGGGCGACCCTTTGGGGGGTGCCGCTGGTGGGCGATTTTGCTGTCCGGACCTCCAATGGGCCTTTGGGAATCATTTGGAGGCCCCGGTGGAGATGGTCTAAAGCAAGCAACGCGAAGCCCAACGCGCCAGCCATTGATACGCCACTTGTTCCTCCTCCAGCTCGTGCAACGACCAACTGCTTATGCAAGTTTAAAGTCGAAACCAACCAAGAAGTACAAAAATATTTGGCCAGTCATATATTCAAACCGAGGGGCTTGTAATAACTTACTTATGTCCTATTGAATGTCCGAAACACTTTAGGTTTGCATGAAATGTGTAAGACACGTGTCAGTAATGCAATTTATGGCGTAGATGAGCCCTTTTGATTTGTCTCGGATATCCGTTAAGTACGGTCTTGCGTGACATAACTTTTTCATGCAAAATATGATATGTTCAGGGTCAACAAAGTCCTTAAAGGCATCATAGTCGATTGACATAGCATACACTGATACACACTACTTGGTCACTTTACTACGAGTCGCATCTGACTTAAGGGGCAGTATAATCAGTAAGTTTCCAACTGGGGACAGGTTCAGGGTAAAAAGCCTGATTTACATAGGGTCAATCAACGATAAACAAAACACTACATGGTTGAATAAATTTATTTCGTGATGCATGTTCCCTTTCTGAGGTTATACACACATGCACATATGGGTAACTTTAGGGCCTCTTTGGATCACAGGTTTGAAAAACACATGATCTGAAAAACACAGGAATTTTAACATGTTTGCAAGTGCAAAACAGAGAATTGTAAAACACAGAAAAACTGCAGGAATTATCATCTAGAAAAATGAAGGAAAAACACATGAAATGTGTCTCGATCCTACGCACTTGAGTCTAGAAAAGAGGTTGTATTAGATGTTAAATTCCTATGTGATTGAGACATAGGAATCCAATCCATAGGATTTTTGATAGCCTCATTCTTTCGAACCAAAGGCAATCTATAGGAAAACTTCCTAAGGATTATTATCCTATGAAAATCCTACAATCCAAGAGGCCCTTAATTTTACTTACATTTCCTAACATAGCACGGTGCCAGTGGGTTGCTATAGAGGCACCAAAGATAGCAACAAGTTAGGTTCCCACCATAGGACATGGTCAGAAAAGCATTGCTTTCATATGCCCATTGTGCAATTTCGACCAGAAAAAACAACAAAATATTTACGTCAGGATCTTTGAATTTTTTGAAGTAACACGTCATTTCGAAATTTAAAACATGGAAAGATAGGCGTTAGAGAGAAGGTACATCAGAAGAACGTGGATATAAAGAGGATGTGACCTTTCATCCCATTAGATAGTAAAATTAATACTTGCTAGAAAGAGCTTTGTAAATTTGAACAAAGCTGAAACCTGGACAACCATTTTGAGCTGAAGTCTAATCACATATTCGTTTATTTTTTCTCTTATAAGAGTGGAAGAGAGTAAGATTGCATATTTATTTTAATGTTTTGCAAAAGTTTTTGACCCACATGTATTGTTTTCTTATTTGTGTTAGGTGCAAGGTTGTTGGTCCTCCATAGGAATAGGACTACGGAGAGAAAATGGAAATCACAACCAGCTCCAACAATCTTAAATATGAAATATAAAGAAAATAATATGGATCTTTCCCTATTGTTTACCGGTAGAAAAACTAATCTAGAATCCTTCATTGCGATATTTCCTAGACATGTACTATTTAAATATCTATATCGATTGCTACGTAAGAAAATACTGATATGAAAGTTGTCACATATGAATGCACGGTAACACATTTCATGACAAATAATGATCTATGAAAGAGTATCAATTTCTCCTTGTTATTATTGTAGGATATAGGGGATATTCAACTAAATAAAATGGGTTTGTTAAGAATGTCTCAAATAAAGTCAAAGGATAAATTAGAACAAATTTTGATTCCTAATTAGGATTAGTATTTTGTTGCAAGGTTATAAGGTTACTTACAACACTATGAAACAAAAATGATGGTATGACACGCACGTTGGCGTTGGTTTGGTTCAGATCAAGACACATGATGGTATGACACGCACGTTGACTGGAGTGAAACACATACCAACCATGACGAGAAATTTGATCTCGCTCAATACCCTTGATTGTGACGGGTACAAGTACACCGGCGGGAATAGACTCCTGAAGGTATCAAAAGGTTCTCTCATTATTATGGTTGGTGATATGAATTCTGCGAAATTATACGTTCTTAGAGGTAGCACTTCGCCTGCTATTGCTGCTGCTATTTCTAATGATGATGCTAGTAAAACTAACCTTTGGCACAAGCGTCTTGGACATATGAGTGAGCTTGGTATGGCAGAATTGATCAATTAAGCGAGAGCTACTGCAAGGCTGCAGTTTGGGTAAGATGCAATTATGTGAACATTGCATTTTCGGTAAGCACACAAGAGTTAAGTTTAATGCTTCCGTTCATACCACCAAAGGTACACTTGATTATGTACATGCTGATGTTTGGAGGCCTTCTCGTAAGCCCACTTATGGTGGTGCTCGTTATATGCTTACCATTATTGATGATTACTCTAGGAGAGTTCGGCCTTATTTCATGAAAAATAAGTATGATACGTTTGCTGCTTTTAAAGAGTGGAAAGCTATGATAGAAAGGCAAACTGAAAGGAAGGTGTTTGCTTCGTACTGACAATGGTGGCGAAGTTTGTTCGAATGCCTTTAATGATTATTGCAGGAAAGAAGACATTGTGAGGCACCTCACCATCCCATACACGCCTCAGCAGAATGGTGTAGCGGAGCGGATGAACATGACCATCATCTCCAAGGCTCGCTGCATGATCTCCAACGCTTGCATGAGTAAGCGTTTTTGGGCTGAGACGGCTGCCACCGCATGTTACTTGATAAACAGGTCACCATCTATTCCCCTCGACAAGAAAACTCTCATTGAGGTATGGTCAGGTACTCCTGCTGATTATTCACAGCTTAAGGTTTTCGGTTGCACTGCTTATGCTCATGTTGATAATGGAAAGTTAGAGCCGAGAGCTATTAAGTGTGTGTTCATTGGTTATGATTCGGGTGTAGAAGGATATAAGTTATGAAATCCCGAAACTAACAAGGCATTTATGAGCAAGAGTGTTGTTTTTAATGAATCTGATATGTACTTTGATAAGTTGTCCTCAGATGTTTTGTCAGATAGTTCTGATGAGGAAGAACAGCAGGTTCGTGTCGATGTGGAGCACTCTGTTGAAAAGGAAAATGTCACTATTGACAATGATGGTGCTACTACAGATGATTCTGATCCTGATTTTGATGATTCTGATCCTGATTCTAATAATAATAGTGTTCAGAACTCACCCCTGTTTTGCAGCCACAAAATTAGTCTATTGCTACTCGTAGACAAAGGAGGAATTGTGGTCCTCGACCACGTTTAATTGAAGAGTGTAACATTGTTGATTATGCTCTGAGTTGTGCAGAACAGGTGGAGCATGGACATGAGCCGTCCACGTATACTGAAGCTGTTGGTTCGGGTGACCGTGATAAGTGGATTGCTGCTATGCAAGAAGAGATGCAGTCACTCGAGAAAAATGGCACATGGGATTTTGTGCGATTGCCTAAGAAAAAGAAGGTTGTTCGCTGTAAGTGGATATTCAAGAGAAAGGAGGGTTTATCTCCTAGCGAGCCTCCGAGGTTTAAGGCAAGGTTTGTTGCAAAAGGCTTCAGTCAAATTTCAGGTGTTGATTATAATGATGTTTTCTCTTCAGTTGTAAAGCATATTTCAATTCGTACTTTTTTCGCTATTGTTGATATGCATGATCTTGAGCTTGAGCAGTTAGATGTAAAGACTGCATTTTTTGCATGGAGAGCTTGAGGAGGAGATATACATGGACAGAAGGGTTCATAGTGCCTGGTAAGGAGGATCTTGTCTATAAGTTGAAAAGGTCCTTATACGGTTTGAAACAATCTCCTCGTCAGTGGTATAAAAGGTTTGATTCTTTTATGTTGTCACATGGCTTTAAGAGGTCTGAATTTGATAGTTGTGTTTACCTTAAGTTTGTTAATGGATCACCTATATACCTGTTGTTATATGTTGATAATATGTTGATTGCTGCCAAGAGCAAGAAAGATATCGCTGCTCTCAAGTCACAGTTGAGTAGCGAGTTTGAGATGAAGGATCTTGGTGCTGCTAAGAAAATTCTAGGTATGGAGATTACCCGTGACCAAAATTTTGGTTTGTTGTTTCTTAGTCAGCAGAATTACATTAAGAAAGTTCTTCATCGTTTTAACATGCATGATGCAAAGTCTGTTAGTACTCCTATTGCTCCTCATTTTAAATTGTCAGCTGAACAATGTCCTAGTACGGATGAGGATTTTGAGTACATGTCGAGAGTTCCATATTCTAGTGCTGTTAGTTATTTAATGTATGCCATGGTTTGTTCATGTCCTGATTTATCATATGCTATGAACTTGGTTAGTAGATACATGGCAAATCCTGGTAAAGAACATTGGAAGGTTGTTCAATGGATTTTTAGGTACCTTCGTGGCACATCCATTGCTTGCCTGAAGTTCGGCAAGACTGATGAGGGACTCGCAGGCTATGTGGATTCAGATTTTGCTGCTGATTTGGATAAGAGGAGATCCCTCACAGGTTATTTGTTCACGCTTGGTGATTGTGCCGTGAGTTGGAGGACAATGTTGCAATCCGTTGTTGCCCAGTCTACCACTGAAGCAGAGTACATGGATATTGCTGAAGCATGTAAAGAATCGCTTTGGCTGAAAGGTTTGTTTGCTAAGCTTTGTGGAGATGATACTTGCACTAACCTCTTTTATGATAGTCGGAGTGCTATTTAACTTACTAAGAATCAGATGTGTCATGAGAGAACAAAGCACATTGACGTCAAATACCATTATGTGCGTGATGTTGTTGCACAAGGTAAGCTGAATGTATGCAAGATTTTAAGTACTCATGATAATCCTGCTGATATGATGGCAAAGTCAGTTCCTGTTGCTAAGTTTGAGCTTTGCTCAGATTTAGTTGGTATCACTGTCTAGCCCAATAGGCTATTTGGCGCCGAACGTGTTTTCTTTGTTGTTTCAGGGTGAAGGTTCTCGTTCATGCTACAAGATGGAATTTGTCTCAAGGTGGAGTGTTATTTTGATTAAATATGCATCTTAGACACGAACCTCTTGCCTGCGTGCGTATTTCATTTGCTTCCATCCATCCCAACTGATTCAATCTGCATCTTATACACCGGTCGATCGCAGTATATTGATGTCTCTGAGATTTGGACTAGGCTCCCAACTGAAAACACCCTTGTGCACGGCTAGGCTCGTCTCGGAGGCCGACAAGCCGATCCTGTCGACCGTCGACGGCGTGCCCCCGGAACTCGTCCTCGATCGGCCAGGAACTTGCCGATGCAGGCAAGCGACACCTTGACATGGATCCTGACGTACAGAACCTCCGACAGCATCCTCGTGGGCTCCAAGACGACGCTGCTGCGTGGATTCCCCGATCCTAGTCCAAATGGCTTAGACTCGTGGTGTTGATTTGTCATATTCATTACTAATTTTGTACTGAACTTTTATAATTTTTACAAAATAATTTTTGTTCGTCATTATATTAATGAGTGTAATTTTACATGTTTTGACATAATTCATCTTGAGCAATGTTGATAATTGTTAGTTGTAATTTTTAATATATATGTTCATAAACTTAAGTCATAATAAAATTTTAAATCATATTTTATAACTAATTAAGCTCTATCATGAATATCTTTTTAAAGAACTGAATAAATTATATAGTGTACATAGATTTATTTTATCATTCAATAAATGTATGACCTACCAAATATATTGATGGCGGTTTCTGGTACATGACTAGTTAATCATATTATTTTTAACTTCTAGGGTAAATTTAATCCTTGCCATGATTTTAGTTGATTTTTCTGTGGCTATAGCTACCTTAGAAGTTATAGTAGGTTCTTCGTGGGAAACACTAATACAGAACGACACTATGGACACGGGTAAAAAAAAAACCCTTGGCAACAGCGAGAGGCTACATGTTCCGAGCCTGGTCAGTAATGTGAAGGCCCTCATTGGCAATAAGGATTTAACCATCACCAATGAGGCTTCTTAACGACAACGGTTATTCATTTATGTATGTTGTCTTAAGGTCAGGCTGATCAGTTACAGAGTTTCTGCTTCCACTAAATGTCACAACAAAGTAAAAAAGTGATAGAATATTCATTCATTACATAAACCAAATGTACCATTACATTTCCATCACAATAAGACGAACTGCACATTTTCATGTCTCACTAAACCTATCATTGTCATACCTCACTAAACTTATCATTGCCATGCCTCACTAAACTTATCCCTGTCATCTCACTACACCTATCATTGCAGATGGTGCAATAAGGGAGTGTTGATGTAGTGAAAATTGCTATCCGTTGTACTGAGCGAATTGTAGTTTCTTGACAAGAAGGTGCACTTTCTACCCGTGGGGTAAAACTAAAGAGTCATGGGAGTAGCAAGATATTTGAGTTACGGTTTCATGCTTTCCCAAACCACCTCTTTGTCATACTTGTTACTCACATCCGAAACTCACTGTTTATTCGTACTTAACGGAAGGTACAAACTGTAATTAGAATTCAATAAATGAACCATAAGGAAATTTGAAATGCGAAAGAGAAATAAACTTATTACTTTGGTGATAGCAACTACAAATATGAAAAAGCCGGATGCATGAACCCACATTGAGCTCACAAGCCTCCGTGCTATGTTAAATTCACCAAATTCTTTATTTTGAGGCTTGCTTCATTTTGGACGGTACCACCAAAATAATTCATGTTCAGATATGAAATCAACACAATATTTTCATGAGTTGCGAACATTCAATGGGATGTATGAACAGAGCACACATGTAAAAACAGAGCACACTGGATGAACATAGCACACGTTAAAATATGTCTATATGCATGTGATTCAAACAAAGGTAAAACATTTTATAATTAAGAACGTAGGGGGTACTTGTGTTCCCGCTCACGAGAATGCATCATGACGAGAAGACATAGCGTGAAAAGAAGTGAACCCCGCGTGATACATGATGGATCGAGTGACTGGTAAGGCATGGTTTGGGCTCGAGGATTAGACAGGGTTTGGTACATGAAGAAGAATAGATGGGTTAGCTCGTCTCGGCCTTATCAAAAAAATTATACTCAACCACTAGGCTATGGAGTTTTTAAATTAAATTTGCCTTTTTTTTTAGAAAAATAGGGTTGCTCCCAAGTTCCATTAACATGAAACCAACGAACAACAAGCATGTCCAGCATGTCCCAGGTTTTGCCTTATATATTAGATAAGAATAATGTATGGAGTGGATATTTAGTGCTCCCGAGCTCCAGTGATCTCGCTTAAAAAAAAAATCAAAAAACAGATTTAAAAGTTTCAAAAAAAATCTAAAATAACTCACGGATGTTCTAAATAATATATCCTACAAGCGTGTAAAATATCAATTCAACATACTTTACGTGTTGAGATAGACAAAACTGACTAATTTACAGATTTCAATATAGTGAACAATATGTAGTTTCAAATTTCCAGCTTTTGATATTTTCATGTAGCTCAAAACCTATTGTATTTTGCATTGACATTTTACACGCTTGTAAGATATATCATTGAGAACATGCATGATTTTTTCAGAGTATTTTGAAAACTTTTAAATATATTTTTATTTTTAAAAAAATGCGAGATCATTGAAACTCTAGAGCCAAAATGAGTTTCCGTAATATATGATACAAGCAGTTAAGTATGATAATCTATCACGATGCCCAATGCAGTCCACGCTTCAGCTATGTTTGTTTTGGTTGGTCCAAAATTAACTGTAACAAATGTTTTATCTTTTTTTATATTGCCATTTGCTCGCATGGTTGTCAAATTTCTGAATTTATGCATGCCAACTTATAAACTACAGTTTCAAGGCTCAGCTGAAACATACACTTGGAGACTATAAAACAAGCTCTTGGTTTGGAAAAAAAGAAACGACGCATGGTGCAAGAAAGGATTGCCGCGAGAGTAATAACTGAACCAAAAATTTAACGGGCACCTCGCATCCAGTTACATGAGTGTAGCGGCCAAGGTGTGGGCCAGGAGCCCAGGACGCACAAATTACAACGGCACGCTCGCCGGTAAGATGTCCGCCGCGGTGGACGCCATGCACAAGGTATTCCCTGGCCACCCTCCTCTTCCCAACCACTCTCTTAGTCTCTGAACAACTCTGCTGCACGTGCAGCGTCCGTTACTGAACTTTTCTCTGCCTCGCGCGGCGGGGTGGGAGATCCTTGACCAATACACGGTGGCCGGCAACGGTGAGGCCCACGCGACGGTGGCCGGCTACTTTGGCGACCGTGTTAGGAGCTTGATCCAGCGACACTGTTTCTGATGCTGATTATGTGAGCTGGTATGTAGGTTCAGAGGCATTTGGTTTCTCACCTGCCCATCTCCAACGAGCACTCCAACGACACCGGGCATGTGGCAAGTGAACGCCACCTCCATCCACGACTGGATCGTCCCGCTCCCTCGCAGCTAGTCAGCCTGACGCAGCGATCCGTCGAGCACACCTTCGTCCTGTCGGTGTCCGCCACCGCGGCATGCTGACAATGGACGAGAGATGCCCGTCGCGGGCAGCCCCCGGTCGTGCAACACAGCGGAGCCGATGACCAGTGAGGAGCACGAGAGGGCCGTCCGTCAGGTCCAGTACATGGAGAATTTCTCACACTGTCACCTGACGCAGATCGCGCTTCAACATGAGTGGCGGGCTGAAGCATAGGATTCATCTTTCAACGGCTGTCTACAATGACGCAGATGTCCACATCCTCGATGATCCTAGTTTCAGTGATGTCGCTGCAACCCTTTTTAGTGTCAGGATCATTCTCATTCTCAGTTCAATGGTTGCAGCTTAATTATGAGATGATTGAGATGATTGTTTCATGGATGTGACATTAACTTTGTTTATCTGAACTAGCTCGGGCTGGTTGCACCAACTGTTCACACCTATCAAAATTTTGATCCCCGGCATGTCTGAAGAGCTGCTCACCACCAACGGCGTGTGATCTGAGGTCAAGGCCCGACATTCAAAGCTAACTAATAATCAAGTTTGTACCGATGACAGCCATCCAACAATATAAAGTGTCTGGACACCATAATTCAGAGCATCTGATTTGATCAATCTTGATCATATTGCAGATCCTCAACCTGTGCTACACATCAAGGATGATATCGCTGAGAAGGCGCAGCGCGTCGTCGACAGAGTCGCTGAGGGGCCTCCGGTCGATCACTAGCAGTTGCTTACCAGGGAGTAAAAACCAAGTAACATGAAGCTCGGACAAGTTCAGTTAAGTTGCTGGTATCAAAACACTGCAGTCTGAAGAATTCTGAAGCACCGTTGTTTGACCTGCCGCGGCACGAGTGCACGACAACGCCGACATCATCCGCAGGGCCCTGGATTTCGACGCCTGTGTGAAGATGATCACCGGCGATCACCAAGGAGACTGGCCGGTGCCTCGGGACTGTGAAAATTATGCGCCCGTCAGCGGCGCTGTTCGGCCACGGTGTCCCCGGTTACGAGTGCGGACGGGTTCGCCGGGAGACGATAGCATAGAACTACCACTTTACGCGCAAAATTCCGAAAAACTACCACTTTACGCGCAAAATTCCGAAAAACTACCACTTTACGTTTCAATCGCACAGAACTACCACACTTCGCTAATTTTGTTGCAATGTGCGCACATTGTTGTCTAAACCGGAATTGACACTCGTGCTGACAGGTGGGACCCACCGGTCAGGGCTGAGGTGGCAGCACGCGTGGACTCTTTGCTGACGTGGCAGCACACGTGGCCGTGGACAGGGCCGGACACTACCTCCAACCTGCTTTCCCGATTTTATAGACAAGTCCAACCTGCTGGAAGACTGCTTCACCATCAAGTGTGACCCCATCCATCGTACTCCAGAAGATCATGTAGCCATCCATGGTGGAGGCTATTTTTCTTTTTCCAATGGTGCTTAGAGCACATCGAAGATGTAACCTAGTTAGTTTCAAAAAAAAAAAAAGATGTAACCTAGTTGTTGTTTCTAGATACTTAAGTTCAGTTATCTAGAGATCCCAGCTAGATTGTTTTGATTTCTGTTTAGGAAAGTTATCGCGTTTAAGTTCTAAACTGTAACGAGGTACTCATGTGCAGCATACGGCAGCGTTAGTCTGTAGGTCAGAAAAAAAACTTGCAGATTCATTTTCTTGCAGATTATACATTCCTTCAGGTTTGATCAGGACATAGGAATACAAATGTAAACCCATGATTATTAGACAAGCATTCAAGCACAACACCGAATAGTGTTAACATTTTGAACATTTAAGCTTTTATTTTACCATCCAAAGTTACACAGTAGGATCACACCACTCATCAAAGTCTCCTGTATATTATGCTCCAGCTGTAAATTGATGTGCAGATTTATTTTCCAAATACTTCTCCACGATATCCAAACCACATAGTTCCTTCACCACTGTCATTGGTGCTGGGACATCGAGTTGGAATGTGGCCGGTGAGATTCCGAACTCCAGTCTTGCTGCTCGGATTGCTTCTCTCACTGCACAGTGGACAGATGATGCAAGAACTACAGCAGGTTCCCCAGAAGCTGGCACAAGAAGTAGAGTTAAGTCACTTAAGCAATGATAATTTTTCACCCGGCAAAAATTCAGTTATCCATTTTGCCTTAACGAAATCACATTCTACCTTTTGAAGAGAGCACACGGTTCTTATGGTATCCGGTGTTCAGAACCTCCGCATTGAAGTGCTTTGGGATGGTATCGACACTTGGGATCTTATAATCCCATGTGCTGTCACTCACAACAAGGCCATCCGCGTTTGTCTCATGTTCTTCGTATATGAAGAAACCAATTCCTTGTATGAAGGAACCTTCGATCTGCAACCATAGAGGAGAGAAATCCGGTATGAGCAACCATAGAGTACAAAGTTTGAGGGACTCTAATCAGGACTGTCATGTACTCCCTCTAATTATCCAATAACGGTTTCTTAAATGATATTAATGTTTAACACATAATAATATAGACGAGCCTAAATTAATGGACAATATTTCTGCAAACCTGGCCCAAGTCCACTGCAGGGTTCAAGCTCATTCCACAATCATAGATAATATCAGTCCTTAGTAAAGTTATTGCTCCTGTAAGAACATCAATTTCCACCTGCATTTTACAGAACAAGAATTGAATAGGAAATGAGAGACGTATCGCACTATCATCCATAGAAAATCTAACTGTAATTGTACTACACTTGTGCGATTGTCATTTAGCATGCACCTCACTTATAGCAGCTCCATAGTTCAGATAGGTGCTCGATTCTTTGCCAGGAACCCAGTATGCACTTGAAGACAAATTAACATTGTCCTTAGAGGCCTATTTAGGAACATTGAATTGTATGCAAAATAAGTATTAGCACATAAGAACATAATAATTACCATGGATAAACATTCTACACTCTTTAGCGTGAAGAAAAATCAGAGGGTAATTAAAAAATAACCTGAGAAATCAAAGAGTCCCATGAAACAACACCTGGTTCCTGTTTTAGCTTATCCATGACCGGCTTCAGTGTGTCAATCAGCATGTTGCAGGCCTGAAGGATTGCTGCACAGCTAGATTCAGATGTAGTGCTGCCAGCAGTAACTCCACCTTGGATTAAGCTCAACGTATCAGCCTGAAGAACGCGCACTCTATCGAGAAGGCATTCAGACCCGTCAGGCCACAACTGTCCCAAAGCGAAAGCAGTCATCTGCTGGACTTTTGTCCACAGTCCTTGCCCAAGTTCAATACCTCCAACCTCAACCACAATGGAAGCGTCATTCAGCACAGAAACTCTTCCAGGAGCTGGCCTTGGTGCTACTTTGAAAATGAGGGGCACACATGAGATACCCTGCTTCAGCCACTTGTTGCAACTGTTGAACTCCTTGACAGATTCGGCTCGGTGCAGGTAGCTTGATGTTGATAGTAATCTATCAAAAATAGAATGTAGCGTGTATGTAGAAGCTTCGCCTGCGCTTTCTGGATAGAACAACACCAGACTATCATAGTTGTGAAAAAAAAAAATTTCTTTTGCCTGATAGTGTTAGCATCGAGTGAGAGCACGGAGGCAACATGCTCAATGATAGCTTCAGCAATAAACGAGCCTTGTGTATCTCCAGGGGCACGCATTACTGATTTGGATGTATTGTTTGTTTTACAGAGCTTGATGTCAAATGAGAGAGCACCCCAGTTGTATTTCTTCAGACCTGATATAATAGCGTCTGGTATTATGGGGCTCGCATCTGGAGAAATTCCAGCATTAATTAGTACTTCCAGATGTAAGGCTGTAATTTTCCCATCAGACTTGAAACCAACAGAGTAATATGCTTTCACTGGATGTCGACCCCCAATCATGATCATGTCAATACCGCGATTGAGATACATCCGCACAGGACGCCGTAACTTGTACGCGCAAAGAGCGGCTGCTGTTGCTACCTACAAAAGCATATTGGATCAATTAACACAGACAACTCAAGTTGTCAATGTTTTGAGCTTCCTGGGAAAATGAATGAATGTCCAAACACATGTTAATCTCCCTTAAAAATATATAACAATACATTGTGTAACTATCACTGTGTTATATTACGAATCTAAATGAAGCTATTAAAGTTAAACATATAAATATTAGAATACATTCAGTTGTACCACATATTATTTCTAACGAAACATGTCCTCCAAAATTGGATAGTTGAAATGGGCACAGAAACATTCTGAAACCGCTATCAAGCATGTGAACTCACAACTTCAAAGTAACGTGTCTAATAACATAAACACCTATTCAAATTTTGCGTATTCTTACTCACATTGAATGATTTGGTTGCCTTTCCACCGAAGCCTCCTCCAACCCTTCTTGTAATTACACGCACATTGTTGAATGGAATGCCGAGGCACTTAGCTATGACACTCTGTGCAATCTCAGGAGCCTGTGATGAACTGTAGACAACCAGGGTGTTATCTTCATCTGGAATCGCTAGTGCTGCTTGCGTTTCCATGTAGAAGTAGTACTGAGAGGCAAGTTTTACCTGCAACCATCAGAGTCATACTTATTAGTTAATTAAAGCATGCCACGTAGTCTTGTCTGTGGGGTTCCATGTGTCAGGGAATGAGCAACTGTATTCCAAGTGGGGCCAGAGGCCAGTACATGTACATGTGTGTTGTGATGAACAGTAAAAGGTAAACAGTACCTATACACATCTAATATCTAACACCCCCTCTCAAACTCATGGTGGGTCAACAACACTGAGTTTGGATAGAAAGAACCCATGTTGCGCTCGAGTCTGTGCCTTCGTGAAGAAATCCGCCAGCTGGAACTCAGATGGCACAAAGTGAAGATCAAGAATCTGCTCCTGCACAGCAGCACGCACAAAGGAGGCATCCACGCCGATGTGCTTGGTGAGCTCATGCTTCACGGGTCACGCGCAATGCTGATGGCACCTGTACTGTCTGACAATAGAGAAGTCGGTGCAGCAGCAGAAACACCAAAGTCTGCTAGCAACCATCGCAACCAGGTCACCTCAGCCGTCAACATAGCCATCGCTCGCAACTCAGCCTCTGCACTGGAGCGGGAAACTGCCTTCTGTTTCTTCGTCTTCCAGGCAATGAGAGATCCTCCAAGAAAAACACAATAGGCAGACAGGAGCGGCGATCAGAAGGATCACTGGCCCACGTAGCATCAGAGTAGGCCTGGAGCTGGAGAGAGCTGGAGCGAGGAAAGAAAAGGCGGCGAGAGATCGTGCCACGAAGATATCGTAGAACACGGAGAAGGTGACTATAGTGGACAGAACTGGGAGCAGATACGAACTGACTCAGAATGTGGACAGGATATGATATGTCTGGACGAGTGACAGCCAGATAGACAAGACTCCCAACAAGATGGCGATAGCGTGTCGGGTCTGTGAGGGGATCACCATCGGTAGCACGAAGCTGAACATTGAGCTCCATAGGAGTCTCAGCAGTGCACTCATCACCAAGAGCGGCGCGAGCAAGAAGATCCTGAATATATTTTTCTTGGGAGATATAGAAGCCATCAGAAGTCGAAGAAACCTCAATCCCAAGAAAATAGCGAAGAGGGCCAAGATCTGACATCAGGAACTGCTCACGGAGGCGGGCCTTAACAAAGGCAATATACTCAGAGTCATCGCCAGTAATGATCATGTCATCAACATATAAGAGGAGGAGCGTCCGACCACGAGGTGAGGTGTGGACAAACAGCGCAGGGTCATGGTCGCTAGGCACAAACCAGCAGCAGTCACCACAGAAGCGAAACGCTCAAACCAGGCGCGAGGGGCTTGTTTAAGGCCATAGAGAGAGCGCCGAAGACGGCAAACCATACCATCAGGAACAGAGTACCCCGGTGGTGGCTGCATATAAACCTCCTCACGCAACTCACCATTGAGAAAGGCATTCTGGACGTCAAGCTGAGACACAGACCAATGACGAACAGAAGCCACAGCGAGAAGAGTGCGAACAGTGGTCATGTGGGCAACAGGAGCGAATGTCTCATCATAATCGCGTCCCTGCTCCTGCTGAAAGCCACGAGCCACAAGACGAGCTTTGTAACGCTCAAGAGAACCATCGGAGCGAGTCTTGATCTTATAGACCCACTTGCAAGTGATGGGACGAACACCGGGAGGAGGGGAAACAAGGTCCCATGTGCCAGTGCGCTCAAGTGCAGCAATCTCCTCAGCCATCGCAAGCTGCCACTCAGACTGAGCCATGGCATCCCGATAGGAGTGGGCTCAACAGTAGCAGAAAGACCGTACTGGGAAGGAGAATAGCGAGCAGGAGACCGTAAGGAAGGGCGAGAACGAAGGTTATGAACCGGTGTAGACGGGGAAGGTGGCGCGCCGGAAGTAGAGGGTATGTCAGAGGAATCATCCACAGCACGAGGACGACGAGTGTAGTGGAGAGGAAAGGGAGAAAGGGGAGGACACGCCGGAGCGGTAGGTGGAGAGGCAGGTGACGAGGGAGGAGAGGAAGGAGGAGGGGAGGGTGGTGTCGGAGGTGTATCAGAAACCGTGGGACTCGGCGGAGGTGGAGGAGGAACAATAGGCACAGAGGGAGATGTGTCGGGGAGTATAAGGAAGGAGAGATCGTCAACTGAAAAAGAGGAGGTGGTAGGACGCGGATAGTATGGACGAGACTCATCAAAAGTCACATCACGTGAAATACGCAGACGACGACCGACAGGATCCCAACATCGGTAACCCTTGTGCTCATCACTGTAGCCGAGAAAGACACACTCAACCGACTGAGCAGTCAGTTTGGTGCGTTCTCGCGGAGCAAGAAGGACATAGCACACACACCCAAACATACGAAGAGCGGAGTAGTCAGGAGAATGACCAGAGAGACGCTCCATAGGAATACCACCCTGTAAGGCAGCCGAAGGCTGGATATTGATAAGATAGGTGGACGCAGAAATAGCCTCAGCCCAAAAGTGGGGAGGAAGAGAGGCAGCGATCATCATGCACGACGTCTCAAGCAGGTGGCGATGCTTACGCTCAGCAACACCATTCTGAGCATGGGCACCAGGACAAGAGAACTGGGCAAGAGTACCCTGCTCGGCAAGAAAACCACGCAACATCTGGGAGATATACTCACCAGCCGAGTCAGCACGAAAAACACGGATGGGCGTGGAAAACTGGGTGTGAACCATGGCAGCAAATCGCTTGTATATGGAGAGAACCTCACTGCGAGATTTCATCAAATAGAGCCAAGTATAGCGAGAGAAGTCATCAATAAAAAGAACATAGTAGCGATGACCACCTTTCGAATCGAAGGGAGCAGGACCCCATACATCAGAATGAACTAAGTCGAAAGGGCGCTGAGAGACTGACTCACTCGTAGGATAAGGTAATTGAGTCTGTTTGCCAAGTCTACAACCATTACAATGTAAAGATACATCGCCAGAGACAGACCCTAAGACACCTTGATGCACTAGCGAGGACAAGCGAGATCCACATATATGACCAAGTCGATGATGCCACTGTTGGAAGGACGCAGAGGAGGAGGTAGCAAGAGCATGCGAGCTGGCGGGTGTGGTGGGAACACAAAGCCAGTCGACCTCCCAAAGGCCCTGAGCCTCACGGCGCCGAGGGCCAGCTCCAACTAGAGCCTGGGTGCGACGATCCTGAACAGAGCAAGAGTCGGTATCAAGAATGACACGACAGCCAGAATCAGTAAGTTGAGCAGCGGAAAAAAGATTCATGGTAAGACGGGGAACATGCGAAACACTAGGAACAGAGAAGGACGGAGTAGAAAGAGTGCCACGACTAGCAACAGGAAGAGGTGTGCCATCGGCAGTGAGAACATTGAGAGGAGAATCAAGAGGTCGAAGAGAAGACAGAGCAGAAGAATCAGAAGACATGTGAAAGGAAGCTCCAGAATCCAGAACCCACGGAGATGTACCTGACTGAGTAGGCGGTGGTGGCGAAGTAGAAGCAGTCAGCGAGGCAACGGTGCCCGTCGAAGAAGAACCAGAGGAAGCCAGCATACGCTTGAGCTGGGCAATATCCTGGGCAGTGAAGGACTGTGCAGACGGAGACGCACGAACCGCAGGAGAGGAGCGACCCATGTCACGCTGCTTCTTGAAACAATCAGACTCTGGATGGCCCGGCTTCTTGCAGTAGTCGCAGAACATGTGAGAGCGAGGCCGACCCCCCCTGCAGAGGGCCGCCCGCCCACCCCCGTGAAGGAGTGGGTAGTAGCGGTGGAACAGACGACACCGGAGCACGGGCAGCAAGCACAGTGGGAACCACAAGCAGCCCAGCAGAACGGAGCCGAGTCTCCTCAGCGCGAAGCTCTGCAAGTACCTCTGAGATGGGAACACGTCGACCACGGGCAAGCAAGTGTGCACGCCGAGGCTCAAACTCGGGACGCAGGCGAGACAAGAACTCATGGACACGCTGAAACTCCAAATCTGACCTCACTGTCTGACAGCAGCGACAAGTACCACAAACAACAGTCCGCAGAGAGTCAAGCTGACGCCAGATGGCAGAACACTGTGTATAGAACGCATCCACAGTGAGTCACCCTGCTGAAGATCATGCTCCTGACGGACCACAGATAGGTAGAGAGCATCACCCGAGGGCTGATAGCGCTGACAAAGGTAAGTCCACATAGCAGCAGAAGTGCCTAATCCCATGAACTCAGAAGCAAACTGAGGCAGAACACTCGCAGTGAGGACAGCAGCAGCACGAGCATCATCATTGCACCACTGAGTGTAAACAGACAGAGCATCCCGATAAGGAGAGAGAGAGTCCGAGTAATCCGATACCTGCTGGTCATAGGCTTTAACTGCAAGATCATCAGCATTCTTGGCGGCAGCACGATCAGCCTCAGAAGCATCAGCGGCAAGAGCGGGTGGCACCGGTGGAGTAGGAGCCACAGGAGCAACGGGGCACGGCGGACAGGAGACCTCGCCAGAGAGAACGCCCCACAACAGGAGGCCGCGCATGTGGATGCGCATAAAGCCCACAAACTCGGCGTAGTTGGTGCCGTCAAAATCATGAGCACCGAGGAACAGCAACATAGCCCGAAGAGGACATCGCGGGCTCTCTGTTTTTTTTTTTTTTTTACACTGTCCGGACCTGGGGCCGGTCTAACCGGGCTGAGAACCGGAGCAAAACCAGAGGCGTCCGGCACAGGGGCCGGTCCAAGCCGGCCGGGCGACCGGAGCCCTCACAGAGGCAGCCGGCACAGGGGCCGGTCCAACCGGGCAGGCGACCGGGCGCACGAGCACGCACGAGGTCTCCTGCTCAATCTCGATGCGGATGCGGCCACGGGCAGGAGCGGACGGATCCGGCAGGGGGCGGCCGAGGCGAGATGCGGCCGGCCGGGCTCGGGACGGCGGTGGCGCAGGCCACGGACGGCGGCGGCGACCTTCCAGGCCGGAGAGCAGGCCGCAAGAGGCGGCGGCGGACGGCAACGGCCGGCAGCAGGCCGTGGGGACGGCGGCGGCCGGGCAGCAGGTCAGCTGGAGGAAGAAGGAGAGCGCAGGTCGGCCGGAGCAACGGCGACGACGGCGACGGTGGGCTACACGCGGAGGTGCAACGCGCGGGGAGGAGAAGGAGAGCACCTGTGCTCTGATACCATGTTAGGGAATGAGCAACTGTATTCCAAGTGGGGCCAGAGGCCAGTACATGTGTGTTGTGATGAACAGTAAAAGGTAAACAGTACCTATACACATCTAATATCTAACACCATGAAGTCACATTACGGGGAGCAAAATTTATGAAAATATTCTATAACATCCGCAAAGTTGCATCACAAAAAATCAAACTTTCATACAATGGTATCTATCAGACAAAAATGAAGAGTCGGATTGACTACATACACCATACTAGACAATAAGATAATTAAAAGAGGCGTTCATTTGGAAGTATTTTTTCCACAGGTCTTAATCCGCTTGCTCAAATTTGATGCTATCTTTCTATATTGATATAACGTAGTAATAAGTATGTTTCAGATAAAAATAGAGACCATCAGAATACAATTTAAAGTTTGTATAATTAAGTGTATATATTTTAATACACAGACCATTGAAAATGCAATTACAAGTCTATATAGATAAATATAAATACATCCTAGATAAAAAGTATATATACATTCAATAATAATTTAGCAATGCAAGTGAGATATCATTACGAAAAGGTATACTAGTGAAAGAGCATACTTCTGTTGAGAGGATCTTGTGATCAGCTTCTGCCATGCCCTTGGAAAAATCACCTACTTGTTTTGGATAAATATCTGGAGGAACTTCGAAATAGCTACTGTTTTGCACTGCTTGTTCTACTGTTAAGATCGGTGGCTTCAAATCATCTGTGTCATATTCAATAACGACCTGTTTGCGTGCCAAGTCGGCATATCTCTGAGTTTCTGCAATCTGAGATGAAGTCCAAGTTTCAGTGACGTCAATATTTAATAAATACAGAATTCCGACACTATGTATAAACCTTATCATCCATAAAGAAATAGGAAAATGATGCTTACCTGTAATTAGGGGAAAATCTTCACAAACCATTAGTAGTTTAATTTCACAAGATTATTCTCGGTGTTCAAAGATGAAAAAATCATATTCTATTTAAATGTTCCATCAGTTCAGTATGTTTTTGCATAACCAGTTGTTCTGTTCTTTGAGTACAAAATTTCCATAAACAATATCATGAAAGAAACAGAAATTGGTAGGGGTTTCCATAAGATATTTACAAACAAAACTTCCGATAGGAATATATACATATATTTTTGGATGACATAGAGGTATAAATTGGTGATCATTAAGGTACCCTCCAACTCTATTTAGTTCCAACAAATGAACTACTTTTCCAAAAAATGATGTGATTTTGAAAGTTTACTTCATTTGTTTGAACTAAAAAGGGTTGCAGGTTACCCTACAGGCCAGCAATTTGCACCCCTAGATGAACACCTGTGTGACACTAAGTTTTTTAATTTGTACAGATTGGCCCCTTGTTACTCAAAACTAGATACTTAATATTCACAAATAGTTTACAAAAAAGTAAAATGAAGCAAACATTTACAAATCACTCTTTCTTATGCTATAATTTATTATTTTCATTTGAATATTAAAAAGAAGAGAAGATAAATACCACGACACCAAGAGCTTGTCCAGCGAACTCAGCAACTGGAGCACCAAAAAGTGCTTCATCCCCAAACAAGTACGATGATCCAATATTTTGCCCGCCACTTGGAATATCCTTGGCAGAAATAACTGTCAAGATTTTCTCTGATGCTAAAGAAGGCTTGAACTTAATATTCTTGACATATGCAAGAGGTTCTGTGCTGTAAATAAACTCTCCATAGAGGCAATTCTTTGGAGCAGGGATATCATCTACATATACCGCCTCCCCTACATTACAGAAAAGAAATTCTATCAATCCTTAAATAATACTAACAGATGGATGATTTGAGAGGAAGAGAAATTCTAAACCCCATTAGCAATTCTGTTGATGTAAGCTAACCACCTACCAGAAGCTTGAAGCTCAACTCCATACTTTTTAATCGGTTCACCAACTGGTTTATATTCACCCGAAACTGCTTCCCGACGTGAAGACAATGGCAGGTTACAGAGACCATCTGTATCTACAGAGCTGCCAGAACTTATTGTCAGAGTTTTTCCAGGCCCTTTGATGCCTTTAGCAATTGAAGATAGGAAACTGAAGAGAAACCCAACAGCCACACTGACCCTGTATTCGGGATGTGATGTTCCTTCCATTGGTACAGTTGTTTCTCTAAGTAAATGGACGGCTTCAAGCACAACAGTTGGAGTGAGCAATTTTCCAGTGAGGTATTCTTCAACTTTTGTTGCTCTAATAGCATGTTCTGTCCCGAAGGCACCAAAAGCCAAGTGTAGGTTACTCAATACAGGATCACCAGATGATTCATTCAAGGAGACAAGTCCCAGCAAAGCAGAATTAATATATGAAACAGCATTTCCAAGAGGGCGTGGTGCTGCTCGATAAGTTTCAAAGACCACATTAGTTTCTGTCTGAGAATCTGGAGTCCAATGTGGGATAAATATGCTAAGAAGTTAAGTACTAGGATCAAGAGGAGGCTGCTCTAGAAACTCTTCCAAAGTAATCTCTAGCGTTTGTGAAGCAACCTGAAGACGAACAGTTGAAGCAGAGCCAAGAAGTATAGTTGCAATGTCTGAGGCAAACGGGTATTTCTGTGCTAATATTATGTTTCCGCCAAGGCTTGCTGTGTTACGGACAAACGGTGTAGCCACTTTGCTCATATGATTGGCAAGTTTTTTGAAAACTGAACTTCCATTCGGAACTGATATAGATTCATTTTCTTGCTCAAGTATCTCGATGGTCCTAGAAATTGGTGTGGCTGCTCCAATTTCAATGCCACTATCTCTTCTTAAAATAGCTGACAGTTCTGGAATGCCACCTATGTCAATATACTTGTTATATAGGTCTCGATCCTTGTATACACCAGCACCTGTGTTTCCAACGACTACTTTGACACAACATTCACTAAATATTCCAGAGTTTAGCAATTCATAATATTGCTCGATACTTTTAGGATGATACCATCCTTCCTCAGAATCCGTAACATTCGAAACATGTAACTGATCAAGAGAAGATTTGATCTCAGATTTTAGGAAGTCAGGGAAAGTGCAGACTCCACCACCAAGAGTATAAGTTGGCAATTTGCTAACATCAGCATCTTTATCGCCTTTCTTCCAGAATATATTAAGACCCAAATCTTCCAAGTCAACATCTGAAGCAAAACTTTTGCAGGCATCAACTATTGGTCGATAACCAGTACATCGACACAAGTTGCCTGAGAAAGCCCTTTCTGCTTCAGATACAGTTAACTTTGAGAACCCATTAAGTGGTTCAGGCTTCTTGGATTTGTCAGCATTGGCAAGAGAAGTGAAAATGGACATGCACATGCCAGGAGTGCAGAAACCACATTGAGAAGCATGAAACCCAGACATCCTCTTCTGAATAGCATGAAGACCATCTTGTGTATTTCCAAGACCTTCAGTGGTGATAATTGAAAAGAAATTTATATTGTAAAGCAGGGTCAAGCATGAACTTGCAGAAAATTCAGTCACTTCATCTTTTGTTGGATTATACTTTGCTATAAGGACTACACAAGCTCCACATCCACCTGCAATAGAGCACAATATTACAAATTAGTCATAACATTCTATATCCGCATCTTTTAAAAAAGAAGAACATAGCATGTTTCCTGTTTTATCATAGACGCGGAAGAAGCCAACTGAAAGAACCGAACCTTAACAGAAAACTGAAACAGACATATCCAAATAGATTGCTACTGTGTTTATTCGAGTTGGTTTAGGTTTCATTTTTGAAAGTTTGAACTCTCAAGTAACCAGATATCCCGTAAACTGAGGAAGCAGCAGTCAGTATTACAGAAACTGAACAATCAACATAATGCTGAACCACATAATCAAAATTCTAATCTGATTATTATGTTCAGTTTTCCCATTGGCGGAAGTTATGTTCGTCCCAGGTTCATCAAGTTTGTAGACCTATATCAGAAAATTAACAAAATTTAGATGTCATCTAGAACACTAGATAATTTGCATGTGTGTTGTCGAAACCGTCTCACTAACTAGATCATGGCGTTGATTGAGCCCAAGGCCCACCATCGCCGCAAGAGAAAACACCGTGAACAGATTGAGAACCTTGCCGCCTCGCATCCACCATGGACGAACCGCCTTCGATTCCATTGCCGGGAAAGGGCAGGGTTGTGGAGGAAAATTCCACCGCTGCAGCCACCTTGTCCATGCTCTGATGCCGAGAGCCCGAGTACCATCATTGCTGGGCCCGAAACTGTGTGTCGTTGAGGAACGACGCCACTAGAAACTGAACAATCAATATTGAGTACATAATGCTGGGAGTTTTGAGCCAAAAACTGAACCTCATAATCAAGGTTAGAACCTTGTAATTATGTTCAGTTTTCCCTTTAGCAGGATGTTATGTTCATTGAAAGGTTCAGCAAGCTTCAGAAAATTAACAAAATTTAGATGCCATCTAGAACACTAAAGGAAAAAGTGCATACACAACAGATAAATCTCTTCTTGATATAGTACTCCCTCGGATCCATATTTTTAGAGTATCTACTAGTTTTTTCCATTACTGGATTGGCACATAATTTTTAAAAGAGGCCTGATTTCATTTTCAACCAAAAACATGCTGCATGGATCAAATTTAAGTGGCAAAGTGGCCTAGCATTTCTAACTTGAAGCTTACTGATGTCCAGGAAAACAGAGACATGGCCCCCGTCCAGCACTGCGCATCGGCGCCATCTCCTGCCAGACCATGCCGCAGGAGACACCGCTGATCCTCCTCGAGCTAGGTACGCCCCAATTTCTCTCCCCAGGCGTCCTTGCCGCCGATCGTTTCAACGCCCATGGACCCCAGCTTTGCCTGTTCATCTTCTTCCTTCGCACGCGTCAGCCACCGCCTGAGGTCGAGCCGGCCAGTCGGCGCCCCATCTGTCGAACACGTTTTGGGCACGCCGCTCCGCAGACCATGCTCCCTTCCAATGGTGCACCGCGACTTCCCTATAAGAGCCGTATCAGCCTCGCGCGCGTGCTCCTCTATATTCTACACTCCTTGACCTCCATGCTTCCATCTCCACCACCTACCTACTGTCGGCGCTGGACGAGGTCGGCCATGTCCATGGCCAGGACCACGAAGGGAGAAGCGGCGATGGGGATTTTTTTTTTGTCTAACGTGGCTTTGACTAGTTTTCTTTGACTTTCACCATGCCACTTACACGATACTACACTTGTGTTTGGATCGGGCTCGGGCCTCAAATTTTGCCCATTTTATGTATTTTGATCCAAGCTCGTGCTTGGAAAATCGGCCAGTTTATACGGAGGGTCAATCCGGCACGACCCAAGAATGGTCTTTTTATCACTTTAGACCGGACTTGAGATTACATTTTTGTTTTTTATTCGGGCCAAGCCAGGCTCGGACCTGAGTTTTACATGTCAGGGCGCTCGAAACCCGGCCTGACCATTGGAATGCCCACGTCTAGACACTACCCCTTTAAAAACTGCTTAAAACTCAGACAAGGGTTGTTTATCTAGTTTTACAAACCTCATGGGATTATGTAGCCAGTTTTAGACATAAGGCCCACTTGGTTGATTGTATTGCGGCATTAAATTGCAGTATTAGTCCCTGTGAGAAAAAAAAATCGATCAAGGCCGGTAATGCCACTTGGATGGCCATTTAAATTTTCCTTTGTGACTGGTTTCATCTTGAAAGTCCCGCGGATTTTTAGGACCACCCACTGTCTCCAAAAATCCTGCCGTTTCAGTGTGCACCACAAAATACACATGTAAATTAAAACGGACCTACTATAAATTATCCAACAATCCAAGCTGACCCTACGTATGCTCCGTCCATTCTATGAAACATATGGCGATGTGGTGAACAGTCATCAACTAGCCGGGGGCGTAGCTGCTAGGTTTGAGAAAGAGAGGGAAAAATCACAGACGTCAGGAAAAAAATTCAAGTGTTTTTTCAAACAAAAAAAAGGGCAACGTCACATGTAAGTACCCATGCTATATGCTAGTTAATAACTCGTTGTGAGAGACTGAGGGATGGAATAGTGTCTTTGTTATGACCTTTGACAATGATAGAGGAGAAAACAAGGCAAATCTACATGAGCTAGGTAAAGAAGCTTTCGGTACGTCATCACATAGTAGAGTATTTGGGTAAACACCTCGTGCGCTGAATAAGATATGTGGCGTCAAAATGAAAACGTGGTAGGAAGTTCACATCAAGTCTGATCGGAGCTGATATGCTTGGCTATCCTTGACATTAGCATCTCGATCGCCACGCAACATCTCTCCATGTTAAGACAACAAGCTACAGCCTACAACACGGCATGTCCCTATCTGCCACTCCTCTCTTGGGCCAAAGTTGATGTCCGAAAGTATTGCTTTCGGTTTGTCAAAAAACCGTGTTTCGCTCTCAATGCTTAATCACTCCCTCCATATAAAAATTAATTGAAGTTTCTTTTATCCTTTTTAAATTTAAATATCTTTAAATTAGGCAAATCAATAAAAAATATGAAAACAATTTCTTCTACCGGGAGCTAGCTCATGACTCGGTGATCATGCTCGTAAGCACAAATTAAGCAGACGCCTTTGTAGGTACAGTAGCTAGTAGCAGATGGTCGACCGAAGATGTAGCAAACACTATGCAGGCAGCATGCGTGGGTGTACCTTCGCCGCAGCCGAGCTTGGTTCCGGTGAAGGGCGTCCTTGTGCGGATGAACTCGAGCAGCGTGGTGGACGGGTGGACCTCGCCGGCGGCCACCTCGTAGCGCCGCCCGTTGAGCGCGAACACCACCTTCTCCAGCCTCATGTCGACCGATGGATCCGATCTCTCCCTCCCTCGGCCAAGCTCTCGATCGCTATTTAACGCCATGGTTGATGGATGGGCGGGTTGATCATCGATCTCCTAGAAAGCGACAGTGATGTAGTACTCCTAGTACTGTAGTAGCAGTATGGTCCAGCGAAGACAGGCCAGTAGGGTCGGCACGACGGAGGGAGAGCGTGGTGGTTGAGCTGCCGCTGCCAGAGTTAAATGCTACTACGTCGTGCCGACGAGTACACGTGCTGGCGTGCTGGCGTGCTCTGCGTCGGCGGCGGCAGAAGATCGGAAAGCCAGCGTCGCCGATCGGGACAGCCGCGCGCGATCGGGCGCGATCTGGTAGGTAGGTGCACGTGCAGCGCCAGTACCAGAAGAATTCGATGACACACGAAAGCAAACTCCCCCCGTACGCTCTCCATCATCTTCTTCTTCTTCTGTTGCATCGGCGAATAATTCATCCCATTGATGAGAATTTGAACCAACTTCTTCCTCTGTTTAATCATGGGCAGCCGGGAACTTCCTTTCTCCCACCACTCCCTTTGGCCATCGCCAAATCGGGGAATGGGATCGTTTTCTCGTTTCTTTTTTATTTACCCGTGCTCTTACCATGCACTTTAGGTGAATGAAAATGACAAAGCTGCTAATGTCTTCTATGCTGATGCGAGATCGATCTTGGACTATAGTTATTTCAGTGGCGTGATCTGCTTTGATATGACTTACAAAGTGAATGACAACGTACGGCAGGCCGCTAGCTTGTGTTCTTAGGCATGAACCATCATATGCAAATTGTCACGTTTGGTGCTGCTTTCCTGTATGATATTTGAAACTGCTATAATCTTTCAAGTGGCTTCTTGAGCGAAAACTCCAAAGTGAGCCCGGTCACGCTTGCTCTCTGTAAAAGGTGCATGTCACCCTCTTCAATGAATCCATAATACTCCGTATTAAGTCCATCACTAATTAATTAAGCCAAACCTCTTAGAAACTGATGATTTGCTTGGCCATTTCTGCAGGGCGGACATGAACAAAACATAATTTTCAAACTGTGTAATATTTTAGGCCTTTTTTTGCACCGCAAAACTTGATAATCAGTTTACAAATTAGGCTTCAGAATCATCATTTTCTTAGTTAATCCTAAATCTGCTAGACAAATGAACATGCATGCATGCAGAGCATTTAATGCACATGAATATAAAATGTTGCATTTAACTACAGCCACTCATTTCAGCCAGGAGCAAGCGCGCTCGAGCGCTGAAAATCCGCGTCCCTTCTTGAGACCTTATAGAGGGTGGGAAACTTTACAAGTTGTCACCTTTAGCTTTGGGACACTTTTACAGGTTTCATACAAGTTTTACGCACGTTTAGATCACATCGTCGTGAGTTATTTATGCCATGAATATCTCATTGACTGCATGCAGGTTCAAACAAGAGTTGCATAGTGAAAGATGGACCTCACTGTGCACCATCAACGCATCGCTATGCCACATGAAAGCTCCCCACTCACTTCTTCCGTTCCGGGGATAATAATTCATCCCATTTTATGCGGGCACTTCAGTTTCGACATCCCCAACTCTCTTTCTCTCCTTCCTTACTTAGCGTCGCCAAATCGGGGAATGGAATCATGTAAGAAAACATGCAAAAAAACGGAATCATTTCCTCGAAAACTCTTTAGCAAAAAACGGAACATGCATCTCTAACATTCCGGTTGAGAACACATGATAGTATTAAATTATGTACATTAACAAAGATATACTCCCACAGTTTGCTTAATATTTATGTCAATGAATAATGATAGTCTCGGATGTAGGTTAATAGCACAGTTTGCTTAGGGTGATAGAGTTGGTTTTGTGAATTTTAGTCCATGTTCTTGTTTGAGATTGCCAATAAGTCATATGTTAACTTTATTGGACATTATCTTAACAGTTTCATTTTTACATTTTCACATTAAAAATTTAATAACTGTGTGCATAGTGCTTCGCATACTTTTTGTTTTCAAAAGTCGTGTGCAATCGTAACGTGTATCTTTTTTACAGTTGTTGAAATACAGTTTTGGTGCCTTTTTTCTATGAACGGTAATTTCAAGTGAAGAGTGTTTTGTTCATAAAATACAATTACAGCCGAGTTATTATTGAGCGCTTCATTTACTCTCATCTTCTTTTGACCATTTTGTGGCTACATAATACTCTTTTATGGTACGAGAAATTTCAGGGCTCTTTCCACCACTACATGGTTTAAGAATATATAGTTTTTTTCATTGTAGTGGGCTATAGAATAGTGCTTCGGGTCCACGGACGATTTCCAAAACCCGTGATCCTGTGTACATCCTGCTAGAGGAGTCGTTAACACTTGTCATTTCCACGCCTTGTTTCTTTTTTTATGGGATAGTGCCTAGTGCCTACTTGTTTTTTGGCTCCGAATATTTTCAAGGCTCGTGATCTCAGTACACCGTTTGAAAGACGTCATCAAAATTTGTCATTTTTTAGTTTTTGTACGTTTCTCTTGTGCTAGAGCACACTATGTTGGGATCCCGTGAATATTTCCGACACTCATGACCCCCGGTACATGGTTTAGAATATTGTCAAAACTGGTCGGTTTCACATCTTTTGCCTATGGCCGGCAAGTTTTTTTTAAAAAATGGGAACCTATCTATGTGCTCAAGTACTTTACGGTTTGCAATTGTACTTGTTTTTAAGTTTTCTTGTCCCAATATAGCAGAATGATCAAAGCACTAGGAAAAGGGAGTTGTGTGCCTGTGTACATAATATTTGTAGATCAAGGCACTCGGGGAGGGGAGTGGGCATTTCTTGTGATATATGGTTGCTCTCACCTTTGTGCTTAGGTCAACAATGTTACCACTAAACATCACACTCGTGTATGTACCGAAGGGTTTTTTAAGGATCTAGGGCATCCCACTTGCCCAGTCTAGACAAACAAAAAAGAAGACCACTTTTAGTTCTAAGGGAAATTAAATAGTCCGAATTCAAATGTTGCAATAACTCTAAATTTGGCAAGTCAACGGTGATATAAGTTCAGCCGTCAAACTTTGGTCGCTCGCTCGGCCAAAATTAGTGTTGAAAATGATTTCGGCAAAACTTTGCGCATGTCTCAACCCATTAACAAATTACTTGAAAAGTAAGGATGAAAATAAGATATCTATAGAAAATTTACCAAGGTACGCCATTCGAAGTATATACAAGAAAAACACAGATAATCTTAAAAACATTTTTCCTGGCCTTTAACTTCTGTTATATTTTCCCATAACTCTTTTCTTCAGGAGCACGTGCTGTCTTCTTGTGGCGAGATCACAACAGATACTCGCTACTTGGGCAGCAGTGTCTGAGTGTGATTACCTTGAATGAACAATGTTCGTCTTGCAGAGCTTCTTTTTCAGGGATCCAGAGCCAGGCTGCGGTGCTGTAAAACAGATGCAGAAGATCCCACTCTACACCATTCTCCTCGCTAAGCAAGAGTTCTCTCCTCGTCCGTTTCCATTTTACACAGGTGAACGGCGCACCTGCATGTGACAGGACACACTAAACAGACACGGCCTATTAATATAAATAAAAGTTAGCTGAATGCGGTAGAAAGAAGAGATCGAGCTTCAGGTAGGAACATATCTACTGTCAAGTTTAGGTCCTCCAGTGGAGAGCGTAGCTTTAACAATGAACGATGTCCAGGTGAGATTAGCTTCAACGTTGGAGCTTCAGGTATCTGCAAAGATAGGCTCCGTCAGATCGGTATACACTGTCCACTGAATGTCATGCAGTAGCGCAGGCAGGCCTCAGTATGACCCACATAGAGGGCATAAGATTGCTCAAAAAAAACATAGAGGGCATAATCTTAAGAGGGGACAACTGCCTATTGAGGGATCAATTCATGTCAATATTGGCTGATCAGTTGAATGCGTAGATTGTTCTGAGACTATTCAGAATGCTCGGGAGATCACCAGCGGCCGAGAAAGAACCCTAAGTAACTACTCCCTCCGTTCCAAATTAGTTGTTTTCCATTTGCCAAAAAGTGGATGTATCTAGACATGTAGATACATCCACTTTTTGGCAAATGGAAGACAACTAATTTGGAACGGAGGAAGTAGTACAGTTGGGTACGTACCTGAAACCTCTCAACGTTGGTTTCATTGCCTCGTATTTCTACATCAGCCACACGACGGTCGAACGGTTCAGTCTGATGCCAACCCAGCAGACTAAGATGAAAGTTCTCCACCTGGAGGTCCTAGCTGCTGCATCAGAATATGCAGAGCTCCCAAATCATTGAGGTGACAGAGGGAGGCTAGCTAGTTCGTCACCAGAATGAGAACCGCAAGAATGGCGATCTACGTGTCAAGGCGAACGCGGTGCTGCAACGGGAGCAATTGGCATCTGACCAACGGGAGCTGACCCATTATATTTTTCTATGTGTTGTATGTTCTGTAGGTTTCATGAAGAAAGCAGAGAACACCAAAAGGTAGGACGGACTCGTTTCAAAAAAAAAAAAGGTAGAACGGACATCAGAGAAAAATGAACATGGCAAGGAGGCCTCAAGTTTCATAAAACTGGGCAAATCGGTAACAAATATCAGGAAGCCACTGCAGTTCTCAGATTCTCACACAAGTCTTACTTTAATAAATCAGAAAGATGTTTGAGTATTACAAAACGGACCCCACACTTGTAGATATCAAACAAATAAACGGCCTGGCATTTTAAATTTACAACATCGCATCCATGGTATAAATAGTAACAAGTCAACCCGCTACGGACTCCGACACCGCCGAGGAACAACGGTTGCGCTTCATCCTGACAGCGCACACGCACAAACACTGTTGATGTTAGAGACCATTGACAGTTCTTTTACCCCATTACGACAGCACATTGGCCTGGTTAGCATCCCAACAGATTAGAATTTTGCTGCAGAGTTCCACTTTGCAGCGATAACAAAATCATCTACCTAGAAGTTCCTTCCTCTGTATTGTTGTTGCATCTCCTGCAGAAGAGAAGCAAAACACAATCAGGATGCGTGGGCCTGACTGATCTAGTACAACTTAATGGTGCTCGGATGTACAGCAGTAGTCACTTAAAAGAAGGCAGACTTACAGGATAATAATAGACAGGACGTGTCTGCCCCATCATCATCTGCTGCCCGTACTGCTGCGCAGGTAAAAAACAAAGTTAGTTAGCCCCAGCACGACAGTAGCAATAGCATCAGGCAGCTTGTATTCAATTAGTTGGCAAGTCAGCTAACAGTCCAATTTGACTCCAGTGGGAAAAGGAATAACCAATAATAACATGGAAAAGCAAGCTCAAAGTCCAAACCAAAGGCAAGTGAAAGGATACCAATCTGTAACATCATGGCAAGTAACTGTCCGAACACAAGAAAATCCAAACCGAGGTCTAGTTGTGCAATTCTAGATACAACCAATTAAAGAACAGGAAGACTAAGCATAACATCAGATCAAACAAGTCAAAACATGGTATCTGGAGCTGAAAAGCAAGCACGTATAACAAACTTCATTTCAGGTAAGCTGTCACACCTGTTGACCAGATGGATGCATGTAACCCTGGGGAGAAGATCCAGGTTGAGCATTATAAACCATAGGCTGGCCACCATATGGCTGCTGGAACTGCAATATAATTACCATAATGTGGTAAGGGAACACAAAACTTGCTTACATATATGTGTGTGCATAGTTAGCACAAGAGAATTATGTGCAAATCACTGCCAGTGTGTTAGAAGTTAGCATAACCTTTCTACAGGGGGCGGCAAAATAGTACTTAAAGTGTTCAAGGACCATCACATAACAGAGTAGTTGTAACTAGAATCATTTAAGGATATATAGTATGAACAGCGTTCAACTTAAAGCAAACTTAGAAGCATGACCAAGATATTATTTTCTGTAACTGATAATCTTGGTTGCAGAATTTTCTTAACTAAGCACACCCTTCATCTTGGGCCTATGCACACCCTAGGAAAGCAAGGAGTACCGCCTTAAGGGCCACAGCAATTATGAAAAGCTGATCAATAAGAATTATTACAACACTGACAGCTTGACTAGTAGGTATATTAAACTTGAGTGCCGAATCAACCACTTGGCACCACTGCCACTCTTGACAATTCTTTCAAAATAAACTCGATAAATAGGTTCATAATTCAGATAACTACAGTTATATTCAGATATTGCACCCATTTCATATAACTAAGCAAATGTGTGTTAAATATAGTAGAAACTCACCGCCATGCCAACTGGTAAACCAGGTCCAGGAGTAGTTGGCATGTTATTAGGATAATAGTATGTTGCATCAGACGCTGGAGGAGGAGGTGGCCTCAGAGAAGTGAAGGGAGTGAAACTCTTGGCATTCGGGTTCAACTTGAATTCCTGGTCCAGAAATAGAATTGTCAATGCTTTTGACACAGGTGAGCAATAAGATACCAAGCAAAAAACATGACCAAATACAAGACACATATTTTCATCACATCCTGACCTTAGCATTTGGGTTCAAACTCGATTTGTCCGAGCTAAGAGATCCCATCGAAGAGCTTGGTGACAAGCCTGGAGCAATTGCAGCTGAGTTCGCAGCAACACGCTCGGATGTTGATGATGTAGAACTATCAGGTCTTTGAGAAGAATTCACATATTCAGACGCCGAAGGAAGTTTGCTGGGTACATCAGAATCTGGTAACTTGTCTCCTTGGCCAGAAGATGAAGGCTCAGATGTACGCGACCTTGAAGATGCCCCTTCCAAATCTGTCGCAAGATTACAGAACTTATCATATGCTTGCAGTTGAAAACAATTCATGGAATTTGGAATGTTGCAGCTGAAGATAACCGATATTAACAAGGCAACTAGATTTGGATGTAAAATAGATTGTTTCTAGAGGAAACACCGTGTCAACCCAAAACAGCCTCTTGCACTTTACAGGTGCACATGGGTCAAACAGATAGACGAGCTTATCATTTAATAGGTGAAATGAACCAAGAGTGTAGTAACAAATAATGATTATGATAATAATAACAACAATAACAAAAGAGTGGATCTAACTCTATTCCCTCCGTCAAAAAGGGTAAGGGGATGCAAGAAGCTAAAAACTTGAAATGTGAAGTATAATCCACTTGGCATACTAGTGAAGAAATGATTCCATCAATTGAAATGCTAGTTGCTGTATCCACAACTGGATAATACATTCATGTGATGATTAAGGGATATAATTTATCATGGGTCAACAAATGCAACGTAACAGAACAATACATCACGATGTTTTATTTTCTAATTCAACTACATCTCATAAAGTACTAAAGTACCAGACAAACCCATAAAATAAAGAATAAACATTAATGATAGAGCTAACAGCCACCCATGAAATCCTAGTGACAACAGTAAATTTTAAACAGGGCAAGGGCATTAATTTATTAAACTTCCAACTGAAGCATAAATTTTCTGCTCACCTTCAGAAATCAGCGGTCTACCCCCTTGAGATAACTGCTAGTGAACAAGAAAAGAAGATAATCTGAATTGAGGTACGGAAAGAACGTGCTTTCATATTTATATTAACATAAAAATGACTGGATTCAGGCACGAGCAGTGCTCAATGAGGGAAGCTTACAGTATTCTCAGGTCGCAAGTTCCTGTTGTCTTTGTCACCGCCGCTATCTTTACTTCGCTTATCATCCAGCCTAAGGTTAATAGTTCATATGATCGTGATCACAAGCCTCTACCAACATATAAATTCACTGACCGGTTATGAAACACCGACAATGCACAAGGCTCATCAACACAGGCGCCATCATCTTCAACCGTAGTGACTCCAGCAGCGATGGTGGCTCTAAGAGCATCTGCACCGGGGGTCTCCAAATTCGTGTCCGTCACCCCCCAATTGAGGCTCAATTGGGGGGAGCCGGACATGTGTCCGCCCCATTTTTTGAGACCGCCCACAGCAGCGCACCCCAAAGGCCCACCTCCAAACGCGAGCAAAGGTTCGAACACCTTGCGGTCGTTGAAATTCAATACAAAAACTTAAACGATTCAAATTTCATTCATATTTCTTATATATTACAAAGATTTTTGAATGTTGAATGAAATTTGAACTACGGCAGCCCTAACACTAGCCTAGTCGTCCAGCCACGCGTCGTCGCTGCTGCTGTCGTCGTCGTCGACCAGGACGTAGGCGGAGGAGGAGCCGACACGGCTGGTGGACACGCCGTCTTGGCGGCTCGGTGCACGGCTGCAGGAGGCGCCGTCGGAGGAGGACGAGGCCGCCGTTGCCACCGAGGTGGCGATGGCGGCCATGTAGCCGGGGCTGTCGCGCTCGATGGTGGTCACCAAGTCCGCGATAGCGGCCAGGAACCCAGGCGAGTCGCCGTCGAGCTCGTTCCGCAGCGGGGAAAGCACGGCGTACCCGTACGGGATCGTCTCCACCGGAGGCGGCGGCGTCCTGGCTCAGGGGCGGCGCAGGTAGAGGCGTCCGCGTGGTGGCGAACGCCGTTGTTCGCGGCGATCGCGGATGACGATGCCACCGCCACCTCCTCCACGACGCGGCGGCGAGCGTGGCTCCTCCTTCACCGGGCGGCAGCTGCGGCGCTGCTGGCGTTCCTCTTGGCGTCGTGGCCGCACAGGCAGCAGCCGCAACGGGGTGGTGTTCCCCGCCCTTGTGTGCTGGCGCGTGGTTTTGATGGCGGAGGCCACGTTGTGGCCGGTGCCCTCCCACCACCGATGGCGGCCTTCCGCGTTGTGGCGGCCCGGCGGTGTCGGGCCGTCGTAGGCGGCGAGCACCTCGTTGTGCTCGCGCTCGAACCGCCGGAGCCACGCTCCCCAGTTGTTGCCGTCGCACACGCTGTCGCCAGCGTTAATGCGACGCGTGCCGTCAGGCCTGCCACCGCCGTCTCGTCGCCTCCCGTCCCGTCCCGTCCAATCGCCAGTAGCCTGGGAAACTGCCCGGCGACTGACCGCCATTAAACGTGGCGGAACGGCCTCCTGCGCGCCCTGTCAGAGCCATGTCCGGCACCCCGAGAGGGGCTCCAAATTTGGAGGCCCTCTCAGGGGTGCCGTACACGAAATCGCTCGGGGCGACCCTTTGGGGGGTGCCGCTGGTGGGCGATTTTGCTGTCCGGACCTCCAATGGGTCTTTGGGAATCATTTGGAGGCCCCCGGTGGAGATGGTCTAAAGCAAGCAACGCGAAGCCCAACGCGCCAGCCATTGATACGCCACTTGTTCCTCCTCCAGCTCGTGCAACGACCCCAACTGCTTCTGCAAGTTCAAAGTCGAAACCAACCGAGAAGTACAAAAATATTTGGCCAGTCATATATTCAAACCGAGGGGCTTGTAATAACTTACTTATGTCCTATTGAGTGTCCGAAACACTTTAGGTTTGCATGAAATGTGTAAGACACGTGTCAGTAATGCAATTTATGGCGTAGATGAGCCCTTTTGATTTGTCTCGGATATCCGTTAAGTAGGGTCTTGCGTGACATAACTTTTTCATGCAAAATATGATATGTTCAGGGTCAACAAAGTCCTTAAAGGCATCATAGTCGATTGACATAGCATACACTGATACACACTACTTGGTCACTTTACTACGAGTCGCATCTGACTTAAGGGGCAGTATAATCAGTAAGTTTCCAACTGGGGACACAGGTTCAGGGTAAAAAGCCTGATTTACATAGGGTAAATCAACGATAAACAAAACACTACATGGTTGAATAAATTTATTTCGTGATGCATGTTCCCTTTCTGAGGTTATACACACATGCACATATGGGTAACTTTAGGGCCTCTTTGGATCACAGGTTTGAAAAACACAGGAATTTTCACATGTTTGCAAGTGCAAAACAGAGAATTGTAAAACACAGAAAAACTGCAGGAATTATCATCTAGAAAAATGAAGGAAAAACACATGAAATGTGTCTCGATCCTACGCACTTGAGTCTAGAAAAGAGGTTGTATTAGATGTTAAATTCCTATGTGATTGAGACATAGGAATCCAATCCATAGGATTTTTGATAGCCTCATTCTTTCGAACCAAAGGCAATCTATAGGAAAACTTCCTAAGGATTATTATCCTATGAAAATCCTACAATCCAAGAGGCCCTTAATTTTACTTACATTTCTTAACATAGCACGGTGCCAGTGGGTTGCTATAGAGGCACCAAAGATAGCAACAAGTTAGGTTCCCACCATAGGACATGGTCAGAAAAGCATTGCTTTCATATGCCCATTGTGCAATTTCGACCAGAAAAAACAACAAAATATTTACGTCAGGATCGTTGAATTTTTTTAAGTAACACGTCATTTCGAAATTTAAAACATGGAAAGATAGGCGTTAGAGAGAAGGTACATCAGAAGAACGTGGATATAAAGAGGATGTGACCTTTCATCGCATTAGATAGTAAAATTAATACTTGCTAGAAAGAGCTTTGTAAATTTGAACCAAGCTGAAACCTGGACAACCATTTTGAGCTGAAGTCTAATCACATATTCGTTTATTTTTTCTCTTATAAGAGTGGAAGAGAGTAAGATTGCATATTTATTTTAATGTTTTGCAAAAGTTTTTGACCCACATGTATTGTTTTCTTATTTGTGTTAGGTGCAAGGTTGTTGGTCCTCCATAGGAATAGGACTACGGAGAGAAAATGGAAATCACAACCAGCTCCAACAATCTTAAATATGAAATATAAAGAAAATAATATGGAGCTTTCCCTATTGTTTACCGGTAGAAAAACTAATCTAGAATCCTTCATTGGGATATTTCCTAGACATGTACGATTTAAATATCTATATCGATTGCTACGTAAGAAAATACTTATATGAAAGTTGTCACATATGAATGCACGATAACACATTTCATGACAAATAATGATCTATGAAAGAGTATCAATTTCTCCTTGTTATTATTGTAGGATATAGGGGATATTCAACTAAATAAAATGGGTTTGTTAAGAATGTCTCAAATAAAGTCAAAGGATAAATTAGAACAAATTTTGATTCCTAATTAGGATTAGTATTTTGTTGCAAGGTTATAAGGTTACTTACAACACTATGAAACAAAAATGATGGTATGACACGCACGTTGGCGTTGGTTTGGTTCAGATCAAGACACACGATGGTATGACACGCACGTTGACTGGAGTGAAACACATACCAACCATGACGAGAAATTTGATCTCGCTCAATACCCTTGATTGTGACGGGTACAAGTACACCGGCGGGAATAGACTCCTGAAGGTATCAAAAGGTTCTCTCATTATTATGGTTGGTGATATGAATTCTGCGAAATTATACGTTCTTAGAGGTAGCACTTCGCCTGCTATTGCTGCTGCTATTTCTAATGATGATGCTAGTAAAACTAACCTTTGGCACAAGCGTCTTGGACATATGAGTGATCTTGGTATGGCAGAATTGATCAAGCGAGAGCTACTGCAAGGCTGCAGTTTGGGTAAGATGCAATTATGTGAACATTGCATTTTCGGTAAGCACACAAGAGTTAAGTTTAATGCTTCTGTTCATACCACCAAAGGTACACTTGATTATGTACATGCTGATGTTTGGAGGCCTTCTCGTAAGCCCTCTTATGGTGGTGCTCGTTATATGCTTACCATTATTGATGATTACTCTAGGAGAGTTTGGCCTTATTTCATGAAAAATAAGTATGATACGTTTGCTGCTTTTAAAGAGTGGAAAGCTATGATAGAAAGGCAAACTGAAAGGAAGGTGTTTGCTTCGTACTGACAATGGTGGCGAATTTTGTTCGAATGCCTTTAATGATTATTGCAGGAAAGAAGGCATTGTCAGGCACCTCACCATCCCGTACACGCCTCAGCAGAATGGTGTAGCGGAGCGGATGAACATGACCATCATCTCCAAGGCTCGCTGCATGATCTCCAACGCTCGCATGAGTAAGCGTTTTTGGGCTGAGGCGGCTGCCACCGCCTGCTACTTGATAAACAGGTCACCATCTATTCCCCTCGACAAGAAAACTCTCATTGAGGTATGGTCAGGTACTCCTGCTGATTATTCACAGCTTAAAGTTTTCGGTTGCACTGCTTATGCTCATGTTGATAATGGAAAGTTAGAGCCGAGAGCTATTAAGTGTGTGTTCATTGGTTATGGTTCGGGTGTAAAAGGACATAAGTTATGGAATCCCGAAACTAACAAGGCATTTATGAGCAGGAGTGTTGTTTTCAATGAATCTGTTATGTACTTTGATAAGTTGTCCTCAGATGTTTTGCCAGATTTCTGAGGAGAGCAGGTTCGTGTCGAGGTGGAGCACTCTGTTGAAAAGGAAAATGTCACTGTTGACAATGATGGTGCTACTACAGATGATTCTGATCCTGATTTTGATGATTCTGATCCTGATTCTGATAATAATAATGTTCAGAACTCACCCCTGTTTTGCAGCCACAAAACAGTCTATTGCTGCTCGTAGGACAAAGGAGGAATTGTGGTCCTCGACCACGTTTAATTGAAGAGTGTAACATTGTTGATTATGCTCTGAGTTGTGCAGAACAGGTGGAGCATGGACATGAGCCGTCCACTATACTGAAGCTATTGGTTCGGTGACCGCGAGAAGTGGATTGCTGCTATGCAAGAAGAGATGCAGTCACTCGAGAAAAATGGCACATGGGATTTGTGCGCTTGCCTAAGAAAAAGAAGGTTGTCCGCTGTAAGTGGATCTTCAAGAGAAAGGAGGGTTTATCTCCTAGCGAGCCTCCGAGGTTTAAGGCAAGGTTAGTTGCAAAAGGCTTCAGTCAAATTCCAGGTGTTGATTATAATGATGTTTTCTCTCCAGTTGTAAAGCATAGTTCAATTCGTACATTTTTGGTATTGTTGCTATGCGTGATCTTGAGCTTGAGCAGTTAGATGTAAAGACTGCGTTTTTGCATGGAGAGTTGAGGAGGAGATATACATGGACAGAAGGGTTCATAGTGCCTGGTAAGGAGGATCTTGTGTGTAAGTTGAAAAGGTCCTTATACGGTTTGAAACAATCTCCTCGTCAGTGGTATAAAAGGTTTGATTCTTTTATGTTGTCACATGGCTTTAAGAGGTCTGAATTTGATAGTTGTGTTTACATTAAGTTTGTTAATGGATCACCTATATACCTGTTATTATATGTTGATGATATGTTGATTGCTGCCAAGAGCAAGAAAGATATCGCTGCTCTCAAGTCACAGTTGAGTAGCGAGTTTGAGATGAAGGATCTTGGTGCTGCTAAGAAAATTCTAGGTATGGAGATTACCCGTGACAGAAATTCTGGTTTGTTGTTTCTTAGTCAGCAAAATTACATTAAGAAAGTTCTTCATCGTTTTAACATGCATGATGCAAAGTCTGTTAGTACTCCTATTGCTCCTCACTTTAAATTGTCAGCTGAACAATGTCCTAGTACGGATGAGGATTTTGAGTACATGTCTAGAGTTCCATATTCTAGTGCTGTTGGTTCTTTAATGTATGCCATGGTTTGTTCATGTCCAGATTTATCATATGCTATGAGTTTGGTTAGTAGATACATGGCTAATCCTGGTAAAGAACATTGGAAGGTTGTTCAGTGGATTTTCAGGTACCTTCGTGGCACATCCAATGCTTGCCTGAAGTTCGGCAAGACTGATGAGGGACTCAGGCTATGTGGATTCAGATTTTGCTGCTGATTTGGATAAGAGGAGATCCCTCACAGGTTATTTGTTCACGCTTGGTGATTGTGCCGTGAGTTGGAGGACAACGTTGCAATCCGTTGTTGCCCAGTCTACCACTGAAGCAGAGTACATGGATATTGCTGAAGCATGTAAAGAATCGGTTTGGCTGAAAGGTTTGTTTGCTGAGCTTTGTGGAGATGATACTTGCATTAACCTCTTTTGTGATAGTCAGAGTGCTATTTACCTTACTAAGAATCAGATGTTTCATGAGAGAACAAAGCACATTGACGTCAAATACCATTATGTGCGTGATGTTGTTGCACAAGGTAAGCTGAATGTATGCAAGATTTTAAGTACTCATGATAATCCTACTGATATGATGGCAAAGTCAGTTCCTGTTGCTAAGTTTGAGCTTTGCTCAGATTTAGTTGGTATCACTGTCTAGCCCAATAGGCTATTTGGCGCCGAACGTGTTTTCTTTGTTGTTTCAGGGTGAAGTTTCTCGTTCATGCTACAAGATGGAATTTGTCTCAAGGTGGAGTGTTATTTTGATTAAATATGCATCTTAGACACGAACCTCTTGCCTGCGTGCGTATTTCATTTGCTTCCATCCATCCCAACTGATTCAATCTGCATCTTATACACCGGTCGATCGCAGTATATTGATGTCTCTGAGATTTGGACTAGGCTCCCAACTGAAAACACCCTTGTGCACGGCTAGGCTCGTCTCGGAGGCCGACAAGCCGATCCTGTCGACCATCGACGGCGTGCCCCCGGAACTCGTCCTCGATCGGCCAGGAACTTGCCGATGCAGGCAAGCGACACCTTGACATGGATCCTGACATACAGAACCTCCGGCAGCATCCTCGTGGGCTCCGAGACGACGCTGCTGCGTGGATTCCCCGATCCTAGTCCAAATGGTTTAGACTCGTGGTGTTGATTTGTCATATTCGTTACTAATTTTGTACTGAACTTTTATAATTTTTACAAAATAATTTTTGTTCGTCATTATATTAATGAGTGTAATTTTACATGTTTTGACATAGTTCATCTTGAGCAATGTTGATAATTGTTAGTTGTAATTTTTAATATATATGTTCATAAACTTAAGTCATAATAAATTTTAAATCATATTTTATAACTAATTAAGCTCTATCATGAATATCTTTTTAAAGAATTGAATAAATTATATAGTGTACATAGATTTATTTTATCATTCAATAAATGTATGACCTACCAAATATATTGATGGCGGTTTCTGGTACATGACTAGTTAATCATATTATTTTAAACTTCTAGGGTAAAGTTAATCCTTGCCATGATTTTAGTTGATTTTTCTGTGGCTATAGCTACCTTAGAAGTTATAGTAGGTTCTTCGTGGGAAACACTAGTACAGAACGACACTATGGACACGGGTAAAAAAAAAAACCTTTGGTAACAGCGAGAGGCTACATGTTCCGAGCCTGGTCAGTAATGTGAAGGCCCTCATTGTCAATAAAGGATTTAACCATCACCGATGAGGCTTCTTAACGACAACGGTTATTCATTTATGTATGTTGTCTTAAGGTCAGGCTGATCAGTTACAGAGTTTCTGCTTCCACTAAATGTCACAACAAAGTAAAAAAGTGATAGAATATTCATTCATTACATAAACCAAATGTACCATTACATTTCCATCACAATAAGACGAACTGCACATTTTCATGTCTCACTAAACCTATCATTGTCATACCTCACTAAACTTATCATTGCCATGCATCTCACTAAACTTATCCCTGTCATCTCACTACACCTATCATTGCAGATGGTGCAATAAGGGAGTGTTGATGTAGTGAAAATTGCTATCCGTTGTACTGAGCGAATAGTACTTTCTTGACAAGAAGGTGCACTTTCTACCCGTGGGGTAAAACTAAAGAGTCATGGGAGTAGCAAGATATTTGAGTTACGGTTTCATGCTTTCCCAAACCACCTCTTTGTCATACTTGTTACTCACATCCGAAACTCACTGTTTATTCGTACTTAACGGAAGGTACAAACTGTAATTAGAATTCAATAAATGAACCATACGGAAATTTGAAATGCGAAAGAGAAATAAACTTATTACTTTGGTGATAGCAACTACAAATATGAAAAAGCCAGATGCATGAACCCACATTGAGCTCACAAGCCTCCGTGCTATGTTAAATTCACCAAATTCTTTATTTTGAGGCTTGCTTCATTTTGGACGGTACCACCAAATAATTCATGTTCAGATATGAAATCAACACAATATTTTCATGAGTTGCGAACATTCAATGGGATGTATGAACAGAGCACACATGTAAAAACAGAGCACACTGGATGAACATAGCACACGTTAAAATATGTCTATATGCATGTGATTCAAACAAAGGTAAAACATTTTATAATTAAGAACGTAGGGGGTACTTGTGTTCCCGCTCACGAGAATGCATCATGACGAGAAGACATAGCGTGAAAAGAAGTGAACCCCGTGTGATACATGATGGATCGAGTGACTGGTAAGGCATGGTTTGGGCTCGAGGATTAGACAGGGTTTGGTACATGAAGAAGAATAGATGGGTTAGCTCGTCTCGGCCTTATCAAAAAAATTATACTCAACCACTAGGCTATGGAGTTTTTAAATTAAATTTGCCTTTTTTTTTAGAAAAATAGGGTTGCTCCCCAGTTCCATTAACATGAAACCAACGAACAACAAGCATGTCCAGCATGTCCGAGGTTTTGCCTTATATATTAGATAAGAATAATGTATGGAGTGGAGATTTAGTGCTCCCGAGCTCCAGTGATCTTGCTTTAAAAAAAAATCAAAAAACAGATTTAAAAGTTTCAAAAAAATCTAAAATAACTCACGGATGTTCTAAATAATATATCCTACAAGCGTGTAAAATATCAATTCAAAATACTTTACGTGTTGAGATAGACAAAACTGACTAATTTGCAGATTTCAATATAGTGAACAATATGTAGTTTCAAATTTCCAGCTTTTGATATTTTCGTGTAGCTCAAAACCTATTGTATTTTGCATTGACATTTTACACGCTTGTAAGATATATCATTGAGAACATGCATGATTTTTTCAGAGTATTTTGAAAACTTTTAAATATATTTTTATTTTTTAAAAAATGCGAGATCATTGAAACTCTAGAGCCAAAATGAGTTTCCGTAATATATGATACAAGCAGTTAAGTATGATAATCTAAGTTTCAAAAAAAAAAGTATGATAATCTATCACGATGCCCAATGCAGTCCACGCTTCAGCTATGTTTGTTTTGGTTGGTCGAAAATTAACTGTATCAAATGTTTTATCTTTTTTTATATTGCCATTTGCCCGCATGGTTGTCAAATTTCTGAATTTATGCATGCCAACTTATAACTACAGTTTCAAGGCTCAGCTGAAACATACACTTGGAGACTATAAAACAAGCTCTTGGTTTGGAAAAAAAGAAACGACGCATGGTGCAAGAAAGGATTGCCGCGAGAGTAATAACTGAACCAAAAATTTAACGGGCACCTCGCATCCAGTTACATGAGTGTAGCGGCCAAGGTGTGGGCCAAGATGTCCGCCGCGGTGGACGCCATGCACAAGGTATTCCCTGGCCACCCTCCTCTTCCCAACCACTCTCTTAGTCTCTGAACAACTCTGCTGCACGTGCAGCGTCCGTTACTGAACTTTTCTCTGCCTCGCGCGGCGGGGTGGGAGATCCTTGACCAATACACGGTGGCCGGCAACGGTGAGGCCCACGCGACGGTGGCCGGCTACTTTGGCGACCGTGTTAGGAGCTTGATCCAGCGACACTGTTTCTGATGCTGATTATGTGAGCTGGTATGTAGGTTCAGAGGCATTTGGTTTCTCACCTGCCCATCTCCAACGAGCACTCCAACGACACCGGGCATGTGGCAAGTGAACGCCACCTCCATCCACGACTGGATCGTCCCGCTCCCTCGCAGCTAGTCAGCCTGACGCAGCGATCCGTCGAGCACACCTTCGTCCTGTCGGTGTCCGCCACCGCGGCATGCTGACAATGGACGAGAGATGCCCGTCGCGGGCAGCCCCCGGTCGTGCAACACAGCGGAGCCGATGACCAGTGAGGAGCACGAGAGGGCCGTCCGTCAGGTCCAGTACATGGAGAATTTCTCACACTGTCACCTGACGCAGATCGCGCTTCAACATGAGTGGCGGGCTGAAGCATAGGATTCATCTTTCAACGGCTGTCTACAATGACGCAGATGTCCACATCCTCGATGATCCTAGTTTCAGTGATGTCGCTGCAACCCTTTTTAGTGTCAGGATCATTCTCATTCTCAGTTCAATGGTTGCAGCTTAATTATGAGATGATTGAGATGATTGTTTCATGGATGTGACATTAACTTTGTTTATCTGAACTAGCTCGGGCTGGTTGCACCAACTGTTCACACCTATCAAAATTTTGATCCCCGGCATGTCTGAAGAGCTGCTCACCACCAACGGCGTGTGATCTGAGGTCAAGGCCCGACATTCAAAGCTAACTAATAATCAAGTTTGTACCGATGACAGCCATCCAACAATATAAAGTGTCTGGACACCATAATTCAGAGCATCTGATTTGATCTTGATCATATTGCAGATCCTCAACCTGTGCTACACATCAAGGATGATATCGCTGAGAAGGCGCAGCGCGTCGTCGACAGAGTCGCTGAGGGGCCTCCGGTCGATCACTAGCAGTTGCTTACCAGGGAGTAAAAACCAAGTAACATGAAGCTCGGACAAGTTCAGTTAAGTTGCTGGTATCAAAACACTGCAGTCTGAAGAATTCTGAAGCACCGTTGTTTGACCTGCCGCGGCACGAGTGCACGACAACGTCGACATCATCCGCAGGGCCCTGGATTTCGGCGTCTACGTGCAGACGATCACCGGCGATTACCAAGGAGACTGGCCGGCGCCTCGGGACTGTGATAATTATGCGCCCGTCGGCGGCGCCGTTCGGCCGCGGTGTCCCCGTGGCGAGTGCGGACGGGTTGGCCGGCGTGTTCCCGGGGCACATGCACGAGATCGTGCGGACCATGCAGAGCCACGTGTTGTGTGCCGGACGACGGGCGACGGGTGAACGACGCGCCGGCGCTGAAGAAGGCTCGCGTCTGCCATCATGGTTTCCGACGAGACGGGACACCGTCAGAGCCGCCGGCCTGGGAACACTGTACAAAGCAGAAAACATAGCTTTCGGACAGGGCCGGACACTACCTCCAACCTGCTTTCCCGATTTTATAGACAAGTCCAACCTGCTGGAAGATTGCTTCACCATCAAGTGTGACCCGACAGTCATCAAAAAGCCATCCATCCTACTCCACAAGATCATGTAGCCATCCATGGTAAAGGTTGTATGTCTTTTTTCAATGGTGGCCGGAGCACATCGAAGATGTAACCTAGTTGTTGTTTCTAGATACTTAAGTTCAGATATCTAGAGATCCCAGTTAGATTGTTTTGATTTCTGTTTAGAAAAGTTATCGCCTTTGAGTTCTAAACCGTAATGCGGTACTCATGTAGCATACGGCAGCGTTGGTCAGTAGGTCAGAAAAAAACTTGCAGAATAATTTCTTGCAGATTATACATTCCTTCAGGTTCGATCAGGACATAGGAATACAAATCTAAACCCATGATTATTAGACAAGCATTCAAGCATTCAAGAATACTCATTTTGAACATTTAAGCTTATATTTTACCATCCAAAGGTATACAGTAGGATCACACCACTCATCAGAGTCTCCTGTATATTATGTTCCAGCTGTAAATTGATGTGCAGATTGATTTTCCAAATACTTCTCCACGATATCCAAACCACACAGTTCCTTCACCACCGTCATTGGTGCAGGGACATCGAGCTGGAACGTGGCCGTCGAGCTTCCGAACTCCAGTCTTGCTGCTCGGATTGCTTCTCTCACTGCGCAGTGGACGGACGATGCAAGAACTACAGCGGGCTCCCCAGAAGCTGGCACAAGAAGTAGTTCAGTTACTTGAACCAATGATAATTTTCGCCTGGCAAAAAAATCGCAATATCCATTTTGCCTTAACAAAAATCATATTATACCTTTTGAAGAGAGCACACGGTTCTTATGGTATCCAGTATTCAGAACCTCGGCATTGAATTGCTTTGGGATGATATCGACACTTGGGATCTTATAATTCCATGTGCTGTCACTCACAACAAGGCCATCCGCGTTTGTCTCATGTTCTTCGTATATGATGAAACCAATTCCTTGTATGAAGGAACCTTCGATCTGCAACCATAGAGGAGAGAATCCGGTATGAGCAACCATAGAGTACAAAGTTTGAGGGACTCTAATCAGGACTGTCATGTACTCCCTCTAATTATCCAATAACGGTTTCTTAAATGATATTAATGTTTGACACATAATAATATAGACGAGCCTAAATTAATGGACAATATTTCTGCAAACCTGGCCCAAGTCCACTGCAGGGTTCAAGCTCATTCCACAATCATAGATAATATCAGTCCTTAGTAAAGTTATTGCTCCTGTAAGAACATCAATTTCCACCTGCATTTTACAGAACAAGAATTGAATAGGAAATATGAGACGTATTGCACTATCATCCATAGAAAATCTAACTGTAATTGTACTACACTTGTGCGATTGTCATTTAGCATGCACCTCACTTATAGCAGCTCCATAGTTCAGATAGGTGCTCGATTCTTTGCCAGGAACCCAGTATGCACTTGAAGACAAATTAACATTGTCCTTAGAGGCCTATTTAGGAACATTGAATTGTATGCAAAATAAGTATTAGCACATAAGAACATAATAATTACCATGGATAAACATTCTACACTCTTTAGCGTGAAGAAAAATCAGAGGGTAATTAAAAAATAACCTGAGAAATCAAAGAGTCCCATGAAACAACACCTGGTTCCTGTTTTAGCTTATCCATGACCGGCTTCAGTGTGTCAATCAGCATGTTGCAGGCCTGAAGGATTGCTGCACAGCTAGATTCAGATGTAGTGCTGCCAGCAGTAACTCCACCTTGGATTAAGCTCAACGTATCAGCCTGAAGAACGCGCACTCTATCGAGAAGGCATTCAGACCCGTCAGGCCACAACTGTCCCAAAGCGAAAGCAGTCATCTGCTGGACTTTTGTCCACAGTCCTTGCCCAAGTTCAATACCTCCAACCTCAACCACAATGGAAGCGTCATTCAGCACAGAAACTCTTCCAGGAGCTGGCCTTGGTGCTACTTTGAAAATGAGGGGCACACATGAGATACCCTGCTTCAGCCACTTGTTGCAACTGTTGAACTCCTTGACAGATTCGGCTCGGTGCAGGTAGCTTGATGTTGATAGTAATCTATCAAAAATAGAATGTAGCGTGTATGTAGAAGCTTCGCCTGCGCTTTCTGGATAGAACAACACCAGACTATCATAGTTGTGAAAAAAAAATTTCTTTTGCCTGATAGTGTTAGCATCGAGTGAGAGCACGGAGGCAACATGCTCAATGATAGCTTCAGCAATAAACGAGCCTTGTGTATCTCCAGGGGCACGCATTACTGATTTGGATGTATTGTTTGTTTTACAGAGCTTGATGTCAAATGAGAGAGCACCCCAGTTGTATTTCTTCAGACCTGATATAATAGCGTCTGGTATTATGGGGCTCGCATCTGGAGAAATTCCAGCATTAATTAGTACTTCCAGATGTAAGGCTGTAATTTTCCCATCAGACTTGAAACCAACAGAGTAATATGCTTTCACTGGATGTCGACCCCCAATCATGATCATGTCAATACCGCGATTGAGATACATCCGCACAGGACGCCGTAACTTGTACGCGCAAAGAGCGGCTGCTGTTGCTACCTACAAAAGCATATTGGATCAATTAACACAGACAACTCAAGTTGTCAATGTTTTGAGCTTCCTGGAAAATGAATGAATGTCCAAACACATGTTAATCTCCCTTAAATATATATATAACAATACATTGTGTAACTATCACTGTGTTATATTACGAATCTAAATGAAGCTATTAAAGTTAAACATATAAATGTTAGAATACATTCAGTTGTACCACATATGATTTCTAACAAAACATGTCCTCCAAAATTGGATAGTTGAAATGGGCACAGAAACATTCTGAAACCGCTATCAAGCATGTGAACTCACAACTTCAAAGTAACGTGTCTAATAACATAAACACCTATTCAAATTTTGCGTATTCTTACTCACATTGAATGATTTGGTTGCCTTTCCACCGAAGCCTCCTCCAACCCTTCTTGTAATTACACGCACATTGTTGAATGGAATACCGAGGCACTTAGCTATGACACTCTGTGCAATCTCAGGAGCCTGTGATGAACTGTAGACAACCAGGGTGTTATCTTCATCTGGAATCGCTAGTGCTGCTTGCGTTTCCATGTAGAAGTAGTACTGAGAGGCAAGTTTTACCTGCAACCATCAGAGTCATACTTATTAGTTAATTAAAGCATGCCACGTAGTCTTGTCTGTGGGGTTCCATGAAGTCACATTACGGGGAGCAAAATTTATGAAAATATTCTATAACATCCGCAAAGTTGCATCACAAAAAATCAAACTTTCATACAATGGTATCTATCAGACAAAAATGAAGAGTCGGATTGACTACATACACCATACTAGACAATAAGATAATTAAAAGAGGCGTTCATTTGGAAGTATTTTTTCCACAGGTCTTAATCCGCTTGCTCAAATTTAATGCTATCTTTCTATATTGATATAACGTAGTAATAAATATGTTTCATATAAAAATAGAGACCATCAGAATACAATTTAAAGTTTGTATAACTAAGTGTATATACTTTAATACACAGACCATTGAAAATGCAATTACAAGTCTATATAGATAAATATAAATACATCCTAGATAAAAAGTATATATACATTCAATAATAATTTAGCAATGCAAGTGAGATATCATTACAAAAAGGTATATAGTGAAAGAGCATACTTCTGTTGAGAGGATCTTGTGATCAGCTTCTGCCATGCCCTTGGAAAAATCACCTACTTGTTTTGGATAAATATCTGGAGGAACTTCGAAATAGCTACTGTTTTGCACTGCTTGTTCTACAGTTAAGATCGGTGGCTTCAAATCTTCTGTGTCATATTCAATAACGACCTGTTTGCGTGCCAAGTCGGCATATCTCTGAGTTTCTGCAATCTGAGATGAAGTCCAAGTTTCAGTGACGTCAATATTTAATAAATACAGAATTCCGACACTATGTATAAACCTTATCATCCATAAAGAAATAGGAAAATGATGCTTACCTGTAATTAGGGGAAAATCTTCACAAACCATTAGTAGTTTAATTTCACAAGATTATTCTCGGTGTTCAAAGATGAAAAAATCATATTCTATTTAAATGTTCCATCAGTTCAGTATGTTTTTGCATAACCAGTTGTTCTGTTCTTTGAGTACAAAATTTCCATAAACAATATCATGAAAGAAACAGAAATTGGTAGGGGTTTCCATAAGATATTTACAAACAAAACTTCCGATAGGAATATATACATATATTTTTGGATGACTAGGGGTATAAATTGGTGATCATTAAGGTACCCTCCAACTCTATTTAGTTCCAACAAATGAACTACTTTTCCAAAAAAATGATGTGATTTTGAAAGTTTACTTCATTTGTTTGAACTAAAAAGGGTTGGAGGTTACCCTACAGGCCAGCAATTTGCACCCCTAGATGAACACATGTGTGACACTAAGTTTTTTAATTTGTACAGATTGGCCCCTTGTTACTCAAAACTAGATACTTAATATTCACAAATAGTTTACAAAAAAGTAAAATGAAGCAAACATTTACAAATCACTCTTTCTTATGCTATAATTTATTATTTTCATTTGAATATTAAAAAGAAGAGAAGATAAATACCACGACACCAAGAGCTTGTCCAGCGAACTCAGCAACTGGAGCACCAAAAAGTGCTTCATCCCCAAACAAGTACGATGATCCAATATTTTGCCCGCCACTTGGAATATCCTTAGCAGTAATAACTGTCAAGATTTTCTCTGATGCTAAAGAAGGCTTGAACTTAATATTCTTGACATATGCAAGAGGTTCTGTGCTGTAAATAAACTCTCCATAGAGGCAATTCTTTGGAGCGGGAATATCATCTACATATACCGCCTCCCCTGCATTACAGAAAAGAAATTCTATGAATCCATAAATAATACTAACAGATGGATGATATGAAGAGGAAGAGAAATTCTAAACCCCATTAGAAATTTCTATGATGTAAGCTAACCACGTACCAGAAGCTTGAAGCTCAACTCCATACTTTTTAATCGGTTCACCAACTGGTTTATATTCACCCGAAACTGCTTCCAGACGTGAAGACAATGGCAGATTACAGAGACCATCTGTATCTACAGAGCTACCAGAACTTATTGTCAGAGTTTTTCCAGGCCCTTTGATGCCTTTAGCATTTGAAGATAGGAAACTGAAGAGAAACCCAACAGCCACACTGACCCTGTATTCGGGATGTGATGTTCCTTCCATTGGTACAATTGTTTCTCTAAGTAAATGGACGGCTTCAAGCACAACAGTTGGAGTGAGCAATTTTCCATTGAGGTATTCTTCAACTTTTGTCGCTCTAATAGCATGTTCTGTCCCGAAGGCACCAAAAGCCAAGTGTAGGTTACTCAATACAGGATCACCAGATGATTCATTCAAGGAGACAAGTCCCAGCAAAGCAGCATTAATATATGAAACAGCATTTCCAAGAGGGCGTGGTGCTGCTCGATAAGTTTCAAAGACCACATTAGTTTCTGTCTGAGAATCTGGAGTCCAATGCGGGATAAATATGCTCAGAAGTAAAGTACTAGGATCAAGAGGAGGCTGCTCTAGAAACTCTTCCAAAGTAACCTCTAGCATTTGTGAAGCAACCTGAAGACGAACAGTTGAAGCAGAACCAAGAAGTATAGTTGCAATATCTGAGGCAAACGGGTATTTCTGTGCTAATATTATGTTTCCGCCAAGGCTTGCTGTGTTACGGACAAACGGTGTAGCCACTTTGCTCATATGCTTGGCAAGTTTTTTGAAAACTGAACTTCCATTCGGAACTGATGTAGATTCATTTTCTTGCTCAAGTATCTCGATGGTCCTAGAAATTGGTGTGGCCGCTCCAAATTCAATGCCACTATCTCTTCTTAAAATAGCTGACAGTTCTGGAATGCCACCTATATCAATATACTTGTTATATAGGTCTCGATCCTTGTATACACCAGCACCTGTGTTTCCAACGACTACTTTGACACAACATTCACTAAATATTCCAGAGTTTAGTAATTCATAATATTGCTCGATACTTTTAGGATGATACCATCCTTCCTCAGAGTCCGTAACATTCGAAACATTTAGCTGATTAAGAGAAGATTTTATCTCAGATTTTAGGAAGTCAGGGAAAGTGCAGACTCCACCACCAAGAGTATAAGTTGGCAATTTGCTAACATCAGCATCTTTATCGCCTTTCTTCCAGAATATATTAAGACCCAAATCTTCCAAGTCAACATCTGAAGCAAAACTTTTGCAGGCATCAACTATTGGTCGGTAACCAGTACATCGACACAAGTTGCCTGAGAAAGCCCTTTCTGCTTCAGATACAGTTAACTTTGAGAACCCATTTAGTGGTTCAGGCTTCTTGGATTTGTCAGCATTGGCAAGGGAAGTGAAAATGGACATGCACATGCCAGGAGTGCAGAAACCACATTGAGAAGCATGAAACCCAGCCATTCTCTCCTGAATAGCATGGAGACCATCTTGTGTACTTCCAAGACCTTCAGTAGTGATAATTGAGTAGAAATTTATATTGTAAAGCAGGGTCAAGCATGAACTTGCAGAAAATTCTGTCACTTCATCTTTTGTTGGATTATACTTTGCTATAAGGACTACACAAGCTCCACATCCACCTGCAATAGAGCACAATAATACGAATTAATCATAGCATTCTATATCCGCCTCTTTTTAAAAAGAATAACATAGCATGTTTCCTGTTTTATCATAGACGCGGAAGAAGCCAACTGAAAGAACCGAACCTTAAAAGAGAACTGAAACAGACATATCCAAATAGATTGCTACTGTGTTTATTCGAGTTGGTTTAGGTTTTATTTTTGAAAGTTTGAACTCTCAAGTAACCAGATATCCCGTAAACTGAGGAAGCAGCAGTCAGTATTACAGAAACTGAACAATCAACATAATGCTGAACCACATAATCAAAATTAGAATCTGATTATTATGTTCAGTTTTCCCATTAGCGGAAGTTATGTTCCTCCCAGGTTCAGCAAGCTTGTAGAACTATATCAGAAAATGAACAAAATTTAGATGTCATCTAGAACACTAGATAATTTGCATGTGTGTTGTCGAAACCGTCTCACTAACTAGATCATGGCGTTGATTGAGCCCAAGGCCCACCAGCGCCGCTAGAGAAAACACCGTGAACAGATTGAGAACCTTGCCGCCTCGCATCCACCATGGACGAACCACCTTCGATCCCGTTGCCGGGAAAGGGCAGGGTTGTGGAGGAAAATTCCGCCGCTGCAGGCACCTTGTCCATGCTCTGATGCCGAGAGCCCGAGTACCATCATTGCTGGCCCCGAAACTGTGCGTCGTTGAGTAACGACGCCACCAGAAACTGAACAATCAATATTGAGTACATAATGCTGGGAGTTTTGAGCCAAAAACTGAACCACATAATCAAGGTTAGAACCTAGTTATTATGTTCAGTTTTCCCATTAGCAGGATGTTAGGTTCATCGAAGGTTCAGCAAGCTTCAGAAAATTAACAAAATTTAGATGCCATCTAGAACACTAAAGGAAAAAGTGCATACACAACAGATAAATCTCTTCTTGATATAGTACTCCCTCCGATCCATATTTTTTAGAGTATCTAGTACTTTTTCCCATTACTGGATTGACACATAATTTTTAAAAGAGGCCTGATTTCATTTTCAACCAAAAACATGCTGCATGGATCAAATTTAAGTGGCAAAGTGGCCTAGCATTTCTAACTTGAAGCTTACTGATGTCCAGGAAAACAGAGACATGGCCCCCGTCCAGCACTGCGCATCGGCGCCATCTCCTGCCAGACCATGCCGCAGGAGACACCGCTGATCCTCCTCGAGCTAGGTACGCCCCAATTTCTCTCCCCGGGCGTCCTTGCCGCCGATCGTTTCAACGCCCATGGACCCCAGCTTTGCCTGTTCATCTTCTTCCTTCGCACGCGTCAGCCACCGCCTGAGGTCGAGCCGGCCAGTCGGCGCCCCATCTGTCGAACACGTTTTGGGCACGCCGCTCCGCAGACCATGCTCCCTTCCAATGGTGCACCGCGACTTCCCTATAAGAGCCGTATCAGCCTCGCGCGCGTGCTCCTCTATATGCTACACTCCTTGACCTCCATGCTTCCATCTCCACCACCTACCTACTGTCGGCGCTGGACGAGGTCGGCCATGTCCATGGCCAGGACCACGAAGGGAGAAGCGGCGATGGGGATTTTTTTTTTTGTCTAACGTGGCTTTGACTAGTTTTCTTTGACTTTCACCATGCCACTTACACGATACTACACTTGTGTTTGGATCGGGCTCGGGCCTCAAATTTTGCCCATTTTATGTATTTTGATCCAAGCTCGTGCTTGGAAAATCGGCCAGTTTATACGGAGGGTCAATCCGGCACGACCCAAGAATGGTCTTTTTATCACTTTAGACCGGACTTGAGATTACATTTTTGTTTTTTATTCGGGCCAAGCCAGGCTCGGACCTGAGTTTTACATGTCAGGGCGCTCGAAACCCGGCCTGACCATTGGAATGCCCACGTCTAGACACTACCCCTTTAAAAACTGCTTAAAACTCAGACAAGGGTTGTTTATCTAGTTTTACAAACCTCATGGGACTATGTAGCCAGTTTTAGACATAAGGCCCACTTGGTTGATTGTATTTCGGCATTAAATTGCAGTATTAGTCCCTGTGAGAAAAAAATCGATCGAGGCCGGTAATGCCACTTGGATGGCCATTTAAATTTTCCTTTGTGACTGGTTTCAGCTTGAAAGTCCCGCGGATTTTTAGGACCACCCAATGTCTCCAAAAATCCTGCCGTTTCAGTGTGCACCACAAAATACACATGTAAATTAAAACGGACCTACTATAAATTATCCAACAATCCAAGCTGACCCTACGTATGCTCCGTCCATTCTATGAAACATATGGCGATGTGGTGAACAGTCATCAACTAGCCGGGGGCGTAGCTGCTAGGTTTGAGAAAGAGAGGGAAAAGTCACAGACGTCAGGAAAAAAAATTCAAGTGTTTTTTCAAAAAAAAAACAACAACAACGTCACATGTAAGTACCCATGCTACATGCTAGTTAATAACTCGTTGTGAGAGACTGAGGGATGGAATAGTGTCTTTGTTATGACCTTTGACAATGATAGAGGAGAAAACAAGGCAAATCTACATGAGCTAGGTAAAGAAGCTTTCGGTACGTCATCACATAGTAGAGTATTTGGGTAAACACCTCGTGCGCTGAATAAGATATGTGGCGTCAAAATGAAAACGTGGTAGGAAGTTCACATCAAGTCTGATCGGAGCTGATATGCTTGGCTATCCTTGACATTAGCATCTCGATCGCCACGCAACATCTCTCCATGTTAAGACAACAAGCTACAGCCTACAACACGGCATGTCCCTATCTGCCACTCCTCTCTTGGGCCAAAGTTGATGTCCGAAAGTAGTGCTTTCGGTTTGTCAAAAAACCGTGTTTCGCTCTCAATGCTTAATCACTCCCTCCATATAAAAATTAATTGAAGTTTCTTTTATCCTTTTTAAATTTAAATATCTTTAAATTAGGCAAATCAATAAAAAATATCAACACCTACAATACCAATTAGTTACTATATATAAATGAACAAATAAGATGGCAATAGATTATGGTACTATGTAATTAACGGGAAGGTGGTAACTAAAACAATATGATCCACTGCAATACTACTCCTCCATCCGGAATTAGATGTCGCTAAAACTTTTGAATCTACATACTTAAACACCCGTTTAGATACAATCATCTCAACAACAACTAATTCCGGACGAAGATCGTATAATACTAGCTCAGCACTTGCCTATAATGCATAGGGCAAGCAAACCATAGGAGGACCCGTTTGGTAGTCAGACTGCGGTCTCCACAGACATTTGGAAACAATTTCTTCTACCGGGAGCTAGCTCATGACACGGTGATCATGCTCGTAAGCACAAATTAAGCAGACGCCTTTGTAGGTACAGTAGCTAGTAGCAGATGGTCGACCGAAGATGTAGCAAACACTATGCAGGCAGCATGCGCGGGTGTACCTTCGCCGCAGCCGAGCTTGGTTCCGGTGAAGGGCGTCCTCGTCCGGATGAACTCGAGCAGCGTGGTGGACGGGTGGACCTCGCCGGCGGCCACCTCGTAGCGCCGCCCGTTGAGCGCGAACACCACCTTCTCCAGCCTCATGTCGACCGATGGATCCGATCTCTCCCTCCCTCGGCCAAGCTCTCGATCGCTATTTAACGCCATGGTTGATGGATGGGCGGGTTGATCATCGATCTCCTAGAAAGCGACAGTGATGTACTCCTCCTAGTACTGTAGTAGCAGTATGGTCCAGCGAAGACAGGCCAGTAAGGTCGGCACGACGGAGGGAGAGCGTGGTGGTTGAGCTGCCGCTGCCAGAGTTAAATGCTACTACGTCGTGCCGACGAGTACAGCGGCGAGTTGCGTGCTGGCGTGCTCTGCGTCGGCGGCGGAGGATCGGAATGCCAGCGTCGCCAATCGGGACAGCCGTGCGCGATCGGGCGCGATCTGGTAGGTAGGCGCAGCACGTGCAGCGCCAGTACCCGAAGATCGAATTCGATGATACACGAAAGCAAAGCTCCCCGTCCACTTCTTCTTCTTCCTCTGTTTAGTTATGGGCAAGGCCATTTTGCCAGACTTCCTTTCTCGTTTCCTTTGGATTTGCAGGGTCCCTTGAGTGAACACCGAAGATGTCTAATCCATCTTCTTACCATGCCAATTAGGTGGATGAAAATGACAGTGCTGCTAATGTCTTATAGGCCGATGCCAGATCAATCTTGGACCATCACTATTCCAATGACGTGTTCTGCTTTCATATGGCCTACAAAGTGAATGACAACAGCATGCCCCTAGCTTGTGTTCTTAGGCATGAACCATCATAGGCAAATAATGGTCATGGTTGGTGCTGCTTTCCTGTATGATATTTGAAGCTGCTGAATCTTTTAAGTGGCTTCCTGAGGAGGGTGGGAAACTTATAGAGGTTGTCACCTTTGGCGTTGGGAAACTTTTACAGGTATCGTAGTACAAAGTTTCACGCGCTTTTGGATCACATCGTCGTGAGTTATTATGCTATGAATATCTCGTTGACTGCATGTAGTAGGTTCAAACAAGAGTTGCACAGTAAAGGATGGACCGCACTGTACACCATAAACGCATCGCTGTGCCACGCAAAAGCTCATCACTCACTTCTTCCGTTGCGGGGATAATAATTTATCCCATTTTATGCGGAAACTTCAGTTTCGACATCCCCAACTTTCTTTCTCTCCTTCCGCACTTAGCGTAGCAAAATCAGGGAATAGAATCAAGTAAGAAAACATACGTTGGGGGCATTTTCTCATTTCCTCGAGGTCCCTTCAGCGAAAGAAGAACATTTTGGTTGAGAACACATAATAAATAATATGTACATTCAGAGAGATATACTCCCACGCAAGGTGGAACCGAACTCTAACTTATGACGATCTACGCTCGCCCACCCCTCCCTCCTCCTCGGCGTCGGTTGGAGAGACATCTACCGGCGGTTAGGTAGCCTCTTTCGATGTCCCTTCGGATCCCCTTGAAACACCACGCCTAAGAAGCTATTAGTCCTCAGGTAGTTACGTATACAACCAATATGTCTAAAGATGGATTTATTGAACTGGATTGTAACCATGTTAGTTTACCCATCTACCATTTTTTAACCGTGTTTCCTAATAACTGTAGTAATGTGCTAAACAATATTTTGAATTTTATTTATGAGCTTACAGACATTACCGAGGCCTGGTTTCCTACTATTTATGTCAATGGTGGCCTTGATGGTAGGTTAATAGCACAATTTGATTATGGTGATAGAGTTGGTTTTGTAATTTTTACAGAATGTGTTTAAAGCTGGATAGTGTAACCATTCTTGTTTGAGATTGTCAATAAGTCCTCTCTTAACTTTATTGTTAATTGTTTCATGTTTATATTTTTACACTAAAAAATTATACTTTGAACTTATTTGTTGCATGATAACCGTATTTATTGAGTACAAATTTCTATTACTTGTTTGAAATAATTACCACATATAAAGTTGTAAAATATAACTTAAAGATATCTATGAAATGTTCACTTGCATTGCTCCGTATTTGAAAAAATTATTTTGTAACATTATTTCCTACATAAATTACTTGACAATTTCATCAATTATATATTATTGTTCATATTTACGGTACATGTATGTAAATTATATGTTGATGTATCTCGACATAATAAAATGGTTATTTTCGGATGTAGATAAACACCACCAGAAGTCCTGGTAGGGAAACCAATATGACTAGAGACACCAAGTTTAGTTAGCATGCTATTATCTTTTCCATAAAAAGGGACAAAGGCAGTCGACTTCTGCCCTTTGTTTTCATAAATGGACGAAAATAAAGCAGGAACCACTTCGTCCCCTATTCCTACCCCTTTATTTCCTTTTTGGTCTATCTACATTTAAGGAGATTCATACGCTCCATCAACAGACCAAAAAGTGGAGTGTTGGTCAAAGCAAGCCGCCCTATTCTATTACCAGACAAAATTGGGAGAAGCTCATCCGCTAGAAATGCCTGAGTATGCCATTGAGCGCTAGGGGCAGCTAAATTGATATAGTGGGGTGGGAAGTCATGTAGGTCTACCGGAGATCTATGTAACTTAATTTCCATGTTTAGTTTTGTGCAACACATTTTTATATCATAAAATGGGACTATATAGACCAGATTATGACAACTACATTGTATAAGGGAATATCAAATAATAATGTACACACATATTAGAATCCACACGATCTTATTTTCATTGGTGATTACTCTAACCAATGTTGTTTCAATACCAAGTAAAGAGCATGTACACTTTGCTAAATTTTGAGCATGAAAAAGCAATGGTTATTCTAGAAGTTCCTATAAATATGCTTACTTAATGATACACTAGAAACCGCTATTGAAATGTTTGTTAGATTCTACTCTTTGCCGATACAAAAAAAAAAGGTATAAACTATATATATTATGCATTGTAGAAAAATAGTTCTTGAGCAAACTTCTGTTACAAAATTCAAAATTTAATACTTTCACTGTTACTCAGTGCAAAAAAAGCTCCAACTAATGTTTAGTAATATTGATTGTTTATGTGGTACGTGCTAAAAATAAGTCGTAGAGAGGTATAAAAGTTTAGTATAAATTGTACATATCTTGATTAGCCACGGGGACAAAATTTTACATTAGTTGCAGGAAGGGATATTAGTTTTCTAAGCTGCCACTTTAGATTGATTTATTCTTTGAATGGTATGTTTGACATTAGTTGCAGGAAGGGATATTAGTTTACTTAGCTGCCACTTTAGATTGATTTCATCTCTGAATGGTTTGTTTGTTTGATTCACATCTGTTTCTGCATGGTGCTCAGCTCGTGTAAATCGAGTTGTTGGTTGTTTTTAGGTTGGCATATGCTTAAGTTATGAACTTTGTTTACTCAGTTGTTTGGAATGTTTATCCTAAATGAGAGCTATGTTCATCTGCTCATGTAGATTGAGCTGTACCAATAATTTTATCTTTTATTCTGAAAGGGGGTCAGTCAACTGTTTATGTAATGATCAATATTGTTTATTGTGACGCCCCAAAATCGGTACTATGCAGATTCGAGCAATCTCGCCGAAACCCGCATAATAACGACCTTAGAACGCCCACCACACATAACGTGAACGCCGAAACATACACGTTATGTGGGTGGAATTGTGATAACATTACAACAGTTCACGAAAGAACCCACAACAACAACAGAAGTGATATATATATACAAGAACGACTCAAATGAGTCAAGATACAACTGATACATTACAAAGATACCAAGCACAGCGAAAGCAAAATAGTATCCAACTACGGATAAGATACAAATTTGGACTAAGAGTCCTGAAGATAAACGATGGCGTCCATATCCCTGCCCAGGCCAAGCTGGAGGGATTCCCAAGCTAACGTCGTCAGACTTCAAACCTGTCGATGTACATAAAAGTACAGCCCAAAGATAGGTCAGATACACTAGCCTGGCAAGCAATGCTCACAAGATATCAACACAAAGGCTCCCAAACGGAGGGAAGGTGGACTGAGGCGGCAGCAGCAACACTAAACAACCTATGGAGACACTCTACAACTTCCGTCTACTGGAGAGGGATAAGAGAGCGCATCGGAACCAACTAACTTCTAACACCAAACATAACACATCCCAGATTCACCCCCTCAACTCAGTATGAGGAAGCAATCGACGGAAACTCACACAGTTGTCAAATTTTTGTTACATCTTATTGTGAAGGTAAGTCTAACTTACTAGTCAAGTTAATTAGAATCATTAGGTGTAAGTTGTCAATGATCTTGTTAGCCAGCATCCGATCCAAGTTGTCCATAACCGCGAACTCGGCTTCTCGAAAAGATTTGACCCTGCAGGGGTGCACTATGGTTAACCCATACACGTTCGATTAACCCAGATAAAAGGTAGGGCTTCTCAACACGACTCATTTCCATCACTACAGCAAGTCCAGGGTGCCACCCATCTGAGTTGTTACCCGCATCCAGAGTCCGGCCGATACCTCCAAAGCGGACTCAATCGTTTGCGTCTACGGCCGAGGTGGACAGAGGCCATGGGTATACCCACTCGACATCGCATCGCACCTATATGCTCCCCCATATCATCGAACCTCTCATCATCAAGTCACGTGCAGATGCATATGAGCAAATGGAAAACCCGAACTAGTTGTGGCGCCTGGACAAGCTGAAGTTTCGGTCAGAGTCGAGAGGGGTTCCATTCGACCTCCCACGAGTGGGTAGTGCGCTCGCACTTGGATAAGAGGACAAGAACTGAGTTCCTAGTGTGACACTTAGCAGAACAAAACACCAACGAATTGGCCTTCCACCGGGTGCCTTATCATTTAGTTAATATCCCACAAACATTAACATCATGTTAAAGTAAAGTTGAACCAACCTATCATACTAAGCATGTGAAGGAAAAGATAGACAGACTCGCAACAAACCTAAGCATGCAACTACGACTCGCAAGGCTAACAGGTAAACAAACAACAAGGTGATAAGATGTGGGGATAAGGCTATATAAGGCTGCAAGGTAAACATGAATAGGAACAAGACTCAAGCATCGTTACATAAGGATAGCATAGATCAACGTAGAGGTAGCAGAACTTGTCGTTGCTCACATCATCTCAACGTCCTATCGCGAAGACGCAACAAACACTGAAAAACACAAAAGATGCATCTTACAACTACGACAAAAGATCTAGCATGTTGGAGATGATGCATGACATGGCAAGACGCGACTTAAGCCAAATTAAGCGGAACCGGGATTCCGACATTTAATTATTAAGTTCAAGTTATTTATCTAACCAACAAATTAAATGTTGATTAGCATGTGAGACAAGGCATGGGTGATCTACTCAATTTAAATGGAATAGGGAAATAATTAATTAATTACCCCAACACATTCCATATCTACTTATTTAGATGGTTATGCAAAAGACCACTAAGTAACAAGCTAGATGATACAAACATGATCATGGATGAAAAATTAATATTCCTTATCTTTTTCTGATCAAAATAGTTATATAACTTATATTATTTGGAATTAAGATGACCAAGTTGTAGCATTTACAAAATAGACATTTTCTGCAAAAGATAAAAAGGAAAAGAAAATAGAAAGAGAGGAAAAGGTGCCTCCTGACAGAGAAGCTAGCCACTGGGCTACAGCTCGGACAGCTGCTACACTTTGAATCGGCATATACATGAAGTCAACGTGGGACGTTAACTGAACTTCAAAACAGAAAGGTTCAGACTTCCGGTTCGGTGGCAGAACGATGACGAGATGAGCTCCGGGGCGAGGGATGCAAGCGACTGGCGATAACCAATAAAGGCAGTGCCTTGTGCCCAACCGCGCAGGAGACGTGCCTGGAACAGGGCAGCGTCATGGCCCGCAGGAAGGAGAGATCAAGATCGAGCTGTTCTCCATGGAAGCCATGGCAGACGGAGCAACAAGAGCAGAGGCTGGCGTCGACTACAGCATGAAATCGAGACGGATAAGGAGGGGAAACGGGAGGTGCCGGAGGAGTTGATCGAGCTCGGGGACGACTGGAGAGCACGAATTCGTCGTCGACGTGGACGACCGTAGAGGAAGAAGATGTGGACGAACACGAGGCTGCGGGGCTTCTTCGGTCGATTCCTTTGTCGAGGATGATCTTGTCGGCGAGGCGGAGCTCCTGGAGGCGTCAGCTTGGCTCGAAGGGGTCTGCAGTGACGGCGCCATGCATCGGAGCAGTGGGTGCAGTGTGTACATGGTTGGTTGCTCTGGAGAAGAAGCAGAGAGAGAGGAGCGAGGCAGGTAGAGGGAGAGAGCAGCTGCGCAAGGAAGGGAGAAGGGAAGCTAGGGCAGCGAGAGGGGCGCAGCCGGTGGTTAAGAAAGGGGAAGAGCAGCAGCGGCCGTCCCATCGTCTGGTGTGTACGTGTCTCCGCTCGATCTCCTGCCGTACAGACGAGGAAGACAACAGAAGGAGGTGGGCTGGAGTTGGACCGGCTGGAAGGAGAAACATGCCGAAAGATGTCTCCTTGGCCTGCTACGGTTTTTTCTGGAATTTTGCAATTTGCAGAAATTACAAAAGAGATAAAGAGAGATCAAAAGGAGAAAGACAAGAGGGAAAGAAATAGGGAAGAGTGGAAAAAAGAGAGGCAAGACTTTTACAAAATAATTTACAAAACTTTAATTTTAATTTGAAATAGTTTTATAATTATTCCCAAATATTATTTTGGTTTTACTAAAATAGAAAGAGAGGGAGAAGGATTTATTATTTACAAAACAAAATTAGGTTTGCACAAAATAATAATTTGATTTATTTATCAAAACATGCAAGGTGATTGACTGCATGATGACATGAGGATGCCAAAAAGAAAAACAAACAAAACTAATTTGGGTAAAACCCCGGGACATTACAATCGACACCACTAACAAGGGATCGTGCCCCGCGATCCACCCCAAGACAACAGGAAGAGAGGGATAAACTATCGAGTCTTCGTTCCCAATGATAATCTTCTCGACACCACTAACAAGAGATTGTAACTCCATCTTGAACTTGTTGACACCACTAACAAGAAGGGTTGCTCACGTCGAAGACAACTTCCAAAGATCGAACCTAGTAGGTTAAAGGCATAGAGATCGTCCACCCACGTAGAATTCTAAACTTGAAAGATGGGTAAGAGAGAAGACTCGAAAACAAATAAGATAAGAGGAGTAGAATAGAGGTAAGGAGTAAACAAGAATCCTATTGAGATATTTCCAAAAATAGTTTAGCCAAGATAGTTTTTGGACACTCTAGAGACAACGACCGTTAGCGAGGTTATCCTACAGGCTTTGCAGACCCGCTGATTCAATAACCAATCGTATCGAAACAACCTGGGTTTCGGAACTGTTTATGTAATGATCAATATTGTTTATGAGTTTTTTATAGTGTCACCTTCGATTGTGCTATAACCGAGGTTACTCATCTGCTGCTTTGTTTTTTGCAGATGGGTCGCGGGAAGGAGATGGAGAAAGCCGAATTAACGGTTTTGACGGTGAAGGAACGTCGGCAGTGCACTCTAGATGACGTGATGAACTACGAGGCACAGTTCATGTCGTTTTTTAAAGAGTGTCCGGATGCATTTGCCAGTTTGACACGCCTCTATCTCGAGAATTGTAGATTTTCTGAATCTAACTTCGTCTCCAAAGTCTTCGTCACTTTGGGCAGAGGAAATGGAAACAATTTTTTTGTTGGCGGTCCAAGCGGGGCTGCTGGGCGAGAAGATTTCCAACAGAATAATCAGGGCAATGCCTTCTGTAGCTTCAATGTGGGTACGGGCTTTGGTAACGGAGGACAGCATTCATGAATTACCTAATCCCATATTACTATCGTGCGGGCGGAGCGCCGGCGACAGCGCTTGAAACCTAAACGAATCGTGCGGGCGGAGCAGCCATCCCGTGAAGCCATCACCGTGACAACTAGCTAACCTGGTGCTACGAAACCTAAACAAATCAAACCTGATGTGCACAATTGCCACGATACAAGGCCTGCTTAGTCAGGTAAGGAAGTAAATAAACTAGATCAGTTAACTGACGAAAATCTAGCTATTGTCGACATTTATTCCTTCAGAGACAAGGCAGACGCCGTCGAAGAGACAATGAGCATTCTAACACGCAGCAACGCCATGGCGGCACACGAGAATATGAGATTGAGAAAGCCGAATTCACGGTTTTGACAGTGAAGGGACGCCGGTAGTGCACTCTAGATGACGCGATGAACTACGGGGCACAATTCATGTCGTTTTTTAACAAGTGTCCGGATGCATTTGCCGGTTTGACACGCCTCTACCTGGAGAATTGTAGATTTTCTCAATCTGACTTTGTCTCCAAAGTCTTCGTCACTTGCAAGCGATTGACATATTTAGGTTTTCTCAATTGCGACACGGAGAATCGGATAAGTTGAACACACACATCTCACTGAGCTCAGTATGGTCAATTGCCGTTTTTACAAAGTCGAACTCAAGTGCTCACAAGACTCACCCGGACAACGTTCACATGTTGGATGGCTTTCGAAGAATTGTCACTGTCATTTGGTCATGTCCCACTGCTCGAGCTCTTGAACCTCACAAGTGTTGGTCTTAGTTGGCACAAAATGGTCATGTCCCACTGTACATTACTTTCTGAGACACACATACAAGAATTGCGCTTGGGGTTTAAATGCTAAAAGGTAAGTCGTGCGGATTCACTTGTTCTCTACTCATCCTAGTATGTGCTCTTTGTTTTAAGATCATCATATTACGTGTTCATTGTTCCAGATTTGGGTTCAACCAGAGTGTCTGAGCGAAAGGCTGGCATGTGCGTTCCACGGACTAAGGATTGTAAGTCTAGTTTGCACTCCTGAAGGATCTGATCTCACGTGGACAATGTTCATTCTGGAAGCTGCGCCATCACTTGAAGAGTTCTGCATGTCGGTATGTTCTTACCCAAATCCACTTGTTATTTTTTGTGGGTTGTTACTCTACTACTTGATGGAATATAGGTTTGCACCTAGAGCTTGTTTTATTCTTTTTTGTTTAAAGTAGTTGCTCTATTATTATTTTGAGCTAAAGTTGACCTATTATTACCCTTGCATGGTTGCACAGAACTGTGCTTTCACGTGGCATAGAGATGTCGTATGAGCGGCGGCAAAACTTACATGTTCCATTTCTTATTGGTGGAATGCAGGTAATGGATCATCCATGTGAAATGATAACGGATAAGGAAAAGAGGAGGGAACTCCTTGTTTAGCGAGTATAAGGGCGTAGAGTGGGAATTACCTAGATCAAATTTCAAGCACCGCCGCCTTGCCAAGCTCATCATATTTTGCTTTGTAAATTACATGGTGAGTCATGTCAGGCATGTGATGAAAGCAGCGGTGAATTTGAAGGATGTGTACCTATATGATAGACTAGCATGTCACAAGTGCGAACACATGCCCGTTTTTAAGCCTGGTAGGCTTCCACGGGCAAAGAAGAATTTGAATGCGATGAAGAAGCTATTGACCGAGGGCATCGAGAGTCAGCTCCGAGAATTCACTTGCTGACCCCTTCTGAAATGGACGCTGACCATGCTGCAAGGGTTAAAGACTTCTTATGCGCCTGAAGATAGCTGAAGGCTTTTCAGGAAGTTGTTGAAACGAACTTTTCAGTAAGTTCATGTTATAACAGTCGGTTGGAGCACTCTGTGACTTGTGTTGCTCTTGTTTGATCTGCTTTTCTTTACTCAAAACCAGTTGGAAGTAGCAAAAGAATTACTTAATCCTGTTGTACCCTAAGTAAATTTTAGGACCAGGTTTCTAGGATTATATTGGATTTTGATGCTATGATGTGTTATTGTTTATGGTGTTGGTGATGACCGCATCAGTTGATACGGTCTTTTTGAGATCTGGAAGCTAAACTATACATGTGGTCAGCTTTATGGAGCCTGAGCATATTCAGTGAAGGCTCGAGGAGAAGTAATGCGGATTTCTGTGGTTGTTTCTTGTATTCAACTCTGCACTGTCGGCTACTTGAAGGCCATCTTTCCGTGTTTTTTGTTTACATGTTGAGAAAACCAAGTTAGAAATTCCGAGCCAAGAAAATTTAGTAAGTGCATCAGTGTTATACGTACATAACGAAAGTAAAAAAGTACTACTCCCTCCGTGCATGAAAGGATGTATTGATCTATCCAAAATTTGTATGTATCTAGTATCTACACACTAAATTATATCTAAGATACATACAAATTTGGTGTAGGTTGAGACATTATTTTGTGTACGGAGGGAGTAGTATATATGGAGAAGAGCAAAATTGCTCCCAGGACGAACAACACATTCAAAATAAACAGAATTTAGTGCAAGAAACTGAAGGACCTAACATGAAAATGTTTAAGTCAACTGTACGCTCCTACATATAAAATTAATAAATTATGTTTACATTACAAATAGTAAATAAATATTTCTATGACATAATAGTTCATAATTTTAATCAAACGTCGAAAGTCGCTAATTTTTGGATTCTAGGGCCCTCCTTGGGACGCAAAAAACTAGAGCTAGATCCTGTCGCTACCACGCACAGCTACCTCTGTCTCTCGATAAAGGTCACGTCGCGATAAAAGGAGAGAATTACAAAATCATACCACAATTGGGGCAGCAGTAACGGGTCAGTACCAACTGTACTAATTTTTTCAAAATCGTACCAACACTGGGGTAAACACAACGCGCGGCGCTGATAGCTCGGTTTAGTCGTTCTGACGAGGCGGGCCCACTGTCAGAGCTGACGTGGCGCAAACGGCCGTCGACGCCCGCCGTTTGGACCGCGCCCGTGCCTGGTCTAGACCAGCCCGGTCGCACGGCTCGGTCAACCCAGTCCACACTCGCGCTCCACTCTCTGTATAACAAGAAATAACAAGAACTAAGAAAAGTTGGAAGCTCATCAGTCATCACTCACCTGTCCCACCTCCTCAGGCCCAACATCCCAAGAAAACCCCAACGTCTCCTTCTCCGGCGAGAGCCACCTCCTAGCACCGCACCGCAGCAACCAACCACCGCCTCTCCGTTCACTTCATCACCTATCTCTTTCGTTCTTGAAAGAGGAGGATGACGGACGGCTTGATGAGCCGTTGTTTCCAAGAAGGCGCGCCGTCGTCGCCGTGCGCTGCTGCGGTTCCCAAGAACGTCGACGCGGGGATCGAAGCGGCCGTCGCCAGCAACGTGCGCCACATGCACCGCGACGTGGCGGCGCTCCTCCAGTCCGCCGCCGCCACCACGCCACGACGCCGGAGGAGGAAGATTCCTGCGGCGGCCGAGCGGCGCGGGCGCGCGCGGTACGACTGCGCGTTCGAGGAAGAGGCGCCGGCGGAGGATGGGTTCGCGCCGCCCCGGCTCGTGTGGGCCAAGGTCCGGGGCCACCCGTGGTGGCCGGGGCAGGTGTTCGGCCCGTCCGACGCGTCGGAGCACGCCCTCCGCGAGCGCCGCAGGAAGCCGTCGCGGAAGTCCGCGGCCGGAGCGCCCCATGGAGATGTTCCCCTCCGCCGTGGAACGCGCGCTCGACGAGGTCGCGCGCCGCCTCGACGCCGGCCTGTCCTGCGGCTGCTGCGCCTCCAGCGTCATGGAGATGCCGGTGTTGCCGAACTCCGGCGTTCGGAGTGGCGCGCACGGCGCCGCGGTGGACGCGGCATTCGCCAGGAACGCGTTCCGCGGCGAGGCGTTCATCGGGTACGTATGTGCTCTGGCGGTGGCGCCAACGGCCGGAGCCGACATGCTCGACCTCGCCATCGCCTCCGCGCAGCTCAAGGCGTTCAGCCAGTGGAGAGGGAGGACCGTCGCGCCACCTCCAGATGGCGCTATGGTGGTTGCCAGCCGTGGGTGCGCAACGACTTCCAGGAGGCAAAGAACAAGGAGAGGAGCCCGCGGCGGCGGTGCTCCTCCTGGCGAGATGTCCATGTCAATGCGCGCGCGTGCGGCGCTGGCGGACGCGGCGTTCATGCGGGAGGTGTTCCGCGGTGAAGCTCCCGAGGTGTACGACTCCACGATGGCCTTAACGCCAGCGGCGTTCACGCGGGACGTGTTTCACGGCGAGGCACGCGAGGAGTACGCCTCCGCGATGTCCTTGACCCCGCCGCCGGCCGCGTTCGAGCGGCGCGAGCTGGCCGTCTGCAGCACCATGGCGCAGCAGAACGCCTTCAACCAGTGGATGGGCGGCCCGAGTGTGGACTGGGTTCGACCGAGCCGTGCGACTGGGCTGGTCTAGACCAGGCACAGGTGCGGTCCAAACGGCGGGCGTCAACGGCCGTTTGCGCCACGTCAGCTCTGACAGTGGGCCCGCCTCGTCAGAACGACTAAACCAAGCTATCAGCGCCGCGCGTTGTGTTTACCCCAGTGTTGGTACGATTTTGAAAAAATTAGTACAGTTAGTACTGACCTGTTACTGCTGCCCCAATTGTGGTATGATTTTGTAATTCTCTCCGATAAAAGAGCACGGCACCATGGTTAGGGGTGCATGGCATGTGGGTCCTAGCAGGTCACCTGGGCCACAAGACAGGGCAACCTGGACCGAAGCAGCTGAATACGGAGTACGTGTGGTTAAAAAAGACTGGACAAAAGGACCGCGCGCAAGAGGTGCTGACGCTAGAATTAGCAAACCCTGAAATGAACACACTTGACGTAAGCATCAGATCTAGCTAGAGCACAAGAATTAAGCGTGTGGTGCTGACTGCTGACAGCTGAAAAGTCTCGAGATTCCTCGTATTAGTGCTGACGCGACCAAGATCCATGGCTTATCGCGGGGATGGGAAGGAAAGGGCTATGGAGACTGGAGAGGAAAAGTCTCGAGATTCCTCGTACTACTGCTGAAAATCTTGATGCATGCAGTGAGATCATCGTTACCGGTGGTGGTCGGTGGAGAGTAAAAGGGCGAGGCTCCTTTCTTCCTTCCCAAGCTTTCGCCGCGGGTGTGCAGGCGCAAGACAAAAAAAAAATGAAATTGCGTCTGATATAAATGGTTTAAAGGAAAAATAAACCTTTCTAGAAAAAATAGTCGGAGTTGATTGTTTTCTTTTCTTTGCAAACGTCAAACACGGTGACGCTGGGGTCCGTGGACAAACAATCTCATCTATCTGGGCTGTTTCAAAATGTGTCGGGCACCGGCCTTTGCTGACGGCTGGAGGTCCGTGGACATGAACGAACAAACACATCTCTTGACAGGCGGGTCCAACGTGTCATAAATGTGAGCGGTCAGACGCGATCGACTAATGGCGGTGCAGGACGTGAATCGTCCTTGGTGGCATACCACTTCGTCGGTTCCCTAGGCGGCGGGACATGGATGCCACGTTGATGTTATTTCCTTATCTAACACCCAAGCGCGGCGTTAGCGCCCTCTCTACGCGTCACAATAGTGATTTGGACCGGCCTCTTCGACAACATGGATTAGGGTTAGATTAGTTCAAATTTCATTGAGAAGTCTTGTAAAACGTCAACAAAACGTACCTGTGGGTGTGCTGCGCGCGCAAACCGCGCCATCCCAGCGCGCGAATCTGAATTTTTGGCCTGTGCGCCGGCCGGCAGTGTAGCACGTTTCGTTGAGGGCAGGGCACCGTAGTCTGGTATTAATACTGGTAGCACCAGCCCTGTCACGTACGAATTAATAGTGTACCGTAGTTCTTGTTGAATTTGTTCTTTTCACCTGACCGTGAAATGAATATGAATTGTAATTTCAAATTTTGCATATTTTTAGGGTATCAAAATTAACTGAAGAAGCAAATCGGCTCCCCCCAAAACTTCAGCTGGAGCAACCTGGTGGACGGACGTCGTTCAGAAATAGCAGCCTGAAACGCATCCCCTGAAAAGTCTTTAACCTTGGATATGTGTCCGCCCGCTCTTCTTCGGGCAACCCGCTGACCCGCAACACCTACGGGCCCGGCAAGCCCTTCCACGGCTAGCTTGGGGCCTCCCGAGCTCCACGCGTAGGAGAGCCTCGCGCCGGGGTACGGCAGAGACCGGAGCTGGATGGCGGAGCTGGAGGGGACTGTGCGCAGGATGGTCATGGAAGGGCTCGGAGTGCACGGCGAGCCCGGCCGTGTGGCATCGGTTCCGGATGTCGGATTGCAAGGCGCCCACAGCCGGCGAGAAACAGAGGGGCCGGAGTGCGGGAAGGCCGAACGGGTGGCACGAGGACACCATGTCGCTGAGCGCACGAGGTGGATATGCAGGCCAGGAGTCCTCGTCCGCCGCTCGCCGGCGTCGCTCGTCGTCATGGCCAGCAACGATCTCCAGGTACGAACAAACTCTCACCTTTGCTACTCTGCATCGATCTTCTTCTACTCAAATATCGATTTCTCTCGCCTTGATTTGCCGCCGGGCGTATGCATGCAGGCGTGGTCGAACGACAGTGTGCAAGCGCCGTTGCGGAATCATAGCTCGTTTTGGATACGAAACCCAGGGTCGAGGTCACGCGACCTCATGCAGAGCTCGTGTTGGATATCGAGCTCACGCGACCTCACGCTACCAAACTAACGTACCAAACCATATAATACGTCGCTCGCTCGACACTTGCTGAAAAAGATTTACAGGGACACGGAGGAAGACGAGAAAATTGAACAAAACCATCACATTTGCCATTTGGTGTGTTGCTTTTGTAAAGTAAAAAACACTCATGAAAGATCTAGCAAGTGAATAAATGTTTACCGAATAGTCTAGTAAGTGCTCACGTGGCAAATTTGGTCAGTTCATTCTTAGATTTCGTAAAAACTTGGTAAATAATTCAAAATTTCAAAACAATGTATGAAAAACATCTCGGCAATCCCTTACGTCAACAACTCTAGCATTTCGATTTTGAATTCAAGTTTTTTCAACAATTTATTCAACATTTTAAAATCCTACCAACGACATACGGACCGAGCCGACTTTCTTCAACAAACACACCCTTCTGCGCATTGCAAATCAACAAAAATACCCACCCAAGAAAATAAATGTCGAAACTATCCTATCAGAACTCAGAAGGCTAGCAAGATGACACAATGTCACTACTCGGAAAATCAAACTGCGGGAGGAAGCGCCCGCCATACCATACGGGTGTTTGGCGGAATATCTCCTACCGCAAAACTCCACGACAGTTCGTGTCGGAGCCCAACACCTTCCGCCATATTGTGTGGCAGCAGGAGACACATATCACCGCTACAAACTTTTACCAGCTAAGTTGACTATAAGTGGATTGAGAGAAGTGTTTTTTTTAGAATGAGAAATATGTTGGGTTGGGCGAATTGCACCATGTGACGCTGCGAGTTGTTCCTCGGTTTCCCGCGAACTGCCGTGTGGGTGACCTGGGCCCAAAATGGAGAATTTGCATATGTTTAGACTATAAGTGGATTGAGAGAAGTGTTTTTTTTAGAATGAGAAATATGTTGGGTTGGGCGAATTCACTAGTAGAAAAAGGACTTTTCGTCCGGAGTACTGTTTGCCATTAGCCCCGGTTCAGGCAAAAACCGGGACCAGTGCCTGGCACTGGTCCCGGTTCGAGCTGCCAGGGCCCCGTGGGGCATTGGTCCCGGTTCGGTTGGGGGCATTGGTCCCGGTTCTTGGCATGAACCGGGACCAAAGCTCCAGAGCCGGACCACGTGGCATGCCGCGGAGCTTTGGTCCCGGTTCGTGCCAAGAACCGGGACCAATACCCCTCCCCTGCCTATATATTGTTGCCCCCCCCCCCCCTCTCTCCTCTGTTTTTTTTTCCTGGATTGGTGGGAAGTGGAGGTGCTAGTTTTTTTTCTCTTTGCCACGCACAAGATGTGTTCGATGAAATGCCCGACCCGCACCGAGGTTAGCAACTATATCCTTTTCATCTGTAATTGATACAGAAATATTGCAGGCCTGCATAAATTTCTCTATTCCCGACCCGCACCGTGGTTAGCAACTATGCCCGACCCGCACCGTGGTCATTTCACTATTCAAGATGTTATTGTAATGGTATTTGATAAACTTAATTATATATATGATGCAGATGGATGCACGGATGCGATGGATGTACGGCGAACGACGCAGTTCCGAGTTTATTGCAGGCCTGCATAAATTTCTCGATGTGGCTGAGGCAAACAAAGTGAATAATTTTATGCCTTGTCCATGTGAGAAGTGTCGGAACGTCAGGGAGTACCCTGACCCGAGAACCATTCAAGACCACGTGATTCGGAAAGGTTTCATGCCCAGCTATAATTGTTGGACCAAGCACGGAGAAAGAGGGGTTACGATGGAAGACAATGAAGAAGAGGAGGATGATGACAACTATCCTATGTTCCCTGAGGAATGCGGTGATACTGTTATGGAAGACGTTGAAGAAGAAAGAGGTGAACATCGGGCATCAGATGAGCCCGCTGATGGTCTTGGTGGGGTCATTTCTGATGCAAAGCGAGAATGCGATACAGAAAAGGAGAAGCTAAAGTTGGAGGCCATGCTTGAGGATCACAAAAAGTTGCTGTACCCAAACTGCGAAGATGGCAGCACAAAGCTCGGTACCACACTGGAACTGCTGAAATGGAAGGCAGAGACTGGTTGTTCTGACAAGGGATTTGAGAAGTTACTGAAAATAATGAAGCCGAAGCTTCCAAAGGATAACGAATTGCCCGAGACTACATACGAAGCAAAGAAGACTATCTGCCCTCTAGGATTAGATGTGCAGAAGATACATGCATGCATTAATGACTGCATCCTGTACCGCGGTGAGTACGAGAACATGGATAAATGCCCGGTATGCAATGCACTGCGGTACAAGATAAGACAAGATGACCCTGGTGATGTTGAGGGCGATGACGAGCCCCCCCGGAAGAGGGTTCCTGCTAAGGTGATGTGGTATGCTCCTATAATACCACGGTTGAAACGTCTGTTCAGAAACAAAGAGCATGCCAGGTTGTTGCGATGGCACAAAGAAGAGCGTAAGAAAGACGGGAAGTTGAGACACCCCGCCGATGGGTCCCAGTGGAGAAAAATCGACAGAGAGTTCCCGACATTTTCAGATGACGCAAGGAACTTAAGATTTGGTCTAAGTACAGATGGCTTTAATCCTTTTGGGGAGCAGAGCTCCAGTCATAGCACTTGGCCCGTGACTCTATGTATCTACAACCTTCCTCCTTGGTTGTGCATGAAGCGGAAGTTCATTATGATGCCAGTGCTCATCCAAGGCCCGAAGCAACCCGGCAACGACATTGATGTGTACCTACGGCCATTAGTTGATGAACTTTTGCAGTTGTGGTCCGAACCAGGTGTACGTGTGTGGGATGAGCACAAACAACAGGAATTTGACCTACGAGCGTTGCTGTTCGTAACCATCAATGATTGGCCTGCTCTTAGTAACATTTCAGGACAGTCAAACAAGGGATACAATGCATGCACGCACTGTTTAGATAAGACTGAAAGTATACATTTGGGAAACAAGAATGTGTACCTGGGGCATCGTCGATTTCTTCCGAACGGTCATGCCGTAAGAAAGCCCGGCAAGCATTTCAACGGTGAGGCAGATCGCCGGAAGAAGCCTAACCTCCCTGATGGTGATGTTATATATGACATGGTCAAGGATTTAGAAGTAATCTTTGGAAAGGGTCCTGGCAGTCTATCTGTTCCGAATGACGCTGACAACCACGTACCCATATGGAAGAAGTGCTCTATATTCTGGGAGCTACCCTATTGGAAAGTCCTAGAGGTCCGGTCTTCAATCGACGTGATGCACGTGACGAAGAATCTTTGCGTGAACCTGCTAGGCTTCCTGGGCGTGTATGGGAAGACAAAAGATACACCGGAAGCACGGGCAGACCAGCAACGTATGAAAGACCCATACAACAAGCAGACGGATAAAGGGCGTCAATACTTAAGCAGATACGCTCTTACCAAAGCAGAGAAGGAAATATTTTTTGAATGCCTGAGCAGTATCAAGGTCCCGGCTGGCTTCTCGTCAAATATAAAGGGAATAATAAATATGGCAAAGAAAAAATTCCAGAACCTGAAGTCTCATGATTGCCACGTGATTATGACGCAGTTGCTTCCGGTTGCATTGAGGGGGCTTCTTCCGGAAAATGTTCGAGTACCCATTGTGAAGCTATGTGCATTCCTCAATGCAATATCTCAGAAGGTCATCGATCCAGTAACTCTACCAAGTTTACAGAAGGCTGTGGTCCAATGTCTTGTCAGCTTCGAGTTGGTGTTCCCCCCATCATTCTTCAATATTATGACGCATCTCCTGGTTCACCTACGCGACGAGATTGCCATTCTCGGTCCTGTATTTCTACACAATATGTTCCCCTTCGAGAGGTTCATGGGAGTCTTGAAGAAATATGTTCATAACCGTGCTAGGCCAGAAGGAAGCATCTCAAGGGGCTATGGAACAGAAGAGGTCATTGAGTTCTGTGTTGACTTTATTCCTGACCTTAAGCCGATTGGTGTTCCTGAATCGCGGCATGAGGGGAGACTGAGTGGAAAAGGCACGCTAGGAAAGAAAGCACTGATATGTAGGGACGGGCATTCTTTAACTCAAGCACACTACACAGTTCTACAAAGTTCCACCTTCGTGGCTCCGTATATCGAGGAACACAAGAATTATGTACGCTCCAAGAACCCGGGGAAGGATGACTCCTGGATTAAAGAAAAACACATGGAGACCTTCGGCAGTTGGTTGCGATTACAGCTCATGAATGACACCACTGTCGGAGAACAGCTCTACTTGTTGGCCGCGTCACCATCTTCGACTGTATTGAATTTCCAAGGGTACGAGATAAATGGGAATACATTTTACACGATCGCCCAAGATAAAAAGAGCACCAACCAGAACAGTGGTGTCCGCTTTGATGCAACAAACGACGATGGGCAAAAGGACACATACTATGGTCGCATAGAGGAGATATGGGAACTTGACTATGGACCTACTTTTAAGGTCCCTTTGTTTCGGTGCAGTTGGGTCAACATGAATGGAGAAGGGATAAAGGTAGACCAGCTGTACGGGATGACAACAGTGGATCTCAAGAATCTTGGTTGTTACAAGAACGAACCATTCGTCCTAGCCAATGATGTGGCTCAGGTTTTCTATGTGAAGGACATGTCCTCCAGACCGAAAAAAAGAAAAAACAAGCAAACGAATACATCAGACGATGAGCCAAAGCGTCACGTAGTTCTTTCAGGGAAAAGAAACATCGTGGGAGTCGAGGACAAGACAGACATGTCAGCAGATTATGATAAGTTTGATGAAATTCCGCCCTTCACAGTGAGAACTGACCCAAGCATCCCGTTAAATAATGAAGATGCTCCATGGTTACGGCTGAAGCGATCATAGGCCAGGGACATACGCGAAGAAGGGTTCATGGCTTTTATGTAAATCAATGTAATGTATTAAACCTTTATGTGATGTGTAGTAATGTATTAAACCTTTATGTGGTGAAACACGCGTGGTAGGTGGTTGTCGGCTCCCACACCTCCCGTCCAAACACAGTTCCCCCTGCATACAGCCCGACGGTGGCTCGTGAGTTTGAGCGCCACTTCGATCCAAGCAGCGGTAAGACGTCTCTGATGATCTACAACCGTCCGGCAAGACGTCTCTGATGATCTGCAACCGTTTGGAACGGTCGCAGGTCATCAGAGACGTCTTGCCGCTGGTTGCCCAAAGATGCCTCTCCGAGTGACGCTGGAATGTTTTGTGTGAGTGAGTAACTTGTCTGAGGAGGGCGGCTATATATAGGGTACGTGTGCTTCTTTAGTCCCGGTTGGTAACACCAACCGGGTCATGTGGCTCACGAAGTGGTCGTGATACTGCTGATCCAACAGCTCACAATCCCTCAAAAGAAACACACCCCTGATCCAACGTCTCACAAGCGCTTGAAAGAAACACACGATCCGTGTGCTTCTTTAGTCCCGGTTGGTAACACCAACCGGGTCATGTGGCTCACGAAGTGGTCGTGATACTGCTGATCCAACAGCTCACAATCCCTCAAAAGAAACACACCCCTGATCCAACGGCTCACAAGCGATTGAAAGAAACACACGATCTGTGTGCTTCTTTAGTCCCGGTTGGTAACACCAACCGGGACTAAAGACGGGCTTTGCGGTCACGACACGTGTCCTCCCCCAGCGCTTCCCTGGGCACGTGTCCTCCCCCAGCGCTGCCCTGGAGGTCTTTATATATTGTCGCCGACGGGGTAAACCCTAATCCACCATTCCTAGCCACGAACGCATCGTCTCCACGAGATGGATCCGCCACGCCCGCCGCAGCGCCTTCTGGACGAGGTCGAGCGTGCTCGGCAGAGCGCGCTTGGGCGCAACCGCGGGAGTCTATCCCGCCGTATGCCCACGAGCCCGGCGTGGAGAGGAATGCCCAGCTACCGGCCTCCTGCTCCACCAGGTGCCGCCGCACCTCCACCTGGCGCCGCTGCACCTCCACCAGGCGCCGCCGCTCCTCCCGCGGAGGAGGAGGAGGACGACGACTTCGACTGGAGCGACGACGGGGAAGAAGGTTGTGGGTTGCAGATACAGGAGGCCATGGAAGCCTCCTTCCAGTCTGTCCGCGACTACCCTGTCCAGCGAGCCAAGACTTCCTACCAGCTCAAGGCGAAGGAGGCTTCCGATCTGGATTGGGCGCTGAAAGACTCATCCTCCATGGATCTTGCCCTCCGCCGCAAACGTGCGCGCGAGAACCGGGCGGCCGCCCACGGGGCTGGCTCCTCCCGCCGTTCCCCCTAATCCTACGGCCTTCGAGCCAGCAAGTCCGTTTATGTAGAATAATGTTGGTGATGTTGGATCAGGGGTGTGTTTCTTTCAAGCGCTTGTGAGACATTGTATCATGTGTAATAATGTATTAAACCTTTTATGTAATGCATTAAGATAAATGAATTAATAATTTTTATCAGCTTTCTTCTGCATTTTACAACACCAAACATTCATCTTACAAATATAGGTTTTCTGAAATTGTTCTGCATTTACTTCTGCTTGCCATGGGATTTTACAACACCAAAAATAGAATTAACTGAATTAATAATTATTATTACTTAATCATAAATCTTACTTAATCAATTTTTATCGATTTATACGTATTATTAGTCGAGTTTCGACTTACGGATTTAAAGATATGAATTTATCCATATTAAATTGAAAATGACAATAATAATGTAAAATTGATTTTGGATTATTTATACAAATTCAAACACTTTTCATGTTGAAAGTTTTGTCAATTCAAAATATGCAATAAAGTTAATGCATTTTTAATTGAAAATGGCAAAATGGTTAATAGTTTGTATAGTTAGAATAATTATTTTAGAAAACAGAAAATGGTTTTGGATTATTTATTCAAATTTAAAAACTTTTCATGTTGAAAGTCTTTTCAGATTCAAAACCATTTGAAATTCATATCCAAACACCTAAATAAGAATAAAAAAGGCGGGAACAAAATTTCAGAACTGAAAAGTTCGAAATAATTTTGAAAAAGGACTCTTTGGTCCCGGTTTCTACCAAGAACCGGGACCAATGAGTCCGTGGATGCCGCGCTTGATCTGCCCACTCTTTGGTCCCGGTTGCTGGAAAGAACCGGGACCAAAGAGGCATTGGTCCCGGTTCTTGCGAGCAACCGGGACCAAAGACCCCCTGCTACTTAACTGCTTCCCCTTCTCCTTCCCCGATTCAGTTCGCAGAAACGCCTAAGGACCAGAGGAAGGAGGAGCCCGTGCACGCCGGCGAAGCCCTGCTCGTTTTTCCGGCGAAGCCCTGCTCGTTTTTCCGGCGGCCCTGCTCCGCCGCGGCCCCCGCCGTCGCGCGCCCCTGCTCCGGCGGCCCTCCCATCGCGCCCCCCTGCCCTCCGCCGCGCCCCCCGCGCCGTCGCGCCTCTCCCGTCGCCGGCGGCCTGCTCCTGGCCTCCGCCGCGCCCGCCCCTTCCCTCTCCACTGGCATTGGCCTGCTCCTGCTCTAGGTGATCGCCGCGGCGCCCACGCCCTCCCTCTCGTGCTCAACACCGAGCCGTAGCACCATTGCTGACGTCAGCATGACATCAGCGGTTTATTATTTTAGGAGTACAAATTTGTAGCAAATTTGCTCAACACACAGAATTTTTAGATAGTTGTTTAGATAGTTGTTTAAAATTGTTAGTGTTGTTTACAATTTGATAGAATTTTTTTAGATAGAATTTGTTAGTGTTGTTTAAAATTGTTGAATTTTAGATAGTTGTTTAAAATTGTTGAATTTTAGATAGTTGAATTTTAGATAGTTGTTTAAAATTTTAGATAGAAAATATTTTAAATTTTAGATAGACTTAATTTTAGATAGAATTTTTAGATAGAATTTTAGATAGAATTTGATAAAATTGTGTATAAGAATTTAGCTACTGTTTTAGTTAGTTTTAGCAAATTTGAAACTTAGCAATTTTGTTTTTAGTTGCAATGAAATTTTGAAACTTGGCAATTTTGTTTAAAAATTTGCAGTGACATTGCAGTGCGGCAGTACGTGAAGAGCCCGAAGCCGGCCGGCCTCCACGCCCCCACTCGCGCCGCCCCCTCTCGGTGAGGGTTTAGAAGAAATTGCTATTTTTTAATTGTATGAATATATGAATGTATGAATTAAAGGATTTTTTGTTTAGGTTTAGAAATTCAAACACTTAGGATTTTTTGTGTTAGGGAAACAATTTCGTTCCGACCTTACGAGTTTACGATACGAGTTAACGAGTTTACGGGTTTATGATACGAGTTAACGAGTTTACGGGTTTACGATACGAGTTTACGGGTTTACGATACGAGTTTACGAGTTTACGGGTTTACGGTACGAGTTTACGGGTTTACGATACGAGTTTACGGGTTTACGACACGAGTTTACGAGTTTACGGGTTTACGATACGAGTTTACGGGTTTACGATACGAGTTAACGAGTTTACGGGTTTACGATACGAGTTTACGAGTTTACGGGTTTACGATACGGCAGCATATGAAGTTTCTAATTTGTTCTTGCAAATGAGATGATATTGTAGATGTATCTTGACATATGGAACAAGTTACCCAACTAAAGTTTTGTGCATTGTTCTTAATTTGCAGAAACTATGGAACGAGACGAAGATCAGGAAAATATCCTCCAGGATATAATCCGCGGGCCGGAAGATATTGTCGATGTCACCACGGAGTTTTTGAACAACTCCGGTGAGGGAGATGAGTCTCTCAACCGAAGAGACGGCTCCGGTGAGGTAGAACCCGACGGCCGGGGTGAGGGAGAAGTCAGCGAGGGAGAAGCCGACGAGGGAGAAGCCGAAGGCTCCGGTGGAACATTAAATGTTGCAAACTCCGGCGAGGTGCATATACATATATTAATGAAGCCGAAGATTGTATTAATTAAGTCTCTGATGTATATATACATATATTAACGCTCTTTCTTCTTTTAGCCCTCCGGATCGAGCAAATCTTCTGTAAGGACAAAACGAGGCCCAGCCAAAAAGTTGGGCGACCAAGAAAGGTACACGATCGAAAGAGTCGCTGAAGACGGCACACCGACTGCTCCCCCTGGTGTTAAAAATAAAATGGTAAAGCAATGCGGAGTTCTTGTTAGGGACTTCATCCCGATCACCGTTCGAGAATGGCATCGGCCAAACGAGAAAGGACAGCTATATGTCAGCGATGAGGGCAAAGAAAGACTTTGGAGAAAGCTCATGGTTAATTTCACCCTGCCGGCGCCAGAGGTGGATTCAGATGAGGAGGATCCAGATGAGGCAGAAAAGATTGCCCGGAAAATCATGGAGCAAAAAGTCAAGGACTGGGCACTTAAGAAGATGGCCGAGCTATTCAAGAACTGGAAGAAAAGATTGAACAAACTGTTTGTCAAGAAAAATAAGACTCCAGACTTCGATAAAGGGTATGAGAAGATAAAGGACTACTGGGAAGAATTTGTGGCGTACAAGAAATCAGAGGAAGCTCTGGAAAAGTCTGCAAAAAATGCGGCAAATGCTGCTCTAAAGATGTACCACCATACTATGGGGCCTGGTGGCTACGCTGGTAGCATGCCTAAGTGGGAGAAACTTGAGGCGGGCCTGCTGGCTAATGGGATCACTCCAGAGCCACTCAAGTGGATCGAACGGGCAAGAAATTGGTTTTACGGGCATGGGGGCACGTTGGACGCAGAAGGGAAGTGCATATATAACAGAAGACACAAAGATAATCCCCTACTACCCATCCAAGAAATTAGAAATGCAGTAAAGGATGTTGAAGAGGGACGGTTCATTCCCGATAGAGAGGATGACGAGCTCACACGCGCCCTTGGGAATAAGGAACACGACGGACGGTTACGAGGCGTACCTGGCTCCAAGCCCAAGACAATTGCGATTCCCGAGCACAGGAAGAAATTTCCTGATAGAAGCCATCAGAGGAGAAAGGAAAAGGAGGCAATGGAAGCACGCGCTGGTGCAGACCGGCTGCGTAATATAGAAGAAGAATTAAAGCTGCAGAAGGAACAAATTGCCGTGCTTAGCCAGCAAGGTACTAGCGGCCAATCTCAACGGCACATGGTAGAAGCTGCATGCGATGGTACCGGTGTCCCATCGAATCGGAAAAGCAGCGTGGCTTCCACGGAGCTCCAGGATGGTAATGATGATGCAGTGGCTCCACTTCGTCGCTACCCAGTGGATGATATCATGGAGAGCACACCTTGTGAGATGCATGTGAAAGTTTTTAACTTAACCTTTAAGGTGGCGGTCGGCTATGTCGTACCAATTGGACCTAATCCAACTTACCATTTCTCTCCGGTTCCAAATGGCTACGCTGTTGTCGCGGTGGATGAAGTGATGAAAGATTATGAGGAGCTGAAGCTGCAACACCCTGCAGGTGAAGATGGGGAGGTGCTTGAACTTGGAGAAGCCAAGAAAGCGACCATTCTATGGCCAAAGGAATTCATCGTGCTTCCGAACTGGCAGCCAAGGCCATCGACTCCTCACCAGTCTCCAGCGCAACAGTCCTCTTCACCGCCTCACCAGTCTCCAGCGCAACAGTCCTCTTCACCGCCTCACCAGTCTCCAGCGCAGCCGTCTCCGCCGCCGCGTCAGCCGTTTCCGCCCACCGCTCGTACTATGAGGGGTAAGCGATCACCGAAACGTAAAAGGTCGCCCCTCCCAACAGTACCTCATAAGAATCTTCCCATTAGACCTTATGACAGGACTGTAGCGGAAAACGCCGCGGAGGTGGCTGCCTACAATAAGGCTTTTTTTGCACCAAAAAAGCCCGAGCAGAAGCCGGTATATGATGCAAAAACCAAAAAGTGGAGAAAGTCCTTCCTTGAGCAGCCATCCCAGATATCGATGAATCTGCCATCTGACTATGGTCGTGAACTTACTAAGCTAGCACGTGCCCAGTCTGAGCAGAACAAGGGAAGAAGTGCAAAAAGCGGGAAACAAATTGCCCAGCTCGGACAGCAGAAAAATCAATCGGTCCCCCGCTCATAGTGTGTTCCGATGCCGACAAGGACTTCAGAGACGCTATGGATAAGGACCTGGAATTATTGGACCCCAGAGCCATGGCTGCTGCTAAAGAACTTGGTGTCACTGTATCGCAGGCCAAGGAACAGGCTACCGCCTTGGGTATGAGCCTTGGTCAACTTTTAGGCTATGAATCTGCGCCAATGTTAGAGATGGCACGGAAATATGTCCAAGGGGAGCCTATGGTCAGTAATGAGGAGCTCGCGCGTCTATCAACACATATGCGAAATTTGCATAACTGGTACCTGGTGCACACATCAAAGAAGGACGCGAAAGATTGGTTTCCGGTGGACGTTAGAGTGGAGCATTTCTTCAAACGTTACGTTATACAGGTTCAACTGACTGAACTGTTCCAGTTATTCCAAAAGCGCGCCCTCGACAAATCTATCCTCTCTTGCTATTGTCTGTAAGTGATTTATTTTCGTAATTAAGTCTCTAGCTCAGCTCGTTCATTGCCTGTATTATATTATCCTGACTATATATATATCCTTTTGTACGCTATTATGCAGAATGAAGATGATGGAATGCAAAAGAACTAAAGTTTTTGAGGTCGGGTTCGTTGACCCGTATATCGTGAATTCATATACCTTAGTCAATCACCCCAAAGACGTGGAGCATGACCTGACCACCTTTTTAACCATGCAACATTTCTGTACGGAAATACTATTTCCTTACAACTTCAAGTGAGTGTTTTTGTCTTGTACATATTTTTATTTGGCTTTCTCGATGTTAAGTGTAATTAATGAGCTATGCATGTCTGCTTTATGTAAACGTCCGCAGGTTCCACTGGATTCTGCTAAGCATTCAACCTGACAAGTCCACAGTTGAAGTCCACGACTCATTAAGTTGGGACCAAGACATGTGGTCCGACATGAAAGAAATGCTCAACAAGTAATTTCAATCATTATCGCATTATATCGCCCTCTTTCGTTCGTTCCCTTATGTCAAGTAATTAATAACTCCTTTGTTCATTTTCTTTGCCAAAGCAGGTGTTGGACACATTTCAAACAGAAGGTAGAAGGTCCATTCAAAGATGAGCTAACTTATAAATCGGTGACATGTCCGCAGCAGCCACCGGGGAGTAATTTATGTGGATTCTACGTTTGCGAGTTCATTCGCGAGTTGACCACTGAGCGGAGAACAACTCATTTGAGCGACCTGCGGGAGACGCTCGACCCAAAACTGCGCGTAGGAGCAATTCAAGAGGAATTGGCGGGATTTCTGCTTAGGGAGGCCATCGATGAAAAGGGAGAACATTATGCTTCGGACGATGAACTAAATATGCCTTGATGGCTTGATCTATCTCCATGTAATTAAATAGTTGTATTCTCGCAAGAGATCGAATATTAATTATATATGCATCAACGTGTACTGTGTATATAGTAGAGCGTATAATATGCGTACGGAAACGATGGAGAGCTCGTCGGCGATGCGAAGAAGGGGGAGACGACGGAGGCACCGGCGAGAGGGAGAGGGGGCACCGGCGATAGCGAGAGGGGGCACCGGCGAGAAGGAGAGGGGGCACCGGCGAGAGGGGGCACCGGCGAGAGGGGGCACCGGCGAGAGGGAGAGGGGGCACCGGCGATAGGGGGCACCGGCGAGAGGAGAGGGGGCACCGGCGAGATCGAATCCTAAACCCTAAATACCAAAAAAAAAAACACTCATTGGTCCCGGTTCGTATTAAGAACCGGGACCAATGAGTCTCCCCCACGAGCAGCCAGACCAGGCCACGTGGACAACCATTGGTCCCGGTTCGTGGCCCAACCGGGACCAGCATTGGTCCCGATTGGCCAGTCCCGGTTGGGCAACCGGGACTGAAGGCCCAACCGAACCGGGACCATAGGCCCATTTTCTACTAGTGATTGCACCATGTGACGCTGCGAGTTGTTCCTCGGTTTCCCTCGAACTGCCGTGTGGGTGACCTGGGCCCAAAATGGAGAATTTGCATATGTTTAGCCTTTTGTCCCATATTTCTCCGTGTGGCCTGTGGGCATAAAATGCGCAAGGTGCAAGCCTATTTCTAGCGGATGGAACGCGCCAGCCATCCGCCCTTCCGCAACACTTTCATTTTTGAAAGGCCTTCCGCAACACTAGGTTCACATGGATGGTAATTTTGCGTAGCAACGGAGCAGAGACATGAGCGTGCATAAGAATTTTTGTGTGTGCGGGCCGATGAATGAAGAACAGCGGATTAAAGGGTCAAGGCACGAAAATACACAAATATAAGGATGTACATGCAAATAAAAGCAAGGGTCCAATGAAACAATTACATATCAGGGGGGCCTAGCCATTTTAGAGGCGCCTCTGAAAGCCGTTTTGCATGCCGACGGGATTTTTTTGGTGAAAGCCTCTCAAGTCCGGAAAAGAATGCAGAACAACTTGTGCTATCGATGCTCTTTCAGCGGAATTTTTGGTTGCTTTAGCAGAAATGCGAGAATAACACTCGAATATGAATTCTTGTTCAGAAATGTCGAGGAAATATGCCGGAAATCCCTCAAAAGGAGCTTGAGTTTGGGTCGGGGCAACAACCAATCACACGGATCGTACGAGGACCCCATGGTCAACCCAACCAACGGGCTGTGTTCTCTGGTTAGCTACCCACCCGGCACCACAGACAAGCGGGTCCAGTAAAAAATACGGGCCCACGAGTCAGCGTGAAAGATAAAGCCTCCCACGTAGGCGCAGTATTATCCGGCTCGATCTGAATAGATTTAAAGGCGTCATGGCTTTTCCACCGCCGGCCACTTGACGGCGTGAGCGCAAGCAGCGTGGGCCCCACCCATTCACATGGGACCGGATAACGCATGCGTGTTGATCCGATCGTCCATATATAAGATAATGTCTCCGTCCCTGCATATGAGAATCAGATCAACACGACGACATCAGATCAACGCGGCGGCAGAACTTCGACATAGCGAACGATTTGCCTCGTCATGTGGAATCCGCCGCCACGGTGCGTGCGAGTGCGGTCCCGACGTCGAGGCGCTGGAGGCCTCCTCAGCGATCTCGTGGACGAATCGCCCCGGCCATGCTCAAGCATGTGGATTTTGTTGGCCATGCAGCGCCTCTCGATCTCGGTGGTCACGCGGTGCTTCTCGCCGCCGCTGGCTCTTTGCGCTAGCTGGATGTGGATTTGAGACCGGCCATGTCCTCACGGCCGATAAAGGTACTGGGAGCCGCGGACGCCTTGGCGCACGACGCGCGGCGGGAGTCTGCTCCCGACAACCGACCGCGGCGCCTCCGTACGGCCAGGGACGCGAAGCTGACGATCCCTGCGTCGGCGCCGAACTTGTACGGTGTGTTCTCATCAATCCTTCGGTCCTCCCGAAGACCCGAACGCCATGCTCCGGCACCTCGCCTGCACGGCCGCCGACGACCGCTGCGACATGGCGCGCTACATCGTCGCGGTACAGGTGCGGAAGGCATCAAGTTCGGCGTCCATATCACTGCCGCTGCGGAACTCTCCCTGCTGGCCAATGTACGTATAAGCTGCCTCGGGCTGGAGATCGCCGCTCGCGCTACATAGAGGAGCACAGCGTTGATGTCGCCACCGTTGCAGCTACTAACGCTGCCCGTGCAAAGGAGACCTGCGGCCGGCGGGCTGAGCGGTTGACTTGCCAGCCTAGGCTCTCAAAAAGAGTTGCTAAACATGTCAAGTGCTTCTTCAAGTGCAGGACTAGATTGGTACTGACTTCTCGAGTAAATGTTCATTGATAATTTTCAGGAGCATGGAAATAAAACAGAAAAATAGTAGGTCTTACTTGAGTCAATGACATTTTCCTATTTGTTGCAGGTATGACGTTGGGTGATTGGGTCGAGTCTGCGCCTAGCTACTGAAGAAGATTTTCTCACAAGTTGAAGATAAAGCAGAGAAGACATGGGAGACTGATCGCATTTTCTTTGCTTGCTTGATTATCCCACGTCAATTTACTTTAACTTCGCTGTATTTGAATTTCAAAATATTTAACATTATTTATACGGGGTGCTTGATTTTTCTTCTCATAATAGGAGAATGATTCAAACGAAGATGATATCTAGAAACTGGAGTATTGCACTGACGCTGCAGTAATTTGCTGCATGCATGTAAGATATGTGAGCGTTTACTAATTATTCACTCCATTTTTTAATATAAGATGTATATTTTTTGAGCAGTTATTATCGTTCCTGTTCTTCCTGTTATTCCCTCCATTTTTTAATATATTAAGACAGGGTATTGCACACAGTGGACTCATTTGTTTATGAAAAAAATTCAAAAGAGAGAAGTCCCTAATAGCAATCAAATGAAAACAATCCGTAAAATCCCTCCGTTCGAGATTGAAACTCGTTTTTGGATGGGTAGAAGTGTCCGTAAATTGCAATATTTTGGTTTTTTTTCTCAAAAAAACTATACGCCTTACATACTGATACAGGAATGTAGAGAGTATTATTTTTTCACCAAAAAACATAGTCTCAGTTTTTGCTCGTGTCGGTGCAGGCCACCGTGTGCCCTGCTGGGTGCAACATATTTTTAGTTGAGCGACGGACATTTCTGTTCTTCCCGTGTAAGTTTATTAGTATATTTTTAACAAATTAATTTTTAATTAAACAAAGTAGAATTAGTTTTTTTGATATTATGTGTCTATTCCTTTCTATTCTCAAGAATTATGTTTACATGTGTGGTAAGAAAACCTTGATGAAGCCTTCACGACACATAATTTTATCTCCCCGGTGCAAGCAACGCACTGGCACGTTTCCTAGTAGATTTAAAGGCGTCATGGCTTTTCCACCGCCGGCCACTTGACGGCGTGAGCGCAAGCAGCGTGGGCCCCACCCATTCACATGGGACCGGATAACGCATGCGCCATGGCCTCATGGGGGTAAATCCGTAAATGTCTACGCTGCCAGGTGAGTGAGTACTGATCCAGCGTAGCTCGTGAGCTGGAAAATCAGCCAGAGGCATCCGTCGGGTTTGCAAAAGCATCAGGCGGAGATATAAAATAATCCCAACTGAAATTTTGAAAATGGACTTCGCGCTAGTAATATGCTTCTGATCATGGCGACAGTTCGCAAACATAGTGGAGTACATAGAAATGAAACATAGTAATCATACAAATTGCAAACGAGCACGGTACATAGAATATGCAGACGAATTGCAAACTAAAAGCACTAGCCCTAGTTCATCGTCGTGCTCACTCGTCGTGGTCAAGGTAGATCTTCACTGTGGGCTTGCCGGTTAAGGAAATCTGGAAAACGGGGTGTAGAGCAAAAGACTACCGACCTACTCCCTACGTTTTTTAATATAACATGTTTTAGGTGGTACACATGATGTCTATATCCACACTAAAATGAGTGAACATACACACAAAAATGTGTCCACATACATTTGTGTGCATATGCATGTGGACAAAAGCTAAAACATCTTATATTAAAAAACGGAGGGAGTATGTCGCATAGTGCCTAGGACGGTCGGAGCAACCTGTCGGATGGCTTGTCCAGCCCACGAGCGGACCTCAAAATTTGTGGTGGTTCGAGTGGTGACAGACGGATTTTTGATTAGCCTGAACAGTTGGGGTGCTGTGGAGATGTTTTAATTTCTTGCACCGTAAATTAGAGACTACCATGCTCCTATTTTAAAATACACGTTTTAAAATATTTTAGAAAAATATGAATGTTGAAAAGGAATTTGTCTACATCCTTTTTTCTCAACGTCCTTTCGAATTTTTTAAAATACACCGTAATTTTTTGTGACACTTTTCATATTGGGTTTGACTCTTTTTTCTCAACGTCCTTTCGAATTTGAACCTCAATTTTTTTGGATGTTCTAGAGCCATTTGTGTGAACATTCACGTTTCTCTCTAAATTTGTTAAAAACATTTTAAATTTATCTTTTTGATATGGTATCAGGTGAGAATTGGTAGATCGTGCAAAATTGCAGGTCCATATTCTAAAGGCAAACTGAGAAGTACAAAAGACATATCCACATGTGACTACTGTCAATTTTGCTTCTATCTTTTTATGACACTATTCATACTAAATTTGTCCTTTTCTCGATGTCCCTTTCGAGTTTGGACCTCAAATATTTACGTGTTGTGGGGAAATTCTTGTGAACATTCACATTTTTTTCTAAATTTGTTTAAAACTTTCTTTTACTGAAACGGTAGCATGTAAGAGTTGGTAGAGCGTGTAAACTAGGCGGACGGGATGCATGCATTTCAGGTCGCCTTGTTTTGTTGTTTAAACGGGCAGCTCCAAACGACAAACGTGTACTACACCGTACCGTATGGGCTACACGAGGCTCGACGAGACGAAATTACACAAGAGTATCCAAGGAGAGTGTATGCTTTGCTACGACCTCTTTCCAGACTGCTTTTTTTTTGCGGGGGAATCCTCGAGATTTTATTCCTCAATTATAGGATTACAATCAGCTAGCACTAGATGTGTTACACATTCTGGAGCCTGACGTACCCAAACAGCAGTACTCTCTCCAGTTCTACCCAAAAATGCTAGACTATCTGCTACCCTATTTTGGTCGCGAGTAATTTTCACGAGGATAACTTCTCGAAGATTGATAAGACGCTTCACCTCCTCAAAAAGATGTCCATAGACTGATCTGTTGCATGTGTTCTCTCTCAAAGATGAGAGAACTAAGGCGCTATCACTTTGAATGACAATTGGGTTCTCAGACCATTCATGAGCCAAGGCTAGACCTTCCATCAAGGCACTAACTTCAGCCTCCAAGGCATCATTGCAACGAAGGAGGTTTCCAGTCTGCTTTGCCGCCACGTCCCCCTTGATCGCCCCTGCTCGCCGCGCCGCCATAGACCGCACCCCGCCTTCTCGAATGCGTCCAGGTCTGCCGCTTCTCGGACTGCGTCCCACCTCCGCGTCCGCCTTCTGCCCTTCCTCGACGCCGCCGCGGTGTCCGGCGAAGCCGTTGACGTGCAGGACGTGCTCAAACGGCGTTCGCGGATAGGAGCTGCCTGGTGGGCTCACGCGGCTGGAGGACGGCGAGCAGGACGATGGCGGCCGGGCGGCGAGGAGGAGTCGGCGTGGTCCCCTCATCCGGCGTGGACGAGCACGGCGGCAGCGAGGCCTTCCATTAACGCGACGCCGCCCAGATGGGCCAGCAAGGGCGGGACGAAGCGGGGCTGGCGGCGGCACAAGCGAGCAGGAGCGCGGGAGGGATGGCGGTGACGGCGTCTCGTCACCCTGGCCGGCACATCCGGCCTGTCTGCTGACGGCGGCTGGTGAAGAGGAACTATTTGCCCACTGAAGGACCCTCTCTTTAATTGCTCTTTGTTAGTTCTGCAACTCCAAAGCTTCGAAGATCTGCTTGGCGATCATGTCCCAAGTAGAAATGTGCGGCCTTCAAAGATCTTTGCGTTTCGTATTTCCCAAAGAGGGACAGCAAAAGCAATGTTCCATAGAGGTGCATACGTTTCAGTGGCGACAGTACTAATTTGCAAGCCATTGATAGCAGGGGTGTCAGATACTTGGAGAAGCTTACAAAGAAACTTGCACAACAAAAGCCTTGTTGTGTTCTTTCAGATTTCTGATTCCCAAGCCTCCACTTCATTTGATCTGAATCGCCATGTCCCATCTCAAGATGTTTCGAACCCAGTTAATCCATCTTTGATCAAAACCCCTAGCCTCGAGTACGGCAATCAAGCAATCCCAATTAACACAGTCTTGTAGAAATTATGATTCAGTTTACCTCTTTCTGTTTGCAATTTGTTTTGTCAGTCAAGCATGTGAGCAAGAGAATCGTTCACAAGCAATTTGATTTGTGCAGATACAGAAGGCAAGCCCACTGCAATGTGGATTAAAGCATATTAAAACACAGGTCAAACCATCTCATAAATCCAGTGAAACAGATGGTGTATTCCTACAAAGCTTCTGTATATTAGCATTCATTTGTCTTGTTTCGTCCAAGAGAAAGTGGTATTCAATGTCTATAAATATTTCAAGAACTATGTAGTTCGAATGGTTTTCGTCTGGCACTGCATAAATATTTTGCTCGCAATTGATATCAAGGAACAAAATCTTTATTGTTTGAGGTAATAGCCATTTAATTCTGCAAGAATTTGTTTCAGTTTCCACGATACACGGCTGAACTGAGCAGTGCCTTTGACCTGAATTATGAAACCAGAAAATTAGGAAGTAGATATGCAAAGGTGCTGCAACTCCAAGGGTACATGACATAAGAAAAGAAACAGTAAACACCAGCAATGGTACATGTGGTTCTCAAATGATCAATGACAAGCCATGTTGTGAAGGGCTTCTGGCGGCTGGCGCCAATAACCTGTATTCCCCCGTAGTCATACCACAAGTCCACAACACAAGCTTAACGAAGTGGTCGTCCAGAGTAATTTCGCCCTTGGCACAAAAAATGCTGGAAATGTGCTTGGAAAGTATAGCTGGCGAATAAGTCAGATGCGTGATACTTACTACCTAGATATCTGGATGATAACAAAACTAATTTTGTTATTGTGAGAGTACAGAAAATTACCTTTTGTCAGCCTTGATGTCATGGAAAGAAGGCATTCCTCAACGTACCCGGAAGGCCGGAAGAATTGAATATATATGAGAAAAAAACACGATACACAAAAGAGGGTTGAGCAAACACACGAAGTCGTTCCAACTTTTAACGAATACTAGATGATACCCCGCGCGTTGCTGCGGGAATTGAGTGAAATATATTTGAATGAAATTATGTTTGAAAACTCAATTGAGATAATCTGATATAAATGAAGTAAGAAACCGATTGCGTCAATAAGAGAAGTGAAAAAAAGGAAAAAGTAGTATTGTTCTTATTTGATAACAATATAATTGTAAGAATTACTGAATATAGCATGATATGTGGTAAATTTCATTTAGAGGTGTTTTTGTTAGTGCGTTCCTCGTCGGCGACAAATTGGACATGTGTGGCTCCTTTGTTCATGTACTCAAAGATGTATTTTGTAGCTTTGAATTGAAGATCCTCGGGAAGCTGTGTGGAACTGTTGAAAGTGATATACGTCGGTGGTTTTGAAGTACTCTTTAGCTCTGAAATAGCTTGCATGTACTTGCGATTTTATTGTCCAAATCAGGCAACTAAGTTTGTTGAAACAAGACACGCAGTGTTTCTGGAAAATGATGTGATGAGGGGGAGCGTAACACCTCGGGAAATAATTTTGGAGGAAAAACGGGTATATGTCCCGGCTCCAATAATTTTAGAACCTATTTTCCCGGTGTCTGCTGATATTACACCTCCTGTGAATGATACACCTGCCGAGACTCCTGTGACTATTTCAGATGTCACACCTGATGATACTTCTATTGAAGATACTCAGCAGCCTCAAATTGTTGTTGATGTGCCAAATAATGAACCACTCAGAAGGTCACAGCGGACTAGAAAGTCTGCTATTCCTGATGATTATTTCACTTATATGAGTGAGGATGTGAATGAGTCAATATTGAATAATGATCCCACCTCATTTAAAGAAGCTATGCAAAGTGAATTTTCGTATGAATGGCTTAATGCCATGAAAGATGAAATGAAGTCCATGAGCATTAATGATGTATGGGACTTAGTAGAAATTCCCAAAGGAGCTAAAATAGTTGGAAGTAAATGGGTCTATAAGACCAAACGTGACTCCAAGGGAAACATCGAAAGATTCAAAGCCAGACTTGTGGCAAAAGGTTTCACTCAAAGAGAAGGGATTGATTATAATGAAACATTTTCACCCGTCTCTACCAAGGATTCATTCATAATAATTATGGCACTTGTGGCTCATTATGATTTAGAGCTACACCAGATGGATGTTAAAACGACATTTCTAAATGGTGATTTGCATGAAGATGTATACATGGCACAACCGGAAGGTTTTGTTGTGGAAGGAAATGAACATTTGGGATGTCATCTAAAGAAATCCATCTATGGCTTGAAGCAAGCATCAAGAGAGTGGTATTTCAAATTTGATCAAGTCATAAAGGAATTTGGTTTTAAGGAAAATAAAATGGACAATTGTGTTTATGTTAAGTTTAGGGGGAGTAATTTTATCTTCCTGATATTATATGTTGATGATATACTCTTGGCCAGCAGTGATACAAATATGCTAATGGAGACCAAGAAATTTCTGTCATCTAAATTCGATATGAAAGATCTCAGTGAAGCAGCTTATGTTTTAGGAATTGAAATTCACCGGGATAGATCCAGAGGAATATTGGGGCTATCTCAGAGAGCATATATTGAGAAGGTACTGAAAAAGTACAACATGCATAAGTGCTCAGCCTCGCCTGCTCCTATTGTAAAGGGCGATAAATTTGGGACTTTTCAGTGTCCAAGAAATAGTTATGAATCTGCGCAGATGAAGTCAGTTCCCTATGCATCAATTGTTGGGAGCATTATGTATGCACAAGTGTGCACTCGCCCTGATTTATCATTCGTGACCGGGATGCTTGGCAGATATCAGTCTAATCCAGGTCAGGATCACTGGAAGGCTGCTAAAAAGGTCTTGCGTTATTTGCAAGGTACTAAAGGCCTCATGCTTACTTATGAGAAATCTGATAACCTTGAAGTGGTGGGTTATACGGATGCTGATTTTGCGGGGTGTGTTGACACTAAGAAATCCACATCAGGTTATATTTTCACCCTCGCAAATGGAGCTATATCATGGAAAAGCTCAAAGCAAATTGTCACTGCATCGTCGACAATGCAGGCAGAATTTGTAGCATGTTATGAGGCTACCGGGCAGGCGGTATGGTTGAAGAATTTTATCCCGGGACTGAGAGTGATTGACAGCATTTCCAAGCCTCTCACTCTGTACTGCGATAATCAACCCGCAGTGATCTATGCGAGTAACAACAAGTCAAGTGGTGCTGCCAAACACATTGACATTAAATTTCATGTTGTGAAAGATAGAATCCAGGATCAGACAATAAATGTCAAGTACATCAGTACTAAGTTCATGTTAGCGGATCCGCTCACAAAAGGCTTGCCACCCAGCGTATTCAGAGAGCATGTTGCCGGCATGGGTTTGGTTGAAAGCTTTTAATCCTAGAGAAGTTGGAACTATTATGGCACCATCTCCCCAAAAAGACTCATTTTGAGATCGAATGGGAACCATAGTCACTTGGTTTAGCAGTACTTAATTGACTGTTGTAATCTATTGTCTTGGTGTACCATTTTATTAAAAGATGAGTCTGTAATGTTTATGATGTTTATGTAAAGAATTATGTAAATAAAGTTAATGTATAATGTGAATTAAGTTTATGGAGCTCATAAGTTAATGAGGTTCATTTTGATATGAAGTGATGTACTATAGTCACTGGATTAAATGGTACCGAATAGACCATTATAATATTTTCGTCTTAGTGCATTATTTTGTTAAAAAGTGAGCTTATAATGTTCAGCCTTACGATCAAGGGGGAGAATGTTGGATATTTTGGTGATCTAGGCTGCTCTCCTAGGTCAAAATTTACGGCTGCTACAGTAGGTCGGCACTACAATAAAATGCTACAGTAAGCGGTGCTACAGTAGCTCTAATGTGTTGTCTTGATCGGAGACATCGAATTTTGATCCAACGGTGCTGGTTCCCCTAGTGCATAGTGCTAAGCAAAATAAAAGGGTTAGATGACTCTAGAAGAGTGAAGTAGCACGCAGAAGCTCTCTCTGCCTCTCTCTCTCACTCTCCAACTCTCTCTAAAACAAAGCCACCGATCAGGCAAGCACTAAAAGCACGAGGAAGAACCTAAGCACAGATTGCTCCATCAGGAGGTGGTGTGAGCATCAATAGAAGGCATGGCATCATCACAAGATCAAGGTAATCTTTCTATTCATCTTAATTTTGTGGCTCAAACTTGAGCTAGTTGATCCTATGGATTCAACAGTTGCATCAGCTTGAATCCTGTAGAAAACGTTTGTGCGGTGTTAAATAAGGTTAGTGCGTGAAGCAGGAAGAAGAAATAAAATTTGACGTAGCACCCATACCTGCTGAGTTCGTGAGGATTGTCCATGTATTGCGAATAGAGAAAAGCCTGCGCAGAAAGTGAAAGGAAAGTGCAGGTATATTTTCCCCTCTTGAATGTAGTGGATGGACCTTTGTGTCATGTTTAAATTGCAACATGTACTTCTGATGGTGATAGACATATGTTTTGCTTCTGATATCAATAGCTGCAATATCCGAAATAATGTAGACAGATCCCTCAGTAAGCAAATGCCGGAATTGTTTTTCAAACCTTTTGGGCACACTGATTTGTGCCATGGCGCCCTGCAGATTATTAATATCATTAAGGAGGATGCATAAACTTAGCACAACTTTGGAAAAACATGTGCTCATAACTTGGAAGAGATAATAATAGAATTACGTACATCTTCATCTAACAGAATGCCATCAATGCTAATCAAACCACCTCCATATCTAGGATTCATGTTTACAGCATCCTATACTCTTAGTAGACGTGCCAAGACCTTGCAGTTTTGCTGTCCTACAGTTATGCTTTTCAGATTCTTAGGTGCCTCCATAGCTGAGAGATTTCTGAAGTTAAAAAAATGATCGTTAGGTAAAAATACTAACTGAAGTGTACAAACAATATTAGAACATATTTTGAACCTTTGGGACATAACATGCACGAGGTCGGTGAACCGCTCCCCCGTCGGCAGCGGGGGCACGGCGTAGCCCAGCGAGCTCACGTTCCAGCCGCTGCCGCTGGGGAGGCGCATCCCCGGCAGCACGGGGATGCGGTGGTGGGCGAAGAACGCCACCTCCTCCTTGCGGAGGCAGGTCTTCACCCCGCCTGACCTTCTGCGCTCGAAGCGTCGCGTCGTCTGCGCCAGCCAGGGGAACCGCTGCGTCATTAAGACGCCGCAATAAATCAACCGTCGACCGTTGCGTCACTGACGCGCCGGGCCCGTCCGTCAGGTTTGGACGAGGCGCGCGTTGCCGCGGTTGCCGGCGCGCCCGGTTGCGTCCCTAGAAGCTGGGCGCGAAGCGGGGTTGCCGGACGTTCTATTGGGACGTGCCGGCAACTTTTTTGGTATTGGGCGTGCCGGTGGAGGGTTTTTCCGTGCCGGCGCGCCCAAAACGTCTATTGGGAGCGGAGTTGGGCGCCGGGGTAGAGATGCTCTTATTGCAAATTTCTCTAAACCACAATGGTTCAGAACTTCAGATGCTACGTTTCACATGCTACTGTGATTTTCAAGTGCATCATTCATTAAACTGATGTTGTCTAATTTTGTACTCCCTCTGATCGGAAATGGTTAACACATATTTGTCTAAATACAGTATGCATGTATGTATGTATCTACAATACAGATGTATCTAGATATATCCGAATTTAGAAAATACATGTTAACCATTTCCGATGGAGGGAGGGGGTAGTTCTTTCTATAGTAGTTGTACTGTCAGGGGTCAATTGGTGTAATTCTTTCCATAATTCCATTGTGTTCCAGTTCTGGAATCTGGATAACTGATCGATGAAGCTGTGATACAAAGACGCCCCTGGAATGGTGCAGATCGGATGGAGAATATCTTTTGACAGTCTCCTTCATATATAGCACAGCATGAACGGCCAGAGATTTGCAAGCAGAAAGCTTACATTGGTGCCATACAAATTGTGAACACAAACAAGTAGCCTTTTCTCCTATGAGCTCATACTCATACTCCTGAACAGAGCTTACACAATGCAATTGAATTATTACAAGTCGTTCTCCATGTTTATGTGTCTCAAGTATGGCAATGGGCTTCCATACAGGAGAGACATATATACGAGGTTCAGGACGAAGAACCCCCGTTGAAGATGAGAAAGTTTGATGGTAAATCAAAACCGAGCGAAGGCCTCCGTTGAAGCATTTATTTGGTTACATGTGTGAGGGCATAAAGCCAACAGCTCTCTGTTAAAACAAAACTAGCGGCTAATATGGACGACCTAATATTTGTGTTATCTGCGGGAGTACAAAATAATTTTCCAATAAATATAAAGTAGAATGCTTGATCTTCGTTCAGCAACGGAGTTGTTTATTCAGACATCATACGTGTGTGAAGCAATGTTTTACTATTGTTGTCATTATCTTATAATTAATATATACCAGGTTTATGTCATTTTGATTAATTATTATTACCGTTTTATTGATTTGTTTAATTAGCAAAAATATATTTTCTCATATTACACGTGCATTGCACGTGCACAGTTACTAGTGAAAAAGAAATGGCAAGGTCTTGTTTGATACTCCAGCAGCGTACTTTTGGGGATCCTGCTAGAACCAGCAGCGACACGCTTGATTCCATTCCACGGGTTTCATTCATGTAGCTCCCAGGACGGGCTACTGGGCCGATCGATGCCTCATCCCACTGGGCCAAGCACCCTACCGCGCGGGCGGTAGCCGGAATGGTTGCAACTTGCAAGCGCGTGTTTGGGCCTTTGGCCCATCATCCATGGCCACCACTTCCGAGCCGGCGCTCCTCCGCCGCCAGCCGTGTGCCGAGCTCCTCCCATCCTCGTCGCGCCGCCGCCGAATCGCCGCCCAACTGTTCTTCGTATATCAGGACCGAGCGGTCTTCCGGTGGCGGCTCGCAATCAAGCAGCAGCTCGATTTCGAGCGGTAATTTGGAATCGAAGCAGCTCCTTTCGGAGCCGCACTCCGCAACCTAAGCAAGCCGCTACAACTTCTTCTTCCCGGGCCTCCACGGGCCTACGCGGGAGCCATGGAGATGGTGAGTTCCTCGTCCTCTCCTCCTACCTCGAATTCTCTTCTTCTAAGACAGTTCTTCCTCTAGAACCAGGGACCAAAATTCAGTCTGTCAAAATTGCAGAATCAAATTGCCTGCCAAAACTATACTTCTGTATTGTGTTTAACCTTAGCTAAATCAAGGCTGCATCGGTGAGGCGGTAGGCATTGCACGTGCTGAACTAAATTAATGCTGCGTATTTGTGACACTACACAAACTGTATATGTTGAACTGAATAAAACCCTAAATCAGGGGAGCTGGGAGAGTACCAGAGTAGACACATTGTGCATCTTCAACTTGAATAGAAGCTGCATTTCTTCCTGTAAAACCAGGGACCAAAATTCAGTCTGTCAGACCGAATCAGATTGCCTATCAAAATTTACTTGTCGGTGCAGTAAAATGGAAAATAGAAGTATATATATCTTTTACTAATCAGAGCTGCATCGGTGTGGTAGGCATTGCATGTGTTGAACTGAATCAAAGCTGCATATATGTGTCACTAGACAAACTGTATATGTTGGAACTGAATAAAAGATGCATTTTTGTGACAGTACACAAATTGTGTATCTTGAACTTAAATGCAAGATGCATTTCTTGTGACATTTAAACAAATTGTGTATCTTGACACCTTTGAGACTATCAGTATCACATTTTGGTAGGTTATCAGCCCTGATTTTCTTTCCATGCCAAATGCAGGAAGGCAATGGAGATGATCGGATCAGCAACTTGCCCAACGACATTCTGGTCAACATCCTTGACCGGCTCAATGTACTCCAAGCTGTGAGGACGAGCATCCTCTCCAGTCGATGGAGCCAACTTCTAGCCGAGCTCCCGCAACTTAAGATAAGTGCTCGGGATTTCATGCGCCCAGGAAGTAGAATGTCCGATGATGAATTATGTCGGATCAGTGCTTCCATGGTTGCAGCGACAAAGAGCTTGCTGGCACGCAGGGATGGATGCACCATCCGCGTGTTGACCATGGAGTTCTTCTTGACAGACAACGACACACCAGTATCCATTGGGCGTGCTGTTGGCGATGCCATGGTGACGCACAAGATTGAGGAGGCCGACTTCATGGTTTGGACAGTGAAGCCTCGCCTGCGGTGCACTGCTGATGATCTGGTGAACTTTGGGGCACAGATTGCATCATTTTTTCACGCGTGTCCAAACACGTTTGCTGGCCTGACTCGACTCCACCTGGAGAATTGTAGATTTGCTGAATATGACTTCGTCTCCAACCTCCTCGGCACTTGCAAGCAACTAAAATATTTATGTCTTATCAATTGCGACAAAGAGGGTTTTATAGAACTCCAGATTGAACACGCAGAGCTTACAGAGCTCGTTTTTGTCAATTGCCGTTTTGACAAAGTCCAACTCAAGTGGCTCCCAAGACTCACCGAAACATACTTTGATAGTTGGGGGACTTTCGAAGAACTACCACTGTCATTTGGTCATGTCCCATTGCTCGATGTTTTGACCCTCAAAAGCATTGCTCTTAGCTGGCACAAAATGGTCAATTTAAGTACGTTGCTTTCTGAGACACCTGTACGGGACCTGCGGTTGGGGTTTACTAGTGAAAAGGTATGTTAGGATGAATGCTTTGTTCTTGCTTCACTTGTTCTCTACTCACATCCTTTCATGTGTTTATTATTGGTAGATTTGGGTTCAACCAGAGTGCCTGACCAGAAAGCTGGCATCTGCATTCCACCGGCTAAGGATTGTAACTGACATGGGTATGCCTATCGGGTACCCTACCATGAGGGTACCTGGTGCACGTATCGACTAGGCCCAACTATCAGAGCCTACATGAAGCCCATGAAGGGAGGCCCACGAAGATGGAGTATCCTCCAAGTTTGGCGAACAATAGTCGGTTTAGAGTTTCCTTACTTGTAAATCGAGTCGGTTACGAACACCCGAGACCCAGCCTATTATTTAAGGACTGGGAGGGCCATCGAACCAGACACGTACTTTCAGAGCCACCAAAACCCTAGCGAGATCGACATCTCGCCGGGACCTTGTAACCATCATATTCACAAAGCAATAACAGACAGGCAGGACGTAGGGGTGTTACCTCCACACGAGGGCCCTGAACCTGGGTAAAATCTTTGCCCTGCTTGTCAGCCGACGATACTTCCAGCTCTACCACGTTCTCTCCCCCATATTCATAACCTAGGGACCTTAACCATGGGTCTTGATGAGTCTACCCCTCGTCAAGTGGCGCCGTCTGTGGGAAAGAATAGCGCTGGACTCGAAGTTTCGCCGGTCCCAACAGCAAACGGCAAATCGCCGATCACACCAGCAAACGGCAACTCGCCGATCTCATCTGCAAACGGCAACTCGCCGGCCATGTCAGCAAACAGCAACTCGCCGATCCAGGCGACACACGGCGACTCGCCGATCCACTCGAAAAGCGGCAGCCTGCCCGCTTCACCTGCAAAAAGCGCATCTGCTCTTCCAATGAATTTCAATCCGCACTCGCCGGAGCTTCAGGAGGCGTTTTCCGGCCTTGAATCAGGTTTGAGTTTGACTGTTGGAGCATTCAATTTTTTCGTAAACAATCTTGGCACGCAGGACTCGACAGATCCGCAACAACTGGCGCTGGGCGCACTCGAGGCTCCGTCGACTGCGCTCGCCCCGTCGTCGATTCCTGAAGCCTGCTCGCCCGCAACAACCATGTCGACCGGCGAGATCGACAGGTTCATGATGACGGAACTCCAAGGCGAGGAGGCAGAATCAGCATACCGCACAAGCAACGTCGACTTCAACCTACCACTCGACGAGAGTTTCGACTGCGGGATCTCCCTCGATGACTTCTACGAGCCCGCGATTCATAACGACAGCAACGTCGACTCGGAGATCTTCACCAACACCAACCTCGACTCAGAAATCCATAATGGCTTCGCCAACACCGAGATGAGCATAGGCGATGAGCACATCGACAACGAGATTCGCCTCGAAGATCTACTCGATGAACACACTGGCTCTGACATGAGCCTCGACGGCGACGTCGAGTCCATGACTGGAATCGACAGCACATACACCTGTCCTCGGGTCACGCCCCATCAGGTCTACGTGGCCTTCACCGCAGAATCATCCGCAGACGCAGCCGCTCGCAGGCCTGCACAATTCCCATGCACGGTAACCATGCCGGATGGGGTCACAACCTTGACAATCACGGAGGAGATGGCAGCAAAAGCAGATAAAGTCATAAAGGAGTGCACAATGATGCCACCAAATTCCACCCCAGAGGAGATGTTGACCTTCCAGTACTTCAACTGGCAGGAGTCAATTCGACTGCAAAACTACCGAGCGACGCTCGAGAGCGCAAAAGGCAAGCCAGCCTCTCGAGTGCCCGAAGAAGGGAGCAATCCCTCGGGTCCACAATGCAACCAACCCCACGACCTAGGTCGCGGTTGGCAAGCCTTCCAGAACATGAAAGGGTAGCAATCACCCGTAACCTGTCGTTCATGACAGAGGACGCTAACGGAATCCCAGTGCCCAAAACTGCTGCGGGTGCATTATTCTCCGTAGGTGCTTACCTCAAGGCAATGCAACCTCCGGCGAATGACCCTAACGCAGCCCTGCATCGCCAACAACTCAAATCGCTAGCTCTAGCGGCACAGGCTATACAGCCAGAAGACAAAACTCCAGCAAGGAATCGCGATCGCGACATAGTCGACTCACGACACGCAGCACATCATCGCAGTGGTCGCAGCCACCACTCGGATGAAGGAAGGAGAAGCACGCGCCGGCACAGGTCCAGCAGAAGCAGATCTCGAAGATCCTATAGCAGCGATTCATACTCTGATCGAACCAGAGCCATGCGGAGCATTGTGCTTCACTCGACGCATCCGTGAGACGCGGATGCCCAAAGGTTCAAGTTGACAGGCGAACAACCCAAGTACAACGGTCGCCAAGAACCTTCGGGTGGCTAGAAGATTACAGACTCGCCGTGGCATGCCAGCGTGGCACGAACACCACGGCGATGCAGTACATACGACTCATGCTCGAAGGAACTGCCCGCGACTGGCTCAAGGCGCTCCCTCCATCATCATACGACTCGTGGGACGATTTCCGCAGAGACTTCATCAAAAACTTCGAGCCTCTATGTGAGCGCCCGAAGACATTCGAAGAATTAAGGGCATGCACTCAACGATCAGACGAGTCGTTGAGATCATACATACGGCGGTGGACCGAAATACGCAATTCGGTTGGCAAAGTGTCAGAAGACAGGGCCATGGATGCCTTCATACAAGGTCTCGCCAGGAAGGACTTCAAAGAGGCACTGGTCGTGAAAAGCCAACCTCCCTGGCTGACCTCATCAAAGTTGCGACTGAGTGGGCAGATGGAGAGGATTCTGTACGCAGATCCCGTGCTTCCCCACCACGCGACAACTACGAAAGCGGCAGTCGAGGCCGCAGAGATTCATACAGAGAAGATCGCAGGCGCAAACGTTCCAAACGTCCTTACGACGATAACAGACCCGAGTTCATGGCGGCTGGATACACACAACCCGGGAGGACCAAGATAGAAGCAATCGACGCTCGGATGATCGACGGGACAGTCGAGATCGCGAGCAGCGGAGCGACAGCTACAAAAGGCAAGAATGGCGCAAACGCAGCGACGCAAAACCCGAGCGGTCATTCGAGGAAAAGATGGACGACTGGTGCAGATTCCACCTCTTCAAGGGGGACGACGGAAAACTACGCTCCAATCACACCCTAAGGAACTGCAGGGAATTCGACCAAATGGCGACTGACTACATGATACGACTCAAAAGGTACGGCCCAGCACCTGCTCAGCCCACGCCTGCACCCGCACCACAGCCGAACGCTGTGCCCGCTCTCATGGCGCCACAGCCGCCACCGCAACCACCACCACAGCCTGCTCCAGGCGCAAACCTCGCAGGTGCCATACAACCCGTACTACGGGCGGAAGATGATCAATATCCACAGCCCCACGGGCAGATGTACATGATACAAAAGGGTCGCCCCTCCAACAGGCAGCAAAAGCTAATCACTCGACAGGTGAACATGGCTGTCATGGCACCTCCTGCCGTGCCGAATTTCTGAAGGGATCGGAAACCATCATAAGCTTCAGTCGAGAGGATCATCCCCCAGCTGTAGTTCGACCAGGGCACGCGGCTCTGGTACTCGACGCGCAAATAGGAGGCTACGCCATGACCAAGGTCTTCATGGATGGAGGCAGCGGCATAAACATCATCTTCGCGGACACGCTCCGCAAAATGAACAGGTCAGTCGAAAACCTCCCAAAATCTTCAAATACCTTCCACGGTATCGTTCCTGGCAAAGCAATTAGCCCAGAAGGCACCATACAACTCGACGTTACGTTCGGGGACAAAAGCCACTTCAGGACAGAGTCGATTGAGTTCGAGGTCGTCGACTGGAAATCACAATACCATGCTATTCTTGGTCGCCCGACGTTTGCTCGATTCATGGCGGTGCCACACTACGCGTACCTCACGCTGAAGATGCCAGGACCAAAGGGAGTCATACTGTCCGTGGAAACTTTCAAAGGTCCGATGCTTGCGACCGCGAGTTCAGCAAAATCTCCGAGATGTTCGGGGTGGAAGAATCACTCGCCGACTGGCGATTTCCAACGACCGCACACTCCTTCCGGAGCATAAGAAGTTGGCAGTCGACAGATCCTTCAATGCTACAAATGACACAAGGTCGCATCAGGTGCACCCGACCGATCCGTCCAAGACAGTCAACATATCTTCGAGCCTGCCTATCGCATAGGAAGGCGCGCTCGTCGAATTCCTCCGTGAGAACTGGGAAATATTTGCGTGGTGTCCAGCCGACATGCCAGGTATTCCCAGGGAATTCGCCGAGCACTCTCTCCAATTGTTTCCAGATGCAAAGCCAGTCAAGCAAACGATGCGTCGAATCTCCGGCCCAAAGCGAACCGCAGTCGAATCTGAAGTCGACCGGTTACTCGCAGCAGGATTCATTAGGGAAATCAAGAAATCACAATGGGTGGCCAACCCCGTACTCGTAGAGAAGAAGCATACAGACATCCTTCGGATGTGCGTGGACTTCACAGCGCTGAACAAGTGCTGTCCAAAGGATCACTTCCCGCTACCCCGAATCGACCAGATCGTCGACTCCACCGCCGGATGCGCACGACTCTCCTTTCTGGATGCTTACTCAGGTTATCACCAGATAAGGATGAAGCAAGAAGACGAAGAAAAAACGGCGTTCATAACCCCACTCGGGGTCTACTGCTACACAACTATGCCCTTTGGGCTCAAAAACGCGGGTGCAACATACCAGCGCATGATGCAGGACTGCCTCAAAAAGCAAATCGGACGCAACGTCCAGGTCTACGTGGATGACATTGTCATTACCACAAGGGAAGAACACACACTACTCGACGATTTGAGGGAGACGTTCGCAAACCTCAAACGCTTCCATATCAAGCTCAATCCTAAGAAGTGCACGTTCGGCGTTCCAGCCGGGCAGCTCCTAGGGTACCTAGTCTCTGCCCGTGGAATCGAAGCAGACCCGGAGAAAATACAGGCCATCCTCACAATGCAAAGGCCTTCAAAGCTTCACGATGTGCAGAAACTAGCAGGACGAGTAGCAGCGCTCAGTCGATTCATCAGCAAACTGGGTGAAAAGGCTCTACCATTCTATCGACTGATGAAGAAGGCGGACAAGTTCGAGTGGACGCCAGAAGCTGAAGCAGCCTTCACAGATCTCAAGCGGATCCTCACAAGCCCTCCGATCCTCGTCGCACCTAAGGAACGGGAACCACTCTACCTGTATGTCTCGGCTACAAACAGGGTGGTGAGCACCGTACTGGTAGTCGAACGCATGGAGGAGGGGCACATCCAAAGCATACAACGTCCAGTCTACTACCTGAGCGAGGTTCTCTCCATATCAAAACAGCGGTACCCGCACTATCAAAAGCTGGCATACGCTGTATTCATGTCCTCAAGGAAGTTGACACACTACTTCACCGAGCACCCGATCACCGTGGTAAGTAACTCAGCAATCGGTGATATCCTCACAAACCCCAATGCAACGGGTCGAGTCGCAAAATGGCTCATCGAGCTGGCTCCAAGAGACATCAAGTACGAGCACCCGAAGGCTATCAAAGCACAAGTCCTACCCGACTTCACAACCGAGTGGATAGAGGCCCAATTACCTGGAGCACCAGACGTGTCCAATTCCTGGACCATGTACTTCGATGGGTCCAAGAAACACGAAGGCGCAGGCGCAGGCGTCATCCTCATATCACCAAAAGGGGACAAGCTACGTTATGTTTTGCAGATGGGATTCAAACTACCCTCCAATAACGAGGCTGAATACGAGGCTCTGATCCATGGCATGCGGATGGCAAAAGCACTTGGGTGCACTCGATTGATGATCTACGGCGACTCCAATCTCGTGGTGCAGCAAACAATGAAGGCCTGCGACGCAATCGCGGACAACATGATCGCTTATCGCGACCTGTACAACACACTGGAGGGCAGCTTCGAGGGCTGTGAGTTGAGGCACATAGGAAGGGAAAGTAACGAAGAAGCAGACATGCTAGCCAATCTTGGCTCAACTGGCGCACAAATTCCACCTGGTGTCTTCCTCGAGCGCATCGAACACAGATCTATCAAGGAGAAACGAGAGCCTCCTCCGTCGACTACGCCAGCCAAAAGCAAAGCGCCTAGCACAGAGGACCCCCCAGTCGAGGTACTCCTCATTGAGCCAACTTGGACTCAACCTTTTCTGGCTTACATACTCCGCGGCGAGCTACCAGATGACATAACCGAGTCCCGACGCGTGACTCGAAGATCAAAAGCATACACCGTTATCAACGGCGAGTTATACAAGCGCAGCATATCAGGTATGTTCCAAAGATGCATCGCATTCGAAGATGGCCAAGCCATACTTCGAGATATTCATGCAGGTACCTGTGGGCATCACGCCAGCAGTCGATCACTCGTAGCCAAAGCCTTTCGCGCAGGGTTTTACTGGCCTACAGCACTCAAAGACGCGGAGGACATAGTCAAAAGGTGCGTCGGCTGCCAGAAATTCGCAACAAGGCCGCACGCACCCGCATCGGCGTTGAAGACTATACCGCTGGCCTGGCCTTTCGCCCAATGGGGGCTCGATATGGTTGGGCCACTCAAAAAATCATCGCATGGCGGGCATACTCACCTACTGGTGGCAGTCGACAAGTTCACAAAGTGGATCGAGGCGGTCCCCATCACAAATTCGACTGCTACTACGGCAGTCAACTTCATAAAGAGCATCATCTACCGCTTCGGTGTCCCAAACAGTATCATCACTGATAACGGCACAAACTTCACGGCTGAGGAGTTCAAAACCTTCTGCAAAGAGCAGGACATTACGCTCAACTACGCATCCGTGGCATCCACAATCCAATGGCCAAGTCGAAAAGGCCAATGGACTTGTGACGAGGGATCAAGAAGCGCCTCCTGGTGCCACTCAAAAGAGCTGCGGGTGCTTGGGTCGAAGAACTACCATCTGTGCTATGGAGCCTACGCACAACTCCCAACACTTCTACGCAGTTCACCCATTCTTCATGGTCTATGGTGCAGAGGCAATTCTGCCATCAGATGTAAGGTTCAATGCACCACGAGTTGAAGCATACAATGAAGACGACGCAGAAGAAGCACTCGAAGACGCAGTCGACTTACTCGATGAGCGCGAGACACGGCCTTGGCCCGCACAGCTGTTTACCAGCAGGATCTCCGCAACTACCATAGCCGTCGACTGCGAACCAGGTCCTTTGTTGTGGCGACCTGGTTCTTCGACTGAAGCAAAAGAAGGTGCACAAGCTCGCTTCCCCATGGGAAGGTCCCTTCATCATCACGGAGGTCCTTGGTGGAGGCGCATATCGACTGAAGCACGCGAAGACAGGCGAACTCTCTCATAATCCTTGGAACGTTGCGCATCTGCGCCGTTTCTACGCATAAAGTGCTCACAGTCATACAATGTAATAGGCTATATGTCGGATGGCTGCAGGTTTCAGACGCGCTCTTTTCCTTACCAGGGTACCTAAGGGGACTGGAAGGTTTTTAATGAGGCGGCCTGCAGCCTAACATTCAAAAGAGGAATAAAATCAATGTTCCTTCGACTTCTTTGTGGTACTACCCGCATAATTCATACCTTAACCGCACCCGAAACCCTCGGGGGCTGTGTTATCGATCAAATGAGCTCTCGCTCTTGCAGAAACACAATGCCTTAGCCGCACCCGAATGCTCGGGGGCTGCGTAACAAGGATCCAAACAAAGAACACAAAAACTCTGCAGCCGCACTCGAATACTCGGGGGCTGCACAGTCATTGGTTCACAACCAACACATATTTCACAAACCCCGCTCGACTGACTCGGGGGCTCGACAAAAAATCAAAGTATACAAACTATACAATATACAAAGAGTCAAAAATTACACTCGGGGGCTGCCCCCTATACAAAAATTGCACTCGCAAACTATTCTAATCCTCAGGCTCGTCCTTTACGGGCAGCTCGGGACCGCAAAGCTGTTCGCGAGTGCACTCGATTAGTGTCTCCGCAGCTTGGATCGTGTCATCCAGGTCTCTTTGTTCGAGAACCTCTCCGGCTGCAGGTGTCCGCAACACCAACCTTGGTTTTCGACTACGCATATACGCCATTGCAGCGTTGGCTCCAATCACAAGTCTCTGAGACAGCAACTCTCGAATGGGATTTGTTTGACGGAAGATGTTCAACAAAGCACGAATCCCTTGTGGTTGTGGCCCCGCAGGAAAAAGAGTCTCGTTCAGGCGAATAAACGCTGCCCGGCATAACTCCAGCAGTTCAGCACTTCGCCAGACGCGATCCTTCAGGGTGGCGAGTATGCGGGCATGGTACCTATCAAGCCAAAAGTGTTGACGCCCAGTCGTAGGGTCGTCAACCACGCTATCCAGACGCCCTTCCACGCGAATCTTTTCAGCCTGGAAGTTGTCGACAAAGCCTACAAACACGGGCGCACCAGTCAGATCAAAAGGACAATAGCTACGCAAAAAGCTTGTAAACAGAGCAAGACTCGAACTTACACTCGAGTTGCCTGTTCACAAGATCCATCTCCCCGAGCACATATTCCTCGCGTTGGGTGGCCAACGCGGGTCTCGCCCTCAATCGATTCAGCTCAGCCTGGGCGTCCTTCAGATCTTGCTCCATTCTCACAAATTTGGCCTTCATAACTCCATCACCTTGGCATCATTTACCACCTGACCCTGGGATCGGGTGGTGATTGGAGCCTGCGAGGAACTAGTCGCAGTAGCAGGTTCTCGTGACTGTTCAAAGAGCATAATCACAAACACAAAGTTTGTGTCAGAAGCTAAAACTCATGTCATAAGCATACAACTCTTCGAGTGAAAGACATTAGCAAAAGACTATTTGCATAAACAAGGTAGCACAAACAAAGCGCAGACTCGCGCAGTTCAGAAGGTATCATTACAAGGCATAAAACAAAAGGGTACAGCTACCCTAAACCTAAGATTCGATTTCCTAAGCAGACGATTGGCAGTCTCGAGTGCCCGGCGCTCCATGGTGGTCATAAAAACCTCGGCCAGTCGCGCGGCGGCTCCGCTCACCCCCTTCAGAGAAATGGGCTTCCCATCTGGCTTCCGAGGGAACGCAGACAGTGCTGCCTCGTAGTCGCAATCTATCCCATGTCCCATAAGAAGCTTGATGGTGGACTCGGATCCGCGTACCGTGTTGGCGCGAGCGAAACCCGCCATGGTGGACGTCCCGGGGCCAAACACGTCGGCGAAGTCGTCCGCCGTCGACGGCACTACGCCAGTCGGGAACACCACCTTGTATACAGCGCCAAGTGTGCTCGTCGATTTGGCGAGTGCTCTTTCGCCTGGTTGCATAGGCGCCTAAGCCGCCCACAGCCTGTTCCAGCGAAAGATCCACTCGACCACGCAGAGGCCGGTGCGCCAACAGCTTCTGCACAATTCAAAAAGGCAAAAGTCATTTCATGACACTCGACAGTTATATCGTCATATCAAAAGGAGAAAAGATTACTCACCTCCCATGGCCTGCGCGAGTGCCGCGAGCTGGTCAGCATATCCTCGCTCGCGTGCAGCGGCTGAGTTGGTGGCGGCAGCCAGCTCTTTCTTCGACTCTTCGCGCTGCGCGGCGAGTGCATCTTCCAGCTCCTTCTTCTCGCCTGGCCCAGCAAAATCACGTGCATTCAATACTCGACAAAATCAAGCATTGCAAAAAGAAATTCAGCAAAAGCAAAAAGGAGAACTCACGACTGAGCCGCTCTAGCTCGGCGCGCATGGTATCCCTCTCCTGCTCCACCTGGACATAAGCCTTGGCGGAATCTGCCAAGGTGTGGTAGAAGGGCTGCAAGCACACGAATTCAGCAAAAATTCAAACTCTCACAGTCCCAACTAAACGGGTCAAGCAAAAAGTACTTACGTGGTTCATCCACGGCTCAGAAGCCGCGACTGATGTCCCGACATCTGGGTTCCTTGGCGTTTCAGTGACAGCATCAGTGGCCATTGGCTGGGCAGCCTCGTTTCCAGTCGGTGCAGAATTCGAGTGCTCCAGGGTTGGAACATTCTCGACTGGAGGAGTCCCAGGCTGATTGTTTTCAGCGCTGTGAGCAACACAACAAAGCAAAAAGACGGTCAGCACAAATATGTGACAGCACAAAATTCTCATATCATACTCAAAAAACACATACCTGTGCTCCTCATCTTCCTCATCTTCGGAGTCGCCAAAAATTGGTCCCCCAAAGGCTGGGGTACCACTCGACTGAAGAGGAAGAGTTGAGCTTGTTGAGCACGCACGCAAAGGAGCGGCTTGGAAAACAGGTGGTGAGCCTGATTCCTCGTCATCCTCCAAGCCCTGCCCCTCGCGGGTGAACTCACAGCAGAAGGCGCCTTCTTGGCCAGTCGACGCCGCTTCGGTGGCGCGGTATCGACTTCTTGGTCAGCGGTGGCCTTGTCTTCAGATTGGACCTCTTCTGCTGCTTCCTCCTCGACCTCCTCCACATGTGAAGTGGTGGCAGAAGGGATGGGCGACTGATCCCCTTTCGGGTCCACCACCTGTACCTGGTTTCTTCAGTCTCGCCATTTTCAGGCAGAGGAGGAAGGGAGGCAGCAGTCGAGTGACCCTGCATAGCATACATCACAAATTGCAAAGTCAGAATCAAAAATCGCATATCGCAGAACATACGAGTGGCAAACTCTTCATTGCAAGCAGGCTATAACACATACATACCTCAAGCAAAGGGTTCTCCAACCCATATGGTTCAACAGGGCAGTCGACGTTGCAAGTGTCGCTGCGTCAGTTGGTGATGTGCCGCACATGCGTCAGCAGCTCATTCCTTGACAGCTCCTCTGGGTTCATTCGAGTGAGTCACCCGCGCCTCATACTCCCACATGGGGTGCGCTCGGGCACGGATGGCCACACCCGCCTCTTCACAAAGGTGGCGATCAAATGGATGCCTGTGACCTTGTCCAGCATGCCTCCGATCCGAGCCAGCAAAGGGCTTGCCTCCTCCATTTCTTCGGCTGAGAGTTGGTGATCCCACGCCTTGGTCCTGGTGAAAGCAGCAGTCGAGAAAGGGGCGGCTGCATCCTGCTCGACAGTCGCATAAAACCACCCCTTCCTCCAGCCTTGGCGGAGTCGACGGTCTTCAGGCGGAAGTAGCGGGTGTCGCTGCGCACCTGGATTCCACAGCCGCCAACGGGGTAGGTGCGACCACCTCCTCTGTTCGGCCGTACCATGAAGATGGCTTTCCACAGCGCCCAGCTGGGTGCGACGCCGAGGAAGCACTCGCACAGCGTGATGAAACACGCGATATGCATAATGCCATTTGGGGTGAGATCATGGATCTGCACCCCGTAGGCAAAAAGAAGACCACGAACGAAGTCGTGGAGGGGAAGCGAAAAGCCCCTAGGCAAAAACTCCGCAAAACAAACACGCTCGTTGGCGCGTGGTTCGGGGAGTACCTCCTTGGGCGACGGCGCGCGGACGGCGAGCTGCTCCGCGGGTGGCAGATACCCTGCTCGCGGAACTTGACCAAATGGGCGTCCTTGATGGTGGACTTCGCCCAGTCCCCGCTGCCCTTCTTCAGCGCGGCGGACGCAGATGTACCCGCCACGGTCTTCTTGCCCTTGGCCGCATCGGTCGCGGCAGCGGCGGCGGCACCACGCTTGGAGCCTCCACCTTTCGCCATTGCAACGATGGATGAGGGTGGAGAAGAGAGCTTGGGCGCAGAGCAATGGAGGTGGGCGCGAGGAGGAAGATGAGACGAGGGGCGGCGCAAAGAGGCAAATGGCAAGTAAAAAATTCTGCCAGCGCTGTCTCCCCTATTTACCACAGATCGCAAAACGATCGCAACCGTCAAAACAAAGGCATACGCTCCGCGCGAAATCTAGCCATACACGTGGCGGCCGCGGAGGGCAACCGTCGCGGCCACTCCGCCCACTACGCACGGGAAACTAGGAAACCATCATCACGCCCCGTGAAAACCGCGCCAGAGCGGTCAAATCAAGTCCAAACGGCGCATCTTGGTCAGCTCTGCAAAAATGGGCCCAACAGAAGTGTCACGTCCCATCAGTCTTACCAGGCACGCCACCGCTTGTCAGAGATGGCAGTCGCAAAATGCGTCATTGCTGACGTTATTCATATTGCACAACTGGCACAAAAGTCACTCGATGATTCATTCGAATGATGTCACACCATAAACTCGATGGGTTTTCCAGCAAAGGTCATAGATGCCAGTCGAAGGACTTTCGACTGCAACATCATACTCCCATCGGGAGCATATCAAAAATTTCTTTGACTAATATGTGCAGGGTAAAAGATTTTGAGATTATCCTCCATTGCAAGCAATAAAGCACAATCTCGGGGGCTACTCCCATCGGGAGCGCTGTCGCGCACCCGATAGAATATGGCAAAGTATCAGTCGACAAATCATTCGACTCAGTTCATAAGCAAAATCATACTCGAAATATTCCCGAGTTGATCCGACGATCCTTGGATGCTGCATGCATAGTGCAAAGGTAAGACCCGCCGATCAGTCGAGCTGGGCTAAGGACCGCTCCAGCAGCGTTATCCTTAAGTGTTCCGTGTCAGCAGACATGATGAATAATCCCCGACGGACGCGTTGGGTAGATTCAAAATTATGCTGCAGTTCGATTCCGTAAGACCTCAACGGCCGTTTCGAGTCTGTCCAGTTTGTTCCAGATTCGAGTCCGGGGACTCGAGTTTGATTGAAAGCTAGTATGGTTTTGCCACAAATGGTAGTTAACTGGCCCCGATCCGTCGTGTGTGCCGGGCCTGCTAAGCTAATATCCCTTGACTATCATAAGCAAAAACTCATAGTCGATGAAACACTCGACATAGCCAACATGTGCTATTTCATAAGAATTCTAAATACAGATGCAAAAAATGTAACGTGCATGATGTATGAGTCCATGCCCGACTCTTCGAATCAGACAAGTACTCGGGGGCTACTGACATGGGTATGCCTATCGGGTACCCTACCATGAGGGTACCTGGTGCACGTATCGACTAGGCCCAACTATCAGAGCCTACATGAAGCCCATGAAGGGAGGCCCACGAAGATGGAGTATCCTCCAAGTTTGGCGAAACAATAGTCGGTTTAGAGTTTCCTTACTTGTAAATCGAGTCGGTTACGAACACCCGAGACCCAGCCTATTATTTAAGGACTGGGAGGGCCATCGAACCAGACACGTACTTTCAGAGCCACCAAAACCCTAGCGAGATCGACATCTCGCCGGGACCCTTGTAACCATCATATTCACAAAGCAATAACAGACAGGCAGGACGTAGGGGTGTTACCTCCACACGAGGGCCCTGAACCTGGGTAAAATCTTTGCCCTGCTTGTCAGCCGACGATACTTCCAGCTCTACCACGTTCTCTCCCCATAATCATAACCTAGGGATCTCAACTATGGGTCTTGATGAGTCTACCCCTCGTCAGTAACTCTATATAACATCCCTCAAAATTATGATCTCACCTGGACAATGTTCATTTTGGAAGCTGCGCCATCCCTGGAGGAGTTTTATATGCTAGTACGTTCTCATCTTAAGCTTGTTCTTTTTTCAATTGGTTGCTCCACGACATGACGGAACGACTTCTCTTGCATGGTTACACACACCTGTGCTTCACTTGGACAAACCTTAGTTTGCGGCAGCATTAACCTGTTCCATTTACTCATGCCCTATGCGTGGAATGCAGGTGATGGATCATCCGTGCGAAATGCAAATGGATGAGGAGAAGAGGAGGGTAGACTTGTATAGCGAGAATAAGGGTGTACAGTGGGAATCAACTGCATCGGATTTCAAGCACCACCGTCTTACCAAGCTCATCATCTTCTGCTTCGAGTCTAAACCGTACATGGCGTACCATGTCAGGCGTGTCATGAGAGCAGCGGTGAACCTACAGGACGTCTACCTATATAACAGACTGACATGTAGGAGGTGCGCTCACTTGGAGAAGCCGACAAGGTTTCCGATGTCAGAGAAGCAGAGGTGTGAAGATACGGAGATAATGACCCGGGGCGTCGAGTCACCTGCCAGAATTCACTTCCTGAACCCGATGAAATGAGCGCTGATCATGATGTACCAATACCTCCGTACTTTGTGTTCCAACAAAGATAGCTGGAAAGCTTTTCAGGAAGTTTAACGAGTCGGTTCGAGTACTTGTTTAGATAAAGGGCTCCAGTCTAGCCTAACGCATCTACCCTATTACTTGCGGAAGGTTTTCCTGTCTGATCTGCTTCTGTAGCTGTAACAAAAGCCTGGTGTAATCAAAACCGGTTGAATGTAAATTAGGCACTTGCAAATCGTTCCATGAATTACCTAATCCCATATTACTATAAGTAAATTTTAGACCAAGTTTGTAAGAGTTATATTGGATCTTTAATCGAATGATTTGGTTTTCTATATTTGTTTTTGTGCTGAGTGCATTGGTTGATTTGTTTCTTTGAAAACATATTTTGATCATGATACTGAACTATAAGTAAGGTCAGCAAATGTCACTTATTTTCACGTAGGGCAGAACAGAACGTATTATTTTATTGGGGATTGCTAGCAAAGTGACAAGCAGCAAACGTTGAGAACCTGGAACAACATCATTGAGTTTCAAGCATTATTTTATTTTTTCTGAACTTTACATGCATCATTTTGAGCAACAAAACTATGCACATGGAACCTGAAGCATGAACGTTGTTCAGTGAAGGCCCCGGAATCAAGTAAAGTATACGATCTGATGCTGCTTATACAATCTGATGCCGCTCTTTATTGTATTTAAATTAAGTTTTCTTCTGATTTGATAGATCTGGGAGGAGTCCTGAGGTGAGCTCGAGCTTACTGGCATCCTCTTCATCTGCCAAGTTCACGGACCTTTTTTTCCAGCTTACTGACCTTTAGTGCTCTGTGCTCTGGTTCAGGGGATGGTGGCGTTGCTATCTAACGTTTTATGCAAATTCAGAATTTTCAGACAGATGGAAGGAGTACATTGATGGTTATCTAACGTTTTGCGTACATGTGTGTTGCTTTTGGACGGTCTGCATATATTGGTGTATGTTGCCTTCTTATCACTCTGCATACTCAATTTGAATCTATAAATTACTTCATAATTTCTATGTAATTTTATGTAATCTGCATACCTCCGTGTATAATTTATATTTTGTACTTGACAGAGTCCAAGAACAGAGTAGGTGGTCTCTGAGAACTGATGTAACAATCTTCATAACCACTTCCCAGCAACTAAAAACATGTTGTTGCAAATATAAAGATCCTCATATATGGCAATTATCTTCACTTGTCAGAGGCTCTACTAGCTGCTGCCTGCAGGGGATAATGGCGCAATAATACAGTTTGTTTCCCACATCAGAAAACCAAGAAGAAGACCAAGAGGAGGAAGAAGCAGCAGTCACTGTTGATCCTTCAGCTTCTTCCTGGGTTGTATGACTACTGATATTCGTGAGGGTGTGTGTGTCGGACATTCAGGACGATGTGAGTCGACAAACACCAAGATGAAGAATTCTTATGTCGAGGGCGTGCACTCAGCGGATCACCTGAGATGGCATGAGAGGGCGATCGCTCTCTGTTCCTGTCTACAGTGGATTGATGGCTGAGATGACTCAATACTAGTAGCCCTTAAGACTTGTAAGTTCTTATATGATGCCCGTTTATGTGAGGAGGCAGGTAACTACTTCAGACTATGGTAACAGATAATACAATTTATTGGTGAAGAGCAGTAGCCATTTTATGGAGCCAATGGCTCTTCCTGAACTTTGTTGAGCGCCCATCATTGATGGTGATTGCAGTAAAGGGCTTGTAAGTAGGAAGGCAGCTCGAAATGAGGAGTCGACGGGGATCGGAAAGGTCGTGCGACTCGCGGACTCGTGCCAAGGCTTTTTTGGGTGAGCTTCTTGCTGCCATGGCCACCAAGGCCGGAGCAATACTCTGAACTAGATCATTTAGGCGCGCGTTGCCGCGCCCGTGCATTAAGTAAATAATGATAAAATTGTGTGCTGAATAATGATAAAAATTATACACAATTGTATTGATAAAGCACACAAAAGACAGGATATTGTTCTGCAAAAGATGCAAAAGAAATTTCAGATACCATCATCCCAATATCACTGAAATCCAAATGCAAATGATCAGTCATGGTTATTGAAATGTGGTGGCCTATTGCAGTATATAACCTGAATTATTTAGCTACTGAGTAAGACTTGCCTACATGGGCTGTGGGTAATCTTTCTAGGCATGGCTAACACAGTGCTGAGTGCGGAGAATGATTTTGTTGATGAACTATTTACTGATGCAGCTTCTCTCTCAATCAGCTTTGGTTTTAAGCTACTTGTACACTCCTAGCAAGGTCAACCAACCACATGTGGACTCCCATTTTCAATTACCAAATTCTCACTCGTGATAGTGAGTTAGTGACCCTAACTAATCTGCAAGTGCAAAAGAAGTCCAGGTACCATACCAATATTTCTTTGCTCCGAAGGCAAAATGATCAGTCATGGATAATGAAATGTGGCAGCCTATTCACATATATATCCTGAATTAATTCGAAGAGTGAAACGCACCCGAGGTCACCAAGTTGCACGAAATGTTAGTATTGGTCACCAAGTTGAAAAAGCTCAAAACGTGGTCACGAAGTTGTGTATTAGCGAATTTTTGGTCATTCCGTCATGACGGACGTTAAGTCGCTGACGTGACAGTTTATTTTTTTACAGAAAACACCTTAAACTTTTGTTACTTCTAATTGTTTGGTCCTTTTCAATATTTGTTTTTCACAGAAAACACCCCAACTTTTGTTTCATCCAATTGCTAAGTACTTATTTTTTTATTTTTTCTTCTTTTTACAATAACTCCAAGCGAACCCGTGCGCCGGCCGCCGGCCGATGGAGCCCTCTCGAGCTCCACTAGGTCGTCTGCGTCGATGGCATGCAGGCGCCACTCCATGGCCGCCGCCAGATCGGCCCAGGCGTCGTCTCGGGCCGCGGCGATGCAGATGCCCGACTCCCGCTCACGCTGCAGGCGGACCGGTTCCGCGCCGCCGGGGACGCCACGCAGCTGGCCGAGGACGTCCGAGTGAAGGCTCGTCTCGCCACACCTCCTGGCACTCCACTCGTTCCGCACACACGCAGGCCAGCGCACACAGTACTGCACTGCACTAGCTAGCTAGCAGCAGCGCGCGCAAGCACGTACATGTACTGATGTACTGCACTAGCTAGTACGCGCGTACATGTGCTGCACTAACCCAGTAGCACCTAGCGCACGCACGCGACCACTTCTGGGCTGCAAATCGAGCACGGCGAGGCGAACATGCCGACGCTGCGACGCCGCCTTTATCACCTCTTCTCCTCTTCTATATAACCTCCTCGTCGTGCCCTACCTTTCCACCAAGTTTCGCTTGCTGGAGTGTTGTGTATGATGGGAACGTCATCGGCGTCCCAGAGCGCGCGCACGTCGGCATCGAGCTCCTCCCCGTCGACATGAGCAGCTCCGAGCTCTCAAAAGATGTCAACCAACTCGAAATTGGCTACAGCTTTTCCCCCCTCGAGACACACTTGTAGGGATGTAGTGGTCGACGGGATCGACTTAGTCTTCCCCAACTCCGGCTCCAACCGCCACCGCTCGATCTCCTCTGATGTGGCATCCTAGTCTTCACCGACGGTTCCTGAAGGATTCCGGGGTACCTCTCTCTGAAGAGCCACGCCTCCCCGAGCTTGCTACGGGACCTGCCCCCGTCTCCGCCGTCCATCGCCGTCCCGCCCCCGCCGTTGCGTGGCTCCTGCCGCGGGACAGGAACAAGTTGCCGGAGGCTGCTTATGCTTCTCCGCCCACCCCGGGCTCGCCGCCGGCTGCGCCGTGTGCTCGTCATGACGGTCGGCTGCCCCTGAGCTCGCTCTGCTCTGCGCCCACAAAGTGCATACAAGTTGTTCGACATAATGTCTATCCTATATTACATCCATAGGGATGAATAGATGAGAAGGAAAATCATATAGGGTGCATTTTGTAAAAACAATAAACTGCCACGTCAGCGACTTAACGTCCGTCGTGACGGAATGACCAAACATTCGCTAATCCACAACTTCGTGACCAAGTTTTAAGCTTTTTCAACTTGGTGACCAATCCTAACATTTCGCGCAACTTGGTGACCCTGGTGTGTTTCACTCTAATTCGAAAGTTTGACACACACATGTTGAATACTTGAATCACCAGTACTAATGGGAGTAGTTGTTCTGTTTATCACAGGTTGATCTAAGAGATCTATTTTCCCTTTCACTATCTTCCACACCAACTATTTATTGTACAAAATACTAATAGCGCTTCAACGATTAAAGGCACCTCTTGTGCTCATAATCACCTCCCTCGTAATGGTTTCCTCGTACGTCTGGTTGCCGAACTTCCAACTGCATAAGGAACATATGCAAAGATAATACCATGCACGTTGGAACAAATTCTGGCTTTAATATTTCTCAGGTATGTGACTTTGCTCAACCTACAAATCAGTGCTACATGTATATAGTAGTTTAATTGTAGGGGTACGAATATTAAGTGGAGAACCTTCAATTAGATCTAGCAAAATAAAATAGTGGCACTATATCCTAAAATATGAAAAGATACCGCATAAGCACATACGCAAGATAAAAAAGATACGTTACAGGTTGAGCGCAAAAAAAGCAATTTATTTCCAGAGCAAAATAATACGACAGGCTACACTCTAAACTGATCATGCATTATACTGTAGATTTTTGTACATGGCAGATGACTGTAATATGCAAAGTAAATTTACTATAGATGGAGTCCAGCTAACCCGAAACAAAAATAAAATTTCACACCTCCATATAGCACAAATAGCAGGGCAGCAACCGGGAAGGGGGAGATATATAATCTGGATGTCAACTGAGCCTGCAGGAGTGCAGGCTGGCTTTATAAATCTACCTGGAAGCAAATCATCAAGCATCCCACGATCATAAATCAAAAATGCATAATCACTCCAGAAATTAACCAAGTACACTCCAAGAAAATTTAACTAAATAATGGACTCGCAATCTTCCATGCAATTTTTGTGAATACAGCACCTAGGGTTCACCCAAGGTCGCACGAGGTAGACCCGCGGACTCGATGGTGTGTGTGCGTACTCCTCGCTTTGGTCAGCAACGTTGCTATGGGGAATTTTAAACAATGCAAATGATATGTATATAGGTGTGTGTACCAATTTTAAAAATTGTAAACAGGCATGTATATGAAGGAAAAAAGAAGAGGTAATGTAAGTAAATTATAGAAGAGGTAATGTAAGTACGGACCTGGCTGGCCGCCGGCAGCCATTTCAAGTACCGGTCAAGAATTCCACAATCAATTCAACTCCAGAAATCTCCGAATTCCACAGCCAATGTAACTCCAGGAAACTCGGAGATTCAACGAAATGAGAAGAGCTGAACCAGGATGAACACAGCCTGCGGAGAATGTATTTAGTAATTTAGAATCGTCGAGAATTCATATGTTGAGAAAATGGCGAATTCGCGGGACAAAAAATCAGCCTAGCAGTACACCATTGGAGCTCCGAGTTCTGCTCGACTGGAAGTGGAGGACCGAGGCAATACATTTTATAGGGGAGGATAAGCAATGTAGTAACGTACCATCATCATTTCCCACCGGCGATCTGCGGTCGATTACTGCCATTAACACGGCCTTCACTCGCGGCCATCAAGAACAATCACCAACGACGAATCAGTTAACCTCCCTGGCACACCACCTGCTGATGCCCGCATGGGAGGTCCGATGGCCCGCTAGATGCACGGGTCAGAAGGGCTTGTCCGACCGGCCGCATCGCGTGCGTCGTTGCCGCTCGCCGCATCGTCTCCTTCCCTACCGCCTCAATCCTCTCCTCTGCTCTTGGTTTCTCGATCTGAAGTAAATCGTGGGTACTCTGAGTGGCCGAAGCCGAGAGGCCACTCTTGAGTCTTGATAGTAGCGGATCCTTCGGACTCAACGGTCCAATAACCAAGTTAATGGGCCTTCACGGATTATTTTGGCCCAATTCACCACAGAAGCTCTATTCGATGGGCAGAGCTCACCCCGGGCGTTCGGTCTGTTCGGTTTGCTCGGTCCGGTCTTTTCGGTCATCCAAAATTTCGGTCATCTAGAAACGCTACCCGAATTACGGCCGGTCTTTTCGGTCTTTTTGTATTCGGTCTTCGGTCTTTCGGTCCGGTCTTCGGTCATGACCAAATAGACCGAAAAAAGGAAATAACAGCAACACAATCTCTTGTTATATTTAGCTCATCCTCATAGTTATATTCCTTCAGCTCATCCTCATGTTCAAATGTCATCTACAAAAGACAGCAACACAATCTCTTGTTTAGATGCCAATACAGAAATATATAATCATAAGCATGCGTACCACTAGCAGTCTAGCACTAGCAGAATAGTCTAGCACTAAGCCTGATCTAGCACAGTCCGGCAACAAAATTACAGGGAAACAAGAACCAAGCTTGCTGTGTGCTTGGCATGCGTACCACAATCTCTTGTTCTAGTAGACATGGGAGGAGGCGGAGAATGGATGGAGGTCGCTGGTTCCAGGCGGCAAGATGGATGGATACGTATGCGTACCACAAAATTTTAGGGAAACAAGCGGCAGGGATGGAGTTAGGTCATGGAAACGAGCGCTAGTGCTGAAATTGGGGAAAAGAAGTAGGGAACTAGGTCTCGATGGGCTGTGCTACATGCTAGAGTACACGAGTTGGCCCTGAATGTCTAATTCGCATCGCTAGTTCGGTCCCTTCGGTCATTTCGGTCCTCAGCTCGTGATAACCGAACAGACCGATATTATTTCGGTTACTTGATTCTCAGGACCGATATTATTTCGGTTACCCGAAATTCTGGGTATTTCGGTTTCGGTCCCGGTCTTTTCGGGTTCGGGCTTCGGTTTCGGTTTTTTGTACCCGGGTGAGGCAGAGCAGCGTCCCCAAGGGACAAGAGTCCCAAGTCGGCTAGCAAGTGCATCCAACGGCCAGAAATACCCAGATGGCGCGATCGGACGACCAATATTGCTGAGGGCGTGAGAGGCTTTGTGTTTGGCTTAGTTATAATGTCCCTAATTTGCAAGTTTGGAATACCAAAGCCGCCCAAGTACTTCGGCATGCAGACGGATTCCCAGTTGACAAAGCACTTGCACCGACAACCCTGAACAACAGCATTGAGTTCCAAGCCTTATTTTCCTTTTTTGAACTTTACAAGCATCATTTTCAGCAACAAAACTATGCACATGGAACCTGAAGCATGAACAATTGATGCTCTGTGCTGACCTTTGGTGCTTTTTTTTCCAGTTGACCTTTTTTTCCAGCTTACTGACCTTTGGTGCTCTGTGCTGGTTCAGGGGATGGTGTCCATGGTAGCCGTGTTGTTTTCTTAAACAATTGTGATATATTAATCAAATTACATTATTCTGATTACAATCATTCAAAGCTTCAGACTGTTTCTTATAAATTCGCCCAACTTTTGGTCAAATTTTCAACTTTTTCCAAAAACAAAACTGGTAATAAAAATCACGCAAAATGTTGAGCAACCATTTTTAAATTTCAGAACACTATTCGATTTTTTCAAAGTTTAAACAAGCATTATTCAATTGTAACATCCCCAGTTTAGGTTAGTGGTAATTAGGTTTTTGTGCATCATCACCAGTGCATGCATTTAATTTGAAATCAAGAAACATCTCAATTCAAAATTAAGGAGAAATCCTTAAGTGCCAAAACTTTTTCCATTTCAGAAATTGATTAAACATTTAATTTTTTAAATCAAAAGTGTGTGAATTTCTATAGATTTTTTTGTGTGAATTTCTATAGATCAATGGTTGTTGTAGAAATTTATATACTTGCAAAATACCCCAAGTGACAAAGTCCATTCAAAATTGTTATCTTTTTTGTCTCCTTCCTCCTTCCGCCGAGCACCATGCTGGCTGTGGCTCTACAGTCCCTTCTTTTTCTTCTTGCTCCTACACGAGAGTGCTCACCGTGGCATAGAGAGGCCACAGTAAATGTTCACTAACTAATCTCAGGAAATGTGAGAAATCGTTTATATGGATGCTTAGAAGTTTTGTCAGAATTTTTAAATTCTTTCAAAATCTGATACAAAAATTCAAATTTTCAAGAAAAAAAATACATGTTCCCTGATTGATCTTGAAAAAATTCAGATAATTGATCGACATTTTACTTTGGTCAGTTTTGGATAGAGTGGCCCAAATTTTGGTTCAATTTTCAACTCTTACGCCAAAAAATAAAAATAAAAACCCCGTAATACAAAAATCACGGACAATTTTGACCAACCATTTTAAATTTTGACCAAGTTTAAAATGTTTTGTAAAAAATATGTTCATCAATTGAATAGGACTTCTGTTGACAGGGGCGGGGGTATGTGAGAACCCGGTCAAATCATTAATTCTTTGTATAAACCTATTTGAGCTTCATTTCCTAGTAAAACATGTATTTATGGTGACAAAAGTTGTTTCCGAGTTTTTAAAAAATGGTCCTATCTTGGGTTTTTGACTATTGGGAGTTGACTCTTTGGCTTAGAGTTGACCTTGAGTTGGTGTTTGGTAAGAAAACATTTTTTGGTTACGAATCAGATTCATTGCTCTCTATGTGCTATAATAATGACGTTCTATCATTTTCATGGAGTGAGCAATTTTTCCTAACTGTGTGTGCCTCGCTTAATAAGAGGGTGCTCATGCACCCCCTATCACCATATTGATTTTTGATCAACTGTAACATCACTAATTTAGGTTAGTGTTAATTAGGATTTGTTTTGTGCATCATGAGTACTGCATGCATTTAATTTGATGTTGAGATAGATTTGAATTCAAAATAAAAGAAAAAACTGAAACGCTTAAACCTCTTTCCATTTTCGAATGTTTTTATTGGACATTCACAATACCCCAAATTCATTTAAAATTGTTCTATTTTAAGCTAAAATCATGAAAGCCAAGGGGGATTCTATAAATTGTTCTTGGTCTTTCTTCCTCCTCCCCTCCCTTAATCACCACAGTGGTCTTCGCTCTATCGTCCCTTCTTTGTCTTCTTGCTCCTCCATGAGAGTGCTCACTTGGCCACTTTGGCACATCGAGGCCACATAAGGAGCCTAGTGTGACATATTCGAACAAACTAATGTTGTCAAATAAAAAATCTAGAAAAAACTCTCTAAGTCAATAAATATTCACTAATCAATCTAACAAATTATGTGAAATCTTTTCTCTCGATATTTAAAAGTTTGGTCATTTTTCTTATATTTTCCCAAATTCCGATTAAAAAAATTCAAAATCAAAGTATAACAAAAAATCTACTAATTCAATAATATGTGATTGATCTTGAACATTCTCGCACAATTGATCAAAAAAATAATATGGTCAGGTATGGATAGAGTCGCCAAATTTTTAATTTTTAACTTTGCCCCAAAAGTAAAAATAATAGAACATGGGAATACAAATATCACAAAAAAAATGCAACCATTTTAATTTGGAAACAAGTGTTCTGCCCAGGGGATAGCTGCCCCCCTCTCATCCATCACTGGATTAATGATTTTAAGATATGTGTCTGACCTAGTTAGCGGTTTTGTTAGCAAGATGTGTGTGGTGATTATGTTCTTAATAATATTCTCATGTCTTTGGCAGCACACATCACATCATACACATGCATCACTTCCCCTTTTCGTTTACCGTGCTTCTTTATCTTCATGTTAGTTGGTTGGATATACAACATACGACATGTTGGGAATCAATATTCATACATATGTTGCTGTCATGCACCTATCATATCACATGCAGCTTGTCTTTAGTGTATACCGCTAGTTGGTAATTAATTATACATGCATACTGTTAGCCAAAAAAAACAAATATCTCATTTTTCAGACTTGTCGTTGTGTATCCATTGCAAGCATGTATGAGGCAAATAGTACTGACACAACATGTTGCACGGATCTTAAGGCCAACATGGACGAAGGATGCTCGGGGACAATTATCCCCCTTGGTAGCAAATCCACACTATTTTAATTTCGTAACCTCGGTCGATTTTTTTAATCAAAGTTTGAAAATGGTTTGTAAAAACATACGCTAATCAATAGTAACATTCCCAATTTTAGGTTAGTGGTAATTAGAGTTTGTTTTGTGCATCGTGAGCATTGCGTGCATTTAGCTTGAAGCTCATAAGATTTGTATGCAAAATAAAAGGGAAAGTCTTAAATGCCTAAACCTCTTTCCTTTTTTAAGTGTGGTCTCTAGAATTTTTGGACATGCAAATAACCTGAAATCTATTCAAAATTATTCTGTTTTTAAGCTAAAATCTTGAAAGCCACACGGCCACGGGGGTTTCTTCAGTTTCTTCTTCCTCCTCCCGCACGGGGCCGCCACCGCCGCCGCGCCATGATTCGCGTCGCCGCCTTGCTCCGACTGTAGAAGGGCGCCGTCGCCACGAAGAACCGCCCGCCGCTTCTCTCTTCCTCTCCCCGCCGCGCGCGAAACCCTAGCTCTCGGCCGTCGCAGTTTGCCGCCGCCCCGGACAGTTCCGAGAATATCCAAAGCTCCGCCTCCTCGTGTGCAACCTCCTCTAAAACCTACGCGTGCCGGGAAGCCTTCCGTCGCCGGAATCAGACCCTCCTCCTCCAACTCCGGCTGCCGTCGACTCGCTCGTCTGCGGCTTCGCCCCACCTCGCCGACGACTCCAAACTGCTCCCGGTGAGTCTGCGTTCAAGCGTTTGCTATTGCTGTGACTGTGATAGATATTGCCACGGTTCTTATCATTTACTTCCACCATAGTGCCGGAGATTCAGAGTAAACGTCCAACTAAAAATCTAGAAAATTGTATCTGGCTCAGATCCTATTGTGTTGACACCAACCGCAGAAACACATAACTCAAGGGATACTCAGCTTCTACACAGCCTGCCCAAAATGTGCACAAATATTGCAGATAGACCGGCTGGAATTATTTGATACTGCTCGGTCGGTTAGGTAATCGTGGCGATTGTGATCGGCACGGCATAGGGAGAGTCAGAGATTGAACATGTACAGTGAAGTATAACTAATGAGAAATCAATATTTGCGTCATTGGTTGGAATTTTCATACTAGTTTGTGATAAGGAGGAGTGTCCAGTGTCTGCTACTCCCATTGCAGTTATGCCTTCTTCTCTGTGGCAAGGGTGCAAAGTTGGCCGGATCGTTGTTGAGCGGTGTTTCGATCTTCATGCTTAGAGTTCTAGAGGTTGTGTGGCCTTCGCCCCGTGGTGTTCATGTCCGTTGTATGGTTTTCATCCGGTTTCTCCAGCTGATAGACCCGGCACCTTTTGCTTAATTAATGAATAAGACAAAGCTTTTGCCTTCCTTTCAATACTTGTAATTTGCTGCTTTACTTCATACTGGTTTGGCACTGTTGTGACTGTGATAGATCTTGCTATATTCCACCTTTTGGTCATCAGACTTCGAAGCAGAACCGGCCTACGCCGAAGCTCGTTATCCCTGGCCTACTCTGGAGCCATGGAGGTGAGTTCCTGTTCTCTCCTTCCTTTGAATATCTTTTTTTTTTTCAAGACAGTTCTTCGTCTAAAACCAGGGATCAAAACTCATATTTCAGACCGAGCCAAAATTGCTTATCCGAGCCTTCCAAAATTTACTCAAAGCTGCATCTTTGCGAACTACGACATTAGACGAATTGTATATGTTGAAATAATCAAAAGCTGCATTTGTGTGACGGTCAAATTGTGTATCTTGAACTAAACAGAAGCTGCATTTTATGCAGGAAGGCAATGGAGTTGGAGATGATCGGATCAGCAACTTGCCCAACGACATACTGGTCAACATTCTTGGCCGACTCAAGTTACTCCAAGCTGTGAGGATGAGCATCCTCTCCAGACGGTGGATCCAACTTCTAGCCGAGCTCCCGCGACTTAAGATAAGTGCTCGGGACTTCATGCGCCCAGGAAGTAGAATGTCCGATGGTGAATTCCGTCGGATCAGTGCTGCCGTGGTTGAAGCGACAAAGAGCATGCTGGCACGCAGGGATGGATGCACCATCCGCCTCTTGACCACGGAGTTCTTCTTGACAGATGACGACGCCCCAGTATCCATTGGACGTACTGTTGGCGATGCCATGGCGACGCACAAGATTGAGGAAGCCGAGTTCAATGTTTGGACAGTGAAGGCACGCCTGCGGTGCACTAGTGATGATCTGGTGAACTTTGGGGCACAGTTTGTGTCATTTTTTCATGCGTGTCGGAATGCGTTTGCTGGTCTGACACGCCTCTTCTTGGAGAATTGTACTTTTGCTGAACATGACTTCGTCTCCAACATCCTCGGGACTTGCAAGCAACTAAAATATTTATGTTTTATCAATTGTTACACAGAGGGTTTTGTAGAACTCCAAGTTGAGCACGCAAAACTCATTGAGCTCAATTTTGTCAATTGTGGTTTTGACAAAGTCCAACTCAAGTGGCTCCCAAGACTCACCCGAACAACCTTCGAGAGTTGGAGTACTTTCGAAGAACTACCACTGTCATTTGGTCATGTCCCATTGCTCGATGTTTTGACCCTCAAAAACACTGCTCTTAGTTGGCACAAAATGGTCACTTTAAGTACTCTGCTGTTTGAGACCCCTGTACGAGACCTGCGGTTGGGGTTTACAAGTGAAAAGGTATGTCGGGATTAATGCCTTGTTCTTGCTTCACTTGTTCTCTACTCATCCTATCATGTGTTTATTGTTGTAGATTTGGGTTCAACCAGAGTGCCTAACCAGAAGGCTGGCATCTGCGTTCCATCGGCTAAGGGTTATAACTCTATATAACATCCCTGAAAATTATGATCTCAAGTGGACAATGTTCATTCTGGAAGCTGCGCCATCCCTGGAGGAGTTTTACATGCTGGTATATTCTCATCTAAAGCTTGTTGTTCTTTTTTAAGTGGTTGCTCCACGACATGACGGCATGTCTATGCACCTAAAGCTTGTTCTGTTTTTTGTTTTGAGCAATTTCTCTATTATTTCCCTTGCATTGGTTACATGCACCTGTGGACAGACTTTAGTCTGCGGCAGAATTAACCTGTTCCATTTCCTTATGTCCTATGGGTGGAATGCAGGTAATGAATCATCCGTGTGAAATGGAAATGGATGAGGAGAAGAGGAGAGAAGCTTTGTATAGCGAGAACAAGGGTGTAGAGTGGGAATCAACTGCACCATCAAATTTCAAGCACTACCGTCTTACCAAGCTCATCATCTTCTGCTTCCAGTCTAGACCGTACATGGCGTATCATGTCAAGCGTGTCATGAAAGCAGCAGTGAACCTACAGGACGTGTACCTCTATAACAGACTGACATGTAGAAGGTGCGCTCACTTGAAGAAGCCGACATGGTTTCCGATGTCAGAGAAGCGGATGTGTGAAGATAAGGAGATAATGTCCCGGGGCGTCGAGTCACCTGCCAGAATTCACTTCCTGAACCCTGATGAAATGAGCCCTGATCATGATGTACCGATACCTAGATACTTTCTGTTCCAACAAAGATAGCTGAAAGGCTTTTCTGGAAGTTTAACCAGCCGCTTCGAGTACTTGATAAAAGGGTCCAGTCTAGCGTAACGCATCTACCCTATGACTTGTGGCAGGTTTTTATGTCTGATCTGCTTCTGTAGCTGTTACAAAAGCCTGGTGTAATCAAAGCCTGGTGCAAATCGTTCCATGAATTACTTAATCTCATTGTACTATAAGTAAATTTTAGACCAAGTTTGTATGAGCTATATTGGATCTTTGATCGAAATGATTTGTTTTCTATATTTGTGTTTGTGCTGAGTGCATCGGTTGATATGTTTCTTTGAAAACATATTTTGATCATGAAGCTGAACTATAAGTAAGGTCAGCAAATGTCACTTATTTTCACGTAGGGCAGAACAGAACGTATTGTTTACTGGTGATTGTTTATAGTGGCATGAACATTGTTTATAGTGAAGACTCCAACTGAAGTATTCGATCTGATGCAGCTGTTTATTGTATTTTTAAATTGAGTTTTATTCGACAATGGGAACTCTACTGAATGTGCAGTCAGCAAACAGATGGATGGCGGGTTCATGTGGGATTGGCAGAGTACACGGTATCTCGGGTTGCCTTAGCCTTCCAAATGACAGAATGGGCAGCTAAAGGTATGTGAACTGGAAGTTGTAAGCCGAGGAAGAAGCATAGCAGAGTAGATGCCAGACGATCTAGGGCCCGGTGTCTCCAATAAGTCCCGGAGCTTGAGGTGTTCGGCCATGGTCTCCACAGGCCGGTTGATCCAGGGACGGGGGTCTACCTTGGGTGCTTGGAAAGCTTGGGGAATCGGTGGCCAATGGCTCTTCCAGAACTTTGTTGCCGGGGCCGCCATTGATGGTCATTGGGTGGAACAGGTTGATTAGCTGGTAAGCGGGCACTGAGAAAGGACTGAGGTGACGATCACCGAGGGAAATCGGCATGGGAGCAAACTGAACCGGCACGGGAGGAGCAGCTAGCCAGAGACTGAATTGACGGCGATCTTCTAGGGACTCGACGCTTCTGAAACTCTTGCGCCTGAGATCAGCCGTCAGTATTAACCGGAGCGTGAAGCCGAGGAGTCCATCAGCACAGCAACCTGAATACTGATGGTGATGGGAGAGACAAACATTTGAACCCAAGAAACTGCTCTCACTCGCAGAGTGGCGTGCTATCTGAGCTTCCTTCAATCTTAGCCCGGTTCCGGTACTAAACAAGAGTAGCTCACGATTTTATTGAGCTCGAGCTCGAATAGTTCCATAAAACATGTTTAGATGTGTATATGAGTAGCTTTGTCGAGCTCGAGGCTATTGGAGCTTTGTAAAACTTACTTTATTTTTACATGCAAGTAAAGCACTAGTTTCGTACAATGCGGACTCATTTTGTCCGACCTTGAGCCGTTTTCGAGGATACCAACGCTTCATCAAGCTAATTAATACTCCCTCGGTCCCTATTTAGGGGGCATCCTTTTTGCGTGCATCAATTTTGACTATAATTTCCACCAACAGTTTTATTTTCTTATGTGCCAAAAAACTATACCATCGGATTCGTATTCAAACAAAGTTTTTAAAGGTACAATTTGTACGAGACATATCACATTTTTTGTGGTGATAAATATGATCAAAGCTAGTGCACGAAAAAATAGGATGCCACCCAAATAGGGACGGAGAGAGAGTATATTCTTATACGTACGAGTGAGTGTACATTGTTTTATTTAGTTACTCAACTAAATAAAATAATGTAACATTCTTTGGAGGGTGTTCTTGGATCCATGGAGCGTGGTCTTCTCTCTTCGTTGCATTCTTCGTATCTGCAGTTTTCGGGGTTCAGGGCAAGAGATCAGTGTCACCCAATCCGGGTGGGTTGGAATCCCTGCTGTTTGGCTAGAGCCCGGACGGACCGGCTGGCCGGGATCAGGGCCCGACCGGGCCTCGTTCGCGGGCCGGGCCGGCGTGGACCTTCCCTGCGGGCCCGACCCACCCGTTTGATCCACGGGCCCCACAGAAATCTGCTTGGACCGATCCGTCCGTGGAACCGTTCCACCAGCGATCTCTCTCTCTCCTCCCAAGCTGCCAAACCCTAGCTACTGCGCGCGGCGGCGGCGGCGACGACTCCGTCACCGGCGATCTCCTCCGGCATCGACGACGAGACCCGCCTTCTCTCCGGTAAGCTCGCTCCCCGTCCCGTCCCCCGTTCCCCGGACGGCGGCGCCCCGAGAGAGCCTCTCCTCCCCTTCCACCCGCCCTGCCGCCCCGACGGCGGAGGCTCCGCTCCTGATCTGGATCCCCTTGCTTCCCCTCAGCCCCCTCAGGGACCCGTCCCCCCTAGGCTTAGATCTGCGGGATCGGGGGAGCGATCCGCCGGGATCCGTGGAGTGCTCCGGTCGGATTCTCGTCTCCTTCCGGCGCCGCGAGCTCGTTCTGCTGTACCCTGTACGGGACGCCTTCGGTTCGTCGTACAGCGTAGCTAGCCTCGTGCATTATGGTTCGGCTGTTGTCGGTCAGCTCTTGGCCAGTGTGTTGAAGTAAGTAGCATGGTAGTACCATTGGGGCAGGCGCGTCTGCGCATTGCGTGAACGCGGCGACCTCAGAAACTGTTACAGGTCTCATGTATGCATGCTTCGAGGCCATATTAGAGGGAGAATGGCTCGCTACTGCTTTCTGGTTCATTTGTCCCGTCATTGAGTGTTCATCGTCATGGCTAGCTTACGTTACGTAGCAGTGGAGCTGAGTTCGTGATGTTGTGCGTGCAGGGACCATGAGTCGTCAACAGCCTATCAGGGCTTCCGCCAACGGCGCGCCCCACCGGAAGCTCGATAGGGAGGGTAGTGGAAGGCACGATGGCAAATCGCACCTGATGAGATCTTCATCCGGTGGGTTTACTGGTGCGGGTGAGTATCTTGTCCCGTCTTGCATTGTATACTGTTGATGAAAAGAGCTACTGTTGATGGTGTTCTATTTGTGTTTAGAAAATGGAGGCAAGCTGGGGCATACGAACCCTTCGCGGGATCGTCTAGTCTATGTCATGACACAGTTTATTGGGCATCATGTGGATGTGCATGTCAAGAACGGATCTATCATCTCTGGAATCTTCCATGCTACAAACACTGATAAAGACTTTGGTACAGTTCTTTATCTTTGTTATTCGATCTATCTTTGTGCCTTTCTAGAGCCTTTTGACCATCTGTTTGCTTCTCTCTTGATGAACTTTTCTCCTGGCTTCCTAGATTGTATTTTCTATTGCATGCTGTGTGTACTTAGAATCATCTCTTGTTGCAGGAATTGTCTTGAAAATGGCACAACATACTTCTATTGGAGGGCAGAGTAATCCTGCTGATGTTGTAAGAAAGCCTGAGACTATGATAATACCAGCACGAGAGCTTGTTCAAGTTTTTGCCAAGGTTTGTTCTCCTAACAAACAAACAAACAAACAAAACCACAAACAAATAACGAGTCACTTGACCGTGGCTACACGCTTGTTTACTTGCTTCATTGCTGGTTTTATGGGCACCATGGATGTGACTTTGGACTTAACTTGCATGTTGCATGAACTATTGCTCTGTTTTATTGCATTCTTTGTGCGAGTGCAATGACTACCTCTTGATAAATCACTAGGATGTAACACTTGGCGGTGATGAGCTACCAAAAGGTCCTGTCCATGACAAGAGGAAAGACTTGATGATAGATTCTGCCATCTCTCGTTCTCACTTCCCTGAAGAGAGGGAGCTTGAACGCTGGGCACCAGATGAAGGAGATTCAGATTGCATCGAACTGGAAAAATTCGACAGGAAGGGGCATAGGTACTGAAAAACTAAGTGAAGGCTTATCTTTACATCTGTAACATTCAATTTTCTTATAGTGATGCAAATGGTCATATAAGTGGTAATCACATTTGCTTGATTTAATTAGATTTGTTCCTTAATTAGCTGCTGATAGCCGTCCACATGTAAATCTTCCTTGTTACATACTTACGTTCTGTTAAACATGCCATGTTATTGCGATGTATAATTGGTTTATAAAAGCAGCCAGTTATTCTTTCTTGTAAGATCACCTAAGCTATGAAAATATTTACGCGCTATGTCAGTATATTGCTCTGTCAATGATTAGGCAATTTTTGTTTAGGGTAATGTCGCAAAATTCTTGCATAAGTTTAACGTTTTGGATAGAAATTTCGTTATTGTCTGTGCTCACTGTTAGGAGTAATCTTGTCAATATAGTTGGCTGGTAGAAGGAGCTAGCTTAATCATGAAGTATTCAGTGTATGTAGGGAGAACTCTAGAATTAGGAATGTTCTAGAGTAAGATATTTAGGAGTAGTATGAAATATCTAGAGTTTGTAGAGTATTCTAGAAGTATGGTGTAGGGTTTGGATTGTGCCACATGGCAACAATCTTAAGGGTCATGTACAAGTATAAATAGGGGTACCACCCCTCCCATGAAATAAGAAGCTTGTAAGCCAAGATGTAGCCTCAAGCATATCTATGAAATATAGAGCATATATGTGTCTATCATATATGCATATGTGTTAGTGTGTGTGAAGCACAGCCATATTAGAAAGGAAGCTAAGTGATTTAGCTTCCAACAATTGGTATCATAGCCTCAAGATCTGAGGGCGGTATCGGCGGCGACGATGGACTCCATGCGATGTGGAGGACGACAGCGTGAGATGGAGGTTGTTGGCGGTGTGATGCCGCTAGCTGCTGGTTTCAGCGCGATGCCGCTAGGAGGAGAAGGCGGTGTGATGCTGCCAAGAGAAGACGACGGTGTGATGCCGTCATGAGGAGACCATGGTGTGATGCCGTTACGAGGCGGCAGCGGTGAGACGCCGCTGGCCCGTCGACGATGGTGTGATGCCATCGTCATCATGGAGAGTTGGTGCGAAGCCAACAGAGCAATGTGATGCTGTGGCATGCTGGTGTGGTGGTTTTTGGAGCTGTGAAGGCAACATGGTGAAGCTACTGCATGCATGCAGCAAGATGTGGAAGAGTGAAGAAAGCCCAAAGAAGATGTAAGTCGACGATGAGCCAACACTCCTGTGAAGGGGGTGTTCAAAGTGCGTGCCCAACAGTGTGATACTGTTGGAGACTGTGGACATGCGGTGGTGTGATACCATCGTCGTAGAGGGCGTCGGTGTGAGGCCGACCACTATGGTGTGATGCCATTGTCTACGGAAAGGTTGGTGTGAAGCCAGTGATGCTGGTGTGATTCCATCGTCACATGGAAGGTCGGTGTAAAACCGAATCGGTGGTGTGATGCCATCTTATATGGAGTCAGTGTGAGGCTGACAAGCACGGTGCGATGCCGTTGCTAGACATGAGGCAGTGCGAGGTCGTCAAAATATGAAGCGCATGGTCCAGGTGATCTGGATTAGAGGATCAGTTGATATGACAAGATTAAGGGGGAGATTGTTAGGAGTAATCTTGTCAATATAGTTGGCTGGTAGAAGGAGCTAGCTTAATCATGAAGTATTCAGGGTATGTAGGGAGAACTCTAGAATTAGGAATGTTCTAGAGTAAGATATTTAGGAGTAGTATGAAATATCTAGAGTTTGTAGAGTATTCTAGAAGTATGGTGTAGGGTTTGGATTGTGCCACATGGCAACAATCTTAAGGGTCATGTACAAGTATAAATAGGGGTACCACCCCTCCCATGAAATAAGAAGCTTGTAAGCCAAGATGTAGCCTCAAGCATATCTATGAAATATAGAGCATATATGTGTCTGTCATATATGCATATGTGTTAGTGTGTGTGAAGCACAACCTTATTAGAAGGGAGCTAAGTGATTTAGCTTCCAACACTCACATCATCAGCAACTTGATAGAAACTATGATATTTGGACATCCCTTGATGGAAAGGGCAGAACTCTATTTGTATCATGAAAATGACGGTGTATTACATATTTTTCTTGTTCTATATTTATTTTTTGATCATGATGAGTAATGGTTAATATGTTTGTAGGAGCTGGGACCAGTTCGAGACAAATGCAGCTTTGTTTGGTGTAAAGAGTACTTTCAATGAAGACCTGTATACCACGAAACTTGAGCGAGGCCCTCATATGAGAGAGCTTGAAAAGCATGCTTCAAGGATAGCCCGAGAAATAGAGGGTGAAGATACAGAAGATCTGCATCTTGCTGAGGTAGGTCTCTCTGCCCCCCCCCCCCCCCCCCCCCCCGCCCCACCACACACAACACATGCACAATAAGTTATGAAAGTAAAACAAAGTTTTTTTACTGCTCGTGCTATGCTTCGTGGACAGTAGAGGGTTTGTTAGTAAACTGTGTAGATATATAAAATACAGACACATGTACAATAATTTATATGAAATGTTGATGCTACTTGCGCAGGAAAGAGGTTTATACGTGGATGAAGACTTGGAGCAGGATGAAGAGATAAAATATTCTGCAGTTCGCAGGGATACCGATACTTCCAAACTTAAATCATTCATGAATGTGCCAAGCAGTGCACATTCTTTTGATCCGCTTACCAGGCCAGGCAGCATTGATACCAAGGATTTGCCGGCGTGGTCATCAACAATGGTATGGAAATGCGACCTTACATATGCTGTATTCCCACCATTTGGCACGATTTTCCATCTGCAGTTTTAGCATTAATATTTATACTACTCCCTCAGGTAGTTTTTCTTGAACTACATGTATGCCTTATAAACTGTACCATAGGGAGTATAAGTTAGTAAAAAATGCAAAAAGAATAGTGCGCACCTTGGTCTTAAATTTGCATGTGTATCCACAGTCAAGCAATTTAGGCTCTATGCTATTGTCATTGTTTTAGTTGGAACAAGTTTGGTGAATCTGTTGCCTTTCCTCATGAATACGCCACATGAATTTTGTAACTACTACGTCTGAGTGAATGTTTTATTTATTCACGTGGAATTTGTAAGAGGTTTCCATTCTCAGAGATATTGCAGATCTTCTAAATACATTCAGCAGCACCTTCTCTTAGATGGTACCAATTTATGAAACAATAATAATCTAATGCATTAATTTATGCCCATATTTTTTTAAATGGTACCGTCCACTGGTAAATATGTCAGTTTGTATTTTTGACTTTCAGGATGACGAATCATCTTCCCATATATTTGGTGGTACCAATTTGCCTGTCACTGCTGCAACTAGCGAGCTAGCATCTGAATATCAATCAAACAAGCTTTTGCCTGCTGATGCCAACAGGTGTAATTTTGTTGTTGTTGCATAGGTCGCAAGTTACCCTTTTTACGTATTGGTTGATTCATCATGGACGCATGTCTCTCCTTAGTCCTTATATGTAGATGCATTACTTGATCCCTAAGTAATACCCTATCTGCGAGGAATATTGTCTCTAATTCAATAGATAGTTTTTACGAATCCCACATGCCCAGTTAATGGCCTCACACTCCTTATTCGGATCACTAGGGACGTCTTATCCTTGTATCTTAGAGTTACTGAATGCCACTCTTTGTACTTTGTGGGCACTCTAGCCCACCTGTCATATACTCATTTTCTAGCTATGGACTTGTGGTGACCAATTTGGTTGCACATAGAATATGGTTTACCTCAACTTGTGTGTGGTTTTTGTTCAACTACTTCGCTATTCTATTAACGTGGTTGGATTTTTGTCATACTGAAGCTGAACTTTTTTTTTCTACTAAAGCTAAAGGTTGATATGGCTGGTTTACTAGATGTTTGTCTTGTGGAATAAGCTACTCCCCTGATACATAATAATTGTCGCTAAGTCGGATGTATCTAGCACTAAAATATGTTTAGATACATAATATGGATAGGAGGGGAGTAGTTTAGACATGTTTGGGCTAGATGTACTGCAAACTTATCTCAAGCGTAAGATAAAGAGTGCATGCACTAGCTTGTTAGTACTATGTAGAGTTTATCAACCTTGATATGATACTGAAATACTGCTACCAGCTGATCACCATCTTTTGTCTATGAGTTCCTTTTTTTTTTTGACATTTCATTTAATGGACTTCAATCTATTATTGATTCGTCCTCATTATTTACCATTTGGGAAGTCCATTACTAACCGCCCCAAAGATTGATGCTCTAGGATTTAGTGATTGACATCTGGGTCCTATTTTATCACATAGTATTCATCTAGATTGCCATGTAATCTGGCCAAGGAAATTGATGACTTAGAATGGCTTACATATGCAATGTTGTTAAAAACTTCAAGTATACAGTGTGGTCTTATTTTTTGGATGAAAAGTAAGTTGAAAACATCACTTGCGGGTTATACACCTCAACTGGAAGCATGCTACTAGGATACAGGTTTTACCTTGAGTACGGAACATATGTTATTCGCCACTTAGGCTTATAGAATTAGAGATGTGTTCTCTCTGGTGCTGTTCTCAGTACGACATCTGTTTATCGTAGTTTCCTGAAATATGGTTCACTAAAAGGCAATTAGGCATACCTCTGTGATTTGCTGGGGGCTACCACCAATTTTCAATCTGGAATTGTGGTGCTATGCTATGTTTTTGAACTTAGGCATGCATCACCAATTAAATACCCTTCTCCCCATGCACTGTTATATACCTGCTCGTTTTTTCTAATATGCTGATCATTATCATACTATGCACATCCCTAGCAGGGACATTCTAGGATAACAGACTTGAGTAGAAATATATTGATCTGTAGCATGCTGTTTGACACCTTAATATTAACCTCAGGCTGGATGATAAGCGAAATAAAGATAGCGGCGGTGACAAAGACAACAGGAACTTGCGACTTGACAATACTGTAAGCTTCCCTCGTTGAGCACTGCTCGTGCCTGAATCCAGTCATTTTTATGTTAATATAAATTTGAAAGCACGTTCTTTCCGTACCTCAATTCAGATTATCTTCTTTTCTTGTTCACTAGCAGTTATCTCAAGGGGGTAGACCGCTGATTTCCGAAGGTGAGCAGGAAATTTATGCTTCAGTTGGAAATTTAATAAATTAATGCCCTTGCCCTGTTTAAAATTTACTGTTGTCACTAGGATTTCATGGGTGTGTGTTAGCTCTATCATTAATGTTTATTCTTTATTTTATGTTTTTTGTACTTTAGTCCTTTATGAGATGTAGTTGAATTAGAAAATAAAACATCTTGATGTATTGTTCTGTTACGTTGCATTTATTGACCCATGATAAATTATATCCCTTAATCATCACATGAATGTATTATTCAGTTGTGGATACAGCAACGTCTGCCAAGTGGATTATAGTTCACATTTCAAGTTTTTAGCTTCTTGAATCCCCTTACCATTTTTGACGGAGGGAATAGAGTTAGATCCACTCTTTTGCTATTGTTGTTATTATTATCATAATCATTATTTGTTACTACACTGTTGGTTCATTTCACCTATTAAATGATAAGCTCGTCTATCTGTTTGACCCATGTGCACCTGAAAAGTGCAAGAGGCTGTTTTGGGTTGAAACGGTGTTTCCTCTAGAAACAATCTATTTTATATCCAAATTTAGTTGCCTTGTTAATATCAGTTATCTTCAGCTGCAACATTCCAAATTCCATGAATTGTTTTCAGCTGCAAGCATATGATAAGTTCTGTAATCTTGCGACAGATTTGGAAGGGGCATCTTCAAGGTCGCGTACATCTGAGCTTCATCGTCTGGCCAAGGAGACAAGTTGCCAGATTCTGATGTACCCAGCAAACTTCCTTCGGCGTCTGAATATGTGAATTCTTCTCAAAGACCTGATAGTTCTACATCATCAACATCCGAGCGTGTTGCTGCAAACTCAGCTGCAATTGCTCCAGGCTTGTCACCAAGCTCTTCGATGGGATCTCTTAGCTCGGACAAATCGAGTTTGAACCCAAATGCTAAGGTCAGGATGTGATGAAAATATGTGTCGTGTATTTGGTCATGTTTTTTGCTTGGTATCTTATTGCTCACCTGTGTCAAAAGCATTGACAATTCTATTTTTGGACCAGGAATTCAAGTTGAACCCGAATGCCAAGAGTTTCACTCCCATCACCTCTCCTCTGAGACCACCTCCTCCTCCATCGCCTGATGCAACATACTATTATCCTAATAACATGCCAACTACTCCTGGACCTGGTTTACCAGTTGGCATGGCGGTGAGTTTCTACTATATTTAACACACATTTGCTTAGTTATATGAAATGGGTGCAATATATGAATATAAATGTAGTTGTCTGAATTATGAACCTATTTATCGAGTTTATTTTTTAATGAATTTTCAAGAGTGGCAGTGGTGCCAAGTGGTTGATTCGGCATTCAAGTTTAATATACCTACTAGTCAAGCTGTCGGTGTTGTAATAATTCTTATTGATCAGCTTTTCATAATTGCTGTGGCCCTTAAGGCGGTACTCCTTGCTTTCCTAGGGTGTGCATAGGCCCAAGATGAAGGGTGTGCTTAGTTAAGAAAATTCTGCAACCAAGATTATCAGTTACAGAAAATAATATCTTGGTCATGCTTCCAAGTTTGCTTTTAAGTTGAATGCTGTTCATACCATATATCCTTAAATGATTCTAGTTACAACTACTCTGTTATGTGATGGTCCTTGAACACTTTAAGTACTATTTTGCCGCCCCTTGGTTATGCTAACTTCTAACACACTGGCAGTGATTTGCACATAATTCTCTTGTGCTAACTATGCACACACATATATATAAGCAAGTTTTGTGTTCCCTTACCACTTTATGGTAATTATATTGCAGTTCCAGCAGCCATATGGTGGTCAGCCTATGGTTTACAATGCTCAACCTGGATCTTCTCCCCAGGGTTACATGCATCCATCTGGGCAACAGGTGAGACAGCTTACCTGAAATGAAGTTCGCTATACATTCTTACTTTTCAGCCACAGATACCATGTTTTGACTTATTGTTTGATCTGATGTTATGCTTAGTTTTCCAATTCTATAATTGGTTGTGTCTAGAATTGCATACTAGACCTCGCTGCGATAATCTAAAAAAAAGACCTCGCTGTGTCTGGACAGTTACTTGCAATGATGTTACAGATTGGCATCCTTCACTTGCCTTGGGTTTGGACTGTTAGCTTGCTTATTCCATGTTATTATCAGTTATTCCTTTTCCCACTGGAGCCAAGTTGGACTGTTAGCTGACCTGCCAAGTAATTGAATACAAGCTGCCTGATGCTATTGCTACTGTCGTGCTACTTTCAGTGCTGGGGCTTTTTTTTCGAGAAAACGCAAAAGGATTGCGCTGTATTTCATTGAAAAGTTAGGATTCAGTGCTGGGGCTAACTAGCTTTGTTTTTTACCCGCACAGCAGTACGGGCAGCAGATGATGATGGGGCAGACACGTCCTGTCTATTATTATCCTGTAAGTCTGCCTTCTTTTAAGTTACTGTTGTACATCCGAGAACCATTAAGTTGCACTGCATCAGTCAGGCCCGCGCATCCTGATTGTGTTTTGCATCTGTTCTTGCAGGAGATGCAACATCAATACAGAGGAAGGAACTTCTAGGTAGATGATTTTGGTATCGCTGCAATGTGGAACTCTGCAGCAAAATTCTAATCTGTTGGGATGCTAACCAGGCCAATGTGCTGTCGTAATGCGGTAAAAGAACTGGCAATGGTCTCTAACATCAACAGTGTTTGTGCGTGTGTGCTGTCAGGATGAAGCGCAACCGTTGTTCCTTGGTGGTGTCGGAGTCCGAAGCAGGTTGACTTGTTACTATTTATACCATGGATGCGATGTTGTAAATTTAAAATGCCAGGCCGTTTATTTGTTTGATATCTACAAGTGTGGGGTCTGTTCCTTTTGTAATATTCAAACATCTTTCTGATTTATTTAAGTAAGACTTGTGTGAGAATCCGAGAACTGCAGTGTTTTCTGATATCTGTTACCGAGTCGCCCAGTTTATGAAACTTAACCTTATTGTCATGTTCGTTTTTCTCTGATGTCCGTACTACCTTTTGGTTCTGTCTGCTTTCTTCATGAAACCAACAGAAAATACAACACAGGTTTAACTGTGAAAATTTTATCGATTCAATAGAATTCTACTTGGACAGGTTTAAACAGCTGAACAGCCGATACAAAGAGAGCCACGTGCACTGGACAAGTTCCAGGCTGCTTGTAATAACATCTGTCATCTGTGCGCGTTGAGAAACCTGAGCGCAAACTTGGCCCGATGGCACGCCTTAAGATTATGTTGACTGGTGTGGATCTCCTGGGCATACTGAACATTGAAGCTAATCTCACCTGGACATCGCTCATTGTTAAAGTAAAGGACCTATACTTGACAGTATACATGTTCCTACCTGAAGCTCGATCTCTTGTATCTACTGTACCTGTGTAAAATGGAAACGGATTGGGAGAACATACATACGTGTTTAGCGAGGATCATGGTGTAGAGTGGAGTTTTGTGCATCCATTTTACTGCACCGCAGCCTGCCTCTGAATCCTTGAAAAAGAAGCTCTGCACTGCAAGATTTTTATTCTGATGTCTGCAGCCGTGCACCACTGGAACGAGCAACGGCAGTATTTTTTTCTAGAACACGAGCAACGACAGTGTCATATCTGTCCTTGGTGGGCCTCGATCGCTGGGCTCTGGGTCCATGGGCCGTGACCAGAATCAGTGGCTGCGCTGGTGGCTACAAAAGCAGTGTGTCGAACAACTGAACCTGTGTCCTTCCTCTGCCCTTCTTCTCTGAATCTTCTTCTTCTTCTCCTCCTCCTCAGCATGGCAGTCCCAGTCCCTCTCCACCTCACGCCCCGGCGATCGCCGCCGGCAACGGCGTCCACCCATCGACATGACAGCCATACAGCTCCTCCACAGCAATTTTTTCAGCGGAGCTCTGCATCTGCCGAGTGCAGAGTGCATGCATACACACGAACACCAAGAGGGCGTTGGGCTCTTGGCCCATCACCCATTCCACAGCAGCCCGCTCGCGCCACAGTATATAATGTTGATCGTCCCCCATCTAGGGTTTCCTCCATAGCCAGCGAAAAGAGGTTGTTCACCGGAGATGCGCCGCCGCCCGCCGCGTGCCGCCGCCGCCGCCCACCTCCCTCCTCGCTCCGCATGCCTAGCGCTCCCCGTATGACAACCCACCGCTGTTCCTGCTTCGCCGTCGCCGTCGCCGCCTCAATAAGCAGCAGCTCCTTCGGGGGCTGCACCCACCAGATCCCCGCCGACCTCCGGTCCACGGTCAGCCAGTTCCTCTCCGAGTTCAAACCCAAAGGTGCCCGCTTTCTCCGAGTCCGACCCCCTGTCGGGTTGGATTACGCGGGGAGGTCCATTCCTTCTCGGTTTCAGTCTCCGTGCCGCCACCGGAGGCGGGACCCGAGCCGCTGTATATCTGCGCAGACGGACGCCGTCCGTTTTCTGCGGAACCTGCAGCGATTCCTAGGAGATCAGAAGGTTTCGGAGGAGGACAAGGAGTCTAGCAACAACGTGTGTTATGTCGAACACTCTTCTCCGGCGGCCGGCTGCCGGTTCCACGGCCAAACCTTCCGTCAAGGTCCTCAGCAGGTCTTACAGATGCCCCTACTAGCCATGCGGGTGAGTTACTCGTCCTTGAGACATATATTTTTTGTTTGGGGCTCTTGCAGATAGGAACCGTAGCAGTAGAAAGGAGTTGTGAAAATTGCTTTTTTAGTGTGTATAAGATAGCACAATTGCATTTCTGCTGGTGGAAAGTAGCAAAGAAAACATGTATTACATAGCCCCATGTCGGTTGTGTGCTCAACATTCGCCATGAATCAAAGTTTAGTACAAAGGATAGGGCAAAAATAGATCAAAAATAGATGCTGGCATTTGAGAGATCAGGTTGATCATGCACGTCACCGTGTCGTTTTACTAAATACTTAGAGAACTCAGTAGCCAAAAAATGATCCTCGTGAAGCACTTACGCCTACCTGCACCTATGCTTCCGAGGCAGCTTCAGGAATCGAAATCCATGTCCCCTGATATGGTGTTCAATAAGTTCGCTAAACCAGGTGGCATCTCCCCAGCTCTCAACTTGGTTCTAGCGTTGCTCCCGTCTCGATCTCCAGACGGTCCCTCTATATTTCTCAATTTTCGTGCTAAATCTTCGGTGGCAAGCCACGATGGATGAGGAGGATGGTCTTGTCCCATAGTAAGGTGGCCTTGAAAAAGAAATCCAGAGTCTGGGAAAGCCAACACCCTATTTGCAAATAGATATTTCAAAGGGTATATAGACAGGTGGTTGAGGCTCATTTGTACTAACTATTACGAGGATCAGTTCAGCAGATAATGGAATATAAAGGATAGCATGTATTAATGGTATCAATGGCAAATATATGCGTTAACATCTGTTTTGAACTCCCTGTGTTTCAATTTCATTCAAGTTTGTTTTTCATGCTTTCAATCCAGAGTGCATCGACCCATAGAAGTGAGTAGGTGGGCCTGAGCCTCAGGGTAAAACCATATTACTCTGTCACATCATGTACAAATATATCCTGTTGAAATGTATGGTTGCTCAATAATTTAGTTTCTCACTTCTAGCGATTCAGCAATTTTAACTTATATGAGCCCGACAATAACATGTTTTTTGTCCATATAGTCATATAGAACATGTGAAACACTCCCCATAAATAAATTGTTTGTGCAACTTATATCACGTCATATCACCGTCTAGTCATGCAACACAAAGAACAATATAACATCGTTTTCTGAGAACATATATTATCAACATAGCATCTGAAGACTGTAAAAAATCGGCTCTAATTTCTTTCTATTCCAAAAATACAGGAGCAAGATGATTGGATCAGCAATTTGCCTGATGACGTGGTTCTAAATATCATAGAGCGGCTTGATATTGCAGACGCCGCAAGAACCAGCATCCTCTCCAGACGATGGAAGCAGATCCCAACGATGCTCTCCAAAATTCTTCTAATGGTTGGGTCCACTAACAACGTGCAACAGAGGAGCTGTGATGATGTTGCTCGGGCCAATGCAACCATGCTTGGAGCGACCCGAAGCCTTCTGGAAAGCAGGACTACAAGTCCATATACCATTCACCGCCTGTGCATGCAATTCTACCTGGTAGATGGATCCATTAGAATTTTCCGGACTTCTGCCAACACCATAGCAACACAGAAGGTTGGGGTTGCCGAGTTCACAATCTTGACAGAGAAGGAAGGTAAACGATGTAGCCATGCTGATAGGCTCGCTTATGGGAGGCAGCTCAGCTCAATTATTGACGATTGTCCGGACGCATTTACTTGTCTCACACGACTCAACCTAGAGAATTTGAGACTAGGTGAATCAGATTTCCCTAAAATTTTCAGATTGTGCAAACGACTAGAAATCCTCCACTTGGACAACTGTGACATGGGCCATCGGTCCTTGCTAGATGTGCAACACCCGCGCCTCCGTGAGCTTGACATTTTCAGGAGTGATTTTGAGAGGGTTGATCTGAACTGGGTGCCAGAGCTCACAACGCTTACAATTTCTGCCTGGAGGTCTCTGCATGATCCGCTGTCTTTTGGTTATGTCCCACTGCTCCACACCGTGAGCATCAGTAATACGGCTCTTTCATGGCACAAGATGCTCAAGTTAAGTGAATTTCTTGGCAAAGCCACCATAACCAACCTACATCTGGGCTTTGAAAGAGAAAAGGTTAGTGAAGGCTACAGTCTTGTTGATGATGCAGATAGTCTTTAATTTTTTTTAACATAGTTTGTTCTATCTTTGGCAGATTTGGGTTAAACCTGAAGGTCCACGAGAATTGTTTCACGTGTTCAGCAAGCTAAGGCATGTGAATTTGGCTGCCATTTCAAATGAATGTGATCTGACTTGGACGATGTTTGTTCTGCAAGGTGCACCTTCCCTTGAGGAGCTATGCATCAGGGTAAAGTCTTTCGACATTTTCTCCAAATATTTTTCCTTCTGCATGTTAGCCTAGATTTATTACTGTCTCGAACTTCCAGCGCCGCATCAAAATGCTTGATAATTAGGTAAAATTGTTTATTTTTTACATCGTTGAATGCCTGATAAGAAGCATTGCAGGTTTGCGATTGCTGGGGAATATGGGATAAGGATATGAGGAAGAAGCTTGGATATAGCGAGGAGAGGAAGGACGCTGGTGCAAAATGGGAAGGATCTAATTTCAAGCACCATAATCTCTCCGTGCTTAGGATCTTTGGGTTTCAATCAGAAGACAAGTTTGTCAATTATGCAAGAGCTGTCATGGAAGCAGCAGTCAATCTGAAGGACATATATCTGCATGAGAAGCCAGCGTGCGAGATGCAGTGCCGATACATCCGCCGGTTAGGTCGCAGATATCCGCGGTCAAGTATGGAAAAGACCTTGCTTAGGATCAATTTAGGCATGCGTATGCGCCCGCTATTAAGGCTTCACTTCGTATGAGAAGCCAGCGTGCAAGGTGCAGTGTCGATACATCCGCCGGGGCGAGGTCGCAGATACCCGTGGTCAAGGATGCAGAAGACCATGGTTTGGAGCAGTTTGGGCATGCATATGCGCCGGCGTTTAAGGCTTCACTTCATGTAATAAAAGAATAAATTCATGGTCCTTGCTGGATAACAAGGAAATATGTTATTGGTCCTGATGAAGGCTTATTAGTATTCGTGTGTAGCTATCTTTATTTTTTGGCAACGAACAGTGTTGTTTGTTTTGTATTTCAGGAAGTGACTGCATATTGCTAAGAGACTAATTTGTTCTTGCTCAATGGTTGATGAATTTTATCCTGGGATTTTTTTTTTGCCCAAGTTGTTTTTCACGGTTTCAGCTCAACCCCTTTTTGAACACCCCTAGCCAACAGTATGTTCTTGATGTTTCAAGCAAACAGTGGCATGAGACATGTGGTAGTGAGAAACATCCCAACAGGCTCTTACAGTACTTTGAGCTTTCTACTTTGAGAACTGAGTAATTGGAGCTTTCTACTTTAAGAACTGAAATCAAAAGTACCTGAGTATTTTGGCTTTACATTTTTTATAGTAAATCCAGTGAATTTGTAGTAGCTGCAAGGTGATTGTGCCTAAATGCTGCTATTTATGTGATTTTCGTAGGATCCTCTGGAATACTTGTCTGTGCGTTTCCATTACTCGTGGAACATTCGAATTCATTGGAAAGGAGTGGATAATACAAAGGGGGAAGAAATGGCATGTCCACTGGTCTCTATTCGAAGCTGTCCGTACCAGAGCTGAAGAAACATTTGACGGATAATGTATGCATTTCTGAAGAAGCAATGTGTAAGACAGAGTTTTGTTTTAAGTTGCCAGCAGGTCCTATGATTTGGTTTTGCTTCATGACAAGCAATCTGTGCTAATAATGGGAAAATATGTTACTGCTGGTGGTCCAGTTGACATATATGCCAAGATACCTGTACAACTTGATCCATGTGAGAGTTCAGATGAAGAAGTACATGGGCAGAAAATAGAAAATGCTTCACTGGAGTATGATTACCAGCCAGCTGAAATTGCAAATAGTACTGTGGAGGAGGATGGAAATGCAATGAAGCACCAACCAAAAGAGTATGCACAGCAAATATAATATGCTTCATTGGAGTATGATTACCAGCCAACAGAAATTGCAAATTATTTGGAGGAGGAAGGAACGGATGGTTACGGACCTGTTACACGCTGACGAGGATTGGATTGGCTCTGACGTGGCCGCTGAACGAAGGAAAAAACAGCTATATCGGTCAACAATTACCTGCTCAATGGCAGAGCCGTGAACGTCCGGCAGGGCAGGTTGCTCCCCATCTTCCTCAACCCACAGCAGACCTCGCCGTCGTGCCGCCGGCTGAGCTGCTCGCCGTCGACTAACAGCCACGCAAGTATTTGGACTTCACGTTCACACAGGTTTTCCTCGCCGTCGTGGTAGCAGGCCGAGCTTCTCGCCGCGGAGGTGCCGACGGACGTGCACACAAGCACTCGGGCTTCAAGTGGCGCGAGATCTGCATGTTCAGGCAGGTTTCCATTGTTCAGATCGACCCAAATTAACTCTTATTTTCTGATACAGCCTTAGATTAAGTAGTGCGCAGACAGAGGCAACAATATTATAGAAGAAAACAAGAATTTACTGAAAAAAATCAAATACTGAAACAAACCAAACTTCATATGGTTCAGAACTTGTATGTATGACCAAAAAAGAATTTCATGTGAAATCCTTCATTTATCATGTTTTTTTGCAACTTTCATCTGATTCTTCTTCTTCGCGAATTAACATATAATCTTGACGACTTCAAATATTTCATGATTTATAGGTATGGAATATCGAAGGGGTAATGTTCAAGACTCAAGTGGCATGTCTATTTCAAGCGAGGATGAGGGCACAGAGCAATGAAAGGAAAGCAACATGGAACTTCAACAAGATGATGGTGAGGCTCAACCAAATGCCGTACTTGAAGACCCTGAAATGGGCATGAATTTTGATAGTGCGGAGGATGTGCGAGAAAACATATAAGCATGGTGTTTCAAGTTCAGCAAAACTATGTTGCTGCTCTGTCCACTTCTCCACAACTGAATTTTGGTGGAAGTGGAGGGCTCAACGATACCATGGATCATAGTCAAAATGATTTGTGTAACTCAAAAGATGTCTGAGTAGTGCATTGTTATGCACTTGACAATTTAATGTAATAGCTACGAGTATCTCCTAGGCTTTACTGTATATTTGACATGATAAAGAAACAATGGCAGTTCGACCAAAAAGAACTAGTGTTGCCATCACGCAAACCCAGTCAGTAGCTATTTTGTGGTGTTTTTATTATTCGTCTAGTACAATCCATAATTATGCAATGATTTCTGCATTCCCAAATTTTAGATGCTACTTTTTCCTTGAAAAATAGCATGTGCTATTGCTAATGCAAGTACTCAGTTTTTGTATTGTCAAACATCAGCAATATTGTCCAATAGACTTTAGTCTCCGGCTGCAATCTATTCTAGTGCTTCTTGTTTAAGCAGAAAGGTAATGTGTGCTTGCTCTAGTTTTAAAAGTAGGAATTTATCTTTCAGCAACATTAGCTTGCAAATTACATGTTGCATTTGCTCTAGGGATCTGGTTTGGGTAGCCAATGCTACTTCAGAGTAGGTGTATTGGGCTTGAGAATTTAATCTGTTAGTACAGTTCAGTGAGCATGCACACTTCTTATTCATGATTCTAGTTGGCAAGTCATTATCGCAACATACCAGAGACATGGACAAGGTTTACGCGCCTATAATCTTGCTAAACCGAGCAAATTTTATTCATTTATACTGAAGAAGTACATACACATGAGAAGATGTAAGGACTGCAAGAACACTTATGCAGACCTGACATTCCCATACACTGATCACACGGAATACATTATCTCACATTGTAGCATAAATAGGTATCACCGCTTAGGAAGATGCACCTGTTTCCTCTTCTGAAGATTTGTCAATTATTATAGTTTTTTGTTGCTTCTGAAGATGCACCTGTTTCATCTTTGTTTCTTCAGAAGATAGCAGGCTCAGGAATTCTGACAGCAAATACATACTGTTAAACAAGGTGCAAAGTATCATGGGTGGCAACAAGCTTGCACAGAAAAGCCACTATTCTGACAAAGGTTGCATAGTTAGATGGAACAACCGAGCAAGTAGTCAAGTACTTACTTTTTTTTTACGACCCAGGGTGGGGAGTTCCCGCATTGCATTATAGAAGAAAGAATTGATCCGGTAGGCAAGTACTTACAACGAGCAGTAATAGAGGCCCAGCTGCCGAAGGGCGGTTGCTCACGCCGTGAGCCCGAGCTCGCCGCGCCGCCGATATTGAGGGGGACCGTGGGAGGTTGCCGCGCCGCAACCTAGATAGCAAGTTTTCCACACTGGCTCCACGTCCGCTTGTCTAGTCAGCCCGTAGCGTTTCCGTAGCCTATTTCGTCCGTAGGTGTAGCATGCATTACTGAGGAAGGAAATGCAGAGACGCACCAACCAAAATGAGTATGCAGAGCAAGCACAAAGCATGGCAGTTGTGAGGACTGAAATTGAGAATGGAGGCAAAGCAATGTGGTATGCACTGGTAAAGTTTTTGTGCTTTGGTTCATTTCAGGGTCAAATTGCAGCCAATATGGTGTCAAACTGCACCACACTGGTACATGTGAGACTGGGAACTATGTTTGTTGTTTCCGTGTCAAAATGCTCTCAAATTTCACTGACATATTCAAATCAAACAGTGGTACGTCACTTCTGTCAAATACCAGCAAAGACACAGCTAACATTCGCTGCATTCAGTTACTTTCCAACACTTTTACACACATTCAGTACAAGAGCGACGCGCCTCCTCCGGCATCGTAAGGCTCCGGAGGCAACACGCTCCTCAAGTTCCGGCGGCGAAGCGCCTCTGCTCCGGCACAGCTTCCGGCGGCGACGCGCCACTGCTCTGGCTCTTGTGCTGAGAGCCTGAGCTGCACCGTGGCTAAGTGTTCAAAGGTTGCACCGTCCGAAACAAGATAGCTGTGGGGGTTATCTGAACTTATTTCTTCTAATTTGGGTTTAAGGTTTGATTATTTCAACCGTCCTTACTTCGTATAGGGTGAAAAGATGATATGATGAGAACTGTTTGTACCGATGACCCTGAATACTGTCACATCAGAGACAAAAGTGAGCTTTCCCCATCGGCTTCAGGAGACTTGTTGCTTTTTTGAAGATTGTATGTTCCATTGTGCCCAAATTAACTACGATATCGATTTCATTACAAAACTGATGCGACATACCATCAACTGCAGTAGCTGGATTCTGACAGTTGAGTTTCTGCTGTGTTACAGTGTTAGCAGACAGGAAGAGTGAAAACGAAGAGGTTGCGGTGAATGATTTCCTCCCAGCAGAAATGTCACCAACGCAATCGAGTGCCTGAGCTGCACCGTGGCTAAGAGATTGCTGTGGCTTCTTAATTCTACAAACATGACTTACTCTAGAAATTCAAAAAAAAAAACATGACTTACTCTAGCATAACGAAAGAGTGAACTGACACCGTTCGGTTTAGCATCTCAGTGCGCGACGTCGTGTGTGGCCCACTCAATTTTCGTGTTTTTTTCTTTTTGTTATTTATTTATTTTGATTCAGAACTGTCAGATTTCAGTAATATTAGTGATCATGCAGTGCAATTTTTCTCCAATCTTGTTTTCCTCCATGTGGGGCTGTAAAACATTTCATTTTTTTATTACAATGTAACCTTAAAAATATAAGTTCCATTCGTAATATGCTAGGGTAAATAATTGACGAGCTTTATGAATTGTCTTAAGGTTTGATATAATTGGTTGTTTAAGTGAATTATTAATTTTATTTAATATTTTTATTGTTGCGGCATATGAGCAGAGGGCGGGCACGCTAGTGAAGAGGGAGAAATATAAAAATATCACCACTAAGTGGAGCACGACAACGCGTACCTCAAGTGAACGGAATGGCGACCTTTGTGGCAATGGGGAAGCCCTATTTCTGTCTTGTATGGATAACGACATATATGACGAGGCGTGTTTGCCGACTCACCGGTCCTGTAGAGGGGGCAGCCATGACCAAGCGTCGATGGGAACGACATCCAATGACTCTTTGGGAGCGGCTATGGCGGTGCTGGTAACAGCGATGGGAATGATGCCTACATGTTCAATGGAATGTCGGCCATCGCGGACGACCATGGTATGAAATCGACGCCGACATCATTCATATTGTGTTTGTGGCATGAAACAGATGTGTGGGTCCTTTGCAATAGATCGACCATTCGGAAGTTTTGTGTGGCATGATCTGTGATGCCATGGCCAGGACCGACACTTCGGGAGAGCAACAAAAAGAAGAGGACGAAGAGGATCAAGAGAGCGATGATGAGGGGGGGAGGTACGGCTATGTTGAGGGGGAGGACGGCGAGGTCGACATGCATGACGTGGAGAATGTGACGGTCTGCAAGACAAGGAAGAAGGACACTGAAGGCAAGAGGTGAAAGGCCAAGGAGGATGAGTGTCTAGTTGGAATGCCATGTCGCATAGGTGGAGGAACAACCAAGCCAAATGCAACAAGCTAAATGATGACCTCGAGCATATAAAAAGAAGAAAAGTGAACGGCAAGACAGTGGCCGACGAGTTGCAAGACACTCTATGGTTCTTTCGAGGGAACAACGAAGACAATGACTTTTTTTAAATGAATGCGGTAGGGGAAGCTGAAAGAGCATTGTTTGCTCTTATTCCGTTTGGAGTTAATGTCAACACACTCACTGAACCAGTCGTTTTCTTAAGTGTTGACAGGTTTTAGAATGACGACACGAGAAGTTCGAAGATGGAAGAGAGAGCGGCTCGAGAAAGTAACCATGATTGAAATCAGCCTGGCGATAGTACCGCTGGTTTGTAACGGCAGTACCGCTCCACCTAGAGCAGTACTGCTGTTGCAAGCAGGTACCTCGCCACGGTAGTACCACGGGAAGTACCGTTGCCGCTAGCAACGGTACTACTGCTGGAATTACCACTAGAGGTAACGCTCGGATGTTTTTGGCAACTGGACTCCCAGACGGTACTTACACGGTAGCTACCACGTACTACCGCTGGACCATTTGATTTAATTCATCTAGGGCCAACGGTAGTACCCTGTGCTATCTAGTTGTAGTACCGCTGCCTGATAGCAACGGTAGCTCTGTGAGCTACCGCAGCAGCTGGCAACTGGAACTGCCGCAATACCATGGGGATGCCAGCATCGGTAGTACCGCTGATCTCCAGCGGTAGTACCGCTATGCATATTTATTGTTCATAACTGTTCGATTTTTGGGGCTCCTGTATAAAGAGTTCTTCTTCCCCAAGAAGAGGATGCGGCCCAAGAAGAGGATGCGACTTACACTCTCTCTTCTAAGATCCAACCTAATAGATCTCCCACTCCAACCATCCAAAACTCTTGATACGTTGAGGAGTCAAGGTGTATATCTAGATCTACAACTTCACCGAAGGAATTTCAAATCCACCAATTCCTCTTTGTGCTTCCTGCTCCTCCTTGTGTTGCTTGTAACCCATGGAGGCCTTTGTGCGTGTCGGAGTCTCAACTTGTTATGAGAAGCTTGGGACATTATTAGGAGGCTCCAACTCATTGTGCAGTTCCCCGACCTTTTGTGTATCGGCTTGGTCAACGCCTTCAAGGTGACCTATAGTGGATGAGCCCAACCCCCACGGGTAAAGCTCACGGAGAATATTTCTATCCTTTACTCACGGGTAAAGCTACGGGAGTCATCTCCATGTCTCGACTTTGCGGTCATTTCTATCCTTTACTTGTTGCTTCCGCTAGGTTATGTATCTTCCTTGTATCACATAGGTTGCCATCATCTAGTGTACATCTAGTAAGCTTGTTATAACCCCTCCAGTCGACATATCGATCTTTCAAAAGCCCCTACATCGGTTTTGTTTTGAAATAATAAGAACCCGAATGCGCATCCGTGAGGAATTGAACCTTGATGGCTGGGTTGTACATCCACTTTTCTAACCAAGTGAGCTAGGCTCTATGGTTCTTTCGAGAGAACAACGAAGACAAGGACTTCAAGTTACAAGGACATCAAGTTCATGCATTGCTTTGTGAAGCTTCAAAACAACAATAAGTGTGAGCAAATCGAGTTCAACGGCGGCCACGGTACCCGTGGGACAAATGACCCAACGTTCCCCACGTGGCGGGACACTCAGTTGGAAACAAGAAGGCCAAAACCGACAAGAACGGCGCATTGTCGGCGGTATCCTTGCAAGAGTCCATTAACAAGTGCCTCACCGACATCACAAACCATGTTGAAACAAAATTCAAGCACGTTCGCTGACAGTTGGTCGTCTTTGAGAAAGCATGACGAGAAGTTCGTCGTGGAGAAGGAGAAGACGCATGCAACTATCATGCAAGGCGACGCGACAAGTATCATGGCGATGTAGGAGGCATCGCATCCTGGGAGATGAAAGAGGACTCCAAGATTTGACCGCCGCCCTCTTCGCCTATGCACCGCCGGTAAGGGCTTGGTTTGTGTCGTTCCAGCACCGCGTTTTGCGTGAGATGAGTCTTCTGCCGCTGGAGCCAACACATATGGCTACGACGGGGGAGGGGAGCCAACGACGAGCACGACACCCTGTGAGTCGGAGCCAACGGCGCGCCCGAGATGGAAAGATCTAGAGACACAAGAGGAGCCAGAGAGGTGATGAAGATCGAATTATTCCCATGCATTCGACATCGCATGACCTGGTGATGCTTTTTGATGTGCAAACTGAACCGACGCTATTCGAACTTGACCATCGCGTCATTTTTAGTTGAGTTTGATATATTGGGAGCGACGGGTGGGCGAGAGTGTCACAATAAGGCGGCAACTTGTGCCAACACTACCAATAGCACTCGTTTATTGTCGGACACTCTTTTGAGGGCGCCAGCGTAAATGCTCTCAAGCGTAGTATTCTTGGTGGTGAGAGAAGGCAGGCAGGCGGCTATGTACGAGTGATTTCAGGCATCTCTGCGTTATTTCGTACTCCGTAGTTGCCAATGACGTATGTGCTGGAAACAGAAATTTATAAGTATATTTCACCTGGTTGAGTTCTATTAATTTATTGGGTGTGACTAGCGCTCAGTTGACTGAGAACTAATTTAGTTCTCAGTCGACTGACGTCACATGCGTTGATCTGGTGTTTATCGTGCATGCTCTTTAACGAGGAAGCTAGCTGGGCTGAGTTGTCTCAATTTGGCCCATTGAACTCTTTTGGTTTCGTTTATTGGGCTCTTTTGGCCTTTTCCATTTTCATTGCACAGTGCGGTAGCTTGAGAGTGTGCTTGGGATTTTTTTCCGTTCATTCTACGTACAAAGACAATCCAAGGACACTGGACACTAGCTCTTGTGTGACAAAAATTGCTTAACGTTGTTAAGTAATACATGCACGCTAACCCCAGCGAAGGACACTGGACACTAGCTCTTGTGTGCAGTTGCAACTCGGGGTTCGAGAACAAAAAGAGGTGAAAACAGTACTAATAAATAATTAAAAAGACAAAAAAAAAATCGCAATTGCATGTGCAGTTGAAACTGTTAATCAATGACAGAAGAATTTCAGTTGCAGGTGCGATTGCAACTGGATATCTATGTTAGACGGATCACAGTTGCAAATGGAGTTGCAACTGTCTTCAGAAGGGATCCCAGTTGTAAGTGGAGTTGCAACTGGGTATAATGGTTAGAGGGATCCCAGTTACAAGTGGAGTTGCAACCGTCTATAATGGTCAGAGGGATCCCCAGTTGCAAGTGGAGTTGCAACTGGGTATAATGGTTAGATGGATTCCAGTTGCAAGTGGAGTTGCAACTGGCTATAATGGTCAGAGGGATCCCCAGTTGCAAGTGGAGTTGCAACTGGCTATAATGGTCAGAGGGATCCCCAGTTGCAAGTGGAGTTGCAACTGGGTATAAATGGCCAGAGGGATCCCAGTTCCAAGTGAAGTCGCGACTGTAGAAGAATCTCAGTTGCGAGTGTAGTTGTAACTGGCTCAAAAAAACAAAACGGTAACTTGTTCATGCATTTACAAACTAGGGGTGAAAATAATAATTATTAGAACTTAGAAAAATAAAAATAAACTTTAAAAATAAATAAAAATCTCAGTTGCAAGTGGAGTTACAACTGGCTATAATGTCAGAGGGTATCCCAATTGCAAGTGTAGTTGCGACTGGCTATAATGGTCAGAGGGGATCACAGATGCAAGTGGAGTTGCAACTGTAGAGCATCTCAGTTGCGAGTGCAGTTGCAACTGGCTCGAAAAAACAAAACCGTAACTTGTTGCAAAAAAATATATTATAACTTACAAAAATAAAAAATAACTTTATAAAGTAAAATAATTAAAAAATGTCAGTTGCAATGGTCGGAGGGGCTACCAGAATCTCAGTTGCGAGTGAAGTTGCAACAAAAGCTAAACACACCACAAAAATCAAGACCATGTTTTTCCCCATAAAAATAAAAATGCATTAAACAAAAATTTAAAAAGGTTATGCATCTGAAAAACACAAAAAAAATAACCCACAAAAAAGGACAAAAAAGAAAATGGGCCAAATCGACGCGTACACAGTGTGGAACAAATTCGGAAACCGGCCCAACTACCACACACCCGCAAAAGCCCAACTACTACCCAAAAACCAAACAACTAACTACTGCCCACCCGCAAGGAAAAGCCCAGCGCGGAAACGAAGCCACCCACGTAGCGCACGAATCGCGAAGCGAAGCAGATCCGACGGTTTAGCATGCGACTGAGAACTCGCATGAGAACTAGCAAAACCGTAATTTATTACTAGGTAAATTTGCGCGGCGATGCCGCGCGCGTGTGAGTAGAATTTAAATTTGGAATTGCGGGCATTTAAATTTGTTGCATTCTTGGGAATTAGTGAAATTGAAAGAGTGGTTGTGTTTGGAAGGTTGTTTATTTAGATATTGAATTTTTTTCAAAACGGATAGGTAAATTTGCGCGGCGATGCCGCGCGCGTGTGAGTAGAATTTAAATTTGGAATTGCGGGCATTTAAATTTGTTGCATTCTTGGGAATTAGTGAAATTGAAAGAGTGGTTGTGTTAGGAAGGTTGTTTAGATATTGAAATTTTTTCAAAACGGGAAGGTATTTAGATTTGAGTTGTTTGTATTTTTGTGGAATTTGTAGGTTCGGAAGGCATCTAAAATTTTGGAATATGCAAATTTTTATGTCGCGGGTATGCGGTATGACTGAAAATTGAGAATGTACGTGTTGGAAAATCGTTTAGGTCTGAAAATTATTTGAAATTCAAAAGAGAGGTTACGGTTTAAAATTGTTTAGGTTTAGTTTTTTTTTTTGCAAAATGGTAAGATTTGAAAGTTCTTTAGATTTGAAAATATTTGAACTCGAATTTGTATCATAATATGCCATAAGTAGTGAGCCTTTTTTTTTTGGGTTAGGGTTTAGTTATAAAGTTATTGGATTTGTAACAGTATATATTATTTTCTGAAATTTGCATAAATTTGTAGGGCCCACATGTAAGTAACTTAGCATTTTCCTTTTTCTTTCTTTTTTTTTTGAAAAGAAAAAATTTCTGTCCGCCTGAGCCCACGCTGACGTCATGATGACGTCAGCAATGGCCAGGGTTGACCCTGCCGCGGCGGCGTGAAGAACGGCGAGGCCGCGCGACGGCGAGAAGCGACACGTGAGTAGGCGTGGTGGATGCGCGCGAGCGCGGGGAGCCCGGGAGCGGCCGCGCCGCCACGCTTTGACCGCCGGAGCGGCGCCGGCGGGCTGCGGAAGCGGCGGGAAGACGGCGGCACGGCGGCGGCTATCTCGGCGCGAATCGGCCGTTACGGGAGCCGATCTGCGGCGAGGAGACGGAGGCGGCGACGGCGGAGCGACCCATCTGCTTCGGTGCGTGCGGGGAGCGGCGGAGCACGGCGGCGTCGAGGGCAACGTCCACGTCGCTCGCGAGGAAGAGGGGAGAAGAGGAATTCTGCGGGTAGTTTTACGTAAAAGTCCGTGTATTTCCAAGAAATTGCGACCAGGTCCCTTACAGCGTTGAAAGCTGGACTGTGGGTTGATTTTCGAAAATAGCGAGGTTTTTTTGCAAGAGCGTCACGGGCCTGATGTCCGATCCGTCGGATCCGCAGCGGACGGCCTGGATCGCGCTACTGTACTACTGTAGCGGGGCACGGTGTTAGCTACAGCAGTAGCGCGGAGCGCTCTCATGCCGCGATTTTGCTCCAACTTAATATATAGAGATAATTCTAACCCAAATATGCAGGGCCTGCCACTGTAAATAGGTTTCTCACCAGTTCTCATGTATTGCAATTGACAGACATTATAGCAGATTTTTTTTTGCACAAATCGTTGCAGTTGACACCAAGGAGATTAGTAAGACTCAGCGATGAGAGCCCCGATTCAGCCATTTCGCCGACCAGGGCGTCGTCGCTCCCGGAGCACGTGTTCGTCGAGGTGGTGCGGCTGCTACGAGAAGAGGACGGTGGTGCCTCGGCCGCCGCCGCAGACCAACACCGCGCATCTCACCACCACAGCGGTTTCCAGCTCTTCCGCGCGCGGCGCCACCCGCTCGAGCTGCCGCCGTGCCATCAAAGATGTCCTCCGGCACCGACGCTGGAGACCCCTGTGGGGACGACCCCGTGCCAGGCATCGCTCCTCCCAGACTCCCCTGCGCGCCGACCTGTCTCCCGGCTTCCGACGCCGGCGAGAATCTCCCTCTCCGACCTAACCAACCTGCTCCCTCCCCGTCCAGGTGAATTCCGTCGCTGTGCCAAGATGTGCAGGCTCCAACGAGCCTACATACATAGTTACATACGTACTGTAGCTATTGGAACTGAAGGTGAACGAAATTAAGATGTACTGACCATGCAAACACACTTGATGCTATTGAGAGACTTTTACTAACCCAAATCACTAAAAAACTTATGTTCCTCTGTCTGATATTAACCATACCGCTATATCACGAACTAGATACATGATTGTCTCGAGTCTGGACTGATGCCCAAAGTTAGTGTATACTTGCAAGTGGTAGAGCAATACCCGAGTTTCCTTTTAAGTATACCGCTTCAATAATGCCTTCTTTTCCTCATTAGTAAGCGCTTGATGATGTTAAGTAAAAAGAACTTGTTCCTTGATACATTTATATAATTATTTCGACAGCCTGTTGTTCACTGCTTCAGTTATCACAAGGCCAAACAAATATGCCTGTCGAATTAGAGTGCGTGTTAAAGTATAGTTTTTATCGTAGCTTGTACTCTGTTTGTTTTCAGTACACAGGCCACTATTTCACAGAGTCTTTAGGTTGTGCGCTGTATTCAGCTGATGCACTGCAGCCTATATATTGTACTACTGTGTAAACACTGATCAATACAGGTGTAGTTCCAATGCATTCTAATATGCTGCAGTTCAGCATATATATTGTAGTCTGTAAACACCAATCAATACAGTTCAGTTTATATTCGTTCTATTAGCGGTTCCTTCATAAAGCAAAGATAAATTCTGTTTGACACAGAGAAATGTTTTGTTTTCTTTCATTAGTTGGCAACGTATGTTTCACAGATGAAACGCCATCAAACCTGTGTCTTCTGAGCAAATCGAGTTGATGTCGCTGCGGAGCGGTTCTCTGGAATCCGAGACTCCCCCTGAGCTCCAACACGAAGCGGTCGACTGGCTTCATCTGTTCATCCCTGTGTAAACTTGCTGCTGCTGTCACACACTTCGGGTATGTCTTGATCGAGACATCTTTGTATGGACGGAGGGAGTATTTGATTAGGTACCTTTGCAGTGCTAACTGGTTGGTATCCATGTATCAGGTGCTTTGATGTGCAGGTGTTGGACAAGATCAAGTTTGATAGCCTGACTGACATAAGAGCAAGTTGGATACCCAGCCAGAGCTGTTCATCCACATTACCCCTGGCAACTGGCAAGGCCACGAACACACACACACACATATCTATAGTGATATTGGTATGACCAGACAGATATTGTGAACAACCTGGCACCTGGGTACCATTGCAAGGTCTGGGATGAAGGAGTTCATGGAGGCACTAGCTTCTGGTGCCGATGTTTCCAGGATTGGTCGTTTTGGGTCTCCACTTCGTATGACGATCCTGGTGCCGCTTAAGCTCTAGATAGAGATGATGCGTGGGCATATGTTAAGTTGTAGGTTTCAGTAGAGATTGATGAGCTGAAAGAGTGATATGCTGAGTTATGTACGATTCCAGTACTCGCAGGCTCAGCTAATGATGTGTTCTTAGGAGTAAATGTGTGTATGCACCTTATATGGGCATCATATAAGGTTGCGTACCCTCATGAAGATGATAACTACAAATAATTTAAATAAACATCAACTTGTCGGTCGTTTATGTTTATTCACTATCATGTAATATAAAGTATTAGCAAATAGTTGGGACAGGCAAATAGCAATTCAGAATTCAGAGAAATCACATCAATACACCCAGAGAAAAACAAAGCAAAGCAGATGCAACTTAATATGATTGTTTCAGCATTTCAGTTCAGTTCTTGTCTACAATTATAGGTAGACATAAATCATGCTAATAGACAACATACTCTCATTACCCAGTGGATATCAGGGAAAAAGTTCCAAACCATCCAATTACGAGTATAAAACTGGATAACATAACAAGGGCACGCAAGTAACACATTTCATATAAGGAAAATTCTGGAAGCGAATCCGATATTAATCCACGAGGCTTAAGCGGTCACAGCAGCGAAACAGGGCATTACAATTGACTGCAGATCGAGAACAAACTTCGAGGATACCAGAATTGAACAACGTTCTAGAAGAAGAAAACTCAAAAACACAATCTCCTTCATATTGAACTTCACTCTCATCAAATTGCTTCAAGACTTTAATACTTCAGATCCATCCTGCAAGAAGATTAATAAGCAAGAAATCAGTATAGTAATCATGATGTTAGCATGATAGAAAGATGATAGAATCAAGAAACAGACCTAAAATTCGATTCCGGTGTCACCAAAGGTCCCAAAAGAGAAGTACTTGAAGCCCTGCGAGGTCCAGACACCATCAGCTTTCCGGGCTTGAGACCACTTACGCCTATCACGAACGGAGCCCTCAGGCTTGGGAAGCCAAGCTATCGCACTCTCTGAAATAAAAAAAAGGAAACATAATTAGATACAAACAATCCAAAAGTCTGACATCTATTGTTCACAAATGCTCTATTTGGCGGCTCTAACCATCAAGAAATAACCTCTATGTGTGATTTAAATGACTAACTAACCACACATGCTAGCCATCAAGAAACATGCTATAGGTGTGACACCCATTGTCATTTGAATGATAACAGTCAAGATCACTGTCATTTGAAGCATGTTTTATAAGATAATAACACCCATAACATGACTCAAATATGCTTAGAGCAAGGTGATTAATGTATAACTGATGTTACAGCATTGCTCAAGCCATGGCAGAACCATCAAAAAATAAAGTTTGCACATACAGAATGACCTGAATATCATGCCACTTCCATTGGTCGGCCTACAGATGTCATTACTTAGTCCATTCATCCCACAGCAAACCGTGCGCAATTGCAAAATTTTACACATATTCTAGTGTGTGTGTGGGCGTGCAGATGGTGACCCAACCAAACAAAATGCACATGAAATTTTTACCAGGCGCATCAACCCAACAACCATCCATCCGGAAACAAGCTAACCAACAAAAGGCAGGATATATCCACGTTGACTTCTAGCATAATTAATCTGGAAGAGAGATGACATACCCTCTTCCTCGTCGTCGTCCTCGCTGACCAGCTCCTCCTCGTCGTCGTCCAGGCCGTCGAACTCGTCGTAGTTGTCCAGGCCGTCGAACTCGCCGTAGTTGTCCAGGCCGTCGAACTCGCCGTAGTTGTCCAGGCCGTCGAATGGGTAGTAGACGTACTGGCCAGTGTATGGGTCGAAGTACCCATAGTACGGGTCGCCGAAGTAGCCCAAGACGTGCTCCTGGACGCCATGCTCCTGGACGACCTGCTCCTGAACGAGCTGCTCCTGGACGCCATGCTCCTGCACGAGCTGCTCCTGGACGAGCTGCTCCTGGACGCCATGCTCCTGCACGACCTGCTCCTGGACGATGTCGGACTGCTTGGAGTAGATGACGAAGGCGGCAGATAGATCGTGCCTGCACGCAGCCGAGAAACTTGAGATCTGGATAACATACCAGAAGGAAGAAAAACGTGTATATAGGTGGAGACCCTACTTGGCACCCAGGTCGTCGGTGGCGGTGGCGGAGGCGGAGGCGTTGCCGGAGTTGGCGTCGGAGGCGGCAGCAGACGCGACGAGGTCGAGGGAGTCCTCTCCATTCCCCTGGAGCGTCATGGCGGCGGCAGACGAGACGAGGTCGGCGATGGCGGGGCACTCCTTTCCGTCGCCCTGGGTCGACATGGCCGCGGCGGCCTGCATCGAAGCGTAACCGAGTGAGAAACGGTGTGAGAGATGTCGAGAGGAGGAGAGGAGGATGGCGGTGGCGACGCGGGCTCGTACACGCTGCGGTGGTGGGGCTCGCTGGAATGGGTCGGGAGCAGGGCGGATCTGGATCGCGATCTGGATCGGTGCTGCGGCGGCGGCGGCGGCTGGAGGAGGCGCTCGGAAGCGAACGTACGTTTATATACCGAAGCGGCGAAATTCTAGGGCAGGAACTCTCGGGGTGGGCCGCGGCCATCCTCTGCGTCCGAGGAATCAACCGGCGGGCCTCGCTCCGGCCCGCCCAGCATCCGGCCTTCCGGTCCGCCAGCGGCTAGATTGTTTGGGAGCTCGGTCAGAAATCTGAAAAAAAAAATGCAGTTTCCACCATATCCACAACAAGGAAAAGGAAAAATTCGAAGAATTAATACTTACACGAAATTCGTTGCGGTCCGATGTTTGATCCGTTGTTGTATATGGTTTCGCCGGCTATCATGTGTCTTCGTCCCCTATGGTCCATACTCCGTCAAATTTTAGAAATCAGCCGCGCGTCGCAGGTGGCTGGTTTCTAAGACTTGAAGGAGATTGAACCCAGGATAATTGGAAATCCTTTAGAGGAGAAATAGGATGTTGTGGTCTTCATGGGAAGAAGGCGGGCATCGAGGATGGACTTAACGGTGGGGGGTGGGTGGGGGTGCTCGTTGACGACGAGATAAGTGGTGGAGGGCTCACATGGATGGCCAGGCGACGACGGACCGACAGAGGTGGTGATTTGAGAAGGGCGGTGAGACAAGCAGGGTAACGCCGCCGACAGCGAGGGCGGAGGCATGAGGTTAGGCCAGCGATGGTGGCGAGAGCGCACTCATCTTCCTCCTTCGGCCTCTTATCGTCTTGAACGCCCCCTCACGCCGCGAATAAGCTAGACTAGCCCAAGGTTTCATAGGGTGGGATGTAGAAGAAGAAGGAACTTCTCTCTTGAAGTGCTCTCTTGTGTTGTTTTGGTTCATGAGAGGAAGAAGAACAAGAGCAAGCTAACCAAAGAAGGAAGAAGACCCAAGGAGAAGAGAATTGTGCGGCCAGGGACGCAAGGCAGTCCCCTCATTATAAAGAGGAGCAGTGGGTAGGTGCCGTGCCAGCCACCGGATCTATGCCAGAGTGTCCGGACGTGACGCGTGAACCATCTGTCCCTATGCAAAACGTCTAATCGTATGATGTTAGGTTCGAACCACGGCCACCGATCGATTCGGTTAGGCAGTTTCCTAATGAAACTCCTTTGGCAGTTTTATATCTCTGCATGCGATCGCATCGGCCGGGTCCTTGGCGCGCTAGTGGCCAGCTAAGATTTGGACGTAGCGTATCCTTATTTTTAGCAAAGAATCAAACGGCTTTTGATGCTTTCCAAATGATACACACCGAGTTTAATAAGTAACTTCCAAACAACTAATCCGTCCCGTGCACGACACGGACAAGTTTATCCTATGTTCTAGCCCGCGCACCACCGGTCGGCTGGCCACTTCGATCGACACCCAACATATGTTATTACACACTGCTTTCCAGGTGCTTAGTCTGGATTATTTGGGCACCAGTACTTCATTACACACCTCTACTGTAGAAACAAACATTGATGCTCGTGTAAAAGGCAGCTTTGTTTTCATAAGCAAGCATTTCAAGCTCTCAACGTTGAACTAGCAAGACATCCGAAGAAACATCTCATTGACCATGAAAATCAATCAAATGACAAATGCACGGGATGGCCATGCTGATAGCAAAAACGGTCTAAGGCAGAATTCTCTTGACAATGCAAAAGGCATGCAAACCTAGTTCAATGTAGAAACAAACATTGTTGCTCCAGTAAAAAATACGTTTATTTTCGTAAGAATCTCGCCGAGGCCTCAACATCAGAGTTTCATTGACCACGAAAAACAATCAAATGACAAAATGCACAGGATTTCCATATGAATCATTGAACTAGCAAGACTAAAATGATGGCAAAATGATTCTTCTAATGGAGACTTATAGTTTAATTAAAATAAATAAAATATTGTTGCATTGTGGAGACCTGACACACCATGATATACTATATTCCCAGCATGCCAACCCAGTGACATGTGGGTCCAACTTGTCCTCGAGTTGGGGCCATAAAGGTAGGTGGTGTATGTCCATGTAAGCAATCAATGAGAGGTGCTCCTATTGGACCATCCGTAATTAGTTCATACTAATTGTGCTTTCTTCCGCGAGATAAAAAAAATCATAATTGTTTGTATTTTCCGTGATTTTTGAAAACTTTGTCATGGGCATGATGCTGGCCAGCACCAGTCATATGTTGTGTATAGTTTAAGCTGGATCGGTATGCTTGATCATGTGTACAGCACGAATTATGCTCGATCTTATGTGTGCATCGCTCTCACGAGAAGTGTTTCAGAGTTGTTTAAATTTTCAGCAATTTCCCAAAATATTGCCAGGAGTATGATGTTCGTCATTGTAGTCATGCACTTTGTATGGTTCAAGTTTGATTTAGGTAGGGAACCACGTTTATGGCGTGAATGTGCCCTCGTGTGTACTTCTTTTCGCGCCATGGTTGTTTGGTTTCTAAAGTTTTATCTTACTTGTTGAGTGGTTTACCTTAACCATGCTTTGTGTATGGTCCATGGTTGGTCGAGAGCAATGCCATGTAGTGTAGTCCCTCAACCGAGCCTCACTTTCATGAATCATGAGTATGATTCCACATGACACCCCTCATCGCTTTTGTAGACGACGGTCTCTAGCTAAACCTCCTCCCCATGTTGCGACCACACATCATGTAGGATTTCCATGGCGGGAGTGCGGGAACTGTATGGTGCGTTGGAGCTTGAAGGCATGTTTCTATACTCGATGATTGCCACAAACATCCAAAGAGAATCCACGCAAAAAAAAAAAAAACTCACGAGAATCCGATACTAGGTATTACACTGACAAAATTGGCGCTCTAGGAATCATGGATTTTAATTTTCTTTTCGTATCATGTGAGCGTCAAGGTTTTTCTGTTTCTTTTGGTACACTTACTTATTCAGAATAATTGTGTATTTGAGGCGACGTGCACGAACAAGATTGACGTAACGAAAAAGTCCATACGTGTGGTAAAATGACGTAGCCACGCAAAAGAAAAGGTTACGCCAGCTTACGCGTACAGCACCCGTGCCGTGCGCACGAACCAATTTGACGAAACCAGTTCGTACGCGCGCCATGCACAGCACCCGTGCTCTCTCCGTTTCCTTTGGTACACCAGCGGAAGTCACTGACTTGTGCGCCATGCTGTTCGCTCGGGGCCATGTGATAGTCGGTAACACGGAGGAGGGTCTCATGTCTTTCGGCACTCCCTGTCTCGAGAGTTCAAATTAGGAAGACGCTAAGCTAGTTTCATGAGGAAAAAAACTTTTGTTCTTTTCAATAACTCGCTTTTGCCGTTTTAATAGATATACACACTCTTTTTTACCCTGAGATTAGTTAGGCTAACCAAACATAGTTTTTACGTTGTTAGGCCCGTAAAGGCGTTTAGGGGGAACTAATTCGCCAAAAACTCATATCCAAACAACATCCAACTGCGTTATATGATGGTCCACTTGTTTTCTAGACCGTTCTCTCAAATGCAATCTTGCTCATCCTCCTCACGGCAGCCTGTCGTTGCTCCCTTCATCTGACTTATCCACTCTGAAAGGACACGGATGTCGCCTAGAGGGGGGGGGGGGGGGGGGTGAATAGGCGATTTAAAATTCTTTACGGTTTAGGCTTGAATAAATGCGGAATAAAACTAGCGGTTAATTTATCAAGCGCGAAACCTAAACAAGCTAGGTTTACATATGTGCACCAACAACTTATGCTAAACAAGATATACAAGTATGTGATAGCAAGATATATTACTTCAAGCTCGATGGCTATCACAAAGTAAATTGCATAAGTAAGAAGCTCGGGTATAGAAATACCGAGGCACTTGGAGACGATGATTTATCCCGAAGTTCACTTCCCAATGGAAGCTACGTCTCCGTTGGAGCGGTGCGGAGTCACAAAGTGATCCCCGAATAGCCGTCAAATGGCACACCGTAATCTCCTTCGTGCCTCCACCAATGCAGAGTGCCACGAACCACTATGGGACACTTGAGGGTGGTCACCGAACCCGTACAAGGATGAGGCACACTCCACAACTTAATTGGAGGCTCTCACCGAATTCTCGCGGCTCCCAAAGCCACAAGAATCACAAGGTTGGGCGCGACTCCACAACTTAATTGGAGGCTCTGATGTCTACGCACGATTCTATTCTTGTAGACAGTGTTGGGCCTCCAAGAGCAGAGGTTTGTAGAACAGCAGCAAGTTTCCCTTAAGTGAATCATCCAAGGTTTATCGAACTCAGGGAGGTAGAGGTCAAAGATATTCCTCTCAAGCAACCCTGCAATTAAGATACAAGAAGTCTCTTGTGTCCCCAACACACCCAATACACTTGTCAGATGTATAGGTGCACTAGTTCGGCGAAAAGATAGTGAAATACAAGTAATATGGATGATTACAAGTAGTAATTGCAATCTGGAATAAAAATGGCAGGAAGCAAACATGTAGCAGAACTTGTTGTAAACGGTGTTTCAATGCTTAGAAACAAGGCCTAGGGATCATACTTTCACTAGTGGACACTCTCAACAATGATCTCATAATTGAATAAGTAAAAGCTACTCTTAAACACTCTCTTGTTGGATAACAAACACCATTCATTGTGTAGGGCTACAAAAGCACACCTCAAGCCGGAGTAAACAAGCGCCACAACGTCATAAAGGAGTCACACACGGTGCACACACTGTCACCTTTACACCGTGGAGAGTACCGGAGTTCATATTAAAGTAACCTATAGAGTGCATAATAGATAAAGAGTAACATCTACATATTCAACTAGATTAGCACAACTGAACACAAGTAAATACTGCTCGGGATTATTCTCCTTCTTGATGAAGCAAGAGTACTATGCGTAGGGCTGCAAAAGCACACCTCAAAGTCTGAGTAAACAAACACCACAATTCCCAAGAATAAGCCATGATAATGTCTAAATTATTCATAGAGTCACACAAGTACCCACACTGTCACCTTGATACCGTGTTGTCACAATGACTCCAGAAACTAGACAAAATCACTTGAGTAGCATAAACATTATTAATGTATTCAGCGATACTAGCAATACACATGATCACATAAAGATCACACCATGAGAGAGAGAGATGAACCACATAGCTACCGGTAGAGCCCTCAGCCTCGGGGGAGAACTACTCCCTCCTCATCATGGGAGTCAGCAGCGGCGATGAAGATGGCGGTGGAGTCGATGGAGATGACTCCGGGGGCAATTCCCCGTCCCGGCGGCGTGCCGGAACAGAGATTCTGTCCCCCGAAACTTGTCGTCGATGGCGGCGGCGCTGCGGAACTCTTCTGGAATATGGCTTGGTATTTTAGGGTTTTCGCGTCTGAGGGAATAAATAGGCGAAGGGGCAACGTCGGTGGAGGCTCGAGGGGCCCACACCACCTGGTGGCGCGGCAGGGGGCCCACCCGCGCGCCTATGGTGTGGCCTCCTCGGCCCTCCTTCGTCTCTCCTTCGGACTCCGTGACGGTGCTGGAAAAATAGGGACTTGGCCTTTTGTTTCGTGCAATTCCGAGAATATTCCAGAAGTAACTTTCTGAAACCAAAAACAGCAGAAAACAGGGAACTGGCACTGTGGCATCTTGTTAATAGGTTAGTCCCAGAAAATGCATAAAAGTGATATGAAGTGTATATAAAACATGTAGCAAATGGTATAATATAAGCATGGAACATCAGAAATTATAGATACGTTGGAGACGTATCAAGCATCCCCAAGCTTAGTTCTACTCGTCCTCGAGTAGGTAAAACGATAACAACAAATAATTTCTGAGGAGACATGCTTTCACACAATCTTGATCAATATATTGCAAGGCTCATGTCATGAATGAAGTGACTCAAAGCAATGGTCTATAGTTTGCTAACAAATAGATAAAGAGTAAACAATGAATCATATAAGCAAAAACTTTTCATGAATAGTACTTTCAAGACAAGCATCAAAAAGTTTTGCATAAGAGGTAACTCATAAAGCAATAGATTCAAAGTAAAAGGCATTGAAGCAACACAAAGGATGATTAAGTTTCAGCATTTGCTTTCAACTTGTAACATGTATATCTCATGGATAGTTGTCAACATAAAGCAATATAACAAGTGCAATAAGTAAACATGTAAGAATCAATGCACACAAAGTTGACACAAGTGTTTGCTTCTAAGATAGAAAGGAGTAGGTAAACTGACTCAACATAAAGTAAAAGATAGGCCCTTCGCAGAGGGAAGCAGGGATTAAATCATGTGCTAGAGCTTTTTAAGTTTTCGAAAGCATATAGAGAGCAAAATAAGTATTTGAGAGGTGTTTGTTGTTGTCAACGAATGGTAGTGGGCACTCTAACCCCCTTGTCAACCAGACTTTCAAGAGCGGCTCCCATGAAGGACGTTATCTCTACCAGCAAGGTAGATCATCCCTCTTCTCTTTTGTTTACACATGTATTTTAGTTTCTTTATAGTTGACACTCCTCCCAACCTTTTGCTTACACAAGCCATGGCTAACCGAATCCTCGGGTGCCTTCCAACATTCACATACCATGGAGGAGTGTCTATTTGCAAATTAAGTTGCTTACTGATAAATCAGGGCAAAACATGTGAAGAGAATTATTAATGAAAGTTGTAATTAATTGGGGCTGGGCACCCCGTTGCCAGCTCTTTTTGCAAATTATTGGATAAGCGGATGTATATGCCACTAGTCCATTGGTTGAAAGTCTGTCAGAAGTAAATGACAAGATTGAAAGATAAAACACCACATACTTCCTCATGAGCTATAAAACATTGACACAAATAAGGAGTAATAAAGTTTTGAATAGTTTAAAGGTAGCACATGAAATATTTACTTGGAATGGCAGGAAATACCACATAGTAGGTAGGTATGGTGGACACAAATGGCATGGGTTTTGGCTCAAGTTTTGGATGCACGAGAAGCATTCCCTCTCAGTACAGAGTTTAGGCTAGCAAGGTTGTTTGAAGCAAACACAAGTATAAACCGGTACAGCAAGAATCACATAAAAACATATTGCAAGTATTATAAGACTCTACACTGTCTTCCTTGTTGCTCAAACATTTTACCAGAAAATATCTAGACCTTAGAGAGAACAAATATGCATCCCAAGTCTCAACAAGCTCTACGGTAGTTCTCCACTACTAGGCTTTAACTACATGATGCAAGAGCTTAAACATGATCTACTTGAGAGCTCAAAACAATTGCAAAGTGTCAAACGAAACAAGACAAAACAGATCAACTACATGTACTAAGCATGCATATCTTTTCCAATACCAACTACTACATGTAGCATTTTCTTTCTTCCAAACAAACACCAATCAATTTATTTAAACATAAACTCTCCAAATGATAATATAATGCAGCAAGAGAGTATTTAAACAAGTGCTAACAGCTCGAAGAGATGCATGAAAAACAGGAGCTAAAAGCACTGCAGTAGCTAGTTAAGAATACTCAACAAATATAAGTGAAGAACATGAGTATTCACATGAAAAAGCGGAGCGTGTCTCTCTCCCACACAAGGATTGCTAGGATCCGAATTTATTCAAACAAAAACAAAAATAAAAACACACAGACGCTCCAAGTAAAGCGCATAAGATGTGAAAGAATTAAAATATAGTTTCACTAGAGATGACCTGATAAGTTGTTGATGAAGAAGGGGATGCCTTGGGCATCCCCAAGCTTAGACGCTTGAGTCTCTCTGAATATGGTTGGGATGAACCACGGGGGCATCCCCAAGCTTAGGCTTTTCACTCTTCTTGATCACATAATATCACCCTTCTCGCTTGATCCTTGAAAACTTCCTTCACACCAAACTCAAGACAGTTCTCATTAGAGGGTTAGTGCATAATCAAAAATTCTCATATTCTGTAATGATACAATCAATCCCAAAGCTTCTGGACATTAGCTACAGCCACCAATGCTTTGTGGAGCAAAGAAATCCACACAAACACAGTAAAAGAGCGAATGCAAAACAAAAGGCAGAATCTGTCAAAAACAGAACAGTCTGGAATGACGAATTTTTTCGAGGCACTTAAGTTGCTCAGATGGATCTGGCCTAAATAATGAAAGTTGCGTACATATCTCAGGAATATGCGTGATTTTTTCAGAATTTTTGAATTTTCTACAGGGAATAAGCTCAAATCCGTGACAGCTAAAAATCTGTCACTGCGCAGAAATCCAAATCTTGCATCAACTTTCAATATAGAACTTTACTTGGCACAACAATGCAATAAAATAAAGATACAAAGGAGTTGCTACAGAAGTAACAAGCTCCTTGACTCAAAAAAAAAACAGAAAATAAAACAATGGGTTGTCTCCCATAAGCGCTTTTCTTTAAAGCCTTTTAGCTAGGCATAGTGATTTTTATGATGCTCACATAAAGATGAGGTTGAAACATAAAAGAGAGCATCAAGAAGCATATATAAAACATGTTTAAATCTAACACTCTTCCTATGCATAGGAATCTTGTAAGAAAATAAATCAATAAAGCACAAAGTGACTAGCATAGGAAGGCAAAACAAGTGCAACTTCAAAAATTTCAACATAAAGAGAGAAGACTTAATATTATTGATATATGAAACAATGTCTCCCTCTCTCATAAGACCAGTAGGTCTTAAAGTACCCAGCAAATAAAAGCAAATCAAGAGAAAGCTCAAAACTTTCATCATAAAGAGAGGTGGTTTAGTAACATAAAGATTTCTCTCAAAATAATTTTCAGCGGCATCATGAATAAACTCAACAATATAGCTATCACATAAAGCATTCTTATCATGATCCACATGCATAAAAGTATCATTACTCTCCACATAAGCATGAACATTTCATTAGTAATAGTGAGAGTAAAAGTATCACATCCATCATTGTATCATCATAAATTGCAGGCATAGTATAATCATAATAAACTTTATCCTCCATAGTAGGTGGCACCAAAATACCACTATCATTATAATCATCATAAATTGGAGGTAAAGTATCATCAAAGAAAATTTTCTCCTCAAAACTTGGGGGACTAAAATATCATATTCATCAAAACCAGCTTCCCCAAGCTTAGAGCTTTGCATAGCATTAGCAATAATGGTGTTCAAAGCATTTATAGTAATAACATTGCTACCATCATGCAAATAATTTTCCATAGGTTTTTTAATTTTCTCTTCAAAAGCATCATGTCCTAATTCAATATAAAGTTCATAAAGATCTCTAATTTTTTTGTTGTTTTCCATTAAGCCTAACTAGTGAAAATAAAAACAAGAAACAAAAAGATATAATTGCAGAATCTAAAGGAAATAACTTCGAGCACTCACACACTAGCAACAATACTAGAAAATAGCTTTGTAGCCAGAGGATGTGAATACCTTTTACCTTACCTCCCCGGCAACGGCGCCAGAAAATAGCTTGATGTCTATAGTGTTGGGCCTCCAAGAGCAAGGTTTGTAGAACAGCAGCAAGTTTCCCTTAAGTGAATCACCCAAGGTTTATCGAACTCAGGAGGTAGAGGTCAAAGATATTCCTCTCAAGCAACCCTGCAATTAAGATACAAGAAGTCTCTTGTGTCCCCAACACACCCAATACACTTGTCAGATGTATAGGTGCACTAGTTCGGCGAAGAGATAGTGAAATACAAGTAATATGGATGATTATAAGTAGTAATTGCAATCTGGAATAAAAATGGCAGCAAGCAAACATGTAGCAGAACTTGTTGTAAACGGTGTTTCAATGCTTAGAAACAAGGCCTAGGGATCATACTTTCACTAGTGGACACTCTCAACAATGATCTCATAACTGAATAAGTAAAAGCTACTCTTAAACACTCTCTTGTTGGATAACAAACACCATTCATTGTGTAGGGCTACAAAAGCACACCTCAAGCCGGAGTAAACAAGCGCCACAACGTCATAAAGGAGTCACACACGGTGCACACACTGTCACCTTTACACCGTGGAGAGTACCGGAGTTCATATTAAAGTAACCTATAGAGTGCATAATAGATAAAGAGTAACATCTACATATTCAACTAGATTAGCACAACTGAACACAAGTAAATACTGCTCGGGATTATTCTCCTTCTTGATGAAGCAAGAGTACTATGCGTAGGGCTGCAAAAGCACACCTCAAAGTCTGAGTAAACAAACACCACAATTCCCAAGAATAAGCCATGATAATGTCTAAATTATTCATAGAGTCACACAAGTACCCACACTGTCACCTTGATACCGTGTTGTCACAATGACTCCAGAAACTAGACAAAATCACTTGAGTAGCATAAACATTATTAATGTATTCAGCGATACTAGCAATACACATGATCACATAAAGATCACACCATGGGAGAGAGAGATGAACCACATAGCTACCGGTAGAGCCCTCAGCCTCGGGGGAGAACTACTCCCTCCTCATCATGGGAGTCAGCAGCGGCGATGAAGATGGCGATGAAGTCGATGGAGATGGCTCCGGGGGCAATTCCCCGTCCCGGCGGCGTGCCGGAACAGAGACTTCTGTCCCCCGAAACTTGTCGTCGATGGCGGCGGCGCTGCGGAACTCTTCGTGGAATATGGCTTGGTATTTTAGGGTTTTCGCGTCTGAGGGAATAAATAAGCGAAGGGGCAACGTCGGTGGAGGCTCGAGGGGCCCACACCACCTGGTGGCGCGGCAGGGGGCCCACCCGCGTGAGCCTATGGTGTGGCCTCCTCGGAGCCCTCCTTCGTCTCTCCTTCGGGCTCCGTGACGGTGCTGGAAAAATAGGGACTTGGCCTTTTGTTTCGTGCAATTCCGAGAATATTTCCAGAAGTAACTTTCTGAAACCAAAAACAGCAGAAAACAGGGAACTGGCACTGTGGCATCTTGTTAATAGGTTAGTCCCAGAAAATGCATAAAAGTGATATGAAGTGTATATAAAACATGTAGCAAATGGTATAATATAAGCATGGAACAGCATAAATTATAGATACGTTGGAGACGTATCAAGCATCCCCAAGCTTAGTTCTACTCGTCCTCGAGTAGGTAAAACGATAACAACAAATAATTTCTGAGGAGACATGCTTTCACACAATCTTGATCAATATATTACAAGGCTCATGTCATGAATGAAGTGACTCAAAGCAATGGTCTGTAGTTTGCTAACAAATAGATAAAGAGTAAGCAATGGTCTGTAGTTTGCTAACAAGTCTTGATTGCGCTTCGCTTGTGTGAAGACTCAAACATTGCTCCCCCATAATCCACTATGGGAGAGCCTCTCTTAGGCACATCTTCACATGAACATTATCTCTAAATGGGTGGCAAGCTTCAAGCCTAAGATTTCTTCGAGATGCTCCTCTTGAACTTGCGCTTCTCAACATTGATGACGATCACCACTTGACGTCATCGTTCATGGAATATGAAATCTTCATTTGATGCAAACCCATTGAAAGATACCTAACCACACATAGAAATGCTACACACATATCATGGGTTAGTTCACAAAGCTATATGGACAATTGCTTACCATACCAAGAGATACATGATCCCACTTGGTACATCTTGTAGCTTTGTGTTGATCAATATCTTGATCAACCTTGTATCTTTTCTTCTCTTTTCAATAGATGATGTCTTGAAGAAAACCATGAATGATCACATAATCCTTCTCTTCAAGACATACTTGCGATATGCTCAACTCACATATGACCAATCATCGGATAACTCCTCGAATACCAACTTGGTCAACACATACTCTTCTTCTTGATCTTGATGCCAAATACTTCATTATATCAATATATTCATGGCATCCTCTTCTTCTTGATCTTGATGCCAAATACTTCATTATATCAATATATTCATGGCATCAACCTTGAATCCAACATATGGAGTTCAAGCATGGTCTATGGACAAACACTACAAGTACAACTCAATGCAACCATTAGTCCATAGGGATTGTCATTAATTACCAAAACCACACATGGGGGCGCCATGCCCTTTCAATCTCCCCCATTTTGGTAATTGATGACAATCTCTTTTACAAGGGTTTATATAATGAATTAAGCAACCATGCAAATCAACAAGCATGGATGCATGAGCATGAAAGGTAAATGCTTATGACCAAAACAAAAGCATAACACCAAATTCCCTTAAACCCTATAAAACTTCTCCCCCATTGGCATCCATTTCCAAAATGGGCGAAAAATCTTAGAAGGTCAATATAGTATGAGCTCCCCCATAAGTGTGCATTTCTCAAAATATGAGTGAAATCAAATACACATACCCAATGACGAATAGTTGGAGAGAGCACAAACTATATTGAGGATCCAAAGATTGCAAAAGAACGATATGGAAAACTTTTTACAATTCTCCAAATAAAAAGTAAGCAATCAAAAAGATCCAACTAACCAAATAAACACAAGATATTATGATTTGAGCAAAAGAGTGTTTTAAAGAAATAGAGGAGCTCCCCAATATTTGTACACAATTTAGAATTATTGTATTTGAATACAAGGTGTGCAAACATGGAATCCTCACTCCTCCGGTATCCTCTAAACACAAAAACAAATGAATTCACAAGCTCAATAAGATGCAAATGAAAAACAAAGCTTGTGACATATCCCATGGTGAAGATTATTGACTTGTAAGACAAGCAAGATATTCACCAAGATGTGACAAAATAGGATATGCACTCATAATCAAATTCTTTTCGGAGTCACGCCAAAGAATCAAAAAGGAGTAAAAGAGGTGACACCGAAGAATTAGGATATCGAGTAAAGATGTAATTTCTCTCATGTATATAAGTTTCTAAGTGTCCACAAAGAAACATGTACACATAAAATTAGTTACTAAGGAAAAGAACACGATATCCAAAGGGAAGTCATAAATATACACATATGATGTTTGTTTAGGATCATAGCCCATAGCTCAATATTCTCATATTGTATAATAATGAACTTCAAATTCAACCTCAACACAAGCATCACAAATATCACTAAGGGAAAGGAGATAGTTGGGACGCGTTGAGGAAAGCAACAAGTATCATAAGAGCTACATTGAATTTGCAATAGCTACAACAAAAGCAAATAAATACTTTTCATGCCATGATGCAACCTACACAAGGTTGGATGCTAGAAAAGTATGCATGAGGGTGAATACTTGTTACCGAGATGACATTGGGTTGATGTAGTAGATAAAATTTCATCAACCATCCTCGCTTGGCTCCAATAAGCATGTGGTGAAGATACTTTCATTGTAAATGAGACAAGCATCCAATGCATCTCCATGTACCTAAAACACATTCAAGTAAAATTGTTCCCAAACTAATTGGGTCCAAGTAGTTAGTCAAACTACAATACATAGAAGGAACTCCACATAAATATGTGCATATAGATATGAAATTGAATTTCATGCACATCTTAGCCGATTTAGGATTCCGTGGAGTTTCCCCTATATATTGGCACAAAGAAGGAAAGCATGCCATAAAATAAACATGTAGTAGATATGCATGCCTATGACCTTCAATAACCAAAGGGAGATACAATTTGGACAAATATTAAGAGATCAAAGAGGGTCCAAATTATATCAAAGATCCAAATCAAAAATTGATTTAGAGAAGCCAATTGAAACTAAAAGCAAATCAACACATAATTGATAAGATACCAATTGGATAAAGATATCAAAAAGAAAATAAGATACCAATTAATCAATATATAAAAGGACTAGATATCAAATTTCCAAAAGAGAGAGAGAGATGTTAATCAACGAATGATATAACCCACTCCCAAAGAGAGATGCCAATTGGGACAAACTCTCAAAAAGAAAGAGCGGGGTTCCAACAAATAAACCACACCCTCTACACTTTTCATGATGGTACAAAGTACCAAGCCAAAAAGGTTTGTCTTCCATGAGACATGTCATCGGGATCAAAGACCAATGGAAAGGATCAAATACAAATAGAATATAAATAGTGTTTAAAAAGATACATGATAGCTCTCCCAACAAAAGTGCATTATTTTATGATCTTGTATTTGAATACACAATGCACACACATGGAATCATCGCTCTCAAATATCTATTCAAACACTAGTCATATATCAAGAAAAAGCAATAAGATCCAATACTAATGAAAATATAAGTTGTACTCAATATAGGATAGCTCACCCAAGAATAGTGCATTATCTATAAGTAGCCTTTGAATGCAAGGTGCACAATGATGGGATCAATGCCTCTCCTACACCAAATAAAACACTAGGAAAGTTTGAGTAAAGCAAAATGATCCACAAGAGGTAAGGAAGACAAAAGGAGTTAAACACATTAATTTTTGGCAAGAATAAGGCAATAAAATCAAGAGCCAACATGAAGACGATCTACAAATTTCACCACAATTATGACATCAATTGTCATGGAAAAGGAGTATATGTAGAAATTTCTTAGTGGTGTATTGGATTGATTTCAAGATCATCTTCGCAACCAATAAGCACATGGTGAAGGATAAGATTTAAGCGCGATGCTTATGTAGATAAATGTTCTTGATAGCTTCAAATATTCACGCGATAATGCAAAGCAACTACAAAGAGTGCTTTGAAGCAATCGGTTTTCCAAAGAGATATATGAGAACATATTAGAGGAAAACCTTACCAAGAACATTCATCACAAACAAGATCCAAAGTGTGAGTAAGTAAAAACATTTAAGCAAATGGGAACTTGTTTGAGAAACATGCCACAAAGGAATAAGATAATTAACAATATCAATTCTAGGTGGCAATACCTCACATGTTCACATTGTCTAGGTTTGTAATATGCACATAGCTTATTACTCCCCCATAATGTGATAATCCATTCATTCTCCACAAGAGGCAAGTAAAACCCAACTAGAGATGATTAATGAACATTATAGAATTTGAATTTCTCATGAGAAGGACATACCATATAGAGACTAGATAAAATTGATATATCAACACTAAGTGGTAGTACTCATGTATATACATTTTTAGGATTGTGAAGTGCGCAAGCATATCACTCCCCAAAATGGGATAGTCCATTAATCTCTCAAAAAGAGCCAATTAAGATATAAGCAAGTTGATACAAAAGGCTCAACACAAACTCACACATACATGGTGTGCAAACCAACATACACATACTTGATTGCTCAAGATAAGTAAGTAGAGAGCACAACATATACAAACACTAGCAAGGTACAAAACCAAACACATGCAAGGGTGCAAGCAACTTTCAATGTATATATGATTTAAATACAAGTTACCGCAAGGAGAAACATTGGATATGTTATAGAACAATATAATCCAAATGACTTGGCTTGAGAGAATATAATTGATGAAGATCCCTTAATTCTTCATGATGTAGCCAAGTCTCCAATGCCCTCCACAACACCTATTGATCAAGTTTTAGCTTGTTGGTCCCCAACCAAGTTGGGTCCTAAGAGGTTAGTCACAATAGGCTTGGCAACCCAAATGGTTCTTTTCTTGACACCACTTTGAGTACCAACATATTTGGCAAACACATTGCCAACCTTATCCTTCCTAAGAGAATAAACATTATCAATTATGATAGGGTTGGATAAGGTACCACTAGTGCATGAAGAAGCAAAGTGACCCTTCTCACGGCATAAGTAGCAACATTTGCTTCCTCCTTTCTTCTTTGTTGAAGTCTCAACTTGAGAAGGAATAGCTTGATTCTTCTTGGGAAGTGGCCGTTCTTCGACTTGGGGAACTTTAGTTTGAACTTGAGGCATCTTCCCTTGTTGCTTCTCACTAAGAGACTTCTTCTTCAAAGGGCAAGATCTAACATGGTGCCCTTCAACTTGCACTTGAAGCAAACAATCTTGGCCAAATTCTTGACTTGTTCATGGCCCTTCTTTTTCTTGTTATACTTGGACTTGTTCTTGTTATTGGAGTTGAATCCAAGTCCACTCTTGTCATTGGGGCGTCTTTGCACACTCAACATGTTGTCAAGTGTGGGCTTCCCACATGACGCTTTTCCAAGTCTTTCTTCAAAGAAGTGACTTGGGCCTTGAGCTCTTTTAATTCCTCTACATGGTTAGTATCAACAAAAACACTAGAGGAAGTTGAAGCTTCATTGTTAGAGCAACAAGGCATGGAAAGTAATTCATCACAAGATGTAGCAATATTATGAGTGGATGAATTACTAGGACTAGCACATGGCAATAAAGCATTTTGAGTAGAGGTTGTGCCATTGTCCACATGAGGCTCACAAGATGTTACCTTTGTAATAATACCTCATGAGCTAACTTTAGCTTATCATAGGAGACTAGAAGGTCCTCATGAGAGCTCGAGAGCTTTCATGGCTTTCTTCCAATTTCCCATATTTGCTAGATAGCAATCAAGTTGAGCCCTTAGCTCAACATTCTCCGTTAATATGGATGCTTCACAAGAGATAGAGTTAGTAGCACAAGCATCATTATTTATGACAATAGGAGAAGTAACTTGGCAAGCTCTTTGAGTGAGAAGCTTTAAGTTGCGCATGAGACTCGGTGAGTTTGATGAGCTCACCCTTAACGACCCTAGAGCCATTTTCTAGGTGCTCAAAATTCTCAAGGAGTTTGGCATGTGCATCTATAAGCTTACCATTTGTTACTTTGAAGTCATTAGCCACTTTAAGAGAACTATCATAGGATCCCTTTACTCTAGAAAGTTCGAGAGCATAAGTTTCCTCAAGAGACTCCTTGGTGGTTTGTTCTTCTTCAAGAGCTTCCTTGAGATCGGCGATCTCTTCCGCGTATTTATATTCGCGGCTTTGCATTTTCTCAATTGTGTCTTCATGCTCATCAATAAGTTTATTGCTCTCAATAGCAATAGTCAAGATTTCTATGAATTTAGCATGAGCATCTTTATTCTTAGCAATAGCATGAAGAACCATTTTACCCTTCTCAATAAGGGAAGCATCATTATCATCTTCTTCATTATCAACATCATTATCAACATCATTCTCATTTTGAGATATATTGGGAGTCAAGGTAGAAATTACCGTTGATCCCCTTGCCATAAGGCAAAAGTGTGAAGTGGTTGATGATGATGAAGCAAAACTTGAAGCACCATTCAAGTCCATGTCTTGTTCCATGGAGTGTTCGGTTTCCTCTACATTGTTAGCCAAACAAATACTAGAGGAAATAGAAGTATTTTTATCAAGGGAACAAGACATAGAGAGCATATCATCACGAGGATTAGTCAAGCAATTTGTACATGATATGCAAGGACTATCAACACAAGCATGTAGATCATTTTTGGTTCTAGATGCGTTTAAGTCCAAAGATAAATCATTGCAATAAGATAGAGGTGAAGTATCATCAACAATAAGCTTACTATCATTATTGCAATATCTATCACTACTCACCATTGCATTACTTTGTGGCTTGCCACATGTAGGTGAAGTAGAAGAAGTTGAGAACTCATCACGGCCGGAAGTGGAGGGACAACAATCATCTCCACAATTCTTGGACACATCATATTTATCTTGAAGCTTGGTCCAAAGCTCATGAGCATTCCGAAAAGGAGAGACCGACATAACTACATCGCTCAAAGCATTGAAAATCACATTAGAAGCTTGAGCATCTAGATAGGAATTATTCTCATCCAAAAAGATAATCTTTTGGGATTCCTTGGAGGAGAATAACCCCTATCTAGAATTCGCTCTATGTATGGGTCAATGACCCGAAGAATATCAAGAATGCGAATTTTCCAAACATCATAATTTGTGCCATCTAATATAAAAGAAGCATTGTGCACTAGTTCACTAGACGACATCTTTACTCTCGAGGCGGTGAAGCCAAAAACGAGAGAACCCGCTCTGATACCAATTGAAAGGACACGGATGTCGCCTAGAGGGGGGGGTGAATAGGCGATTTAAAATTCTTTACGGTTTAGGCTTGAATAAATGCGGAATAAAACTAGCGTTTAATTTATCAAGCACAAACCTAAACAAGCTAGGTTTACCTATGTGCACCAACAACTTATGCTAAACAAGATATACAATATGTGATAGCAAGATATATTACTTCAAGCTCGATGGCTATCACAAAGTAAATTGCATAAGTAAGAAGCTCGGGTATAGAAATACCGAGGCACTTGGAGACGATGATTTATCCCGAAGTTCACTTCCCAATGGAAGCTACGTCTCCGTTGGAGCGGTGCGGAGTCACAAAGTGATCCCCGAATAGCCGTCAAATGGCACACCGTAATCTCCTTCGTGCCTCCACCAATGCGAGTGCCACGAACCACTATGGGACACTTGAGGGTGGTCACCGAACCCGTACAAGGATGAGGCACACTCCACAACTTAATTGGAGGCTCTCACCGAATTCCCGCGGCTCCCAAAGCCACAAGAATCACAAGGTTGGGGCGCGACTCCACAACTTAATTGGAGGCTCCCAACTATCCCGCGAGCCACCAAAACTCCGAGATCAACAAGGACCGTCTAGGGCACTCCAAGTACCCAAGAGGACAAGCTCTAGGGCACCCCAAGTACCCAAGAGTAACAAGCTTCTCAACTTCGATTTCCACGTATCACCGTGGAGAACTCAAACCGATGCAACCGATGCAATGGGCAAGAACACAAGAAGTGCTCAAAATCCTTCACTCTCAAATCCCACCAAAGCAACTAATGCTATTGGGGGGAGAAGGAGGAAGAACAAAGAAGAACACCAAATTCCTCCAAGATCTAGATCCAAAAGCTTCCCCTCACTTAGAGGAGAGATTGATTGGTGGAATGATAGATCTAGATCTCCTCTCTCTTTTCCCTCTAATTGGAGGCAAGAATCATGGAGGAATAGAGAGATAGCAAAGCTTCAAAGGGTCAACAATGGGGGCAAAACCGTGCTCAAAAGTTGGGGTCTCTTTGGAGAAGAAGACCCCTTAAATAGGTGGGGAGAAATCTGCCCGTTTGGCCAGAAAAAGCACAGTCGGATAATCCGACCCACACTTGAATCGGATAATCCGAAATACATCAGAGAGCTGCAAAATAGCAGTTTTCACGACCAGCAGAAATCCGGGTCGGATATTCCGATTCATTTTGAATCGGATTATCCGATAGTCTGAAAACTGACAGAAACAACAAAACGAAAACTGCAATATCTTTTTCATCCGAACTCCGATTTCGATGTTCTTGGGCTCGTTGGAATCACCACAACGAGCACGACAAGATTATGCATAGAAACATCATAGTCCATCAAGGGAGGATAAAACCAAATGTAGAAAGGTAAAACCTCTCTATAAAGAAACAACCGGTAAAAACTCCAACATCAAAACGCAATAAGTTTTTCATACGAAATCCGCTTTTGATGAACTTGAGCTTGTTATGAAGATCACAACAAGCTCCAAAACCCCACACAGAGAAAATCCAAATAAGAACCAAGAAAGATGATATGCCAAGTATGCAAAGATTTGAGCTCTCTCCAACTGATACGCTAAAGCTCAAGCGAGAGCCCCTCTTGATAGTACGGTGTCTATCCAATAACCCGATTTCCCGACTAACAACCTGAGCCCAGTAAACTAGAAACCCTATCAACATCATACCTTTGCCTTGCGCATTCCACTTGAGCTAGATGACATCGATTTTGATCTCTTCAAGTGGACCACCTTTCTTGATTGCGCTTCGCTTGTGTGAAGACTCAAACATTGCTCCCCCATAATCCACTATGGGAGAGCCTCTCTTAGGCACATCTTCACATGAACATTATCTCTAAATGGGTGGCAAGCTTCAAGCCTAGGATTTCTTCGAGATGCTCCTCTTGAACTTGCGCTTCTCAACATTGATGACGATCACCACTTGACGTCATCGTTCATGGGCAATATGAAATCTTCATTTGATGCAAGCCCATAGAAAGATACCTAACCACACATAGAAATGCTACACACATATCATGGGTTAGTTCACAAAGCTATATGGACAATTGCTTACCATACCAAGAGATACATGATCCCACTTGGTACATCTTGTAGCTTTGTGTTGATCAATATCTTGATCAACCTTGTATCTTTTCTTCTCTTTTCAATAGATGATGTCTTGAAGAAAACCATGAATGATCACATAATCCTTCTCTTCAAGACATACTTGCGATATGCTCAACTCACATATGACCAATCATCGGATAACTCCTCGAATACCAACTTGGTCAACACATACTCTTCTTCTTGATCTTGATGCCAAATACTTCATTATATCAATATATTCATGGCATCCTCTTCTTCTTGATCTTGATGCCAAATACTTCATTATATCAATATATTCATGGCATCAACCTTGAATCCAACATATGGAGTTCAAGCATGGTCTATGGACAAACACTACAAGTACAACTCAATGCAACCATTAGTCCATAGGGATTATCATTAATTACCAAAACCACACATGGGGGCGCCATGCCCTTTCACACTCCCACCATTGAACACCACTAAACCAAGGTTTCGATTTTATTTTCCTGAGGGGTTTAGGATTCTCGGTTACCGTGGAAACCGAGAAATCCCGGATAGTTACCGGAAAAATTAAGAATTTAAATTTTGAATTCAAATATTCTTGCGAACAGGGAATTCAGCTTATAAACCATATTTAAGAACAACATTGTGTTTAGCCTAACGGAGTGCCAAATTTAACTTTTGTTACGCATATTCTAGGTCGCATGTTCGTACCTTGGAGTACTATATTTTTCGTATTTTCCCATAACATGGTGATTTAATCGACAATGAGAAAGAATAATACTTAAAAAATAACACCGACCAATGAACTCGAACCTGACCCCTGAATGAGGGAGCAATGCGTCGCTACCACTACGTATTCGAGATTACAAATTCTGGGAGAATAATTTAAATTTACCAAACATTGGCATTCTAATTCAGTTTTTGAGATATCTCGAGATTTTTTGACTAGTATGCACCTTTCGTGTGGGTGCTCCAGAAACCCGGTTACCGGTCAGTAACCGGAATTACCGACAGGTAACCAAAACCTTGATGAGTACCCAGGTGACACAACCAAAACGAATCATCCCAATATCAACCTCACACGAAACACATGGACTAAAGAATATCCTCTTTAAGAGTATGCAACAAATATAGCCAGAACCATCTCCTTAATGTCCCAAAGCAAATCACCTCTGCTATCCGCGCTACGCTCGTTACTGAACATATAGTTGAAGTGAACCCAAAAAAACTTACCCATCTCAAACTGATCCCATGATATGCTCCTCATAAAAATGTATACAAGTTTATGCTTGCTTACAACTAATCATATATACTAGAAACCACGATCAAGATATATTTGTTGACTCGTACCCTTTACAAATACTAGCTTTAAGAAATACACAAACACACATGTGTATATACAAAATTTATGCAAGTATCATAAATTAATGTCCAAGCCATGGTATCATGTTCTTCTTGTTTGTTAAATCTTACGTACGTAAAAATTTGATTGTATTGTGTAAAAAAAAAAACTTCACACAGTTTCAATTTAGAATGGCGTGCACATTTTCACTGATAAACGTTAAACTGTATAACAAACAGTTCACAATTAGTATTTCAGAATACTATTGTGTGGTTAAGTACAAAAATATATTACTTGACTTTGAATTGAACACAAGAATAAACTATAATGGGTATAAAAGTCTATTACAAATGTTACTACATTGATCCACAAACCTTGACGCTTGGGTCCTTGCCTTGGGATTCTCAACGGAGACAGGCTGGTAGGACACCTGCAGTGCGTTCCATACCAGATTTGCGACACAAAAACAAAACACGATGGCTAATATACACACTGACGAACTCAGAATTCATCGTTGATGTCTTGGGATCACATACCTCCTTGTTCTCGTCAGTGAACTTGAGGAACTACTGGTAGTTCACACCCCTGGAGGGATAAATATCAGATCCAGCCGAGAACGAGATGCGGAGAGGGGTGGGGGCGGAGGAAAAAAGAGGGGAAGAGGGGAGGAGGCGACGCAGTTTTCATATATATTTGAAAGTACTATTCATGAAAAGTTTTTTGCTTATATGATTCAGTTGTTTACTCTTTATCTATTTGTTAGCAAACTATAGACCATTGCCTTGAGTCACTTCATTCATGACATGAGCCTTGCAATATTATTTGATCAAGATTGTATGTATGGTAGCATGTCACCTCAGAAATTATTTTGTTGTTATAGTTTTACCTACTCGAGGATGAGTAGAACTAAGCTTGGGGATGCTTGATACGTCCAAAACGTATCTATAATTTCTGATGTTCCATGTTGATATTACACCAATTATCACATGTTTTATTTACACTTCATAGCATTTTTATGTATTTTCTGGGACTAACTTATTAACAAGATGCCACAGTGCCAGTTTCTATTCTGCAGTTTTTCTATTCCAGATAATTACTTAAGGAAATATTATCGGAATTGGACGAAACAAAAGCCCAGCTTCCTATTTTCCCGACACGTACACGGAGTCCAAAAGGGAGTAGGAGGAGGGCCATGGGCCATCCTCACCATGTGGTGGCCCCCCCTTTGGGCCGCGCCGTGGCGTGGTGAGCCCACCTCGGGTGCCTCTGACCATCGTACTTTGGCCTATTTATTCTCTCCGATGCGAAAACCCTAAAACAACCTGTCATATTCCACGAAGAGTTTCGCAGCGTCGCCGCCATCGACAACAAGTTTTGGGGGAAAGAAGTCTCTGTTCCGGTACCTTGCCGGGACGAGGAATTGCCCCCGGAGCCATCTCCATCGACTCAACCGCCATCTTCATCGCTGTTGCTGCCTCCCATTATGAGGAGGGAGTAGTTCTGCCCCCGAGGCTGAGGGCTCTACCGGTAGCTATGTGGTTTTCCTCTCTCTCCTATGGTGTGATATTTATGTGATCATGATCATTGCTAGTATCGCTGAATGCATATGTGATGTTTATGCTACTCAAGTGATTTATCTAGTTTCCGGAGTCATTGTGACAACACGGTATCAAGGTGACGGGTACTTGTGTGTGACTCTATAAATAATTTAGATATTATCATGGCTTATTCTTTGTGGAATTGTGGTGTTTGTTTACTCATACTTTGAGGTGTGCTTTTGTAGCTACGCATAGTACTCTTGTTTCACCAAGAAGGAGAAAAATCCCGAGTAGCACTTATTTGCGTTCAGTTGTGCTAAAATGTTGAGAGATACCACTAGTGAAAGTATGATCCCTAGGCCTTGTTTCTAAGCATTGAAACACCGTTTACAACAAGTTTTGCTACATGTTTGCTTGCTGCCGTTTTTATTTTAGATTGCAATTACTACTTATAATCATCCATATTAATTGTTTTTCACTATCTCTTCGCCAAACTAGTGCACCTATACATCTGACAAGTGTATTAGGTGTGTTGGGGACACAAGAGACTTGTTGTATCTTAATTGCAGTGTTGCCTGAGAGAGATATCTTTGACCTCTACCTCTCTGAGTTTGATAAACCTTGGGTGATTCACTTAATGAAAACTTGTTGTTGTTTTACAAACCTCTGCTCTTGGAGGCCCAACACTGTTTACAAAAATAGAATCGTGCGTAGACATCATCTTCCTCCTCGAGCCTTTTTTCGTCTTGAACGCCCTCTCGGAGTGCTCGTGACTTGATGTGTTTTTGTACTATAATCTTAAAGTCCTCCCAACTTGATTCACAATCTAAGAATTACTTATCAGAATTGTCAGTTTTTTCTTTTAAACACCATTTTGTTCGGCCACCTCCAACGCAGACCTAAAGCATCTCGAATGGATGCAGTCGACGTATGCGAGGGTCTGAAAGCAGTAGCGCCGGTGTAGAGGAGGACGACATAGAGAGTGACGACGCACTCTATCACTACTGTATTCAAGGAGAATAAAGAGGAGGAGAGCGGATCGTCTCAAAGTCAAAAAAAGGGAGAAAAATTGTCCGGCAATGACAGGTGGATACCATGTGCAAGGAAAATCTTATTGACGTTTACTTGATGTGTTTTTGTACTATAATCTTAAAGTCCTCCCAACTTGATTCACAATCTAAGAATTACTTATCAGAATTGTCAGTTTTTTCTTTTCAACTAAATTTGGAAATCATAGGAAGCTGAAGAGAGGGGACTCGGAAATAAAAATTTAACCGGAGCTCGTTCGTACAGTTCATCTGTACATGGCTTGTGCATGACAGAACGCTTGATTCCATGAAACTACAAGGATAGTCTTTTTTTTTTTTTTGAATTTTCCATACTTGTATTCATACTAGAGGAACAGTACAAGGTCGGAAACAAGCAAGGAAAAAAGAAGGATACGAAGAAACGGCACCGCAGCGCCACGCCGTCTTCAACCACGAGCAGCTCCAGCACGCGCCGCCTCCACCGCCGGAGACGAAGAAGGAAGCAGACGCCCAGAGCCCTCTCCACGGAACGGAAGAGCTTCTAGCCACCTCAGTGGCGTTGACGAACCACAAGAGCCACCAGCCCCGACGGGCTGGATCTGGATCGATGAACGAGCAGAGGTCGAGGCCGCACCCCGAGCACCTCCCGCCCCAGATCCGTGGCCTGCGCCACAGATCTTCCACCCGCACGCCACACACCACCGCCGCAACCGCCTCGCACCTCCTCCACCACCGGCCTGGTACACACTCGACGCCGGGCTGCCGCCATGGCCGGAGAAGAAAGCAGCAGCCCGGAAACGAATCTGCAGCTCGAGGGCGCCGTCGTCGACGACGCCGAGGAGGGGGAGCCGCAGATCTCCAAAACGACGGCGCCGGCTTCCCCACCTCAGCCGCGCCGCCCAAAAGCCCCGCCGCTACACGCCGGAGCGCAGATCTAGGGATCCCCCGCCCTCCCGCCGCCGGGCGGCCGGCGGAGGACGGGAGATCCCCAGATACGCCGGCGGCCGCCTGATGACGCCGAGACGCCTCCGCGTCGCTCTTGTGCACTGTAGAGGGGAGAGGGGTTCCAGAAATAAGCGAGTGTGTCAAGTACTACAAGGATAGTCTGCAAATGTGCCAGCACCAAGAGTGTTCTAGCTGGATCCTGATTGTCCTTTTGAATCGGACGTCCACAGCCACATGGCATGGTTGCAGGCTTGCAGCTGGTGCACCAGTTCCCTGGATACGTTGTCGCCCTTTCGGGTGCCGCTGGGGCAGACGCCCCTACTGTGTCATCGGTGGCTGCTCTTACGCTCTTTGGATGCTCTCTATTAGTCGGAGACATCTTTAATTTTCTTTCTTCGGATCTCGTGCATCTCGTGAGGCCATACTCAGTTCGTTGTTCAAGGGAATCCCCTCCTGCATTCAGAGTTAGTTTATTCTGGATTTGGTGGCCGTAAACTGTCGCGCGATGCCACCAACGACGAGTATGAAATCCTGCTCCTGAACCTGAATAATAATCCAGACAGGATGTAGGATCTCAAAATTTATGAAGTATTCTAGAGTTGAGAGAAACTTCACGCACGATCTTGCCATAGCGTGTTTTGACTTACATGGGGGGGCATGCATGCGCATCATGAACAAAATAAAAGCAGCGCCGAAACGTTGCTGATGCAGGTCCGCCTTCAGAAAGTTAATACGATGCCTGCCCTGCTCGCTGCTCGGTTTCTGCAAATTAAGCACAGATGCATTCACGCATGCCTGCTGCTGGCTGCTGGCCGTTGGAGAGTTGATGCGCAGCTCATACAGTAGTACAGTACCAAGGCAGATGCTCTTTGGATACCGTCTCTGTTGCCACCTTGGACACAGACTCTTGTCCTTGATTCAATCTCAAAACCTCTTCAAGAAAAAGAAAACGATCTGCTCACGACAAGGCGTATGCATGCGGCGTGCGTAAAAACTTTTATATCCGTTACGTGACATATCAACGGTCCAGCATGCAAATACAAGGTGCCGTGGGGCCATGGGCGGAACCAGGAATAAAGCTCAGCGGGGGCCACACATGTTAATCATCCATTAGGGGGGCTAATCACTGTGATTTTCTCTAAAAAAAAAATCTAACCGTGACATATGTATAAAAATTAGCTTGTGTAACATGCCTTGGGCGGGGCCGTGGTCCCTGCTCGCCACCCCCTGGTTCCGCCCTTGCGTGGGGCTCCTCTTTCTATTTTTGTTTTCAAAAATATTCGATTAGCCTATTGATAATCAACAAATGTTCGTTTGTTCAAAAATATCAATCAACAGTAATGAAATTATAAATAGGCATTCGAAGGCGACTAAAAACGTCTTGATTAACCATTCGAAAAACTTTAGAAACTTTCTTCTTCTCGTGAAATTTCATTGGGAAAGGTGTGAGGTGACGATCAATATTGTGAAAAATTAAACAAATTGTGAAAAGAAGGTTGAACATTATCGTCGACGACACATTCCATCCTTTGACATATTTATCAGGACTCTAGGCGCCGCGGCAACTCCTTGCTTCCAAGGCGGATAGATGGCGGCCGCAGGGGCGGTTCTTCACCGTTCCCTCTTCGGGCTCGCGTTTGCGGTCGTTGGGCACGCCAACGACGCCGTACGCGCATGTGAAGACATCGTCGCCGCGCACGCGCCAGCGCGGCAGCCTCTTCATCAAAGACGCCCTGACATCGCGGCGCGGCCACATCTAGTTGGTAAAGCCGAAACGCGAGGTGGCCCAATTTAGCGCCGGAAAACTACCTCAAGGCATCACGAATGGAGATACCCTAAGAGACAAAATCTTCAATCAACATAAATCCCAAGTTAATAAAATCCCTCACCCCGACAATCGCCCACCCCCTGGACCTAGTGTGAGACAAAGGCAAATTGTTTGTGGCATTCGGTGTGTCGGCCACCGAGATCGAGTCAGAATCCCCCGACTTCAACCTCAGGGACACATAAGGCTTCCTCTCCTCATCCTTCGGTGGAGGGGCGTGATTCCACCTGGACCGCCGCGCATTGGGAATCCTGCTTCTTCTCCACCATCGTCTACATCGACGACGACAACATACTCTAGGACAACTTTGGCGCTAGTTTAGTTCAAATTTCATTCGAAATACTGTACAATATATTTTGTTTGGCTTTTTTCTCACGTGTTACATTTTTTTGTTGAATGTTATTAAGTGCAAGCATTTTGTCTAGGCATGATACGTGCAATCACTTTTTTCAATATATTTTCTCGGTTTTACAATTCATAAAAGTTTAGTAATCATGACACCGCGGCAGGTAGAGCTCAGGTAGATCTAGTGCGCGCTGCGACAGCTTACCGCACTGAGTCACCGATCAGCTCACTGCTAATTATAAATCGCATGGGGACAGGGAGAGCACGTGATGATCGATGCTAGAACTAGCATTCGACAAAGGCAGATGGAGCGTGCGTACAGACGATGGCCGGAACAACGAGAACTCTGGCGGCACGCGACACGAGTGTGCAGTTTTCCCGCTCATGTCTTTTCTTCTTGCGATCTTCCCGCTCATCAGCTCATAGTCATTTTGAGGTAACGAAGAAGGTGCTGAAGCTGAACGGTATGCCGTGTTTCTGCAGTTCAGAAACAATCATGTTTCTTCAGTTCAGAAACGGGCGGAGAGAAATATCACATTCACTTACTCGTGCCGAGCTGCGACGGTTCTCCGGTTCGAGCAAGGTAAGCGTATGACTTCACATTGCCTTTGCAGTTTGCACCACACACGTTTCTTCTAGCATAACCAACCAACAACCATCTAAAAGCCCCAACAACGTTGACATTCACTTTACTCCATCGTTGGAAGATTGACATTATCGTAAAAAAAGGGACTAAAATTGACACGCACTTACGAGAAGGAAAATAGGTGCGCATGATACAGCTTTTTTTTTCAGGCCGCGCATCATTCAGCTTTGGGCTTGCATGCAATGATTCAGACGCGAGGTGAAGATATCACGCCACGCGCGGGCCGGGCCTCGTGGATACATTGCGAACGTGACGGGCGTGTGGTGCGGCCCACCCCGTTCCAGCCAGCCTCATGAATTCTGTCTCTAAAAAAAAACTCGTTTGCTAGTTGCCATTGGTACGTGAGGCACTTGACTCTTGCAATTACGCTCTGCAACATGGTTGATTCATTGAGGGGACACTCTTAATCTTCTTTTTAATTACTCTACATTTTTGGTGGCAGCTGCAGTGATGTAGGTAGCCGCCACAACGGTTATAGCTACGCCAAGGCCCAAGGTCCGATGGGTCGAAGGTGCCATACTCCGGACGAAAGTCCTATCCAGTATCAGTCGATGCTGCACTCTTCCCAAGTCGGCTACGTCTATGAAAGCGTCGTCGAGGTGTGTTGGCTTCTCCTTCCTCCACTCGAGGTGTTGTCCTCTGGGTGAATATCGAGATTCGAAGGTCCATATTTGATCGACATCTTTCGGAAACACGAGTTGGCGATCACATTGGATCTTGTGTAGTGTTTTCATGTTGCGGCTCGGGGTTGAGCTTTCCGGTGCTCAATGTAAGTTGTTGGCCCGTGACCCAAGATGGTCCCTTTCTCGAGACCGACAAGTCCCGTCACCCTTTTTTCGAAGATAAAGCGCCCCTTCTCCTGATTTCATCAAAATCATCACTAGGAGAGATATCACATTCGAGCCACACCGAGACATGTTGTCTAGGTTAAGAACGTCAAAAGCAAAGTCATCAAACCTATAGGAGACTTCCTAAAGTAGCAGAACAAAGACATGACCAATCCCAAAGCCTCTCTAGATTGTAACGTTGAACTTGAGCAGCAACATCTTTCATGTTTCAGCCTGGTTGTCATCTAAATCCGACAACACGAAAGAGCGCTCCCTTTCTTTATTAGACACAGAAGGGTGGAGGTTACATCGAAGTGAAGAGTTTCCTCAAGGTGCTGTGGATGTCAGTTGCCACCTGGAAGAACTATGTTGCACTCAGTCCTCAAGGTTGTCAAAGCTGTCAAACAGGCACACATATATGGGAGAGAGAGAAAGAATTTGACACGTTATACATGATCTCTGTTTTGTTGCACTAAGCACTAGAAAAGCCTTTCTCTCTAGTGACATGTTTACATATATAAAATGAATCCATACACTTAATAACGATCTAGGTACCAAGTTCTATAGATATTTAAGCTTTTCATGGATAAGGATACATATAACCACGCTAAGATGCATAGGCTCTTAAATTATTATGGAGTATTATGATAGTTTTGTTCCGATTAGATTTTGTGCAGAATCTACTACAAGAAAAGCATAAAAGAAATAGACAAGATATTTGTTTGTTCGGGTCAAGAATAAATATTTGTACTGATAATTTTAAGAGATATTGCAATTATGTCTATTAATTACATGACTATGATTACATTCGTTAGTCTATTCGTGATATCTGAAATTGTATATAGCATACTGTATCGATTGATGTATAATAAATAATGGCATATATCTAATGTCAAGATTATTTACGATGAAGTAACATAGTTTGGTATAAATGAAGTAACATAGTACTTCTCAATTCTAGATGTCCTTCACCTCGGCGCCCTTGCAAGGGCCGAGCTCGCCGGCGGCGGCAGTGATGGCGGCGTCCATCCCGCTCGGATCTCGCCGGTGGAGGAGAGGATTGTGTGGCGTGGCGGCGGCGGTGGAGAAAGAGAGATGGGGCGAGCAACGCGTCCCCGACTTTATACCACGAGGCAAACCCAAACCCTAGGGTTTGCCCTCCACGGGCTGGGCTCCGGCCCGAACGGGAAGTCCTTCGCCCGCCTGTCAAAGTTTCCTCCACGGGCTGGGCCTTTGACAGGGTGAGCCTTTGACAGGATCCTCTGCCAGCCTGCCGGCCATACGAGAGGGTAAAGTCTGGAAAAAAAATAAAAGACATCATCTCTAAAAATTAAAATTGCAAGGTTCTGCACACAGAATCAACTGTAAATACTTGAGATTTAAAATAGAATGTTGTGGTTTTCACAGGGAGAAGGCGGAAATCGAGGATGGAGCTTACCACACTGAGTCACTGACCAGCTCACTGCTAATTTTAAATCGCATGGGGACAGCGAGAGCACGCGATGATCTAGCATTCGACAAAGGCAGATGGAGCGTGCGTAAAGACGATGGCCGGAACAGCGAGAACTCTGGCGGCACGCGACACGAGTGTGCAGTTTTCCCGCTCATGTTTTTTCTTCTTGCGATCTTCCCGCTCATCGGCTCATAGTCATTTTGAGGTAACGAAGAAGGTGCTGAAGCTGAACGGTATGCCGTGTTTCTGCTGTTCAGAAACAATCCTGTTTCTTCAGTTCAGAAACGGGCGGAGAGAAGTATCACATTCACTTAGGGCGCGTTCGGTACACTGCAGATAGGCCCGCCAGCTGCAACGGCCCGACAATTGGTTGCCTGCGCGAGCTCCCGGGCCAGGCCAGCACGCTCCTCAAAGCACCCTCGGGCCAGGCCCGAGAGGCACGTTCAGATCGACCGTGCCCCGGGAGCCAGCCTCGTTCTCGTCCCCTCCGCTGCATTTTCGTTCCCTGCCTGCAGCTGCGCGTGCGCTCATGGAGATGGCGGGAGCCCGCGCGCTGCAGCGGAAAAGGGGGCGGGAGAAAATCGCTCACCGCCCGCGAACTCCTCTCCCTATTTACACCCTCTCCGCTCACCGCCCAAAATCGTGCCACCATTTCCCCCCTCCGACCGAGGTCTCAAGCACCGGTGAGCGAGCAGGTAAGCGGCGGCCTCTTCCCCGGCCGGCGGCGGCGGCGGAGTTTGGGGCGTCTACGTCGACCGAGGTTCTTCTTCCTCGACGAGTCCTACTTCATCGTCGACTTCCACCATGGCTGTAAGTACAAAACCCTAAGAGGTCAACTAGATCTGCGCCTGAGTAGTTCTTGTAGATCTTGAGCAAGTATAGTTGTTGTAGATCTTGCGCTTGTGTAGTTGTTGTAGATCTTGAGCATGTGTAGTTGATGTACTTGTTTAGCTTGTGTTGTTCATCTAGATCCTGAGCAACTGTAGTTGTTGTAGATCGATGTGCATGTGTAGTTCTTGTAGATCGATGTGCATGTGTAGTTCTTGTACATCTTTGAGCATGTGTAGGAGCTATGATTGTCTTGTTCTAGCTTCTGATTCGTACCCGCTGTAGGAATTCGACGACCTTAGTCAGGCCCTGATCCCCATTGGGGACTCTCAGATCCCTTCATGGGTTGAGGACTCACAGGTGGAGATGCTAGTGGATCCTGCGACCTCCATTGTGGTGCAAGAGTACTTAGCCTCCATCGATGCGGCCGCCAAAGCCAAGGTGGCCAAGGCTGAGGCTGGGGTGAAGGGAACCATGAAATGGCTTCCTTTCCAGTCCACCTTTCTGCTTAACCAGATGTGTGCTCTCATCAAGACTGGTGTAAGAACCGACAAGGGCTTCAAAGAAGTCCACCTCAAGACCATCGCCAAGGCTTTGTTTGTTCACTATGGAGCTGAGGTCACTTCTATTCAGGTGTACAATCACCTGAGGAAGTGGAGGCAAAGGTGGCTCGTGGTGACCAAACTGCGTGACTTGAGCGGGGCTCAATGGTGTGAGGAGTCCTTCTCCATCATGCTTGAGAATAACCACTACGAGGGGCATGTCAAGGTTAGAACCTCTTTCAAACCTTTGATCTCAACCCTTGTTCCAAACCTTTGATGTCAACCCTTGTTCCAAACCTTTGATGTGAACCATTGTTCCAAACCTGTAGGATCACCCCAAGGACGCCGAGTTCCTCAACAAGCCCATGATCAACTACACGCAGATGCACATGATCTTCTCCTATGGGTTAGCAACTGGCAAGTTTGCCAGGGGCTCAGGGGATCCTCTCGGTGGCCAGCCGGACTTCAGCGAGACCCAGGAGTCCGAGACCATCATCCTTGACGGTCCGGACAAGCCTGTTGATGGGAATGTTGATCCAAGAGCTGCCGCAGCGGCTGCTGCTGCAGGGAAGAGGAAGAGGGGAGCTCTCGCCGACGACGAGATCCAGGCGTTTGATACGTCCATTTTGCATCACTATTTTATATCATAATTTACTGTTATTCATCGATATATTTCATATTTAGAAGTGTTACTTATGTTATTTTACCTATTTTGCATGTTTGATGATTATTGGAGAAATAAACACCGGAGTCAGATTCTGCTGGAAAAAGCGCCGTCGAGATGCAATATTTCTGAAGATCAATAAATCGAAGCATACATCCAGAAGCTCCTATTTTGCCAGATGACGGAGGAGGCCAAAAGGGGGAGCTGAGATGGGCCAAGGTGGGCCCACCTCACCCCTTGGCGTGGTGGGGCCCTCTGCCGCGCCGACAGGTGAGGTGGAGGCCCAGGCCCACCTCAGCCTTCCCCCTTCGCGTACTTGACCCCCTGGGAACCCTAACACACGGAGGATCATCATCGAAATATTCCGCCGCCTCCACGAGGCGGAAAACACCAGAGAGCGAAAAGCTCCCCTGCAGGAAGAAATCTGCCGGGGGAAATTCCCTCCCGGAGGGGGAAATCGTCGCCATCATCACCGTCATCGAGCTGGACTTCATCGGGATCATCATCATCATCATCTCCACCGCCAACACCATCATCACCGCCGCTGCACTCCGTCTGCTGTAACATCTAGGGCTGAATCTTGTCTATTTCATAGGGGAAACTCTCCCGGTGTTGATTACTCTTGTTATTGATGCTATTGGGTGAAACCATTGGACTAAGGTTTATGTTCAGATTGTTATTCATCATCATATCACCTCTGATCATGTTCCGTATGATGTCTTGTGAGTAGTTCGTTTAGTTCTTGAGGACATGGGAGAAGTCTTGATGTTAGTAGTGAACTATGTTGAGTAATATTTAATGGTTTGATGCTTAAGTTGTGGTGTTATTCTTCTAGTGGTGTCATGTGAACGTCGACTACATGATACTTCACCTTTATGGGCCTAGGGGAATGCATTGTGTATTCGTTTGCCAATTGTGGGGTTGCCGGAGTGACAGAAACCTGAACACCCGTTGGTATATCGATGCATGAGGGATAGCAGGATCTCAAAGTTTAAGGCTGTGGTTAGTTTATCTTAATTACTTTCTTGTATTTGCGGATGCTTGCAAGGGGTATAATCACAAGTATGTATTAGTCCTAGGAAGGGCGGTGCATTAGCATAGGTTCACCCACACAACACTTATCAAAACAATGAAGATTAATCAACTATATGAAGCGAAAGCACTTGACAATATTCCCGTGTGTCCTCAAGAACGTTTGGTCATTATAAGTACAACAACCGGCTTGTCCTTTGCTGTAGAAAGGATTGGGCCACTCGCTGCAACTATTATTACTGCATTTTATTTACTTGTACTTTATTTATCTGTCATATCAAAAACTCCTAAAAACTTGTCTGTGAGCATTTACAGTGAATCCTTCATCAAAACCGCTTGTCAACACCTTCTGCTCCTCGTTGGGTTCGACACTCTTATTTATCGAAAGTACTACGATACACCCCCTATACTTGTGGGTCATCAAGACTATTTTCTGGCGCCGTTGCCGGGGAGTGTAGCGCTATTGGTAAGTGGAATTGGTAAGGGAAACATTTATTGTACGTGCTGTTTTTATTTTTGCCTGCTGCTATATCTCATTATGGAGGGGTCTTCTCTTGAATTCCTATTTGGGAAAACAACAACACTGCTAAGGTAGTAGAGGAGGCGCCAGATGAGCAGGTAATACCGTTCAAAATTCCTATGAAAATTGTTGAACGTGTCACAAATAACCGCTATGCAGGAGATGGAACTGTCCATCCTGGAGATCATTTGTTATTTCTGCATGAATTGTGCGAGTTATTTAAGTGTGCAGGTATCTCGATGGGAGAAGTTAAGAAGAAATTATTCTCTCTATCACTGTCTGGTAAAGCTGCACATTGGTATAAACTGCTGAAGAATGGGTATTCTCTTGGATGGGAGGAAATTGTACCTCTCTTTTACTCCAAATTCTATCCTCCAAGTGAGATTCATAAGGATCGGAACCTCATATATAACTTCTGGCCCTATGATGGAGAGAGTATCGCTCAAGCGTGGGGGAGATTGAAGGCATTAATGCTCAAATGTCCCATTCATGAGCTTCCTGGTAATGTTGTTATTGATAACTTTTATGCAAGACTCTCCTTTCAAGATAAAACTCTATTGGATACCACTTGTGCTGGATCGTTCACTCGTAATAAAGAAGAGTTTAAGTGGGACCTTCTTGATCGGATTCAGGAGAACACTGAAGGATGGGAGAATGACAAAGGTAGGGAGTCAGGTATAAACTATGACTTTGAGTGTGTTAAAATTTTATGGATACTGATGATTATCGCAAAATTAGCACTACTTATGGTCTTGACTCTCAAATTGTTGCAAACTTTTATAAAGCCTTTGCTTCCTATTTCGGTTTGCCGAAGGAGGGTTTTAAAAATTATCATGAACCATATAAAGATGAATCTGTTTCTCATATATCTAAAAGTGTTGAGGTTAATGTTGTTGATCGCATTATTCCAGAACCTTATATTGAAAAAGTTCCTTTTCCTAATAAGATTAAGGAACATACTATCATAACTGGTGTTGTTAGTAAAAGTAATAAGAAACCAAACCTGATGAGCAAATAACTGTTGAACCTGTTGTAGCATTGGTTAAAGATCTTGTCACTGAAAATTTAGAAGATAGACACATTATCTTTTGTGAGGATGCTTCTAATATTGTCTCACATCCTAAAAGTTCTAGGAAGTCTAGTGTTCCTGTGCTTTCTGTTAGGATAGGTGATCATTGCTATTATGGTTTATGTGATATTGGTGCAAGTTCTAGTGCTATTCCTTATGAGCTTTACAGGGAAATTATGCACGAAATTGCTCCTTGTAAACTTGAAGAGATTGATGTGGTTATTCAGCTTGCTAATAGGGAAACTATCTCTCCAATTGGTATCATTAGAGATGTCGAAGTCCTTTGTGGTAAGACTAAATACCCTGCTGATTTTCTTGTACTTGGGTCGGCTGCCAATGATAGTTGTCCTATTATTTTTGGTAGACCTTTTCTGAATACTTGTGGTGCTGTTATAGATTGTAAGAAAGAGAAAATCTTTACTAAATTTGCTGGTGAATCTTATGAATTCAATTTCTCTAAATTTGCTAAAGCACCTTATGAAACTGAATTGCCTAGTGAGGATTTTGAAATTGCTCAACTTGCATCTATTGTTCTTGCTCCTAACAATGCTTTGCAGCAACATATGGAGAATCATGAAAGTGAGAACTTCAGGGAAGAAAGGAATGAGCTTGATGAAGTATTCCTTCGTCAACCTATGCTCAAACACAATTTACCTGTGGAAGATTTGGGTACCACAATGCCACCCAAGGAGGATCCTGTTTTTGATTTGAAACCTCTGCCTGATAATCTTAAATATGCTTATATTGATGATAAGAAAATATATCCTGTTATTATCAGCTCTAAACTTTCAGGTACAGAGGAGGAAAGGTTATTGGGAGTGTTGAAGAAACACCGCGGAGCTATGGGATATACTCTTGATGACCTGAAGGGAATTTCTCCTACTATATGTCAGCACGCCATCAACATGGAACCTGATGCAAAGCCTGTTGTTGAGCATCAGCGTCGTTTAATACCCAAGATGAAAGAAGTGGTAAGAAATGAGGTATTAAAACTTCTTGAAGCTGGTATTATTTATCCTATTGCTGATAGTAGATGGGTAAGTCCTGTGCATTGTGTTCCTAAGAAGGAGGAATCACTGTTGTTCCAAATGAAAATGATGAACTAATTCCCCAAAGAGTAGTACACTACCAAAAATCTGGCGATCCTCGATGTTTTTTCGGCGACGTTCGTGTAACGTCGTGTGTTTCCGTCGCGGTGGGTCGAAAAGCTGATTTTGCTCGCTACGTTTTGGTTCTTTCATTCATGGGCCTTCGGTTCGCGACGTTCCACGTACTTTACGTCGTGGATTTTCGTCCCCGGCCCATTATGCAAACTTGAGCCCAGTTTTCTACGACGAAACAGTTCTTAGTCACAAAGAACGTCGCGAATTTTTCGTCGCTCGCCAGGTGGTGTCCTTGTATGACTCGTTGACTCGCAACGAGCACGACGGTAAGATCCTGGACCCTACCTGTCATACACTGTTGTAATTTACGACCTTGTTTGCGTAAGAGGGCTGTTTCTACATGTTGGCTCCAGGCCCATCTGTCAGATAGTTCTGACCAAATTTTTTAGCAACGACCGAGTGTTTGTTGGCTGGGCCCCACCTGTCATCGAGGGTTGAGGCTCATAGTTACTCACGCTTAGATAAATAAGGCGTGGGGGAAAGTGTAGTTGAGGGGGCGTGGGGAAACGAATACGTGGGAACGTGGCGTCGCCATGACTTCCACACCCCGCCTCCTCAGATCCCCTTCGTACTTCATCGTCGATACATCACAGTGCCCACACTCTTCGAAAAACATCTGCTCGTCGCGTTTACTCCATTCATGGCTTCACCGTGCAAGCGATCTGCTTCCATGAGGTAGATGTGGATAAGTTTTGTATTGATCCGGTTGTTTACCTCCTTGTTGCATCTTTATGTAGATCTGTTCAAAGTGGTACACTGACATCATCTTCCGGATATTGACTGCATCTAATTTGTGCATGGACAGTTCTGCCTCCGAGGAGCTGACGCCGGCGGAGCGGTCGGTGATCGCCGACCTGACGACGACTGTTGATGAACTACGTGAGCAGTTAGTTGCTGCCTTGAAGAAACCTTGTGAGTACATGGACAAGGCGATGGAATCTGGGTCGCAGGTCGAGAAGGCCACGGACATCGTGACGAAGATGTCCGACCATCTGAAGGAGCAGGTGAACAACAACCTCGACCTTAATCGGAAGGTCATAGCCCTCGAGCTGGAAGTCCAGCTTGCGCGGAAGGAAGCTTATCTCCTCCGCAACGAAGCTATGGTGCTGGAGAAGAAGCGCCTCGACAAGAAGGTCGAGAAGGCCAAGAAAGCCCAGCTCCTAGAGAGGGAGCGCCTGGAGGCGGAGATGGCCAAGCGAGGCTAGTAGGGTGTTCTTGCTTGAAAATTGGGTGCACAGATTTTGTATGCACATATGATATGCCTTTTCTATTTATTTGTTTAAACAATCATGTATCAGCAACTTGTATGCGCGTGTCTATCTGTTTGCCATTTCACTCGCGGATCGCTGGGCCCCACCTGTCATCGAGAGTTGAGGCTCACAACCGCTTTGACCGTATGACTGAAAAACAAGGTGGAGAGAACTTGGTGAGTAACTGCTCAACAACCCCGTCTCTGAAAGAAAAAAAATCTAAGCCGTCCAATCAACAGCCCGCAATGAATAACTTTATCAATCGGCTTCCGTGCAAGTCTTCGATGGTAAGACATCTGCCTTAGCCCGTTGATTCTAAATGGACGGACCAGATTGCGCGGTGAATGGCAGGAGACGGTTGCCACCTATTAAACTAGCACTGCCAGAGCACGTCTACGTCGTTCCACTATTCACCATCTTCCCACTCGCCACCACTCAGCGGAGAACAACCCATTTCTACATACCACCAGCCATGTCCTCGCATCATCAAGTTTCAAGCCGGAAGCATCAGATAGCTGCGACGAAGGCTGAGGAGGCAAAACGCCGAAAGCAGATGCATCAAATGGATCAAGAAGATGGCGGCGACAAAGATTGTCCTCTGACGGAGGCCAAAACCCCGCTATCTCTGAGCAAGAACATGAAGACGGGCGATAACTCCACCTCGAGTTTGATCCCAAATCAGCACGCCCAAGAAGATGGCCGGTACGTTTAAATATCTATGAAGTATTATTTCTTTGGTACAAACATGTCCCAATATCCATCAAACTAAAGTCACTTGTACATATCTCAGAGCCAGCCGCTCGGACATCGGCAATCCCGACCAAGAACAAAGCACGAATCGCCTAGCGGGAGACAAACAATCATTCGAGAAGGTCGTCCTTGCTCTCCAGCACAGCGAGGTCTGAACTATCCATTATTTTGTTCTATCCCTCATATTCGGACTAATCTCACTACTAATTATGAACTGCCTGCAGGAAGCCAGGGCTAGGATTGAAGCCAAGGAGGCCATCAGAAATCAGTGGTGTGCCACGCTACTGAAGGATAACAAGGTCCTGAAAAAACAGCTTGAACGCCTCCGTGTTGCTTTGGATGTAAAGAAGAGGGTGTCCCAAAACATTATGAATGAAGTAGCAAACCTTCGTGCGAACCATACCAAACTACAGAAGGAGGTAGCCGGCTGGAAGATGCTATACAATAAGAGTAATGAAACAAATGACAAGGCGAAAGGCCTGATCAAGGAGCTTTTGGAAGATAAGAAGAACCTCCAGATGCACTGTGAAAACCTTCATCTTGAGAGTATCGAGATGGTAAAGGAACATCTCCTTGTAATGCAATCGGCCATCGCCAGCCAAGAGGCTAAACTGACGGCTCAGGGAGAAGTGAAGAAGTTGCAAGATGACATAGCATCATCAAAATTTTTAATCCATAACCTAGAGAGAGAAGTGCAGAAGCTCCGTCTGCACTTGTAAATCAGGCTATCCCCATTTCCAGTTTGAAAACATGTAAGAACTAGAAGATAATACAATTATCTAAGCACTCTCTCGCATAGCCATCTTGATATCTGCTAGTCGAGGTGCTCTTTTTTAGCGGCCAAAGCTTCATTTCCAAATCACCATCACAAAAGTGGACAACCGGTTCACAACAGGTTCAAAGCAGCGGCACAACAGGCTCACATCAGGATCAACCGAATACCAGGTTAACTAAACTATTCTACTTAGCTACACAGGACACCGAAACCGCCTCCAGAGGTTCACATCACGATAGGGTTTTTGTGTGTTTTGCAACCCTTCCAAAGCCACGTCCACGGTTTGGCAAACCCTACAAAAAAGTGTCACACATGTCCGTTAAATGGGTGCAGAAAGATGTTAAGTCTCATATAATGACACACAAATCAAGAAGGGCCAATTCAAAAGCATGCTTCATATATAGTTTGATTGGACACTTTTCAGGGATGGAGTTGGCGAGCCAAGTAGAATGCACAAAATATGTATTCATGCATATACAAGGCTCACCGGCGCCACCCCCGAATCACATGGTGCCATAACATTTTAATCATCGGCATTTTAATCATGTACAAATGACACACAACACGACACACAATCAAATACATGCCTCAAATGAACAGAGCACACCATGAACTTCCAAGTGTTGGAACTAAAGGGTCAAGCATAAATGTTTAGCAATGAACATCAAGAAAAATAGCCTCATAATTACAAGCACACACAGAATGCAAAGAAATGATTCCACGGTACAGACAAATCTGCCCAAGCAAAGGGAAAATCATATTGGGGCCTCATAGTAAAGAATCACACAAATTGATGAGATTATCGAACATTTTTCTTGGAAAATGCAGAACAAATGTGGTTGTACACAATACTAGGTAAAATGCTGACAATCTCATCAACATAAAGTGTAGAGTTTAATCATCGGCGCATAATATGAACTGGAGAGTAATCTTTGCATAGCAGGTTGACACAATCTAATTAAAGAGCAAGGTAGTTTTACCACAGTTAAGGCAAACAACAGTTTTACCTCAGTTTGACTTGTGACCTCTACGTGTGTTCTTTTTTTTCTTAGATCTCTTGACTCTAGGAGGGTGCACAATATCATCAGATGGGATATCAGATACCGTGGCTTCTGCAGCTTTCTTCTCCAACAGAGTGAATATACTCTCGCACCCCACTTTGGCTTCTCCCAGAACTGCCTTACAATTAAGCAGCTCATAATTAAGCGTGTTTGTCAATGTGCGGATGTTCCTACAGCTTTCCTCACGTTCCAACTCGAGTGCTGACTTAGCTTTCTGCACCCTCTCTAGCTCGGCCAAGGCTGTATCCCTCTCTTTCATAAACATCATCGCCTTTTCCTCGACAAGCCTCAGGGCTTCCCTCTCTACCGCCTGTCGCGATTGGAGGATGAAGCACTCACTCATGAGATCCTCCCGAGTTGCGGTTTGAACGTACAAACGGTCCCAGTTAGTCTTCGTGAGTTTTTCAACTTCAACAGCCTGCATCCAGTTATGAATTTCATCAGGCCACATGCTACAGAAGTTGCAGCCTCGACTGAAGTCCTATAGCCAAACCTAAGAGTAGCTACGAGGCCAAAGGAGATAATAATTTCTATAAGATTTACGTCGACTGTCTGAAGAATGGACAATGCGATCTTCCTCAAATTGTCTACGTGGTTGTCCATCTGGGTGGGGGAAGGGATCTCTGAGGGACCTGTGACGGTAGCGTGAGCAAAATCCATGGCCTATGGTGACCTAAAAACATCAACGGTGACCTACATCCGCCGGAATCTAACCTACATCCGCCGGAATCTAACCTACAACCGCCGGAATCTAACCTACATCCGGCGAAATCTAGCCTAGATCCGCCAGAATCTAGCCTAGATCGCATCGTGGGGTTGAGGATGGGGAACAGAGGGGATCAGCACTTACCAGTCGTTGGTTGAGGACTTCGCCGAGAACGGGGAAGGGAGGGCGCCGCCGTGGGGGTGGGGTGGGGGTGGGGGGAGTAGCTAGCCGAGTGGGCGAAGTGGAGGCGCTAGACAGAGTGGTCGCTTTCAGTGGAGGAGCAGCCGAGTGGGGGCGAGTAGCGCGGCGGTCTGTGATGCTGACGAGTGGGACCCCATGTAAGGGCATTTCAGTGTAGATTTGAGATTTGGCGCGCTGATGTTAGAGTTTAGATCTCTTATTTGAACAAAAAAAAGGTTATTGACGTTAAACAGTCAAATGGCTAGAGTTGGTTGTGCCATGTTGGCCCAGTCCATGAAAGGATTTCTTTTAAAGCAAAAACTGGCTAATTTCACAAGGATAGTATTCTTTAAATATTACTTTATATATACTACTTATTTCAAAAGCAAAAAATTAGGTTATAGACGATAAACAGTCTTTTATATTTTTCATACTAAAGAACATGATCCGGTGCACATGGTCTTACTGTGTCATGTACTAACATCTACAACTGATAAACAATGTCTAGATACATATTAAACAACAAATGCTTCAATATGGTATTAAATCTCACATCTCAAACTATGAACTCTCAAGGGTGAAGAGAGGTGGTTTGTGATTTGCAACATGAATTTGTCCAAAACCACACCAAACCTTCATTTTGGTGTGTCTAGGAATGATCCAGGCTTAGTTTTTCATTTTGGTGTTTAAAACTTGTTTAAATGTTGATTTGACCTTTAGTTCGATCGAATTTGAAATAATCATAAAATATTCAAAAAATCAAAAAAATGAAAATCCAGTGCACATGGTCTTACTTTGTCATGTACTAACATCTACAACTGATAAACAAGGTCTAGATACATATTAAACAACAAATGCTTCAATATGGTATTAAATCTCACATCTCAAACTATGAACTCTCATGGGTGAAGAGAGGTGGTTTGTGATTTGCAACATGAATTTGTCCAAAACCTCACCAAACCTTCATTTTGGTGTGTCTAGGAATGATCCAGGCTTAGTTTTTCATTTTGGTGTTTAAAACTTGTTTAAATGTTGATTTGACCTTTAGTTCGATCGAATTTGAAATAATCATAAAATATTCAAAAAAATCAAAAAAAATGAAAATCCAGTGCACATGGTCTTACTTTGTCATGTACTAACAACTACAACTGATAAACAAGGTCTAGATACATATTAAACAACAAATGCTTCAATATGGTATGAAATCTCGCATCTCAAACTATGAACTCTCATGGGTGAAGAGAGGTGGTTTGTGATTTGCAACATGAATTTGTCCAAAACCTCACCAAACCTTCATTTTGATGTGTCTAGGAATGATCCAGGCTTAGTTTTTCATTTTGGTGTTTAAAACTTGTTTAAATGTTGATTTGACCTTTAGTTCGATCGAATTTGAAATAATCGTAAAATATTCAAAAAAAAAAAATCAAAAAAAATGAAAATCCAGTGCACATGGTCTTACTTTGTCATGTACTAACAGCTACAACTGATAAACAAGGTCTAGATACATATTAAACAACAAATGTTTCAATATGGTATGAAATCTCGCATCTCAAACTATGAACTCTCATTGGTGAAGAGAGGTGGTTTGTGATTTGCAACATGAATTTGTCCAAAACCTCACCAAACCTTCATTTTGATGTGTCTAGGAATGATCTAGGCTTAGTTTTTCATTTTGGTGTTTAAAACTTGTTTAAATGTTGATTTGACCTTTAGTTCGATCGAATTTGAAATAATCGTAAAATATTCAAGAAAAAAATCAAAAAATGAAAATCCAGTGCACATGGTCTTACTTTGTCATGTACTAATAGCTACAACTGATAAACAAGGTCTAGATACATATTAAACAACAAATGCTTCAATATGGTATGAAATCTCACATCTCAAACGATGAACTCTCATGGGTGAAGAGAGATGGTTTGAGATTTGCAACATGAATTTGTCCAAAACCTCACCAAACTTCAAAATTTTCCTATGTGGCCTAGGCAAACACAACCAAGGAAAAAAGTCCACTGATCTACCCCATTCGATTTCGGTAAAAAAAGTTAAGGTAAACGGTCCGTTGTGTAGGCTCTCACTGCAGGCGTCAATGCGTGAACCTACCCCCCTCCCGTCGTCAATGCGCGCACCAAGCGGCCGCGCCCCCTAATAAGAACCACCAAGGAGCTAGCATAGTTTGCACATCCCCATTCCAGTCCACTCTCCTATCTCTGATGGCTCCTCTCCCCTCAGTGACCGTCGACGACGACAAGCCGATGCCCGGTTGGGTGTGGCCGCGCAACCTTGGAGTGGAAGTCGTCGAGGAGCTCCTGAGCAATGGGCTCCTAGTCCCTCCTGGCTGCCGGCTGCCGGCCGGCTGGGACATCAGCCTGGACGGGCGGGTCGTCTGCCCGCTCCCCGACATCGGCTCCGATGAGATGATCTATCTCATCCTCCAGAGGCGGAGTCAGCTACCCGACGCCCTCAAATCCGACGAGGTGTTCGGACATGGCAACCCGTGCTGGCCGGCCATCTTGGCGGCCGAGCGGGAGAAGCAGGTCGAGCACGGTGATGGCGATGCTCTTCTTCACGATGAGAGGTGGCGCTTCTGGAAGGGGCGCACGATCGAGGAAGTCCTCGCGCTCTGTCGGACCGGACAGGATCCCGCCCCGAAGACCTACATGAGAATCAGTGGCATACGCTACGAACTGCCCGGTCAAGGGTGTGGTTCGGGCCTGGCCCCCGCCGCCTGCTGACTCTGAGAGGCGCACTTCCTCGGACTACAAGACATCCCTCTGCCGCCCGACTGCAAGGTGCCGGAAGACTGGGCGCCAAGCAAGGCTAAGATGGGACTCCGTGTCCGTGGGAACTTCTTCCTTTCGGAAGACGAAGTCGTGATGTCGGAAGACGAGGACGGCCGCCACTGCGATGCATGCAGCTCCTAGCCTTCGAGGCGTTGTTGGTGCTAGCTAGCCATCGCAGCTTCTATGGTTCTATCTCGACAACCGCTTAATTAAATCTTATTTCAGGTTAAGATTAGAGGTTACTTTGTAAGGTGTACCTGAAATGAATGAAAAAGCTCTTATTTTCTGATAACATGCATGTGGCCCACTAAAACTTTTCCCGAACTTTGAGTCACTGACTTCTGGGTCCCGCCAGGAGTAGGTCCCACCTGTCAATGACCCGAAGTCAGGTAAAGTAAGAGGATCCGGCTCCCGTCACCATCGGCTACCAAAGCAGTCAAACAGGAAGTAAGCACCGCCAAAACGAAATTTCATTCATTTAACAAACTGATTTGCATCATTACATTGCACATGCAGCAATTACAAGTCTAAATGACATTTGTCATTAATCCTAGAGCCTAATGACCTAGAGCAAATTGACGTTGGCCGTCCTATTACATGCGGCGGCGGCGGAGGCTACCAGCCCTTCCAGCGATGCTTGGCGACCTGCCTTCTTCCGTGCGCGGCCCCTTGAAGTTGTCCGGAAAAGGTACACTTTGTAGGAAACGCACCAACCGTGTAATCGGGTGGTCGTCGCCCCGCGCGGGACGCGCGCTGCCTTGTGTATCCATGCTCAGATCCCTTCCGGCCAGTGTCCGGCCAGCAAGGTGCTCCTTGTATCCACTCCCTACGATCTCCTTCAGGATCGACCGCCAGTAAGGTGCTCCTTGCACGGATGGTGCGCTTTGTTGAATCCACTTCTCACACTCATGGTCTTGCTCGCCGTCGTCGTTGACGACGGTGGAGGGGAGAGGGTTGGCCATGGATCTGAGAGTGGATAAGTATTGTCAACTGCGACGTTGCTGCCGGTGTTTTAATAGGCGCGGCGGGTGAGTGCGCGCAGTAACGACGCATTGGCTTTGTTCCACTAACACATGGGGCCAAGTAGGTATGGGATCCGCTTGTCAGGGACTCAAAGTCAGCCAAAGGCAGCGGTGGCAAAGTCAGCTAATCTCAATCCGGAGTTAGAGTAGATATGAGCGCATTAATGCATGTCGCCCTGGCTTTTAGTACCCTAAAATCAACAGTAATTAAACGATGATATGACGGAGTACGTACTGACTGAATACTTGGAGCAACACAACATAAATTAACTGATAGAGTAGCAAAACACAAAACGACAGCACACAGACTAGCTAGTGTGGTAGCAGGGTTACATAGATCGATCACCACTAAAATTTAAAACACGACAAGGTGCACACTCTGACTAGTTACAAAGACGCTCGACTAGTTGCCGGCACCGATGACACGAACAGTGGGGATCACCAGTGGGATGGTGAGTTCCACAGGAGCAAAGGGTTGACCTGGATGCAGGAAATCAGAGTGTCGCCGAACCAGTAGATGTTTCCGTGCATTTCTGCCGCGGCGCCTACCTCCCAAAGCCTGACGTAGACCCCTTCACCATCCTTGCCGGTGTCGAGGATGAACATTGCCTTATGGTGTACCTTGCGCTTAGCACTGCGTCGGCTGCGCGCCAAGTGGAGATATTTCCACCGGCGGTGAAGAACTGCAGCACGTTCCCGGACCCATGGGCGTTGGGGCCGACGAACTCCACCGGTTTTCCGGCCTGGAGAGGTTCATCCCCGATCAGCATGATGGTCGTCCAGGCCATGTCGCGCACAAAGCAGAAGTTGACCGCTTGTGTTTTGCACAGGCTAGCTATTCGAGATGTAGTGATGATGGAGATGTGTTTTGCAGAGGCCCTGCGTTTGCACCGTTCGGCGGATTGATATAGCTATGGGGAGAGACCGGCCGGCACCATTGCAGAATTTACAATTGAATTATTGCCGTCCAGGCACACTGATGACAACGAGCACACACAATGGCCGGGTCACGGACGGGCGCGGCGCAGACATGCATCCGGACATGCACGGCCGGGCACGCATACACGAATGCAGACGACGCCGACTTCGACCTAGTAGTCCCTAGCCGGCAACGGAGGCATTGCATACGGACACAAATCCTCTAACTTTGAGTACCCTGACTTTCCTGACTTTGGGTCACTGACGTGTGGGGCCCGCCGTACGTAGGACCCACATGTCAGTGACCCAAAGTCAGGGAAAGTCAGGGTACTCAAAGTTAGAGGATCCGCGTCGACAGGCAGGCAGGAGTGAGGCATGGGCATGGATGCGCGGCCGGCCGGGCAGGCACGCAGTGCACGCATTAAGACGACGCGACGGATCACGCAGCGCAGTGCCGGCCGGGCGGGCTTCGTACGTCTAGCGCGAGCTAGCTTGGCGTTCAGGCTAGGCCGTCGGATGCATGGCGTGCAACAGCTGGTAGCCACCAAGCTGGCTCTCTTACGCTGCGGCGACGTCGCGTCTTTCGCACAGCGTCGTCGCAGAGAGCTATCTTGGCCATAGTTTAATATCCAACCCTTCAGCCTCTCGCAGCGCCGGTCAAGTGGCAAGCCTTTAAGGCGTGGCGCCTGTCCTGCCAAGTCAGATCATAGCACTCCTTCTCCCTCACACGCTAGCTAGGTGATAAATCAACTGCACCCGAGAGAGATAAGATCATCTCCACTCACTCAGCCTCTCTCTCCCATCAATGGCCCACAATGGCGAGAACGGTGGTAGTGAGTCGCCGGAGCACTGGTTGTGGCCGCACAGGCTCCGAAAGGAGATCGCCGATGAGCTCATCAAGTACCGGCTCATGGTCCCTCCTGGCTGTATGTTGCCAAACAACAGCTGGGGTCTGATTGAGGGCGGGTTGCCAGTGCCGCCACTCCCCGATGTCGGCACCGACGAGATGTACGATCTCATCCTCGACAAGTGGAATCGTCTACCTGAGAAGCTCAAGTTCGATCCAGATTACGCGCCTCACTGTGATGCGTGGCCGTGCATCCTCGAGGCGGAGAGGCAAGAGCAGATCAATAGCCACGAGGGCCCGTTTGTCCCTCGCGGCGTGAAGAACATTGCAGGAAGGTGGCGTTTCTGGGAGGGCAGACAATCGAGTCAGTCCTCGCCGAGTACGAGGCTTGCCGGCATCCTGTCTGCGTCAACCAAGCCCGCCGCCGGCCGCTGTCCCAGGCATCCTCGTTCGCTCTCCCGGTGGTGCACCACCGGCGCGCCCCCATTGTGATTCAGCGGAAGTGAAGCCAGAGCCACCGTCAACACCACCACCGACCCGTCTGTACATCGACCTCGCCGGCGATGAATAGTAGGGCTTCGTACAACACGCTGTCGGCCGTGGAGCCAGCTAGCTGGTTATTTAGTTAATGATGTTCCCGCTTCGGCTTGTTGGGGAGCTGGCCGACCCCGGTGTCTAAACTGCTTTCATTTCGGCTAAGGTGTTTGCCTCAGCTTGTGTAATACCGTCTAGGAACCTCGCATGCTTTATTAATTTAAAGCAGGGCTTTTAGCCTTCATATGAGCAACCTAACTTAAGCAATGAGAAAATCCAACTAATCTACAACCCTTTCGATGCCCTGTGGAAGCGATAGACGAGAGGGTTGACTTTTGTCCAACTGTCTAGGGTTTCGACTAAAGTGCAGGCTCCGGAGCGTTGGAATCACACCAAAGCCTGGGTAATACATGTTTTTACATATGTACAAGAGTGTGAATGGTGGTATATTGCAAGAGCAGACGTTAAACTTCTAGGTGTGACCCGCTTGACATACCACACTTATCCCACACGAAGGCTATACGAATGAACTCCCACTTCAGGTGCACAACTACCCTAACACAACCAAGCAGAGAAGTCTATTGAGCTACCCCCTTTCGACGCTCGAGGAAGCGGTACACGGCATGTTGTCTCTTCCAATATATTGGTACACATTGGAAGAGACAACATCAAACACTCCTGGTGTGACCCGCACATTTATATACTGCATGCATGAAATGATTTGCGGTCTTATAGGGCTGAAGTATCGCTAAGCTAACAAACCCAAGGAAAAAAGTCCACTGAGCTATAGCCCCTAGCTATCGACGCTCATATAAGCGGTAGATGAGATGGCGAACTTTTGGTCAAGTACTACTTAGGGTTTCGACAATAGCGGGGCTCTCTAGCATCGGAATCACACCAAAACATAGGTAGACACATATGTATGAGTGAGAATGTTGGTTCATTGGAAGAGCCAACATGCATCAAACTCCTAATTAGTGTGCCCCGCTTCATACACCACACACTTATCGAGCACATTGTGATCTTATATATATAAGGGTGAACTCTCACACTTCGGGTGGACCGGATGGAATCATGAGATAACACATGGGCCTGGAGTTGGTTTTTAAATGTTCATATGAGCAACCTAACATAACCAATGAGAAAATCCAACTAATCTACAACCCTTTCGATGTCCCGTGAAGTGACAGTTGACTTTTGTCCAACTGTCTAGGGTTTTGACTAAAGTGCGGGCTCCAGAGCGTTGGAATCACACCACAGCCTGGATAATATATACATGTATTTACATCTGTACAAGAGTGTGAATGGTGGTACATTGCAATAGCAGACGTCAAACTTCTAGGTGTGACGCGCTTACCACACTTATCCCACACACGAAGGCTATAAGAATCATTGTTCAAGATATATTCCGATATGCCGATTAATCGGCTGATTTATCTCTTATCGATGTCAGACCGATACGATAAATTGGCCGATAAGTCAGCCGATATGCCGATAAATCGTCCGATTTACCCATTATCTTGAGTCGAGCGATAAGTTACTGATAAGCGATATCCCCAACATTGATAAGAATGAATCCCACTTCAGTTGCTCCATATGGGATCTTGTGATAACATGGGCCGAGGGTTTGGTTCTAACTATTCATATGAACTAGCCTAACACAACCAATCAGAGAAGTCCATTGAGCTACCCCCTTTCGATGCTCGAGGAAGCGGCACACGACATGGTTGAATTTAGGTCAATTATTTAGGGTTTCTACCATAACGCGGGGGCTCTGGAGAATCGGAATCGAAAAAACATAGGTTGGCCTAATATATATATATAGATAAGACTGTGTTGGCACATTGGAAGAGACAACATCAAACTTCTGGTGTGAAACGCTTCGCAAAACACATTTACCCCGCACGAAATGATTTGCGGTCTTCTAGGGCTAAAGTACCGCTTCAGGGTGCACCAGAAGGAACCATGTGATAAAACGGGTACATAGCTGGTTTTAAATGCTCGTATGAGCTACCCAACACAACTTAGCAGAAAAGTTCATTGACCCACCATTTCGCCACCCCTAGAAGCGATAGAGAGGTTTTTCAATCAATTTTTTAGAGTTTCGACCATAGTGGGGGCTCCGGATCGTCAAAATCACACAAAAATTTAGGTATACTGTCCTAACATGTGTATAAGAGTGTGTTTTAGCATTGGAAGAGCTAACTCAAACTCATGTAGGTGTGCCCTGCTTCACAAACCATGATTATCCCGCACGATAGCTAGGGTCTCCGATCTTCTATAGCTGAACTCCCACTTCAGGTGCATTGGATGGAATCATGTGATAACACCAAAACCTAGGTATTGTGTCCTAGCTAAAAAAAAATATATACAATGTGTTAGTACTTTGGAAGAGCTAACATCAAACTACCATGTTTGACCCGCTTCACATACCGGAATTATCTCGCATGAAAGGTTATGCGATCTTCTAGAGCTAAACTCCCACTTCGGATGCATCATATGGAATTCACGTGACAACATGAGCCCAAACTTTGTTTTGAATGTTCATATGCGATAATTTAAAAAACAAGGAGAAAAGTTCATTAAGTTCAAAACCGTTCGACGACTATGAAAGGTCAACTCGTTAGGGTTTCGGCTCATGTTGTCATAGGATTCCATCCGATGCATCCGAAGTGGAAGTTCACCCGAATTTTGTACGTAAATATTTTATAGACAAATTTCTTCACAAGGTCCCTTTGTTTTAAATGATCAAATTGTTAAAGCCACCAATCACATGCATCCGACGGCCACCAACTTTTCCCGGCCACCGACCAAAATTATGAAAATTTCGCGACTGGACTGCGCACCCAAAATTTCAAAACCCTTCTTATCCCCTCGCCCCACTCTCGCACATGGCGAAATTTCGCCGGCGTTGAAAATTTCGCGCCTAGACTTCCCACCCAAAATTTTCAAAAACCCTCCCTTATCCCCTCGCCCCTCTCGGACCTCACGGAAATATCCCTTTCCCCTCCTCCTCGCCGTCCTCCCAAACCCTAGCCCATCCTCCATTCCACCTCGCCGTCCAGCTCGACCACCCGGTCTTACGCCTCGCCGTATAGCTCGCCTTCCAGCCCCCCCGTTGCCGTTCGAGGATCGCCGTCTAGGACAGGCACCTCGCCGTCCAGCTCGACATCGTCCGGATCTGCCACCTCGTCGCCGTGCTCGCCTCTCAGGTCTGCCACCTCGCCGACCTGCCACCCCGTCAACAACCTCGCCGACGTGCCACCTCATCTCCAACCTCGCCGCAACATCGACGCCTAGATCTGCTACCTCATCTCCAACCTCGCCGCAACTTCGCCGTCCAAATCTGCTACATCTCGTTCTTCCCCGCCGTCCAGCTCAACGGTCTGCCACATCCTCACCAACCTCGCCATACGTCCAGATCTGCCACATCATCTCCAACCTCGCCGCAACTATGCCGTCAAGATCTGCTACATCGTTGCCCAGTTCGCCGTCAAGGCCTGCCACCTCGCCGTCCAGCCCGCCGGTCTGCCACCTCGTCACCAGCCTCGCCGATGCTGCGAGTTAAGGTTGAAGGAGAGAAGAAACGCAGTATGACAGGAGGGCCTGAATCCGCAGGCAATTTCTCTCTATTCAGTTTCCTGTTTAATTGTATGGTTGATGCTTCTTTATTATCCAGCTTATGTTCGATGCAATTAAACTGTCTAACTTGTTAAATTTTCGAGCTTTTGTGTTCATATGGTCAAACTTTGCTCATTTCCATATTGTATACTACTCCGTGATAGGTTTAAGATCACTTTACTTGTGATCCTATCAGTCTTAGATCTGTTAAATCGTTCGATAGATGCTTACTTATTATTCTGATCATGTTTGATGCGATTAATCAGTCTGTATTGTTTGCCTTCTTAATCGTTTTATTGACGGTTCCTAATTATCCTGCTATTGTTTCATGCAATCAGTCTGTCCATATTGTTTGTGTGATGTTTGCTTATTATCGTGCTTTGTGTTCACATCTCAAACTTGTCTCATTTCCATTTTGTATACTATTAGGTGTAAGATCACTTTGCTTGTGACCCTATCAGTTTTAGATCTGAATTTAGATAACTCATAGTGGACTGTTGTTACATGATGAGCATCATACTTTTTGATGTTTGTTATCTCTTCTTAGTATGTGTTTTATTTGTAGCTTACTTTGAGTTCTTTATTCATGTTAGGACCACCACTGGTACCCATTGAAGAAGAGCGGCTCAGAACTATCACGAGAAACAATGAACGGATGCAAGAACGGGGTTTTAAGTCTTTAGCGACTATTGCTGCGTCTCAGACTGTATTCAGCCCCGAAAAGACCAAGAAGGAAGACTCTGCATCTGAGTATGATCCTGAGGGGGAATCAGATGTCAGTGAAGAAGACGCGTCAGACCAATCACTGGCCAGTGAGGACAATGTGCTGCAGGTTATTCCCTTATCTGGTAGCTGAACATCCTTTCATGCTGGAGTTTGCAGCTTACTTATCTTTGTGTTGAACTGCTTGAGTACTGTTCTGCTATATGTTTTGTGCTTCTCTTCTGTTCTATACTATTATACATTTTAGCAAGTAAATTATGACTGTCAAAAACCTCTTAGGGCATCTTTCCAACAATTTGTAGTTAGTTTATTTTGGAAAAAGATTCCCATGTCATAAACCAACGCTGTATCAGATAGCTATGCCAATGTTAGGATGCCACATCATCAAGTTGTTGAAGTGTATATGTGAATTGTACTAGCCCTTCCTATCAGTTCGAACTGTTAGGATAGTTGGCTAGTGCATGACACATGACATGTGGTATCAGTGCCCAGGGTCTTGAGTTCGAGTCCTGGCTTGTGCAATTTATCCTAAAATTGCTACCACCTGTATTTTAGTTTGGCTGGAATAATTAATATTCATTGTTAGTTGGGCTGGAGTAATACTGATCAAGCATATAACAGGGAGAACATCATTATGTTTTATCTTGATTATTGTTTGTCGCATTATATAGAATCAAACGAGTGAACATACACATGGAACGTGAACATACGGTTGCCTCGATAGTTGCCTTGTATTCAAAGACAAATGGAGTATATCAATTACACACGCTTCTCATCTGCTATTTCGTATATGCTTGTCATCTGCTTATTCATTACACTCATGCTTAATAAATTGTCATCTGCTATGTTTCATCTATTTTCTATACATGCTTGTCATCTGCTATTTTTCATCTGTGTTCTTGGCATGGTTGACAGGCGAGCAAGAAAAGGATCACTAGTAGAAAAGTGGCCTTAGAGGCGGACCTTTAGTTGCGGCTCGTTTCCGAACCGCGACTAGAGGTCTCGCGGCTCCGACAGATCCAACGACTAGGACAGGTGGCGGTTTGTGCTGGAGCTTTGGTCGCGGTTGGAGCCACCAACCGCGACTAAAGGTCCCGCACAAAAAGGCCGCCTGTCCTAGCGAGGACCTTTAGTCGCGGTTGGAGCCACCAACCGCGATCAAAGGTCAGTCGCCTTCATCTTCCACCCGAACCAGCCTTTGCCGTTTCGAGCTCGAGTTGAATCTCCATTTTCTCTCCACCGAGCTCGATTTCATCCACGATTTTTTGCACCATTTGTTAAGATTGACGGTGGTGCATCTATCCAAGGGTTAGCAACTGCAAACTCTCTCTTTCGGCGCCCGTTTCGTTGGTTGTCTAGCTCATTTAGCTCAATTCATATTTGTAGTGCTAGGTAGGTGTATGATGAAATGCCTAAGTTAGCTCATTTTGCTTATTTAGCTCAATTTTGTATTGTCAATTTGATCTTAAACTAAATTATGTTTTTGTATTTCAGTGTCACAACATTCACCTCCTCACCGTCGTCGATAGACCGTCTCGTCACCGACACCACCTAGGTGAGCTTTCTTTTTTATTTAAAAAAAATCTATGTTGTATGATTTTGTTCCATAATTATTATTTGTTTTTTTGTATAAGTTGTATAATTGTTTTATATATATATAGTGCCATGGTTTTCACAAATACCCCCACCGGCTCTCGTCCGCTCTATTATTCGGATGTGGTATGACTTTTAATAACTATATATTTGTTTCGTTTCGCGTTTATGACAATCATGCGGACCAACTTTGACATAAATATATATTTGTCTAGGAGGTAGTTGAACCGGAAATTCCAGTGGACCCTATTGTTGAATATTTTGTGAAAGAAAACGATGATTTGAAAGCTAAATTAAAAATAAGTGAAGATCTCCGCAAAGAAGAGAAGAAGGAATTGGAGGTTAAGCTTGTCAACATCATCGATGAACACCAGTTCAAGCTTGCCGACGTCGTCGATACTTACGAGATCAAGTTGGATGGGATGCGCTCGAAGCTTGCCGACGTCGTTAATGCTTACGAGATCAAGTTGGATGCGATGCGCTTGAAGCTTAAAAAAATTAGAAGATATGCCATTAGTCAAGAGGCTTGGTATCATTATGCTGTTGGTTCAATAGTTACCTTAGTTGCGATTCTGATCGCATTTGTTGTTGGACTTAAATTTTTTAAATAGTTCAATGTTAGTTTAAATTAATGGATATTTAATGCTACAATGTATTACATTTGTCGCCACTCTACTTTGCTTGAATTATTATGGTCACTTATCTATTCATTACTGGCATGCATAATTTTTTTGATATACTTATATAATGCAGATGAGACGTCAATGGATGTACGGTGACCGAGTTTGTGCCGAATTCATTACTGGCATGCATAATTTTCTCCATGTGGCTGAGACAAGCAAGCGAAAGGATGGTTTTATGTGTTGTCCATGCAGTCTCTGTATGAATAAGTATACATACTCTTCCACAGACAGGCTTCACGAACACCTGTTGCGAAATGGTTTCATGCTTGGTTATTATTGTTGGACCAAGCATGGAGAAAGAGGGGTTATAATGGAAGAGAATGAAGAAGAGGAGGATAATGACAACTATCCTCTGTTCAATGAACACGCTGATACTACAATGGGGGAAGACGAAGTTGAAGAGGATGCCATCTTTGATGAGCCCTGACGAAGTGGACTGTGGAAGTGAAAACGAGAGGTTGAAGTTGGAGCGCATGTTAGCCGATCACAGCAAATTGTTGTACCCAACTTGTACAGATGGCCAGAAAAAGCTCGGTACGATACTGGAAATGCTACAATGGAAGGCAGAGAGTGGTACTACCGACAAGCACTTTGAAAGTTTGCTGAAAATAGTTAAGAAGATGCTTCCAAATGAAAACGAATTGCCCTCTAGTACGTATGAAGCAAAGAAGGTTGTCTGCCCTCTAGGATTAGAGGTGCAGAAGATACATGCATGTATTAATGACTGCATCCTCTACCGCGGCGAGCACGAAAATTTAAATGCTTGTCCTGTATGCGGTGCATTGCGGTTTAAGATTGGGCGAGATGACCCAGGTGAAGTTGAGGGCGAGCAAGGTTGTCCAAGGAAGAGGATTCCTGCCAAGGTGATGTGGTATGCTCCTATAATACCACGTCTGAAACGTTTGTTCCAAAACAAAGAGCATGCCAAGTTGTTGCGCTGGCACAAAGAAGAACGTAAAAAAGACATGATGATGAGACACCCCGCTGATGGGTCCCAGTGGAGAAAAATCGACAGAGTGTTCCCGAAATTTTCGGATGACGCTAGGAACTTAAGATTTGGTCTAAGTACAGATGGATTTAATCCATTTGGAGAGCAGAGCTCCAGTCATAGCACTTGGCCTGTGACTCTATGTATATATAACCTTCCTCCCTGGTTGTGCATGAAGCGGAAGTTCATTATGATGCCAGTGCTCATCCAAGGCCCGAAGCAACCTGGCAACGACATTGACGTGTATCTGAGGCCATTGGTGGAAGAACTTTTACAGCTGTGGAGTGATGAAGGTGTGCGTGTGTGGGATGAGCACGAGCAAACGGAATTTGATCTACGAGCGCTCTTGTTTGTAACCATCAATGATTGGCCTGCTCTTAGTAACATCTCAGGACAGTCAAACAAGGGATACAATGCATGTACGCATTGTTTAGGTGAGACTCAAGGTAAACATATAGGTAACAAGATTGTGTACCTGGGCCATCGTCGATGGCTTGTACCGAGGCATGCAGGAAGAAAGGAAGGCCGACATTACAAAGGTGAGGAAGATATTCGGCGGAAGCCTACTCGACCTTCTAGTTCTGTTATACATGATATGGTCAAGGATTTAAAAGTAATATTTGGGAAGGGTGCTGGAGCACTATCTGTTCCGAATGACGCTCAGAACCACGTTCCCATGTGGAAGAAGAAATCTATATTTTGGGAGCTGCCCTATTGGATAATGCTAGAGGTTCACTCTGCAATCGACGTGATGCACGTGACAAAAAATCTTTGCTTGAACCTGCTTAACTTGTTGGGCGTGTATGGAAAGTCAAAAGATACACCGGAAGCAAGACAGGCCCATCGACGTATGCATTCACGAGACGACGATCATTCTGATAATCATCAAGGTCCTGCGAGCTATGCTCTTACGAAAGAAGAGAAGAAAATATTTTTTGAATGTCTTCGCAGTATGAAGGTTCCATCTGGCTTCTCGTCGAATATAAAGGGAATAATAAACATGGCAAAGCAAAAATTTCAGAACCTGAAGTCTCATGACTGTCACGTGATTATGACACAATTACTTCCGGTTGCATTGAGGGGACTTCTAAAAGAAAATGTTCGAGTACCCATTGTGAAGCTATGTGCATTCCTGAATGCAATTTCTCAGAAGGTTATCAATCCACTTACTCTAAAAGATTTAGAGAATGATGTGGTCCAATGTCTTGTCAGCTTCGAGTTGGTGTTCCCACCAACCTTCTTCAATATTATGACGCACCTTCTAGTTCACCTGGTGGAAGAGATACGTGTTCTCGGTCCTGTATTTCTACACAACATGTTCCCCTTCGAGAGGTTTATGGGAGTCTTAAAGAAATACGTTCATAACCGTGCTAGGCCAGAAGGAAGCATCTCCAAGGGCTATGGAACTGAGGAGGTCATTGAGTTTTGTGTTGACTTTATTCCTGATCTTAAGTCGATTGGTGTTCCTCAATCGCGTCATGAGGGGAGACTGCGTGGAAAAGGCACGCTAGGAAAGAAAGCAATCATATGTGAAGACGTGGATTCTTTCACTCGAGCACACTACACAGTTCTGCATAGTTCCATCTTGGTGGCTCCGTATATCCAGCAACACAAGAATGATTTACGCTCCAAATACCCAGAAGATGAGATTGATGGAGTACACATCAGGACTTTTGGCGGTTGGTTACAGAAAAGACTGATGAATGTCACCACAAATGAACTACAGCTATACTTATTGGCCAAGACACCGTCTTCGACTATATTGACTTTTAAAGGGTACGAGATAAATGGAAATACATTTTACACGGCCGACCAAGATAAAAAGAGCACCAACCAAAACAGTGGTGTCCGCTTTGATGCAATAGATGGCTGCAGTGGGGAAAAGGTAACATATTATGGTTACATAGAGGAGATATGGGAACTGTCCTATGGACCTTCATTTAAGATTCCTTTGTTCAAGTGCAAATGGTTCAACCTAGATGGCGGTGTAGCCGTAGACACACGGTACGGAATGACTACAGTGGATTTCAAGAATCTTCATTACGAGAACGAACCATTCATTCTCGCCAGTGAAGTGGCTCAGGTTTTCTATGTGAAGGACATGTCTACCCTACCAACAAAAAGAAAAGATAAGCAAGCGAATACATCAAACGATGAGCCAAAGCGCCACATAGTTCTTTCAGGTAAAAGAAACATCGTGGGAGTGGAGGACCACACAGACATGTCAGAAGATTACAATAAGTTTCATGAAATTCCGCCCTTCAAAGTGAACATTGACCCAACCATCAAGTTACTTCAAGAAGATTGTCCATGGTTACGGCGCGTTCAAAAGAAAGGGGCACACAAGAAGAACAAGTGAACAATACATAGGGATGTTGTTGGTGATGTGTAATAATGTATTAAACCTTTTATGTAACTGTGTCCATGTGGGAACCTCTCAAACCTCAGCTTCGACCGTCCAAACACAGTTCCCCCTGCATACAGCCCGACGGTGGCTCGTGAGTTTGAGCGCCACTTCGATCCAAGCAGCGGTAAGACGTCTCTGATGATCTACAACCGTCCGGCAAGACGTCTCTGATGATCTGCAACCGTTTGGAACGGTCGCAGGTCATCAGAGACGTCTTGCCGCTGGTTGCCCAAAGATGCCTCTCCGAGTGACGCTGGAATGTTTTGTGTTTGAGCGCCACTTCGATCCAAGCAGCGGCAAGACGTCTCTGATGATCTACAACCGTCCGGCAACACATCTCTGATGATCTGCAACCGTTTGGAACGGTCGCAGGTCATCAGAGACGTCTTGCCGCTGGTTGCCCAAAGATGCCTCTCCGAGTGACGCTGGAATGTTTTGTGTGAGTGAGTAACCTGTCTGAGGAGGGCGGCTATATATAGGGTACGTGTGCTTCTTTAGTCCCGGTTGGTAACACCAACCGGGTCATGTGGCTCACGAAGTGGTCGTGATACTGCTGATCCAACAGCTCACAATCCCTCAAAAGAAACACACCCCTGATCCAACGGCTCACAAGCGCTCGAAAGAAACACACGATCCGTGTGCTTCTTTAGTCCCGGTTGGTAACACCAACCGGGACTAAAGACGGGCTTTGCGGTCACGACACGTGTCCTCCCCCAGCGCTTCCCTGGGCACGTGTCCTCCCCCAGCGCTGCCCTGGAGGTCTTTATATATTGTCGCCGACGGGGTAAACCCTAATCCACCATTCCTAGCCACGAACGCATCGTCTCCACGAGATGGATCCGCCACGCCCGCCGCAGCGCCTTCTGGACGAGGTCGAGCGTGCTCGGCAGAGCGCGCTTGGGCGCAACCGCGGGAGTCTATCCCGCCGTATGCCCACGAGCCCGGCGTGGAGAGGAATGCCCAGCTACCGGCCTCCTGCTCCACCAGGTGCCGCCGCACCTCCACCTGGCGGCGCTGCACCTCCACCAGGCGCCGCCGCTCCTCCCGCGGAGGAGGAGGAGGACGACGACTTCGACTGGAGCGACGACGGGGAAGAAGGTTGTGGGTTGCAGATACAGGAGGCCATGGAAGCCTCCTTCCAGTCTATCCGCGACTACCCTGTCCAGCGAGCCAAGACTTCCTACCAGCTCAAGGCGAAGGAGGCTTCCGATCTGGATTGGGCGCTGAAAGACTCATCCTCCATGGATCTTGCCCTCCGCCGCAAACGTGCGCGCGAGAACCGGGCGGCCGCCCACGGGGCTGGCTCCTCCCGCCGTTCCCCCTAATCCTACGGCCTTCGAGCCAGCAAGTCCGTTTATGTAGAATAATGTTGGTGATGTTGGATCAGGGGTGTGTTTCTTTCAAGCGCTTGTGAGACGTTGTATCATGTGTAATAATGTATTAAACCTTTTATGTAATGCATTAAGATAAATGAATTAATAATTTTTATCTGCTTTCTTCTGCATTTTACAACACCAAACATTCATCTTACAAATATGTGATAGTTTGCTCTAAAATTGTTACAAAAATAATTTTAGGGTACACAAGTAGTGGTTACAACATAGAACCATCCATAGTTTTTGGAAATTCCACGACTCATTAAGTTGGGACCAAGCGTTGAGTTCCCTTTCAATTAAAATGATAAAAGAAAACAAATACAACAAAAAAAAAAGAAACAGCAAAAAATGTAAAAAAGCCCAATAGTCGCGGTTGCAGCAAACAACCGCGACTAAAGGCCCCCCGGGCTTGGCGCCAGAATTTGGGCGGCCCAGGTCGACCTTTGGTCGCGGTTGTTGGCTGCAACCGCGACTAAAGGGTCTTTGGTCGCGGTTGCCGCCAACAACCGCGACCAAAGGTCGATTCCGCGCGGTTTAGTGGGGGAGTTTGCGAAATTTTTGGCAAACTCCCCCCAAATCGAAGCAAACGCCTCCGGGCTCCCACGACGCACAACGCCGGCGAAGCCCTGCTCCGGCCAGCCGCCGCGCCGTGGTGCCCATCTCCGGCCAGCCGCCGCGCCCGCACGCCGGTGCCCATCTCCGCCGCGCCGTGGTGCCCCTCCAGCAGCCGCGCCCCCACGCGCGCCCCTCCCCTGCCTCCGCCGCGGTGCCCCCTCCAGCCGCCGCGCCGCCCCAACGCCGGTGCCCATCTCCGCCGCCGTGGTGCCCCTCCAGCCTTCGCGCGCCCCTCCCCCTGCCTCGCGCGCGCCGCCGCCGGTAGGTCTTCCCCACGCCGCGCGCCTCCCCTGTACTTAGTTAATTAGGTTAATTTAGTTAGGTTAATTTAGTTAGATCAATATAGTTAGATCAATATAGTTAGTTTAATTTAGTTAGGTTAATTTAGTTAGATCAATTTAGTTAGTTTAACTTAGTTAGGTTAATTTAGTTAGGTTAGATTAATTTAGTTAGTTTAATTTAGTTAGATTAATATAGTTAGTTTAATTTAGTTAGGTTAATTTAGTTAGATCAATATAGTTAGTTTAACTTAGTTAGGTTAATTTAGTTAGGTTAATTTAGTTAGGTTAATTTAGTTAGATCAATATAGTTAGTTTAATTTAGTTAGGTTAATTTAGGTTAATTATTTGTCAAGTTAGTTAGGTCAATTTACTTAGGTTAATTTAGTTAGATCAATATAGTTAGAAATCATTTTATTAGTATATCATAAGTTAGTTAGGTCAATTTACTTAGGTTAATTTATTAGTATATCAATATAGGTAGAAATCATTTTATTAGTAGATCAATATAGCTAGGTAAATTTATAGATATAAGTAAGGATTTAAATTTGTAATTGTTTATCATATATACTTTGTAACTTTTTGTATCAAATTTGTTAAATTTGTTATTGTTTTTGTCATACTTTGTATCAAGCACATGTGGATACTTTGTATCATAATTTGTTAAATTTGTATCAAGCACTTTGATACTTTGTATCAAATTATTGTTTATCATAATTTGTTAAATTTATTGCGTGTAGGAACATTCAGCTATGGATGACCCTTTAATTGTGCGAGACGAGGAAGGAGAAAACTTATTCATGCAGGATATTTTTGAGCATCGCGATGCAAATGCTGCCGGTGGAGAAGGCGCCGTCGACGATCGAAACGAAGATTTTGAGCAATTTGCATCACAATTTTTAAACCCGTCTGGTGAGGGTATTTTAGAGGAAGAAGAAATAACAGCCTCCACCTCGAACACCCTCCACCTCGAGGTTTATATATGAATTCTATATTTGCTTGAACACAAAATGCATTAACTGTTTTGTATTGCACTTATTAACGCATTATATTTCTTACTTTAGGCGTCCACCTTGCATAAAAAGGCTAAGAATCAAGCTCCTCGAGGCCCAGCGAAAAGAATGACTAGCGAAGATGCAAAGTTACCAATCTATAAAATTGATGTAGATGGCGATCCGGTGGAACCGATAGAGAACCGCAGAAAATATATTAGTCAAGCTGGAGTTATTGTTAGGGACGAGGTCCCGATCTCCATAGCAGAATGGCTTAAGCCAGCAGGCGTTGCCGAGGATGACCCTTGCTATGTCCACCAGCATTATAAAGATTTCTGCTTTGACACACTCTTGCAGCATTTTAACCTCCCGGATGGTATTGAGCCCGCCTTGAAGTTGAAACTCAAGCACTGGACTCTCTCCAAGATGGCCGACGCCTTTCGGAAATATAAGCAAACATTATGGGCAAAATATGAAAAGGTTGATCCAGATTTCAGTCAAAAAAAACTGGTGAAGCTAAGAGATCACTGGGAAGCCTTTAAGGCGTGTAAGACCTCGGCTGCGGCTGTGGCCCGATCGGAAAAAAATAAGCTAAATGCTGCGAGTAAGACACACCACCATAACTTGGGGCCAGGTGGCTACAGGTTAGCCATTCCTAAGTGGCTAGCCATGGAAGATAAACTCGTGGCTGCAGGTTTCACTCCACAGACATACAGCTGGCCCGAAAGGTCCAAATTCTGGTTGTTCGCGCATGGCGCAACGTTGAACGAGGAAGGGAAGATTGTCCCGAGGGTTGAAAAATACAAGGCAACAGTAGTAGCCATGGTCCCAAAAATTGAAGATGCAATAAAGGAAGTTCTAGCGGGTACGTGGGAACCCTATAGAGAGGAAGACGAGCTGGCACGGGCCCTAGGGAAACCTGAACACTGGGGACGTTTACGAGGCTTACCCGGCGGTACCACCTTGAAAAAACAGTATCCGCAGCACGCTGACACTTATAGAAGCCGTGCAAGAAAGAAGAAGCAGGGTGAAGAGCGGATAGCGAATTTGGAACGCCAGATGAAGCAACTCATTAATGAACGCCAGGTGCAGCAGCCCCAAGATCCTGAAGTCGTGGATGCTCGATCTCAGCTTAGAAGCAGCGTGGGTTCCACGCAACTAGAACTCGATGCTCGCTACCCCGTGGATGATATCACGGAACCGACACCATGTGAGCTACATACGCCTGTGAGCAACATATCCATGAAGGTGGCGGTCGGCTATGCTTTACCGATTGTCGACACAGCAAGCTACCATAATGGTGTCATTCATCCTGGCTATGCTGTTGTCGGGGTGGATGAAATTGTGCCGGGATCGGAATCATTGGCTCTTGAGATTCCTGGAGGTAACGGTGAGGAGGCATTGTGCGATGTCAATGGTGGTTTCGTCCAGTGGAACAAGAAATACATCAAGTTCTCAAAGCCACCGACTCAGCAAAGCCCACCCTGCCGGGGTATCGATGAGACACATCCATCTCCGGCACCGCGTGACAGGGACCCCACACCGGAAAATAATCTAGAGGACCATCTCAGTCAGCAAAGTCCATCTCCATCTCCATCTCCGGTACGGAACCCCCCACCGGAAGTGTCCGTACCGCTTAAACGGAGAAGGCGCGCGTCTTCCCCGGTCAAGAGGCGACCTGCTAAAAGGGCCACAACGCCTGATCTGAGGCAACCTTGGCAGAAGACTCTTGACCAAAACGAAGCAGCCATCGAGGAGCATAATAAATCATTGTTCGCACCGAAAGTGCCGCCGCCAACATTTACCGAGGGCTATACTGCAGCGGCTTGTCATAAAGTCATTGACAACTTATATGTCCCTCCAGAGAAGCCGCCATCTGACTATGTCCGTTCTATTCAGAAGTCATATGACGAGGTGACGGCGGCGGAGGCGCCGAAGAAAGGTGAACAAGACGCAGAGTCAGTCCCGCCGCCGGCGGCAAACGAAAAACAAGCAGCACCATCGGTCCCGCCGGCGAAGGAAGCTACAAAAGCAGCACCATCGGTCCCACCGCCGCCGAAGATAGGTAAACAAGTTCCCCAGCTCGGAGAACAACCCGTACGTTCTGTCCCCCCGCTAATTGTCCCGCCGCCGACGAACAAAGATAGTCGAGTTCCCCAGCGCGGAAAACAACCAGTACAATCTGACCCTAAAGAGCCGATGGTGTTTGACATAGAGGTAATCCGTCGTCTTGCCGCCGAAGCGCAAATGCCTATAGATGAATATGCTTCGAGATTGAATTTCGAGACTGCACCACCAGCTCCTCCAGTAAGAAAGTTCGTTCCGGGGAAAGCTTTGGTGCAAATCAGGGGCCTTCCAACAAAAATGCGTACTCTGCATCAATGGTACATGAAAAATGCAAAGAAGACATCTGCTATCGTTCTGAAATGTAGGGAAGACGATGAGCACTTCTTAGAAGACTACAATCACACTGTTACGTTTAGCGAACTTTTTCAGCTATACAATCTGCGGGCACTCGACAAATCTATCATGAGTTCCTATTGCCTGTAAGTGATTTATTTAAGTCTTTACCTAGTCTCGTTCATTGTTTGTAATTATTCTCACTTTAATCTTTTGTGTGCTATATTATGCAGATTGAAGATGCTCGAGCTCAAAAAGCTGAACCAGCATGACATTGGGTTCATTGACCCGGATAAATATAACGAAGAAACCATAATAAATCCCTTGTATAACAAGAACACACCGGATGATTTGCTAAGGGTGTTCAAGCGATACCGCGACAAAAGAACTATATATTGGCCTTACCACTTCCGGTAAGTTTTAGTGTCTTCTACACATTCTAATTTGCTCACCCGATGTTAAGTTTAACTGATGAGTTATGCATGACTGTGCCCAGCTACCACTGGATTCTTCTTGTCATTAGACATCACGAAGGACTTATTCATTCACTTGACTCATTGAGGTATCATCCTGACACTTACAGGAGTTGTTTCGACTTACTAGCAAGGTACATTCATTTCTTACCGCCTCTGTCATTCATATCTTGATGTCAAGTCATTAACGAATAACTCATTTGTGAATGTTCTTTGTCGGGCAGAGTTTGGGAAAGGTTTCGAGCGGAAGATCCTGAAGGTGGGTGGCGCCAAAAGCTGGATTGGAAGTTAAACCAAGTAAGTACTGCTACCTCTTCGTCCACACAACATTTCTCATGCATACTTCATTATTATTGACTGAAATCTATTCTTGTATAGTCTTGCATGGAGCAACCAAAGGGAACTGAGTACTGTGGATTCTTCGTTTGCGAGTATATATATGTATTAGTCACCGAGAAATGGAATATGAGAAAGGATGCAGAGTTGGCAAAAAAGCGCGAGAGGCTACCACTCGACCACCGCTTCAGAGCAATTGGAGAGGAATTGGCGGGATTTTACCTTTCAGAGGCCTTACAGGAGAAAGGAGAGTACTACGATGCTGAAAGCATGAAATCGTTAAAGTAACTTGTTGTTTTGCTTCAACTCTTGTACTACGATAACTCTTGGCGCATCAACGAACTCTTGTCTACGATCTTCAAGTATTACTTAATTTAATTGTATGTGTTATAAATATGTGCATCGACTTCATACGACACGGGAACGGTTACGACATCGAAAACGTTACGGTTACCGTAACGGTTACCGTCACCGTAACCGTCATCGCAACGGGAAGGGTTACCGTTACCACGGGACACGGGAACCTAGCTATAACCAAACCCCGGCATATATAAACCCTAAACCCTGCAATTAAATCGAAAAAGAAAAAAAAAACCAAAACCCTTTGGTCCCGGTTGGTGCTACCAACCGGGACCAAAGGTCCCAACACCCCACGTCCCCCTAAAGCCACGTGGAGGGACCTCTAGTCGCGGTTCGGAATCCGCCGCGACTAAAGGGTGGGGGCTTTAGTCCCGCCAGCCTAGTCGCGGTTGCCCAACCGCGACTAAAGGTCCTCTGGAACCGCGACTAGAGGTCATTTTTCTAGTAGTGGATGTCTCCATGCCCTTCAACTGATACTGGAGGTGTCATGCTGAAGAAAACCTGTGTGGAACCATGTCTTTCAAAGTATCAACTTGAAGCACAACTTGATTCTCAGAAACAAGGGAATGACAACCTGCGCAACACAATTGCTGAACTGAAGTTGGCCAAAGCAGAATCTAAGCAAGTGAGACTCAAGTTTTTAGTTGATATGCAAGAAATGCGTCAGCAACAACAACAGCTAAAGGAGTCCCAAGCACAGGGAGCTGCCCTACTTGAGCAGTTGGTTGCACAATATTGCGATAAATGAAACTGTAAGGCTGTGGCCTGTTGTGGCCTGTGGTGGTGTTGCTTAATACTTAATTTATGCATATTTTCTGGACAATTTGATTTGGTGTTGTATCAAAAGGCCTGTTATAAGGTGCCGTTGCTGTGAAAACGTATTGGGCACTAATCAAGTAGCAGCATAACGTTGACAGGCCAATTACGTCACAGATATAGTGTGGCAAATGTCGTCGTATAACTGGACCACGTGTCGCTATATGTATGGGAAATATAGCCACGAAAAATAAACATAGCGGTCTTGCGGCGACGTAAACAATTTCCGCGACGAATAATAACGTCCCAGAACATTGCCACGTGTCGCAATTTGGATGGTCCACGTATCAACATCGAATCCGGGTGTGTACGTGACGTCATCACCTTGACATCGACGAACTCAATTCGTCACGGATAAAGGAGACGTGGCACCATTCAACGAGTGCACGTGTCGCCATCTCCCCGTATTCATCGACGACAGAAAAACAATCGTCGTCGCACATATGACGTCATTATGCTGCGACGATTTTGAACCGTCGTAACTAGCCCCACGTGGAGGCCTCTGGTTAGTCCACGTGGTAAACTTCGATTGATCAGCCGTACGACGAAAATAACGTCGAAATGCAAAAACAGAAAACGTCGCGGACAGAAACCACGTGTGGTCTTCTAATTAGTCCACATGTCAGCGCCCGATTGCGCGGTCTTACGATGAAAAAAATACGTCGAAAATAAAAATGATGACGTCAAAAACGGATAGTGACGTCATAACAGGGAAAACATAACAGTACATCTACACGACGTAAAAAAAGGTCGAGGCTTGCGATGACGTATGCGGTAATAAAAGTGACATCAGCAGAGGCTGTGTGAACCTGGTCTGCCACGTGGAAAACCAGTACGACGAAAAGATTAAACGTCGTCGCTTGTTGGGCCTGGGCCGACAAGTCCAACTACGTGCGGACGAATTACAAACGTCGTGGATGGCTCTCACGTTTCCCGTTTCACGCAACCGTCGCAGAATCGTTTATGACCAGGGGTCCCTGACTTTTTCGAAACGTCGTGGGAAACGTCGAAGATATCACATAACGACGTTTTGGACCGCAATCACCACGTTATAAAATCGTCCCGGATGGCCGAATTTTTTGTAGTGGTAGTTGGTTATAGAATGTGCATTGATTTTAGAAAGGTGAACAAATTAACTAAGAAAGATCATTATCCTTTGCCTTTTATTGATCAAATGCTTGAGAGGTTGTCTAAGAAAACTCACTTTTGTTTCCTTGATGGGTATTCTGGGTTTTCTCAAATTGCTGTGAGAGCGCAAGATCAAGAGAAAACTACTTTTACTTGTCCTTATGGAACTTATGCTTATAGACGTATGCCTTTTGGTTTATGTAATGCTCCTGCTACTTTTCAAAGATGCATGTCTGCTATTTTTCATGGCTTTTGTGAGGAAATTGTGGAAGTCTTCATGGACGATTTCTCCGTCTATGGAACTTCTTTGATAATTGTTTGCACAACCTTGACAAAGTTTTGCAGAGATGTGAAGAAACTAGCCTTGTTCTTAATTGGGAGAAATGCCACTTTATGGTTAATGAAGGAATTGTTCTTGGACATAAAATTTCTGAAAGAGGTATTGAAGTTGATCGAGCTAAAGTGGAGGCAATTGAAAAGATGCCTTGTCCCAAAGATGTTAAAGGTATTCGTAGTATTCTTGGTCATTTTTATAGGAGGTTTATTAAAGATTTCTCTAAAATTTCCAAGCCTCTTACTAATCTTCTTCAAAAAGATGTACCATTTGTTTTTGATGATGATTGTAAGGAAGCTTTTGAAACTTTGAAAAAGGCTTTAATCACCGCTCCTGTAGTTGAACCACCTGATTGGAATTTACCTTTTGAAATTATGTGTGATGCTAGTGATTATGCTGTAGGCGCTGTTCTTGGGCAGCGAGTAGATAAAAAGTTAAATGTTATTCATTATGCTAGTAAAACTCTTGATTCTGCTCAAAAGAATTATGCCACTACTGAAAAAGAATTTCTAGCTGTAGTTTTTGCTTGTGACAAATTTCGACCCTACATAGTTGATTCGAAAGTCACTATTCATACTGATCATGCTGCAATTAGATACCTTATGGAAAAGAAAGATGCTAAGCCAAGGCTTATTAGATGGGTACTTCTTTTGCAAGAATTTGATTTGCATATCATAGATAGAAAAGGTGCTGAAAATCCTGTTGCTGATAATTTGTCTAGATTGGAAAGCATTCCTTATGATCCTATTCCTGTTAATGATAGCTTTCCAAATGAACAATTGGCTGCAATAAGTGTAAGTTCGCGAGATAGTCCTTGGTATGCTGATTATGCTAACTTTATTGTTTCCAAGTACTTGCCTCCAACCTTTTCAGCTCAGCAAAGAAGGAAATTCTTTTATGACTTGCGGCATTACTTTTGGGATGACCCACACTTATATAAAGAAGGAGTCGATGGTATTATGCGAAGATGTGTTCCTGAATATGAACAACAGGAAATACTGAGGAAATGCCATGGAAGTGCTTATGGAGGGCATCACGCTGGAGATAGAACTGCGCAGAAAGTTCTACAATCAGGTTTTTATTGGCCTACCCTCTTTAAGGATGCAAGAAAGTTTATTTTATCTTGTGATGAATGTCAAAGGGTTGGTAATATCTCTAGACGCAATGAAATGCCTATGAGTTATTCTCTTGTTATTGAACCATTTGATTGTTGGGGATTCGACTTCATGGGTCCTTTTCCTTCTTCACAAGGTAATACTCATATACTTGTTGCTGTTGATTATGTCACTAAATGGGTAGAAGCTATACCTACTAAAAGTGCTGATGGTGAGACCTCTTTAAAAATGCTTCAAGATGTCATTTTTCCTAGGTTTGGTGTACCTAGATATCTTATGACTGATGGAGGTTCTCATTTTATCCATGGTGGTTTTAGAAAGACTCTTGCTAAATATGGTGTTAATCATAGAATTGCTTCAGCCTATCATCCTCAAACTAGTGGACAAGTAGAATTGTCAAATAGGGAGATTAAATCTATCTTGCAAAAGACTGTTAATAAATCTAGAAAAAATTGGGCTAGTAAGTTAAATGATGCTTTATGGGCTTATAGAACTGCTTATAAGAACCCCATGGGCATGTCTCCTTATAAAATGGTTTATGGTAAAGCTTGTCACTTGCCTTTAGAATTAGAACACAAAGCTTATTGGGCAGTGAGAGAACTTAATAGAGATTTTAAACTTGCCGGTGAGAAAAGGTTGTTGCATTTAAGTTCTTTAGATGAATGGAGAAGTGAGGCTTATGAAAATGCTAGACTCTTTAAAGAAAAAGTTAAGAGATGGCATGATAGGAGAATTCTTAAAAGAGAATTTAATGTTGGTGAGAAAGTTCTATTGTATAGGTCTCGTCTCAGATTTTTTGCAGGAAAGTTACTCTCAAAATGGGAAGGACCATTTGTTATTGTGGAGGTGTATCGTTCAGGTGCAATAAAAATTGCTTCATTGAAAGATAACTCTACACAAGTGGTAAATGGTCAAAGACTCAAGCATTATATTTCTGGAGATTCTATTAATGAAGAGGTTGATACAATTAAAGTGGTGACTCCGGAAACTTTCATTGAAGAACATTTTTCTGGGACTGCAGAATTCGATTCGAATAGGTAACAGTTTCGGTAAGAAAAGTTTCGCGAATAACTTTCTAGAAGATATTTTCGTCGTTTTTATTAAATATGGAAAAATAAGAGACCGAACCGGATGGGAGACGGCACCCGTGGTGCCCAAACCATAGGTCGGCGCGGTGGGCCCCCGCCGCGCCGCCTGGTGGTTTGAGCACCCCGGAGCTCGTCTCCGATCAGGTTTCCTCCTGTACCTTCCTTATGTTGTAAAACTTTTTGCTATATAACTCACCCGAACCCCCGAGGTTCGTATCTCGCCTTTTCATCGTGTTTCGTTTCGAGCTGTTTCTGTCCAGATATTGTTTTCAGATCTAGAGCTGCCATGTCTTCATCGAAGCCTCCAAAGGACAGTTTCTTTGTGAACGTCGTCACCCCATACATGGATGAGCTGAAGATGCATCCCAAGGAGTCGCAGATGGTTGATGGAAAGCTGCGACGGAAGACGTGCGAGGACCCAAAGGAGAAGGGAGCCTGGAAGCCAGGATGGAGAAGCTGGAGCAAGAGGTCTTCACATACAAAAAGCTGGCGGAACGTGAAGTGGGAGTCTTCCACTCAATGGTGTCCGCGCTGGTCGCTGAACATAAGAAGGAGACTGCACAACTCTGGGAAGACATATTTCACCTCATCAACACCACCAACAAACTGCAGGCGCAACTCTATGATGTCCAGAATCAAAACTGTGAGTATGAAACTCGGTTTAAAAACATAAGCGCTGCTGCTAGTTTCAGGATAATCGAAACCAAGTCGTCCTTTGTTGATGGGAAACCCCTTCCCTGGAAGTCTGATGATGAGGACAATTCACCACCACCGAAGGAGTAATTCATCATAAGTATTGGCATCCCCTTGGTTTGTTCCAAGCTTGGGGGAGTGCCGCGGTATCACATCATTATCTTTACCTTTTACTTTTCCATAAAGTCATATCGTGAGTAGGGAAGTTATCTTATATGATGGTTTGCAATGTGGAAGTATCTCTCTTTTAGTTGGTTATCTATGTATCCCTTGGTGTGAGTTGCCGTTATGAAATATTAATGAGAAGTTTTATCATTTACTTTCTGCATACTTTATTTTAGCTTGCAATTCTCTTTCATATTGATAACCTTGTTGTTAGTATAGGGATCACTTTTTAGAGCACCAAGTTAATCTTTTTGGTTTTGGCAAACTTAGCATTGGTCAGTAGTAGACAATACTTTGAGACTTAAGTAGAGAGAGGGAGTGCATGCAAATATATTATTCCATGATCTTTCTTTCTTTGTAGCTCATAAGCTTAGTATTCTTAAGTTAAACTATTTGTGCTTCTAAGGAAGATTGCATGATTATTCTTATCACTTGTATAATTGTTTGTATCCCTCAACTCTTATGCTTGCTACATAACCTTGCTAGCCAAAGACCTGTATCGAGAGGGAATGCTTCTCATACATCCAAACCTTGAGCCAAACCATTGCCATTCGAGTCCACCATAACTTCCTACTATATGGTATTTTGCGCCATTCCAAGTAAATACTTCATGTGCTACCTTTAAATTATTCAAAACTTATTACTCCTAGTTTTGTGTCACTGTTTATTAGCTCATGAGGGTTCTGTAGAGTTTCTCTAGCACTTTTGTCAAACAGACTTTCACCAATGGACTAGTGGCATATACACCGCTTATCCAACAATTTGCAAAAAGAGCTGGCAAATGGGGTGCCCAGTCCCAATTAACTACAACTTTCATTAATAATTCTCTTCACATGTTTTGCCCTGATTTATCAGTAAGCAACTTAATTTGCAAATAGACACTCCTCCATGGTATGTGAATGTTGGAAGGCACCCGAGGATTCGGTTAGCCATGGCTTGTGTAAGCAAAAGGTTGGGAGGAGTGTCAACTATAAAGAAACTAAAATACATGTGTAAACAAAAGAGAAGAGGGATGATCTACCTTGCTGGTAGAGATAACGTCCTTCATGGGAGCCGCTCTTGAAAGTCTGGTTGACAAGGGGTTAGTGTTCACTTTACTACGATTCGTTGACAACGACATACATAGCTCAAACAACTATTTTCATACTCTCTATATGCTTTGCAAAACTTAAAAGCTCTAGCACATGATTTAATCCCTGCTTCCCTCTGCGAAGGGCCTATCTTTTACATTATTGTTGAGTCAGTAAACCCATTCCTCTCTATCTCAAGCAAGCATTTGAGTTGTTGAGATCCAATTAGTTATATGTGTTGATACTTCTAATCATATCTCTCATTTCCTTGTTTCGCACAATAGCTTTTATCCGAATGAATATAACTTTGAAAGTTATCAATGACTGTAAGGAGACTGTTATGATTAAGGCATGTAAGTTCTGCTATATAAGCTCTGATATAAAGACTCTTCTCGAAAGATAAGTATGATCTGTTAATTGTTCTCTGACCAAGAGTTTAAGTTTGCCTTCACCAATCATGGTTCTCTTTATGCACTTCATTGTGGTTCCCTTTACTTATTTCAAGTTAGATTATATGAAGGGAAGTTGCTGTCTAGAATGACTTATGTATCAATGAATGTGATGCTTCTTGTCCGTATTTTGTTTATCGACACTTCACTCCATAAACATGTGGTCTTGTTTACTGAGCTCAGTTTTCGCTTGGGGACAAGCGAGGTCTAAGCTTGGGGGGGTGATACGTTGGTGTCTACGCACGCTTCTATTCCTGTAGACAGTGTTGGGCCTCCAAGAGCAGAGGTTTGTAGAGCAGCAGCAAGTTTCCCTTAAGTGAATCACCCAAGGTTTATCGAACTCAGGGAGGTAGAGGTCAAAAGATATTCCTCTCAAGCAACCCTGCAATTAAGATACAAGAAGTCTCTTGTGTCCCCAACACACCCAATACACTTGTCAGATGTATAGGTGCACTAGTTCGGCGAAGAGATAGTGAAATACAAGTGATATGGATGATTATAAGTAGTAATTGCAATCTGGAATAAAAATGGCAGTAAGCAAACATGTAGCAGAACTTGTTGTAAACGGTGTTTCAATGCTTAGAAACAAGGCCTAGGGATCATACTTTCACTAGTGGACACTCTCAACAATGATCTCATAACTGAATAAAAAAAGCTACTCTTAAACACTCTCTTGTTGGATAACAAACACCATTCATTGTGTAGGGCTACAAAATCACACCTCAAGCCGGAGTAAACAAGCGCCACAACGTCATAAAGGAATCACACACGATGCACACACTGTCACCTTTACACCGTGGAGAGTACCGGAGTTCATATTAAAGTAACCTCTAGAGTGCATAATAGATAAAGAGTAACATCTACATATTCAACTAGATTAGCACAACTGAACACAAGTAAATACTACTCGGGATCATTCTCCTTCTTGATGAAGCAAGAGTACTATGCGTAGGGCTGCAAAAGCACACCTCAAAGTCTGAGTAAACAAACACCACAATTCCCAAGAATAAGCCATGATAAATGTAAATTATTCATAGAGTCACACAAGTACCCACACTGTCACCTTGATACCGTGTTGTCACAATGACTCCAGAAACTAGACAAAATCACTTGAGTAGCATAAACATTATTAATGTATTCAACGATACTAGCAATACACATGATCACACCATGGGAGAGAGAGATGAACCACATAGCTACCGGTAGAGCCCTCAGCCTCGGGGGAGAACTACTCCCTCCTCATCATGGGAGTCAGCAGCGGCGATGAAGATGGCGGTGGTGTCGATGGAGATGACTTCGGGGGCAATTCCCCGTCCCGGCGGCGTGCCGGAACAGAGATTCTGTCCCCCGAAACTTGTCGTCGATGGCGGCGGCGCTGCGGAACTCTTCGTAGAAATTGGCTTTTGTTTTAGGGTTTTCGCGTGGGAGGAATAAATAGGCGAAGGGGCGGCGTCGGTGGAGTCCCGAGGGGCCCAACCCATAGGCTGGCGCGCAGGGGGGCCCGCGCCGCCAGGTGGTTTGGCCGCCTCCTGGCTCCTCTTCGTCTCTCCTTCGGACTTCGTGACGTGTTGGAAAAATAGGGACGTGGCCTTTTGTTTCGTGCAATTCCGAGAATATTCGCAGAAGTACTTTTCTGGAACCAAAAACAGCAGAAAACAGGGAACTGGCACTGTGGCATCTTGTTAATAGGTTAGTCCCAGAAAATGCATAAAAGTGATATGAAGTGTATATAAAACATGTAGCAATTGGTATAATATAAGCATGGAACATCAGAAATTATAGATACGTTGGAGACGTATCAAGCATCCCCAAGCTTAGTTCTACTCGTCCTCGAGTAGGTAAAACGATAACAACAAATAATTTCTGAGGAGACATGCTTTCACACAATCTTGATCATAATATTGCTAGGCTCATGTCATGAATGAAGTGACTCAAAACAATGGTCTATAGTTTGCTAACAGGTAGATAAAGAGTAAACAATGAATCATATAAGCAAAAACTTTTCATGAATAGTACTTTCAAGACAAGCATCAAAAAGTTTTGCATAAGAGGTAACTCATAAAGCAATAGATTCAAAGTAAAAGGCATTGAAGCAACACAAAGGATGATTAAGTTTCAGCATTTGCTTTCAACTTGTAACATGTATATCTCATGGATAGTTGTCAACATAAAGCAATATAACAAGTGCAATAAGTAAACATGTAAGAATCAATGCACACAAAGTTGACACAAGTGTTTGCTTCTAAGATAGAAAGGAGTAGGTAAACTGACTCAACATAAAGTAAAAGATAGGCCCTTCGCAGAGGGAAGCAGGGATTAAATCATGTGCTAGAGCTTTTTAAGTTTTCGAAAGCATATAGAGAGCACAAAATAAGTTTTGAGAGGTGTTTGTTGTTGTCAACGAATGGTAGTGGGCACTCTAACCCCCTTGTCAACCAGACTTTCAAGAGCGGCTCCCATGAAGGACGTTATCTCTACCAGCAAGGTAGATCATCCCTCTTCTCTTTTGTTTACACATGTATTTTAGTTTCTTTATGATGACACTCCTCCCAACCTTTTGCTTACACAAGCCATGGCTAACCGAATCCTCGGGTGCCTTCCAACATTCACATACCATGGAGGAGTGTCTATTTGCAAATTAAGTTGCTTACTGATAAATCAGGGCAAAACATGTGAAGAGAATTATTAATGAAAGTTGTAATTAATTGGGGCTGGGCACCCCGTTGCCAGCTCTTTTTGCAAATTATTGGATAAGCGGATGTATATGCCACTAGTCCATTGGTTGAAAGTCGTGACAAGATTGAAAGATAAAACACCACATACTTCCTCATGAGCTATAAAACATTGACACAAATAAGGAGTAATAAAGTTTTGAATAGTTTAAAGGTAGCACATGAAGTATTTACTTGGAATGGCAGGAAATACCACATAGTAGGTAGGTATGGTGGACACAAATGGCATGGGTTTTGGCTCAAGGTTTGGATGCACGAGAAGCATTCCCTCTCAGTACAGAGTTTAGGCTAGCAAGGTTGTTTGAAGCAAACACAAGTATAAACCGGTACAGCAAGACTCAAATAAAAACATATTGCAAGTATTATAAGACTCTACACTGTCTTCCTTGTTGCTCAAACATTTTACCAGAAAATATCTAGACCTTAGAGAAAACAAATATGCATCCCAAGTCTCAACAAGCTCTACGGTAGTTCTCCACTACTAGGCTTTAACTACATGATGCAAGAGCTTAAACATGATCTACTTGAGAGCTCAAAACAATTGTAAAGTGTCAAACGAAACAAGACAAAACAGATCAACTAGTACATGTACTAGTAGCATATGTCTTTTCCAATACCAACTACCACATGTAGCATTTTCTTTCTTCCAAACAAACACCAATCAATTTATTTAAACATAAACTCTCCAAATGATAATATAATGCAGCAAGAGAGTATTTATAAACAAGTGCTAACAGCTCGAAGAGATGCATGAAAAACAGGAGCTAAAAGCACTGCAGTAGCTAGTTAAGAATACTCAACAAATATAAGTGAAGAACATGAGTATTCACATGAAAAAGCGGAGCGTGTCTCTCTCCCACACAAGGATTGCTAGGATCCGAATTTATTCAAACAAAAACAAAAATAAAAGCACACAGACGCTCCAAGTAAAGCGCATAAGATGTGAAAGAATTAAAATATAGTTTCACTAGAGATGACCTGATAAGTTGTTGATGAAGAAGGGGATGCCTTGGGCATCCCCAAGCTTAGACGCTTGAGTCTTCTTGAATATGGCTGGGATGAACCACGGGGGCATCCCCAAGCTTAGGCTTTTCACTCTTCTTGATCACATAATATCACCCTTCTCGCTTGATCCTTGAAAACTTCCTTCACACCAAACTCGAAACAGTTCTCATTAGAGGGTTAGTGCATAATCAAAAATTCTCATATTCTGTAATGATACAATCATTCCCAAAGCTTCTGGACATTAGCTACAGCCACCAATGCTTTGTGGAGCAAAGAAATCCACACAAACATCGTAAAAGAGCGAATGCAAAACAAAAGGCAGAATCTGTCAAAAACAGAACAGTCTGTGAAGACGAATTTTTTCGAGCACTTAAGTTGCTCAGATGGATCGGCCCAAATTAATGAAAGTTGCGTACATATCTGAGGAAGATGCGTGATTTTTTGTAGAATTTTTCGATTTTTCTCCAGGGAGAAAAGCTCAAATTCGTGACAGCCAAAAATCTGTTTCTGCGCAGAAATCCAAATCTTGCATCAACTTTCAATAAAGACTTTACTTGGCACAACAATGCAATAAAATAAAGATACAAAGAGTTGCTACAGAAGCAACAAACTCCTTGACTCAAGAAAAAAAAAATACAGAAAATAAAAAACATGGGTTGTCTCCCATAAGCGCTTTTCTTTAACACCTTTCAGCTAGGCATAACAATTTTGATGATGCTCTCATATGTATAAGAGTTGAATATAAGAGAGCATCAAAAAGCAAATACCAAACACATTTAAGTCTAACCCACTTCCTATGCAAAGAATCTTGTAAGAAAACAAATTATTGAAGCATGATGCTACTAGCATAGAAAGATAAAACAAGTGCAACTTCAAAAATTTCAACAAAAGAGAGGAGATTCAATATTATTGTGAGATATGAAGCCATGTCTCCTTCTCTCATAAAAACTTTCAGTAGCATTATTGATAAAATCCACAATATAACCATCACATGAAACATTCTTACCATGATCCATATGCACAAAAGTATCATTACTCTCCACATAAGCATAAACAGTATCATTAGTAATAGAGAGAGTAAAAGTATCACATCCATCATTGTAATCATCATAAATAGGAGGCATAGAATAGTCAAAATGATTTTTATCCTCAATAGTAGATGGCTGAAAATATCATATCCATCGTTGTAAACATCATATATAGGAGGCATATCATAATCAACATAAACTATATCCTCAATAGTAGGTGGGCTGAAAACATCACAATGATTATAATCATCATATACCGGAGGCATAGTATTATCAAAGCAAATTTCCTCCTTAAAGCTTGGGGGACTAAAAATATCATATTCATCACAACCAGCTTCCCCAAGCTTAGATTTTTCCATAGCATTAGCAATAATGGTGTTCAAAGAATTTATAGTAATACCACTGCTACCATCATGCAAACAAGCCTCCATAGGTTTTTTAATTTTCTCTTCAAAAGCATCATGTCCTAATTCAATATAAAGTTCATAAAGATCTCTAATTTTTTTGTTGTTTTCCATTAAGCCTTACTAGTGAAAATAAAAACAAGAAACAAAAAGAAATAATTGCAGAATCTAAAGGAAATAACTTCGAGCACTCACACACTAGCAACAACACTAGAAAGTAGCTTAGTAGCCAGAGGATGTGAATACCTTTTACCTTACCTCCCCGGCAATGGCGCCAGAAAATAGCTTGATGTCTACGCACGCTTCTATTCCTGTAGACAGTGTTGGGCCTCCAAGAGCAGAGGTTTGTAGAACAGCAGCAAGTTTCCCTTAAGTGAATCACCCAAGGTTTATCGAACTCAGGGAGGTAGAGGTCAAAGATATCCTCTCAAGCAACCCTGCAATTAAGATACAAGAAGTCTCTTGTGTCCCCAACACACCCAATACACTTGTCAGATGTATAGGTGCACTAGTTCGGCGAAGAGATAGTGAAATACAAGTGATATGGATGATTATAAGTAGTAATTGCAATCTGGAATAAAAATGGCAGCAAGCAAACATGTAGCAGAACTTGTTGTAAACGGTGTTTCAATGCTTAGAAACAAGGCCTAGGGACCATACTTTCACTAGTGGACACTCTCAACAATGATCTCATAACTGAATAAATAAAAGCTACTCTTAAACACTCTCTTGTTGGATAACAAACACCATTCATTGTGTAGGGCTACAAAAGCACACCTCAAGCCGGAGTAAACAAGCGCCACAACGTCATAAAGGAATCACACACAGTGCACACACTGTCACCTTTAAACCGTGGAGAGTACCGGAGTTCATATTAAAGTAACCTCTAGAGTGCATAATAGATAAAGAGTAACATCTACATATTCAACTAGATTAGCACAACTGAACACAAGTAAATACTACTCGGGATTATTCTCCTTCTTGATGAAGCAAGAGTACTATGCGTAGGGCTGCAAAAGCACACCTCAAAGTATGAGTAAACAAACACCACAATTCCCAAGAATAAGCCATGATAAATGTAAAAATTATTCATAGAGTCACACAAGTACCCACACTGTCACCTTGATACCGTGTTGTCACAATGACTCCAGAAACTAGACAAAATCACTTGAGTAGCATAAACATTATTAATGTATTCAGCGATACTAGGAATACACATGATCACATAAAGATCACACCATGGGAGAGAGAGATGAACCACATAGCTACCGGTAGAGCCCTCAGCCTCGGGGGAGAACTACTCCCTCCTCATCATGGGAGTCAGCAGTGGCGATGACGATGGCGGTGGTGTCGATGGAGATGACTCCTGGGGCAATTCCCCGTCCGGCGGCGTGCCGGAACAGAGATTATGTCCCCCGAAACTTGTCGTCGATGGCAGCGGCGCTGCGGAACTCTTCGTGGAAATTGGCTTATTGTTTTAGGGTTTTCGCGTCAGGAGGAATAAATAGGCGAAGGGGCGGCGTCGGTGGAGTCCCGAGGGGCCCAACCCATAGGCTGGCGCGGCAGGAGGGGGGCCCGCACCGCCAGGGGTTTGGCCGCCTCCTGGCTCCTCTTCGTCTCTCCTTCGGACTTCTTGAACGTGTTGGAAAAATAGGGACGTGGCCTTTTGTTTCGTGCAATTCCGAGAATATTCGCAGAAGTACTTTTCTGGAACAAAAAACAGCAGAAAACAGGGAACTAGCACTGGCATCTTGTTAATAGGTTAGTCCCAGAAAATGCATAAAAGTGATATGAAGTGTATATAAAACATGTAGCAATTGGTATAATATAAGCATGGAACATCAGAAATTATAGATACGTTGGAGACGTATCATACGTCCATTTTGCATCACTATTTTATATCATAATTTACTGTTATTCATCGATATATTTCATATTTAGAAGTGTTACTTATGTTATTTTACCTATTTTGCATGTTTGATGATTATTAGAGAAATAAACACCGGAGTCAAAATTCTGCTGGAAAAAGCGCCGTCGAGATGCAATATTTCTGAAGATCAATAAATCGTAGCAGACATCCAGAAGCTCCTATTTTACGAGATGACGGAGGAGGCCAAAAGGGGGAGCTGAGATGGGCCAAGGTGGGCCCACCTCACCCCTTGGCGCGGTGGGGCCCTCTGCCGCGCCGACAGGTGAGGTGGAGGCCCAGGCCCACCTCATCCTTCGCCCCTTCGCGTACTTGACCCCCTAGGAACCCTAACACACGGAGGATCATCACCGAAATATTCCGCCGCCTCCACGGGGCGGAAAACACCAGAGAGCAAAAAGCTCCCCTGCAGGAAGAAATCTGCCGGGGGAAATTCTCTCCCGGATGGGGAAATCGTCGCCATCGTCACCGTCATCGAGCTGGACTTCATTGGGATCATCATCATCATCATGTCCACCGCCGACACCATCATCATCGCCGCTGCACTCCGTTCCGCTGTAACATCTAGGGTTGAATCTTGTCTATATCATAGGGGAAACTCTCCCGGTGTTAATTACTCCTTGTTATTGATGCTATTGGGTGAAACCATTGGATTAAGGTTTATGTCCAGATTGTTATTCATCATTATATCACCCTTGATCATGTTCCATATGATGTCTTATGAGTAGTTCGTTTAGTTCTTGAGGACATGGGAGAAGTCTTGATGTTAGTAGTGAATTATATTGAGTAATATTTAATGGTTTGATGCTTAAGTTGTGGTGTTATTCTTCTAGTGGTGTCATGTGAACGTCGACTACATGATACTTCACCTTTATGGGCCTAGGGGAATGCATTGTGTATTCGTTTGCCAATTGTGAGGTTGCCGGAATGACAGAAACCTGAACACCCGTTGGTATATCGATGCATGAGGGATAGCAGGATCTCAAAGTTTAAGGCTGTGGTTAGTTTATCTTAATTACTTTCTTGTATTTGCGGATGCTTGCAAGGGTATAATCACAAATATGTATTAGTCCAAGGAAGGGCGGTGCATTAGCATAGGTTCACCCACACAACACTTATCAAAACAATGAAGATTAATCAACTATATGAAGCGAAAGCACTTGACAATATTCCCGTGTGTCCTCAAGAACGTTTGGTCATTATAAGCACAACAACCGGCTTGTCCTTTGCTGTAGAAAGGATTGGGCCACTCGCTGCAACTATTATTACTGCATTTTATTTACTTGTACTTTATTTATCTGTCATATCAAAAACTCCTAAAAACTTGTCTGTGAGCATTTACAGTGAATCCTTCATCAAAACCACTTGTCAACACCTTCTGCTCCTCATTGGGTTCGACACTCTTATTTATCGAAAGTACTACGATACACCCCCTATACTTGTGGGTCATCAGCGTTCGCCAGCATGACCGAGGCAGTGAAGGATGTCGCCCAGGCCATTCGTGAGAGCAAGCCCACTGACATGCACCCTGACCTGTACAGGGCTGTGATGGATGCCGTCGGGTTCTCGGAGGGGTCCCTCATGGTTGCTCTCGGCCACCTTGTGGACAACAAGGCCCAGGGGGTTGCATTTGTGGGCATGCATTTGCAGCACAGGACCCTCTGGATGAGGACCTTCCTCGCCAAGTACTACACCGAGTAGGTGTGTCTTGTGGTGGTGGTGCGGGCATCAGCATGAAGGAGAAGAAGAAGAAGAAGAAGATGATGATGATGTATATTTTGGCTTAGCTAGGGCTAAAAAACTACTCTTATGGCTTGTATATTTTGGATTAGCTAGGGCTTAAAAACTACTCTTAGGCCCTGTATATTCTGATGAGGAGGTATATGGTAACCCCTCTACTGACGTGGTGCTGGTGGTAGGACAACACCCGCTTTTTGATGTGGTGGTAGTTTAACACCATAGTTGTAGGATGAACTTGTGATCCTGCTTTTGTAATGATCATGCATGCTGCTCTACTTCTATGAATTGATGTCTACTTAAGATGTTCTTCTCTGTCTGCTCTAACATATCATGTTGCTCCTGTCTTCGTAGATGAACTGGTACGTCGTGTACAGGGGGAGGAAGCCTGGAGTGTACAACTCCTGGAGAACCTGCCAGTATCAGGTCGCCGGCTACTCAAACAACAGCTATGAAGGCTTCGAAACTTTGGTTGAAGCACAATTCAGCTACAAGAACTACCTGCAGCAGGAGGGCATATAAGATGTTGCCGGAGGAGGCAACATGACGGTGGCCGAGCAGATGCTGGCTAATGAGGTGATAGCCCAGATGGACAACGTTCACAAGCCTAGCAGGATCAAGGACTTCGTCATTGTAGTTCTTGTTGTGGTGGTCGTTAAGCTGCTGCTTTTCTAGATGGTGATGCATTATGTTATGATGTAATGTGGTGTGGACTGGTAAGGTCACCATATTTGAATTTAGGTAACACTAGTAAGAACCCTGCATGTAACCAAACAAGGTGTCTTCGCTTCTACCAAGCCAAGCACAAGAGATTGCATGAAACCAAACGTTGTGAGTTGGTTTCTTCAGCCGATGCAGCCAGACCTCATGCAGTCAACCAAACGACTTGCACAACCAAGCTTAGAGGGTGGCTCAGCCAGACCTGGCCATGGCCAACCTGTTCCCAGGGAGATGAGAAATAGACGCAGGCTACCAAACGCGCCCTTACTCGTGCCGAGCTGCGACGGTTCTCCGGTTCGAGCAAGGTACCACTACCACACACACACAACCAGCTGAGAAGAAGGCTATGACTTTACATTGGCTAGCCTTTGCACCACACACGTTTCTTCTAGCATAACCAACCAACAACCATCTAAAAAAAACCAACAACACACTCCATCGCAGCAGGGTTGAACAAGAACAACCTGCTTCACAATCACAAGGCGTGCGTGGCAGATCATCTGTCTGTTGGCTTCAGAAAATTTCAGGAGACTAAAATTGACACGCATTATGAGAAGGAAAATGGGTGTGCATGATTCCTTTTTTTTTCAGGCCGCGCATGATTCAGCTTTGGGCTTGCACGCAATGGGATGAACTGGGATGTGGGCCCGTGCTCGGCCTGACGCGAGGTGAAGATATCATGCCACGCGCGGGCCGGCCCTCGTGGCTGGTGCGGCCTACCCCATTCCAGCCAGCCTCGTGAATTCTCTATCTCTCTAAAAAAACTTGCTTGCCGGTTGCCGTTGGTACGTGAGGTACTTGACTCTTGCAATTACGGTCTGCAACATGGTTGATTCATTGAAGGGGACACTCTTAATCTTCTGTTTAATTACTCTACATTTTTTGTGGCAGCTGCGGTTATGCCGGTGGCCACCACAACGGTTATTAGTTGCGCCAAGGCCCGATGGGTCGGAGGTGCCATACTCCGAAACAAAGTCTTGTCCGATATCGGTCGGTGCTGGCCTCTTAGCAAGTCGATTACGTCTATGCAAGCGTCGTCGAGAAGTGTTGGCTTCTCCTTCCTCCACTCGAGGTGCTGTCTTCGGGTGAATATCGAGATTCGAAGGTCCGGATTGTGATGGTGACGTGTCTTTGTCGCCATCTTTTGGAAACAAGACTCGGGGCTCACATTGGATCTTGTGAAGTGTTGTCATGTTGCGGCTCGGGGTTGATCATTCCAGTGCCCAATATAAGTTGTTGACCCATGACTCCAAGATGGTCCTTTTCTCGAGACCGGACAAGTAGCACCTCCTCTTGCCAACTCCTCTATCTTCACCTGCGACACCTCTCTCGTCGGCTCCGCTCCAAGTGGCATTGTCCCCGGTGGTGCATATGGTGTCCGCTTGTTCGAAGCCCTTCATCAACAATAGTGGAGAAAGACATAATCGCGTTCGTATATTTTTGGCGAGGTCTTTTACGTAATCAGTTATCCATGTTGTATTTGTGTTGCATCCAATGTTCTATTTGTGGAAATTCAACCGCTATGAACCCATCTCCTTGCAAAGAAAAACAAATTTTACAAATTCTGAAACAGTTTTCAGTTCATCATATGGGACCGAGATAAAATGTAATAATGATTTGTGTGTCCTTTGTGAAGTCCTTTTACATAATGTAGTGAGACAATTGGAAGCAACTCCCACGAAGGCTTCCAAATCTGACCATGCATTTCTTATCTTCCTAGCCTTTCTTAGCATCAATTGTATATAGAGATAGCATTGCTAATTTTCCAAATTTAAAATTGTGTATACAAAGACAGATCCAATCTTGCCGTCAATGTAAAAGAGTTCGATTTCTGGATTTTCAGCGCATGTTTTGAATAAAAACCGAAGTGGTTTTCTCCCATAATAAATAAAAGGATTGTGTGAGATAGGGGAAACCACACGTTAGGTGGCCTTGTATTGCTCATTATATAAGAGGATTACAAGGAGTCCCGGTTGCATACAACACGGACATATATACAAGGAATACACACGCATACGTATCCTACATCTATACAAACACGTGTAGGATATGTATTCTAACACCCTCCCTCAGTCGAAACTGGACGTCCGACGAATGTTGAGACTGTCCCGAAAGTCTAAGAAGAGAGGCGATGGTAATCCTTTGGTGAAGATGTCCGCGAACTGTGATGAACTAGGAACGTGTAGCACCTTAACCTCGCCAGTGGTCACGCGATCTCTGACGAAGTGTAGATCAATCTCCACATGCTTGGTGCGCTGGTGATGCACCGGATTCTGTGTCATGTAAACAGAGCTCACATTGTCACAGAAGACCACAGAAGCATCATGCACCGGTCGATGAAGCTCCAAAAGTAGCTGTCGAAGCCAACAAGACTCGGCCACCACGTTTGCTACCGCCCGATACTCAGCCTCCGCACTCGATCGGGAAACAGTGTGCTGCCGCTTAGCCGACCAAGACACCAAATTCCCGCCGAGGAACACACAGTAGCCTGAAGTAGACCGTCGAGTGTCTGGACAACCTGCCCAGTCAGCGTCAGAGTATGCCATCAATTTGTTCGATGTGCGTCGATACAAAGTGAGACCATAGTCGGTGGTGCCGCGGATGTAGCGTAGAACACGCTTCACAAGGAGCAAGTGATTAACCCGTGGATCATGCATATGAAGACATATCTGCTGTACTGCATAGGAGATATCTGGCCGAGTGAAAGTGAGGTATTGGAGACCTCCTGCAATACTGCGATACTCTGTAGGATCAGCCACGGGATCACTAGACTGAGCTGCAAGCTTAGAAGCTGTATCAACTGGTGTGGAGATAGATTTACACTGTAACATGCCAGCTTTGTCAAGAAGCTCCAATGCATACTTCTCCTGTGAGAGGAACAAACTGTCCTTAGTGCGTCTGACTGAGATGCCCAGAAAATAGTGAAGCTCACCCATATCTGTCATGCTGAACTCTTTACGAAGAGAGGCAATCAAACTGTGCAACAAAGTCGTAGAAGACGCTGTCAGGATAATATCATCCACATAGAGCAGGAGATAGGCCATGTCAGTGCCACGCCGGTAGACAAACAGTGAGCTGTCGGACTTGGAGCCAACAAAACCAATAGTAGCAATGAACGCAGCAAACCGCTGAAACCATGCTCGAGGCGCCTGCTTCAAACCGTAGAGAGATTTGTTGAGGCGACACACCTTGTCAGGAAATCTGGGATCAGTAAACCCGGAAGGCTGTCGAGCATACACGGTCTCGATGAGGGTGCCATTGAGGAAGGCGTTCTTGACATCAAGCTGATGAATTGGCCAGTCACTAGAGAGCGCAAGAGATAACACCGTGCGTATGGTGGCTGGCTTGACCACGGGGCTGAAAGTCTCATCAAAATCAATACCTTCGCGCTGAGTAAAACCCCGGAGGACCCAACGAGCTTTGTATCGTTCCAACGAACCATCAGACTTCATCTTGTGACGAAAGATCCACTTGCCGGTGACAATGTTGGCACGGCGAGGAGGATCAACTAGGTCCCAAGTGTTGTTGGAGAGGAGCGCACTGTACTCTTCAACCATTGCAGCATGCCAGTTGGGGTCTTTGAGAGCACCACGATAAGTCTTCGGTATTGGAGACAATCCTTCAACATGAAGATCAAAAATCGTCTTGGGCTGCACAATGCCGTGCTTGGCACGCGTGAGCATGGTGTGAGACGGTGGCGGCGGTGGTGCTCGAGGGCGGCGAGCCCGAGGAGCATCCGTGGCTGGAGGCGGGGTCGAAGCCGTGGACGGCGAGCTCGTAGAGTACTCCGGGGCACCAGCATCCGGAGACGCGGGTGAGGGAGCGGACGAGGGCGATCCTGACGTCGACGGTCCAGGCGAGGACGGGCCAGGCGAGGTGGCCCGAGGCGATGTGCGCGGTGCAGGCGATCCTGCCGCGGCAGGAGAAGTGCCCGCAGCAGGCTGCCGGGAGGCCGTGGCAGGCTGCCGAGCAGCCGCGGTCGGCGCGGTGAACGGCATCGGTAACATCGGCTGCTCAACCTGCAGAAAGTCATAACTTTGCAAAGTAGGAGTAGAAGATGGTGATGATGCGGTAGAGGCAAAGGGAAAGACAGACTCATCAAACACGACATGGCGAGAGATGATGATCTTTTGGGTGGAACGATCAAGGCAGCGATAGCCATGATGTTGAGATGGATACCCGAGGAACACACATGGCACGGAGCGAGGCGCAAGTTTATGCGGAGCAACGGCGGTGGTGTTGGGGTAGCATAAGCATCCAAAGACCCTAAGACCAGCATATGCAGGGTCGACACCATGAAGGGCTCGAAAAGGAACGCGATCCGCGATGGCCTTGGAAGGCAGCCGATTGTGCAACAGAACGGCTGTATGGAGAGCCTCGGCCCAGAAACGAGGTGGCATGCTAGCTTGAATTAGAAGAGTGCGAGTAATGTCGTTAAGGGTGCGAATAATTCTCTCGGCTTTACCGTTTTGTTGTGAAGTATAGGGACATGAAAAGCGGAGTGCTATTCCATGGCGTTGGGCAAACGATTGTAGGAGGGAATTGTCGAACTCACGACCATTGTCACACTGAATGGCTTTCAAGGGTGCATGAAACTGAGTTAGTGCTAAGGCGTGGAGGGACGACAAGTGTGAGAAGGCTTCTGACTTAGCACGTAAAGGATAAACCCAAGTGTATTGAGTGAAATCATCGAGACAAACGAGATAATACTTAAAACCAGAAATACTCTCAACAGGAGATGTCCACAAATCACAATGTATAAGTTGAAACGAAGAATGTGTTACACGATTGGTAGAAGAAAAAGGTAGACGAACATGACGACCTAATTGACAAGCATGACACAAACTAGACTTATTTTTCTCCCTAGGAATAATGCAAGAACGAGCTAATGACTCCATGACCGGCCGTCCAGGGTGTCCAAGGCGCCGATGCCACATAGCAGGGTCGACGACAAGGAAGGCGTGTGGGCGGCTGGGAACGGAGGTGCTGACAGGGTAGAGGGCTCCGGGACTATTGCATCTGATAATCTCGGTCTTGGTTAGAAGATCCTTCACAGAAAAACCAACAGGGTCAAATTCGACGGAAACACGATTATCAATAGTGAACTGACGAACGGACAAGAGGTTTTTGACTATATCAGGAGCTACTAAAACATTGCGAAGATGCAGAGGACGCGAGGGAGTGGAAATAGGAAAACGTGCATGTCCGGTAGCGGTGATCGGAAGGGTGGAACCGTTACCGACAACAACAGCACGAGAAGAGGAAGAAGGAGGAGACACGGAGGTAAGCATACCGGGGTTCGATGCGAAGTGGGAGGTGGCGCCAGTGTCCATGACCCAATCGGTGGTGGGCGCTTCGAGGCCCATCGTCTGGAACTGGTTCATCAGCGCGAACTGGTCCCATGAAGCAGTCGATGAAGCCGGTGATGACGGAGGTGCAGCGCCAAGCCCATATGCAGGAGCCGAAGGAGCATAGCCGCCGTAGCCGTAGCCATAGGCGTGCGGCACGGTGTAGGGCCCTTGCGCGTAGTAGGCGTGCTGCGGGGGCGAGGGGCGGTGCACATAGCTGGGGGGCCGAGCCTGCATACCGGGGCCGTATGGCCACATCTGGATCGCGCCGTTCCAGGGCAGGAGCGGCGTGGGCCAGGTCAGAGGAGCGGTGGCCGGAGGTGTGACGACGGGGCCGGCCTGGATGATGGCGGTGTCCTTGGCAGCGTCCGTCACGGCCTTCTTCTTTTTCTTGCCCTTGCCACCGTTGCCCTTGCCGGAGTTGGGGGCGTTGGTGGCGTTGGAGTAGAGGGCCGTGTCGCCGTTGCCATTGCGCGAGCGACGATTCTTGCGCTTCATGTCTTGGAGCGCGAGAAGAGAACGGCACTTCTCAAAAGAAATATCGGGCATGAGGGAGATGAGATCGGCGGCGCCCTCGTATTGCTCGGAGAGTCCGTTGAGGCAGTGGATCACCAGCTTGGCGTCGTCTTCCGGTGAGCCGAGATCCGCGAGACCGTCGGCGAGGGCCTTGATCTTCTTCAGGTAATCGGACATGTTCATGTCACCCATCTTGATCTCGCCGAGCTCGGTGGAGAGGTGGAGCTGACGATTGATCTTGTGGTCATTGAAGAGCCCGTTGATGCTTGTCCACAGCTCGACGGCGAGGGGATCTTCGCCCGGTGTCATGACGGCGTCGAGGAGGCCGAGGGACACGGACCCATAGAGCCAGGAGACGACCGTGGCATCCAAGAGGGCCCACTCCGGAGTCGGATCGGACGGAGCGGGGGCGTCGACGTGGTCGAGCAACGCATACTTGCGGAGGGCGGCGCGGAAGAAGGTGCGCCATTGGTGATGAACGCCGGTGTCGAGGGCCAACTCGACGGGCACGTGCCCCTTGATGGAGTGTAGGCCGACGGCTTGGGCATGCAGCGAGGTGAGCGAGAAGGTCCCCGCGCTGGAGGAGGGGGCGGTGGCGAGGGCCAGCTTCGACTTGGCGTCGGCAGATTCTTGGGCCTCGCGGTCTTCTTTCTCCTTCGCGGCTTGCGCGATCCGTGCGGCGTCGTCGTCCATGGTAAAGGGGCGGCGAGGTGGGTGGTTTGCAGAGGGGCAGCGCCGAGATCGGCAGCGGCGGCGGCGGAAGCGGGAGGAGGCGCAGGTCCGGGTTAGGGTTTTGCGTCTGATACCATGTGAGATAGGGGAAACCACACGTTAGGTGGCCTTGTATTGCTCATTATATAAGAGGATTACAAGGAGTCCCGGTTGCATACAACACGGACATATATACAAGGAATACACACGCATACGTATCCTACATCTATACAAACACGTGTAGGATATGTATTCTAACAGATTGTCTAACTGTCATCTAGTTTTTTTTAGTCTAGCTGAAAATGCAATTCGCGATTTGCCCTCCAGTATTTTCAGTCCATACAATTTGCAAGCCCGGCCCATTTCAGTCCGGTCAGTTCCAAACTAAAATAAAACACACTGCTCCTCGCTGCCACTGGCAGTGTGTCACGACCCCGTCCGAGGACAAGACAGTAAGACACAAGCATACCGACAATCGCATGCTTGGCCTGAAGAAATAAATAGACTAAAGACTAATAAAATAAACTGAAAATAGGGACTGAGACTTAAGACTGAACACTAAAAACTGACTACGAAAAAAGGACTAAGAAAGTAATTGAAGACTAAAAAAGAAACGGGAAATAAAGACTGAGAATGAGAGGATCGAGGAAAATATGATGGAAATTATACTGAGATAATAACTGAGAAACTGAAGAAAAAAACTGAGAAATTAAGAGACTGACACTGAGAGAATTAAGAAATAGCATGATCAAATCGAACTACTCAAGAAGGAAAGAAGAATGAGAAGAATGATCAAACAAGAGAAAAAACAAAGTCAAGTATAACAATGACTTAGCAAATGAGAATAAGAAAATGAGCAATTACGAATGAGATGCCTGCAAAAATTAGAATGAAAGACTGAGCAAGTAAGAGAGGACTGAAAAACTGAGCAAGTTAAACTGAAGAAATACTGACTAAAGAGCGTGAGAAACCGAGAGAATGAAGAAACATACTGAGCAATTCAAATTGGAAAATTCAAAAATAAAGGGGATCGCGAAGACAAAGAAAAGACAAGAATGAAAAAAGAAATATCGAGGGAATGACAATGTGAAGATGTACAGAAGACTGAAAAAAATGAAGAATAATAACGAGCAAAAAAGCCTCTGAGAATGATGAAAGAATAATAAAGCATTTTGTAGCCAATAAATCTAGTTCAGCTCAAAAAGAGTTACAATGGCCTCCGCAAAGCAATGTGTTCATTAGTAAAAAAGTTGTCTAGAAATTGACTTCATATTAGGTCATAAGGAGTATGAATAATGCGATGAACAAACTACGACGACAAATACGATTGGTTTTGAATCCCAATGCTGCACTCGTTTGGGAAAAGACCGAACCGTTTTTTAAAGGCAAAATGGTTTAGCTTCTCGAATCTTCTTGTAGAGTATGCAGGTGATACAACCAAAAACAAGTCATCCCGATAACTACTTCTCAAGAAACATGTGGACTAAAGAATATCCTCTTTTAGAGTATGCAGCTGATACAACCAAAACCATCTCCTTGATGTCCCAAAGCAAATCGCCTCCAATACCTGCACCACCCACGTCACGTCACCGGAAATATCCTTGAGTTGAACATAAAAACTTACCCATCGACAACCCCACCGTTAGATGATATGCTACTCGTATAAATGTTATATACAAGTATACTTGTTTATAACTAATCATATACACCAGAAACTATCCAAATATATTGTTTGCCCGTGCCCTTTACACACACCTAAGAATATAGTATAAATTTATGCAAGTATCATAAATTAATCTCCGAATCATGGTATCATGTACAATTTTGTTTGTTAAATCCTACAGGATCTAGTAGAATTGTGTACACCAATTTTTTTTAATATAAACATTTTGAATTTAGCATGGTGCACACACTTGGAGTGATAACGATAAAAATGTATAACAAAGAGCATCACAATTAATATTTAAAATATTATCGTGGTGTTAATTGCTTAACTTGCATTTATACAAAAAGTTGCATATAATATGTAAAAAGTCTACTATACAACTACCTATAATATGTATAAAAGTCTAATATAAATTACTGGTGAAGAGGACCTCATTAAAAAAGTCTAATACAATTACCTATAATCCTGCACAAATACAGAGCTTTACAACTCACATTTGCGAACATACATGACCAGTTTCAAAAACAGCTAAGCACAAGACTACATGCACATTTCTACCTGATTTGTTCAGTACAAACTGCGCATGCTTACTCATTCTTGTAGGATACATAACATGGTGACGTGGTGAGATCCCGTACCTGAAGATTGAGAACTGAGTTGTAGTCGAACAGAGCGATGAGCATTGCCTTCTCAACGGAGACAGCCTGGTAGGACACCTGCAGAGCGTTCCATATCAGATTTGACACGAAACAAAAACACGACGGCTAATATACACACTGACGATCTCAGAATTCATCGTTGATGTCTTGGGATCACATACCTCCTTGTTCTCGTCAGTGAACTTGAGGAACTCCTGGTAGTTCTCATCCCTGGAGGGATAAATATCAGATCCAGCCGAGAACGAGATGCGGAGAGGGAGTTGGCAGAGGTACTTACGTCACCACAAAGGCGTCGAGGAGACTGACGTCGGAGGCCTTGAGGGGGCGATCCTCGCCGGCGGCGGCGCAGAAGACGGCGGGATCCATCTCCTGCAAAACGCGGATATATAGTTAGATCGGCGTCATGTTATTGGATATATGCCCAAAAGGCAATGTATTTATACATGTGACAATGTATTTATACATATGTATATCTGATTCATACATTATTGATTTGTATTCTCTATGATATAACTGCAGTGATTTCTAAATGCGTGATTTAGGGAAAAGCTCACCTGCACGTGTAGAAAAATGAATACGTAAAAGTACCCTAGTTCTTTATTGGACTAATTCTTAATGCTAGATGATGCGGCTTTTCCTAGTCATGGACATAGGCTTATGTCAGTATTAAGGATGGCATATTATTGGTCTATAATATGGCTGGGTCACCCAAGTGTTGGTAAGCTGAGAGATTCCGTTAAACAGTCGTTTTGTCCTTAGCTTTATCACAGAAAGGTTGTTGTATAACATGTCCTTGTAACCATGAGGTTATTGGGTCATGCATACCGGAGAAGTTGCTTTGGTGCTGTTAACCGTCATTGGAGTAACATGGTGACCATAAAGGCAGTTGCTGGGTAGCTTCAAAGGTGTGTGTATCCTGATGTTCTGAGATGGGAAATTACTCCTCTAGGTTAAGAGAGATACTTCCAGGCCCACTCGGTATTATATATATCCACTTTGTTCTGCAGACAATGCCCGGTGAAGTTTCACCGTGTGAGATATAATAATACGACAACGAGTAAATGGAACTTACCGGCAAGATAGACAAAGATGATGTGAATCAATCCTTGATTGATTCATGGTATCATCACGGATCTATATCTCGGGTGAAGTTCAGTGTCGTGAGTAATGGGATTGATATATAATAATCAACAGGTTCAACAGAAGAGTTATTCGCATAACCCTAGCAGCCACACAAGACGTCCTTGGAACTGTCACTGGCCGGTGATTTGTTGATACCCAACCAATTATAGCCACCCGTTGTCGGACCTGTAGGGTGGACACACTTAAACTAGGATTGGTTATTTGTGTTATATGGTTGGTCTGGAACATGGAGATTGTATCATCGGCATGATGCTTGCATGATATGACATACATTGTCAAGAGAGAAAGTTTGTGATAGAAGTTACTATCACGGTCGGATTTATTCCGAGTGGTTTATATATGGAGGATATATTTGTCCGGAGTATTTTGTCGGCGGACACTAGGTGTCCCGGATCATATGAAAAGTGTTTCATATGATAAGTAATTAATTCGGTGAATATTTATATTCAAATAAGAATTAATTAGACAAAGTATTATTTAGTTATATGTTAATGAAATATTCATTTATTTAAATTGATAAATAATTACGGGACAATATATTATAAGGCCACACCATCAAGTGGTGGTGGGCCGAGACGCGGGCCGAACCCCGGTGGGCCGAAAGGCCACGGCGGGGCGACATCTTTTGGAAACACGAGTTGGCGATCACATTGGATCTTGTGAAGTGTTTTCATGTTGCGGCTCGGGGTTGAGCTTTCCGGTGCTCAATGTAAGTTGTTGGCCCGTGACCCCAAGATGGTCCCTTTCTCGAGACCGACAAGTCCCGTCACCCTTTTTTTTAAAGATAAAGCGCCCCTTCTCCTGATTTCATCAAAATCATCACTAGGAGAGATATCACATCCGAGCCACACCGAGACATGTTGTCTAGGTTAAGAACGTCAAAAGCAAGATCATCAAACCTATAGGAGACTTCCTAAAGTAGCAGAACAAAGACATGACCAATCCCAAAGCCTCTCTAGATTGCAACGTTGAACTTGAGCAGGAACATCTTTCATGTTTCAGCCTGGTTGTCATCGAAATCCGACAACACGAAAGAGCGCTCCCTTTCTTTATTAGACACAGAAGGGTGAAGGTTACATCGACGTGAAGAGTTTCATCAAGGTGCTGTGGATGTCAATTGCCACCTGGAAGAACTATGTTGCACTCAGCCCTCAAGGTTGTCAAAGCTGTCAAACTGTCACACATGTATGGGAGAGAGAAAGAATTTGACACGTTATACATGATCTCTATTTTATTGCACTAAGCACTAGAAAAGCCTTTCTCTCTAGTGACATGTTTACATATATAAAATAAATCCATACACTTAATAACGATCCAGGTACCAAGTTCTATATAAATTTCAGCTTTTCATGGATAATGATACATATAACCACGCTAAGATGCACAGGCTCTTAAATTATTATGGAGTATTATGATAGTTTTGTTCCGATTAGATTTTGTGCAAAATCTACTACAAGACAAGCATAAAAGAAATAGACAAGTGATACGTCTCCAACGTATCCATAATTTCTGATGTTCCATGCATATATTATACCAATTGCTACATGTTTTGTATACACTTCATATCACTTTTATGCATTTTCTGGGACTAACCTATTAACAAGATGCCACAGTGCCAGTTCCCTATTTTCTGCTGTTTTTGGTTCCAGAAAAGTACTTCTGCGAATATTCTCGGAATTGCACGAAACAAAAGGCCACGTCCCTATTTTTCTAACACCGTCACGGAGTCCGAAGGAGAGACGAAGGGGGGCCACGAGGTGGCCAGATCACCCCTTGGCACGGCCGCACCTTCAGGCGCGCCGGGAGGTGATCCGACCCCCTCGGGTCTCCACCGAGGTCGCCCCTTCACCTATTTATTCCCCCCGACGTGAAAACCCTAAAACACCGAGCATATCATCCAGAATATTTCCGCCGCCGCCGCCGTCGTCAACCCTAACTCGGGAGGGTTCTGAAGCTCTTCCCGGCACCCTGCCGGAGAGGGAATCATCACCGGAGGGCTCTACACCACCATGCCCGCCTCCGGAGTGATGTGTGAGTAGTTCATCCCTGGACTATGGGTCCATAGCAGTAGCTAGATGGTTGTCTTCTCCACTTGTGCCATCATGTTTAGATCTTGTGAGCTGCCTATCATGATCAAGATCATCTTATTGTAATGCTACATGTTGTGTTTGCTGGGATCCGATGAATATTGATACTATGTCAAGTTGAATATTGAATTATAATGTCTATGTCATTTGTGATCTTGCATGCTCTCCGTTACTTGTTGAAGCCTTGGCCAAGTGAATACTTGTGACTCCAAGAGGGAGTATTTATGCATGATAGTTGGGTTCAACCTCTATTTAACCTGGGATAGTGACAGCAAGTTCTAAGGTTGTAGATGTGTTGTTGCCAATAGGGGTAAAACAGCAATGCTTTGTCTAAGGATGAATGTATTGTTTACATTATGCACATTACTTAATGTAATTGTCTGTTGCTTCCAACTTAATACTGGAAGAGGTACAGATGTAAACCTGAAGGTGGACTATTTAGGCATAGATGCATGCTGGATAGCGGTCTATGTACTTTGTCGTAATGACCAAATGAATCTCATAGTCGACACCACAACTTGCACATGCATGTTTTATGCACTTATCAATTGTCAATTGCCCAGCTGTAATTTGTTTACCCAACATGTTAGTTATCTTATTGGAGAGACACCACTAGTGAACTGTGGACCCCGGTCCATTCTTTTACATCTGTAATACAACCAACTGCAATCATTGTTCTCTACTGTTTTCTGCAAGCAAACACCATTTTCCACACTATACATCTAATCCTTTGTTTTCAGCAAGCCGGTGAGGTTCACACCCTCACTGTCTCGTCAGGGCAAAGTAGTTTGATTGTCTTGTGTGCAGGTTTCACGTAAACTACACACCGAAGTTTTCTGGCACCATTGTCAGGAAGCACCAGCACCTCATCATCCCCTTCACCACCAAGTTTCTGACGCCGTTGACACCTTCTTAGCATCGTGATTTCCTACTGGTTCGATATACCTTGGTTTCATAACTGAGAGAAGACTTGCTGCTGTACTCATCAAACCTTACACTTGAGGTATCCTGACGAACTTGCACTTCACACGCATCAAGCAAGTTTTCTGGCGCCGTTGCCGGGGAGGTCACGAAGCTTTGTCCAAGTAGCAACTTGATTTCCCCTTCGACGCACAGAAGTTTTCTGGCGCCGTTGCCGGGGAAGTCATCGCTGCTACAGCAAGGGGAGTCTCTCACTTCCAATCATTTTACTTTGTTATTTGTCTTGCTTAGTTTATTTTTATTTAGTCTTGTTTGCTCTCTTTATCAAAAACACAAAAAAATTAGTTACTTGTTTAATTCGGTTTGATTTTGTTTTTCAAAATGAATGCTCCTGAAGTTGAAGTTCGTTCTTTTAGGCAACTAGGAGGTGAAAATTTGAAAGATGCTTGGTATAGAATTAGTGATGCTCATCATAGATGTACTAAGAAACACTCTACCACTATCCTCCTTAGGAACTTTTATGTTGGTATCTCTAGTTGGTATAGGTATGTTCTAGACACTCTTACAGGTGGAAATTTCTTGGGTACTCCTGCTTTAGAAGCCTGTAATATTATTGAAAGTTTGGTAGGAACACCACCCACTAAAGATATTAAAATTGAGATCACCTTGGAGGATGTTATAAATAAGTTAGACTCTATGGAGAATTTTTTTCCAAATTTTCTTGATTGTATTGGTAAGACTAATGAATCAATAGCCACCATCAATGAAAGAATCACTGTTCTTGAGGATAATAATAAACCCAAAATCATAGAATTGATGAGTTAGAGGAAGCTATTGAAACCTTAAGTTCAACCTTTACTTCTCTTAAGTCTAAAAAGGAGAAAGTTTATGTGGGTAGAGAGCAAAAGTTTATGTATGTTCCTAAAGTGCCAAAACCAAAGACTCATTATGAGCTTAAAATTGATAAAACTTTTAGTACGGTTAAAGGTAATGAAACACCTCCAGGAACATCTAAGATACCCATTGTTACAAGCTGTGTGTTGGAAGAAGCTTTTGATGATTTGAATGATTTGCCACTTGAACACTTGATTTTCACTTTCTGCGCCTAGCTGAAAGGCGTTAAAGAAAAGCGCTTATGGGAGACAACCCATCGTTTTTATTTGCTGTTATTTTTGTTTTCTTTGAGTCAAGGTTTTGTTACTTCTGTAGCAACTCCTTTGTATCTTTATTTTATCGCAATGTTGTGCCAAGTAAAGTTCTATATTGAAAGTTGATGCAAGATTTGGATTTCTGCGCAGTGACAGATTTTTAGCTGTCACGGATTTGAGCTTATCTCCCTGTAGAAAATTCAAAAATTCTAAAAAATCACGCATATTCCTGAGATATGTACGCAACTTTCATTATTTTAGGCCAGATCCATCTGAGCAACTTAAGTGCCTCGAAAAAATTCGTCATTCCAGACTGTTCTGTTTTTGACAGATTCTGCCTTTTGTTTTGCATTCGCTCTTTTACTGTGTTTGTGTGGATTTCTTTGCTCCACAAAGCATTGGTGGCTGTAGCTAATGTCCAGAAGCTTTGGGATTGATTGTATCATTACAGAATATGAGAATTTTTGATTATGCACTAACCCTCTAATGAGAACTGTCTTGAGTTTGGTGTGAAGGAAGTTTTCAAGGATCAAGCGAGAAGGGTGATATTATGTGATCAAGAAGAGTGAAAAGCCTAAGCTTGGGGATGCCCCCGTGGTTCATCCCAACCATATTCAGAGAGACTCAAGCGTCTAAGCTTGGGGATGCCCAAGGCATCCCCTTCTTCATCAACAAACTTATCAGGTCATCTCTAGTGAAACTATATTTTAATTCTTTCACATCTTATGCGCTTTACTTGGAGCGTCTGTGTGTTTTATTTTTGTTTTTGTTTGAATAAATTCGGATCCTAGCAATCCTTGTGTGGGAGAGAGACACGCTCCGCTTTTTCATGTGAATACTCATGTTCTTCACTTATATTTGTTGAGTATTCTTAACTAGCTACTGCAGTGCTTTTAGCTCCTGTTTTTCATGCATCTCTTCGAGCTGTTAGCACTTGTTTATAAATACTCTCTTGCTGCATTATATTATCATTTGGAGAGTTTATGTTTAAATAAATTGATTGGTGTTTGTTTGGAAGAAAGAAAATGCTACATGTAGTAGTTGGTATTGGAAAAGACATATGCATTCTTGTAGATCATTGTCTTGTTTTGTTTGATTTGCTTTGCAATTGTTTTGAGCTCTCAAGTAGATCATGTTTAAGCTCTTGCATCATGTAGTTAAAGCCTAGTAGTGGAGAACTACCGTAGAGCTTGTTGAGACTTGGGATGCATATTTGTTCTCTCTAAGGTCTAGATATTTTCTGGTAAAATGTTTGAGCAACAAGGAAGACAGTGTAGAGTCTTATAATACTTGCAATATGTTTTTATGTGATTCTTGCTGTACCGGTTTATACTTGTGTTTGCTTCAAACAACCTTGCTAGCCTAAACTCTGTACTGAGAGGGAATGCTTCTCGTGCATCCAAAACTTGAGCCAAAACCCATGCCATTTGTGTCCACCATACCTACCTACTATGTGGTATTTCCTGCCATTCCAAGTAAATATTTCATGTGCTACCTTTAAACTATTCAAAACTTTATTACTCCTTATTTGTGTCAATGTTTTATAGCTCATGAGGAAGTATGTGGTGTTTTATCTTTCAATCTTGTCATTTACTTCTGACAGACTTTCACCAATGGACTAGTGGCATATACATCCGCTTATCCAATAATTTGCAAAAAGAGCTGGCAACGGGGTGCCCAGCCCCAATTAATTACAACTTTCATTAATAATTCTCTTCACATGTTTTGCCCTGATTTATCAGTAAGCAACTTAATTTGCAAATAGACACTCCTCCATGGTATGTGAATGTTGGAAGGCACCCGAGGATTCGGTTAGCCATGGCTTGTGTAAGCAAAAGGTTGGGAGGAGTGTCATCTATAAAGAAACTAAAATACATGTGTAAACAAAAGAGAAGAGGGATGATCTACCTTGCTGGTAGAGATAACGTCCTTCATGGGAGCCGCTCTTGAAAGTCTGGTTGACAAGGGGGTTAGAGTGCCCACTACCATTCGTTGACAACAACAAACACCTCTCAAATACTTATTTTGTGCTCTCTATATGCTTTCGAAAACTTAAAAAGCTCTAGCACATGATTTAATCCCTGCTTCCCTCTGCGAAGGGCCTATCTTTTACTTTATGTTGAGTCAGTTTACCTACTCCTTTCTATCTTAGAAGCAAACACTTGTGTCAACTTTGTGTGCATTGATTCTTACATGTTTACTTATTGCACTTGTTATATTGCTTTATGTTGACAACTATCCATGAGATATACATGTTACAAGTTGAAAGCAAATGCTGAAACTTAATCATCCTTTGTGTTGCTTCAATGCCTTTTACTTTGAATCTATTGCTTTATGAGTTACCTCTTATGCAAAACTTTTTGATGCTTGTCTTGAAAGTACTATTCATGAAAAGTTTTTGCTTATATGATTCATTGTTTACTCTTTATCTATTTGTTAGCAAACTATAGACCATTGCTTTGAGTCACTTCATTCATGACATGAGCCTTGCAATATATTGATCAAGATTGTGTGAAAGCATGTCTCCTCAGAAATTATTTGTTGTTATCGTTTTACCTACTCGAGGACGAGTAGAACTAAGCTTGGGGATGCTTGATACGTCTCCAACGTATCCATAATTTCTGCTGTTCCATGCTTATATTATACCATTTGCTACATGTTTTATATACACTTCATATCACTTTTATGCATTTTCTGGGACTAACCTATTAACAAGATGCCACAGTGCCAGTTCCCTGTTTTCTGCTGTTTTTGGTTTCAGAAAGTTACTTCTGGAAATATTCTCGGAATTGCACGAAACAAAAGGCCAAGTCCCTATTTTTCCAACACGTACACGGAGTCCGAAGGAGAGACGAAGGGGCCACGAGGTGGCCAAACCCCTGGCGCGGCCCCACCCGCGCGCCGGGAGGTGTTGGGCCCCTCGGGGTCCACCGACGCCGCCCCTTCGCCTATTTATTCCCCGACGCGAAAACCCTAAAACACCGAGCCTTTCATCCAGAATATTCGCCGCCGCCGCCGTCGTCAACCCTAACTCGGGGGGTTCTGAAGCTCTTCCCGGCACCCTGCCGGAGAGGGGAATCATCACCGGAGGGCTCTACATCGCCATGCCCGCCTCCGGAGTGATGTGTGAGTAGTTCATCCTTGGACTATGGGTCCATAGCAGTAGCTAGATGGTTGTCTTCTCCACTTGTGCCATCATGTTTAGATCTTGTGAGCTGCCTATCATGATCAAGATCATCTTATTGTAATGCTACATGTTGTGTTTGCTGGGATCGATGATATTGATACTATGTCTGAATATTAATTATCATGTCTATGTCATTTGTGATCTTGCATGCTCTCCGTTACTTGTTGAAGCCTTGGCCAAGTGAATACTTGTGACTCCAAGAGGGGTATTTATGCATGATAGTTGGGTTCAACCTCTATTTAACCTGGGATAGTGACAGCAAGTTCTAAGGTTGTAGATGTGTTGTTGCCACTAGGGGTAAAACAGCAATGCTTTATTCAAGGATGAATGTATTGTTTACATTATGCACATTACTTAATGCAATTGTCTGTTGCTTGCAACTTAATACTGGAAGGGGTACGGAACCTGAAGGTGGACTATTTAGGCATAGATGCATGCTGGATAGCGGTCTATGTACTTTGTCGTAATGCCCAAATGAATCTCATAGTAGACACCACAACTGCATGCATGTTTTATGCACTTATCAATTGTCAATTGCCCAGCTGTAATTTGTTTACCCAACATGTTAGTTATCTTATTGGAGAGACACCACTAGTGAACTGTGGACCCTGGTCCATTCTTTTACATCTGTAATACAACCAACTGCAATCATCGTTCTCTACTGTTTTCTGCAAGCAAACACCATTTTCCACATTATACATCTAATCCTTTGTTTTCAGCAAGTCGGTGAGGTTGACACCCTCACTGTCTCGTCGGGGCAAAGTAGTTTGATTGTCTTGTGTGCAGGTTCCACGTCAACTACACACCGAAGTTTTCTGGCACCATTGTCAGGAAGCACAAGCGCCTCATCATCCCCTTCACCACCAAGTTTCTGACGCCGTTGACACCTTCTTAGCATCGTGATTTCCTACTGGTTCGATATACCTTGGTTTCATAACTGAGGGAAGACTTGCTGCTGTACTCATCAAACCTTACACTTGAGGTATCCTGACGCACGTGCACTTCGCACGCATCAACAAGTTATTTGTTTGTTCGGGTCAAGAATAAATATGTGTACCTATAGTTTTAAGAGATATTTCAATTATGTCTATTAATTACATGACTATGATTACATTCGTTAGTCTATTCGTGATATCTGAAATTGTATATAGCATACTGTATCGATTGATGTATAATAAATAATGGCATATATCTAATGTCAAGATTATTTACGATGAAGTAACATAGTTTGGTATAAATGAAGTAACATAGTTCGATTGTTCGAGTAGTGGCGCCTCTTGCTCCTCGTCAACGACATCGTATTTCCTGGAGGGAGGAGGCAGCAGCGAAGGTCAGATCGTCCAGATCGAGATCCAAACGGGGAAAGAGGAGAAGGGGCATCGGCTACTCACTTCGAGACATCCTTGACCTCGGCGCCCTTGTCGGGGCCGAGCTCGCCGGCGGCGGCGGTGATGGCGCCGTCCATCTCGATGGGATCTCGCCGGTTGAAAGGTGGAGGAGAGGATTGCGTGGCGGCGGGTGGAGAAACAGAGACGGGGCGAGCAACGGGTCCCCGATTCTATACCAGGAGGCAAAATGGTTTAGCTTCTCGAATCTTCTTCTAGAGTATGCAGGTGATAAAACCAAAAACAAGTCATCCCGATAACTACTTCTCAAGAAACATGTGGACTAAAGAATATCCTCTTTTAGAGTATGCAGCTGATACAACCAAAACCATCTCCTTGATGTCCCAAACCAGATCACCTCCAATACCTGCACCACCCACGTCACGTCACCGGAAATATCCTTGAGTTGAACATAAAAACTTACCCATCGACAGCCCCACCGTTAGATGCTATGCTACCCGTAAAAATGTTATATACAAGTATACTTGTTATACCTTATCATATACACCAGAAACGGCTATCCAAATATATTTGTTGACCCGTTCCCTTTACACACACCTAAGAATATAGTATAAATTTATGCAAGTATCATAAATTAATCTCCGAATCATGGTATCATGTACAATTTTGTCCGTTAACTGCGTCCTGTGACATGCTGGTGCGCCGGTCACCCGTGTAAAATGGAAACGGGTGAGGAGAGAACTATTGCTTAGCGAGTAGCCTAGGAGAATGGTGTAGAGCGGAATCTTCTGCATCTATTTTACTGCATATACCGATCTGGTGCAGCCAATCTTTGCCGATGTTCTTATTGCATGTAGCTGCTCCAACACTGAAGCTAATCTCATCAGTAGAAGAGCTATACTTGAAGCTCGATCTGTTCTCTGTACCGCATTCAGCTAACTTTTATTTACATCAATAGGCCGTGTCCGTTTACTGCGTCCTGTGACATGCAGGTGCGCCGGTCCACCCGTGTAAAATGGATGAGGAGAGAACTATTGCTTAGCGAGTATCCTAGGAGAAATGGTGTAGAGCGGAATCTTCTGCATCTATTTTTACTGCACCGCTGCCTGGCTATGAATCCCTAAAGAAGAAGCTCTGCCAGACGAACATTGTTCATTCAAGGTAATCACACTTAAACACTGCTGCCCAAGTATCTGTTTTTTTCTCTCGAAATGAGCAAGTATCTGTTGTGACCAAGATTTTCATTCTCGCGACAAAGAAGTCAGCACCTTTTTTTTTTTGAGGGAATGAAGTCAGCACCTTTTTCGTGAACCTTGCTGGGCCTGGGTTCATGGAGCATGGGCCGTGGCCACAAAATGGGCGATGCATAACACAGAAACGAAATGAGCCTGTCTCCTTCCTCTGTCCTTCTTCTGAAGAAAGAAACCAGGCAGCTCCGTTTCCGAGCTGCAGTCCAAATTCGATCCCCTTTCGGTTTAGATTACAGAAGGAGATCGATTTCTTCTCTGTTTCAATCTCCTTGTCGCCACCGGAGGCGGAACCCAGGCCGCTAGTTACGTTTTCAGCGGAGGCCAGCTATTCCTAGGATATCAGAAAATTTCAGAGGAGAACAAGGAGTCCAGCAACTTGTGGGATGGCGAACCCTCGTCTCCGGCGGCCGGCTGCCGGTTCCACGGCCAAACCTTCCGTCAAGGTCCTCAGCAGGTCTTACTCGTCGGTGAGTTTCTCGTCGTCTAGATATATGTTTTTTGTTTGGGGCTCTTACACATAAGTTATAGCAACTATATATAGCAGTAGAAAAGAGTTGTCAAAATTGCTTTTTTAGTGTGTACAGTATAGATAGCACAATTGGAATTCTGCTGGTGGAAAGTAGCAAAACTACATCTTTTTCTCACAACATATTTGACCACCATAGCGAATTGTCCTGTCAAAAAAAGAAAACATAGTGAATTGCCCGTAAGTTGCTGTGTGGTAAATTATCGGGTAAATTATATAACTATTTTGTGAATGAACATGCAAAGAGGCAAATCAACCTTTTCTCTCACATAGTCCATGTTCAGCAATCAACCATCTGTTAATTTGCATCAGGGATTTATACACATATAAGTTAATTCAAAATCAGTCCCCATGTCGGTTGCATGCTCAACATTCGCCATGAATCAAAGTTGTGGTACAACGGATAGACCGAAATAGATGATAGCATTTGAGAGGTCTAATTTTGGTGGCAAGCCACGCTGGAGGTGGAGGTTCTCGTCCCATACTAAGGTGGCCTTGAAAAAGAAATCTAGTCTGGGAAAGGCAACACCCTATTAACAAATAGATGTTTCATAGGGTATATAGACTTTTGAGGAAAGACAACTTCTGTAACTGAAGTATGCTTATACATATATGGTCAAAACTACAGTATCTTTATATATAGTTGTTGTGATCTCTCATATAATATCAATTAACTATGGATGTTACAAGCTGAAGTTAATTATTGCCTGAGAACATTTCTATCTAAAAAGGTGGTAGAGGCTTATTTGTACTAACTACTACAAGGATCAGTTCACCAGATAATGGAATAGAGAGAATAGCATTAATTAATAATATCCAATGCAAATATATCCGTTAACATCTGTTTTGAAATCCCTATGTTTCAATTTCAGTTAAGGTTGTTTTTTTCATGCTTTCAATTCAGAGTGCATCGAGCCATAGAAGTGAGTGTGGGGGTCTGAGCCTCAGGCGTAAAACCATGTTACTATTTCACGTAATGTACAAATATATCCTGTTGAAATGTTTGGTGGTTCAATATTTTAGTTTCTCACTTCTAGTGATTCAGAAATTTTGGCCCATATGAGCCCCATAATAACATTTTTTTGTGTGTATGTAAAACATGCGAAACATTCCCCATAAATATATTGTTTGCGCTTACATCTTTTTCTGATAACATATATTATCAGCATAGCATCCTGAAGACTGTAAAGAATCGGCTCTAACTTCTTTCTATGCCAAAAATACAGGAGGAAGATGATTGGCTCAGCAATTTGCCTGATGACGTGTTGCTAAATATCATAGAGCGGCTTGATATCGCGGAGTCCACAAGATCCAGCATTCTCTCTAGACGTTGGAAGCAGATTCCTACCATGCTCTCCAAAATTCGTATAATGTTTGGTTCCACTGACTGCAGGCAAGTGAGGACCTGCGAAGATGTTGCTCGGGCCAATGCAGCCATGATTGGAGCGACCCGGAGCCTTCTGGAAATCAGGAGTAGCAGTCCATACACCATTCACCGCCTGTGTATGCAATTCTACTTGGGAGATGGATCCATTGGAATTAGCAGTACTTCTGCGAACACCATAGCAATACAGAAGGCTGGCATGGCCGAGTTCACAATCTTGACAGAGAAGGAAGGTAAACGATGCAGCCAGTGGCGGACGCAGCGGGCGGGCAGGGTGGGCAGCGGCCCACCCAGAATTTTGAGAAAAAAACGGACCCTCCCAGATATTAAGCAGATTAGGCCCAATTTGGACTCCTGGCCCATTTTTTTTTCAGCGCTAGCCTGCTCTTCTCTGTCTAGACGAGAACTGATTCGCGAATCGATCCAGAGGAAAGAGCTCGAGGAAAGAAGGCCATGGCGACGACCTAGCCCCTGCGGCCCTGCCCCGCCCCCGGCCGCCGCCGCCCCGCCCCCACTCTTCCGTCTCCGCCGCCGGCCGACTCCCCGACACGCCCGCCGCCGCCCTTCCCTGCCCGGCCGCCCCGGGGCCCCCGCCCGCCGGCCGCCAGCTCGAGCTCCATCTGCTCAGGCATCAAGGGTGAGGCCCCCATCCTGTGTGAGTTATTGGAACAGTTTTGACATGGATTCCACGCTGTTTAGGTCTAGGGTTCAGCAAGAACATCAGGGGATTAGGACAAAGGTCATTCATGTTGCTGTCTCTGTATGTGTGACACCCCTCCCTGGCACATCTCGCCAGAGAGGCGGTCGTCCCGTGCGCCAGCCCAAGATATCTGGCCGCACGTCACGACAGTGTAACATAATGGAAATCATTACACAATCAGGCACAAGAAGTGCTACAAATGGTTTACAAGGCCATCAAGGCATGACAAAAATATCAAGCCAAGCATGGCACAGGACAGAGTTTAACTGGCAGCGGAAGACGACTAAGGCAACGGCTTGGAGCGGCTCCACTCCACAGGCATCTGGCTGGGCTACTGATCCTAGCACGCTCCTGCTCCATCTCCTCGCTAAGGTGGAAGACGAATCCTCGACAAAACCTGGCCACAATCACAAGGCCCGTGAGTACATTTGTATGCACTCAGCAAGAATCGCCACTCCCTACAAACAATCCAACAATCATGCAACAAGATATACATTGGAATAAAATACTACACATTGCAAGTGTGTACTCTAGACAGACAAATATACAGTATATCATAAAGGTAGCATGGCATCACAAGCAAAGCATGGCATAAGCAAACAACGGGTATCACCAGTGCAGAGTCCAAGCCAGGTGGGGTTGGATCGTGCACCGGTAATCATACAAAGAGCTTACCTGTGACGGGTAACCCGGGTGTACCAAGTGGGTACCAAATAATACACAACAGCACCTGTGATCACTGCTAGGCCCACTGGGCTCATCATTTCACTCTGGGCACGCACGGTTGATGTGGGCTCTGGCCTAACTATAGGCTTCCCAACGCATCACACCGCCATCCCTAAACCTGGTTCACAATCACATCTCAAGTGGCATTCCCTGCATCAACTTCTTGTTCATTTAGTGAAATCAGGTTGTTCATCTTTCTTTCAAACAGATCTTAAGTTTAACCTCCTGACACGACAAAGACACACAGTGTGACCGACACTGAACTGTTGTTCCATATCCCAGGAACGGGGCTAGCTGGCTAGGTTGATGCTCTCGAGAGTTTGCTTTACCACCTATCAGAATGCACCCCACTCAGCCGACACTTCAGGTTCATCACGCCCAAAGTCGTACTAAGCAAAATACACTCACATGACGGTCCACTTGCTAAGACACTCTCCTGCACCACCCTATGCGCGTGGCACAACGGGCAAGTAAGTCCGGCACATCCCCCGGCGCGACCGAGTATGCCTAGCTCCGGACTCCCTATCACAGTCGAACCCGTGCCTGTCTACCTCTACCCTCGGACAGCACAACCGAACGACTGCGCCCAATGGATGGCACAAAAGGGGCTCAACAACCTACTAGGTCACGGTCCTCCATGAGACAACGGTGGTATCGCATTCAAGGGTTCAGATTAGTGGCACTATGAACAGACTTTATCGTTGTTTGGAGGGATGTTTCATTTAATCAAGTTTCATCACAACAAGTCACAAAACCGAGGATTAGTCCAGCATAATAATCACGATAACAATATCAACATAGCAATAATAATATCCGGGTGACTATGGCGGTTCCTCCAGCCGGTGTCACCAGGGGTTAGTGTTCACAGCATATATAACATAGTGTTTCAATGGATGACCGTGGCGGTTCCTCCAGCCGGTGTCACCATAAAGAATGAACCGAAAAGCACTCATAAGAATGAAAGCATCCATTCCACTCGAGGATTTCCTCGACGTGGTGTCAGCAATCTTGGCAAAAAGAACCAAATGGAAAGCAAATGTCCCAAGCGTCGCAGTCTTGGTGGGCTTACGCCAACCACGTTTGACGGAGGAATGAGAAGCAAATAACTCTTTTGGCAAATGCCCCCAACTCCGAGGATCATAAGACGACATTCGTCCGCTCCTCACCTCGGCGAAGAAGAAGAAGCAAACAAAGCCCCGCAAGCGCGAGACGCACAGTTGTAATATTTCCCCCATTCCTTTGACTGAGGCGGTTCCTCCGGCCATTGTCTCGGGAACGGGAGTGATGCGCAGATAAGCAATTATAAGGTAATGCGACAGTTTAAAATGCAACAATATAAGCAACACTACAAGGCTCATACAAATATTTTTGCATAAATGGTTTACATACTGCCTAGGGATCATTCCCAAATTTTCATAGAATTTTTGGAGACACAAAAATAGGGGTTCCTTTGGAAATTGCAAATAAGCATGAAAAGAGCATTACAAAGGAAGTACCTCAAATATTGCTCAAATGAGGTTGGGACAATGGAGTGAAATGTTCAGGAGGTGGAATCATGCATCTTCCCAAGATGGCATAATTTCTGGATGAGTGTAAGGTGTCTAGATAATCTCTGGATCAAAAATGGCATTTCGGAAAATAATGTCTAACTTGGAATTATTGCATTGGAGTATGCAATATTTTTGCATGGAATGTCTTTATATGGATATGGGAGTCCTCTGGTATTTTTAGTGGAATTTATCTAGCTAAGGAAATGGGCTTCCCTTTTGTAGGTAGAGAAAAAAGGGTTTAAAAGGGTTTAATAGTCGGGCTAGGGTTTTCGAGAGAAAACTTAAGCCACAAAATCACCACGGGCATTGGAGAGGTTCATGGATCACCGGGAAATTTTGAGAGAGTGATTCCCACGTCAATTAATCCTCGAAAGAATTGAAGAAACACATAGGAAAATAGAAAAAGTTTTTCAGGTGTCAGAAAACACCGCTAAAATTTGGTTTGAATTTTCGGGGTGTTACAGTATGCAGTAGGACAAATCTCCATTTTCGAGGGCAAAGATAGTAAAATTAGGTGACGACTCTATGGAATGAAATTTAGGTTATGTTCGCACGGTCGTTTTGAGTGGTCGTTTGCTCGATTTGGTCCAGCCGATTGGTCTCACTGATGAAAACAAGTTTCTATTCTGAGAATTGAGAAACAGAGTACTTATGGTTTTGGGCTACATCTTTCTGAGCCTTCCGTTGTTAATAAAATGGTGAACTAAAATAGTACTGCTAGCTGGTAGCTTCTAGTTTCTAGATCAGTTTAGTTATAGAGATTGGAAATGGTTATAGAGATTGGAAAAGACTTGAAACATTTAAGAAACATGTGGGTGGTGTTTCTAGCATTCACAACCAAGCTCAAGAGAAGTACAACTTATTTGTCACACCCAACTCCAATAATATTGAACAAGTAAGAAACATGATGTGATAGTGGAAACTTTCATGGCAATGAGAGAACGTAGAGTTAAAAAGAAGTCATAGTGATGTAATTTTCTATTTATGCTATATTTTATCATGTCAGACTTTATTGATGTGTTTGAATTATTTGGTGAGCTATAATATTGTGAGACTTCAACTTATTTATATAGTCCTTTCAGTGCAATTATGGATTACATGTGTTTAAAAAAAAAATCGCCGGTGACACCCTTTGATAATTTCCTAGCCCACCCTCCATTTTTTTTCCTGCGTCCGCCACTGGATGCAGCCCTACCGATAAGGTCGCTTATGGGAGGCAGTTTAGCTCACTTGTTAATGATTGTCCGGACGCATTCAGTTGTCTCACACGACTCAAGTTAGAGAATTTGAGACTAGGTGAATCAGATTTCCCTCGAATTTTCAGATTGTGTAAACGACTGGAGTTCCTCCACTTGGATAAGTGTGACAGGGGCTATCGGTCCTTGCTGTATGTGGAACACCCACGACTCCGTGAGCTTGAAATTTTCAGGAGTAGTTTTGAGAGGGTTGATTTGAACTGGGTGCCAGAGCTCACAACGTTAACTTTTGCTTCCTGGATTTCTCGGCATGATCCGTTGTCTTTTGGCTTTGTCCCATTGCTCCACACCGTGAGCATCACAAATACGGCTGTTTCTTGGCACAAGATACTAAAGTTAAGTGAAGTTCTTAACTTAACTTTAGTATCTAGTTCTTGGCAAAAAGGATCCAGTGGTTAGCTTGGACCCGCTCCCCCGCGTGTCACACCCAGGCGACACCGGGGGCGAATCCCGCGCCGCCGCGCACCCCCGCCTCTTCCCTGCCTGCGCTCGCCGCTGCCGTCGCCGGCCTTCGCGCCGCGGCGGTGGCGGCCTCCCCGCTGCCACACAACTGGTGGCGGGGGTGGTCCTCCTCTCCTTCGTTGCGCGGCGGGCGTCCTAGCCGACTGGGCGGCGACGGCGGGCCACCGACGCTGGCAGGCCGGAGCGGCGGCTCCGGGAGCCGTGGTTCGACGGCGGCAAGGCAGATCCGGTGCCCTCACGCCCGGATCTGATGGGGGCGGTCCAGGGCCTGGCTGTGAGGGCAGCGGGTCGAGGACGCCGGCGACGCGGCGGCGCGGGTTTCTTGGGCCCGGTCGGCCACGTCGTGGTCCTGCTGCGGCGGTGGTGCGGCGCAGGATGGAGTGGCGCAGGCGTGGGAAGGCCGTGTCGGCGGATCCGGTGGCGATGTGGTGCGTGCTTGGCCTCCGGCGGTGGTGCCGTGCGGAGGGTGCCGTCGGCGAGCTCGGGCGCAGGATCTGAGGCCCGTCGGGCCCGATCTGGGCCTGGCGGGCCCTTGAGGGCGGCGTCCTGGTTCCTTGGCGGGAGGCGTGGTGGTGCTGGGGCGCGCGGAGATGCGGTGGCGCGGCGGTGCGGAGGCGGCGGTTCGGCGTCGCAGCGGGAGGTGATGGTTTCGCCGGGCTCGATCTGGGCCTGGCGGGCAGGTGCAGTGCGGCGAGGTTGGTGGTGGCCCCCTCTGCGTCGACGCCGTGGTCGCGCGGTTGGGTGTGTGCGGTTCAGCGGAGGACGGGCTGGTCTGGCCAGTCGCGGGAGGTGGGTGTGGCCATTAAGCTCGGGACGAAGTCTTGCCGGCTCCGGCCGGCTGATGACGACGGCGCCCGCGGGCGTCTCTGTCCTCCTTGGAGGCGTCATCGTCGAGCTTCCTCGGCCTTCCCAACCTCGGATCAAGATCTTCGGGTGAAAGCCTACACCCTATGGGCGGGGCGACGGCGTCGTTCTCACATCGCAGACCCTCTTGGGGGCGTCATCTTGAAGATCTCGATCCCTTCCGCTCTCCTTGGTGGGCTGGTCGCACACGACATTGTTATTGGCAGGTGGCCGGTCGGCGGTGAGGTGTGGGTTGGCGTTGCGAGCTGTGTGGCAACGATGACAGTGGTGAGCGGAGCCGAGTCGCGGCATGTCCTTCGTCACCGACATTCCATGTTGCGTCCCGCCGTGAAGCTGTGAAGTCGGAGCTGCCTGTCGCGGGGCGGCAGGCTGGCAACGATGACACTTTTTCTACGGTGGCCTCGTGGATTCCGTCGATGCAAGGTGTGCATCTTTCTCCAGTGAAGCTCTCCGTCGAAGTCGGAGCTGCCTCCTCCTCGACGCCTTGGGTTGACTGTTTGGCATAGGCCGACATGGTTTACGACGTCGGCTGCGGCGAGGGCCTTGTCTTTGGTCGTCGAAGGTGAAGTCGGAATCGCTTGCTCGGGGAGGAGTGACGACGATGACGCTCGATGATGACCTCGGTGGTGCTTTTTTCCTCGGCGGCGTGTGTCTCGTGTGGGTAGCCAGGTTGGCCGGGTCTGCCCAGTGTGGTAGTCCATGACTACATTGGTGCACTTGTAACGGTTTTCGGCCGGTTCCCCGTTAATGAACCGGTCAATTCTCCTCCTTCTTTTTTAAATAAAATGAGGCAATGCTACCCGTTTTGTTCAAAAAAAAAAGTTCTTGGCAAAGCCACCATAAGCAATCTACATCTGGGCTTTGAAAGAGAAAAGGTTAGTGTAGGTTACAGTCTTGCTGATGATGCATATAATCTTTTAAATTTACATAGTTTGTTCTATCTTTGGCAGATTTGGGTTAAACCTGAAGGTCCACAAGAATTGTCGCAGGTGTTCAGCAAACTAAAGCTCGTGAATTTGGCTGCCATTTCAAATGAATGTGATCTGACTTGGACGATGTTTGTGCTGCAAGGTGCACCTTCCCTTGAGGAGCTATGCATCAGGGTAAGTCTTTCGACCTTTTGTGCGAATCTTTTTTCCTTATGCATGTTAAATCTAGATACTCAGTGCTTTCCTAGGGTGAGTATTGGCGCTAGGTGATGGGTGTTACGCAAGCCTATTTATATATCCACGAAACAGGCTTGCGCCCAGCTATATAAATATAGCAAACGCAGTATATATATCCTCAATGATTCTAGTTGCAGTTACTCTGTTATGCGATGGTACTTGAACATTGTAAGTACTATTTTATCTCCCCTTGTAGAAAGGTTATGCTAACTTCTAACGCACTGACAGGGATTTGCTAACTATGCATCATTATATATAAGCAAGTTTGTACTATTACCTTACCACGTTCTGGTGATTATAGTGCAGTTCCCGCAGGCATATGGTTTACAATGCTCAACCTGGATCGTGGCCGACGGCTAGTCAGCATAGGTGATCTGACGATCAAGTTATCGAAAGTAGGAGACAGGAGGGGTGGCCGGCGTGACCCGGCGTCCTCGTCGCGCAGCTGGCAGCTTTCGCGCGGGCCGGGAGGATACGGTGGACGTGCGCGCGTTCTGAGGCCGACCTCCGCGCCTCGTACTGCAGCAAGGGCGGCGGCCCGCCACGCCGGCACGAGCGCGCCAACATGCATGGCCGTCGTGCTTCAGCTCCACCTCACCTCGTGATCTGTGTTGTGGCGAGAGTGTTGCCCTCTCACACCTGCAGGCGAAAGGCGCCTCGGAATAGAAACTGCGCCGTCTTCGATGGTTCAGCCGCAGCACATGGTCACGTCCCCGACGCCGTCGCCCACCTCGGCAGCTGTCGTCGGTAGGTGGCATGCGCCCCTCGCGTCTTGGTAGCTGCCATCGGCGTCGTGCCGGTCGTCCTCGACAGTCGACATGCGCCTCGCTAACCTCGTGCGAGTCAGCCTGTGAGCCAGGAAGGTGCACATGCGGGGCCCACTCTATGTGTACACCTTTACATATTTTTTTGAACATAGTGTATCCTTTATCGAGAGCAAAAACACAAGCTAGTGTACCGGACTCCAACTCGTGTTGGACCAATAGGATCTCAGCAATCCCTAGGAGAAAATGGATTCACAGGGGGTCGGTCCCTCCCGTTGGCTCTCCCTGTCCGCCATCCTCAATCACGACGACCACGTCCTGGCGTCCTGCAGCTGTCCCGTGTATTTTAGATTTCGGCTTCCAGTCGTTTCTGATTACGTTCTCAATCCATTTACGTGTACTAGATTTCTTTCGTGTTACAAAATAATCTACACTGTCGTCTGCCTTGATGCCATCCAATGTATGTAGGTAGGCAAATAAGACGAGTGATTAATGGAGATGACGATGCCATCCAATGTATGTGTGTAGGTCTTATTATTAGCATGTTGAATCCATAGTTTCATACAAATGTTAGAATATTTCCCGATTTGTGTTTCCTTTTATTTTAGTATATTGAATTGGTTTGGAAACATTGTTGCAGATGAAACTGTAAAATTTCATGATATTTTACTACCATTTTGAGAAATTATTGTTCTGCACTATGATTTATGAGTTCTTTGTGTCATGACCTTTGTGCGAAACGCACTCACAAGCTTGTTATACTGAAGATAAATATCATACTCTGTCTATCTGTCAAACTGGAGAACAAAGAAAAGTTAAAATGCCTTATTCCAAGGCGCAACAACAATAAATTTAAAATAAGGAACAAACCAATTAGACGAAAATAGTTACCGCATCCTTACCTTCTAGTACAACCGAAAGAAAGTCATATCTGTAACTACTTCTCAAGAACACGTGAACTAAAGTATATCCTCTTTTGAGGTAAACCATCTCCTTCATGTCCCGAAGGAAATTGCCTCTGCTACATGCACCACCCTCGTCACGGGAAATATCCTAGATCAGTTGAACCAAAACTTACCCGTCAACAATCTAAATCACACCGTTATATGTGAGTGTACTTGCTTATAGCTAATCATATATACTAGAAGCGGCTATCCAGATGTATTAGCTGGCCCATACCCTTTACACACACTAAAGAATATAAAAATATAGTATGATTTATTAAAGTATCTTAAATTAATGTCTGAGTTTTGCTTAAAAATAATAATCTCCGAGTGATGGTATCAAATCTTACATTATCTAGTAGTATTGTGTACAGCAGTTTTTTTGTTGATATAAACAGCTTAAATGTAGCATTGGGTATTGAGTGACGGACGTTTAAAAAAAATGTATAACAATGAGCGCCACAATTAATATTTAAAGTATTATTGTGGTAATAAGTACAAGATATATTGCTTAACTTGCATTTGTACAAAACAATACCTATAATATGTAAAACTCTAGTATACAATTACCTATAATATGTATAAAAGTCTAATATAAATTACTGTTGAATTTGTCAAAATCTAACGAGAAATATTCCATATCTTCTCTCATGAATAAACAAAGAAGCAAGCTGCAATACTTAGCTGATTTTTCAGCTATTACCATACAAACACAGTAATGTTTATTCCATATCTTCTCTCATGGATAGAAGTGACAGTGTGTATATATTCCATTGTTTTTCATCACAATATGTACAAGACTACAGCTGTAACTTAATGACACTTAAATCATGTAACCGTGACCTACACAGTACCATCTATTCTAATCAACTCGAAGCTCTCACCCAAATTGGGGGAAGCTTAAGATGTTGCATACCAGTTTCTAATCTAATCATACTCCATGAAAGCATCCAATCTAATCATACTACACAGTACCTACACAGTACCATCTAATCTAATCATACTGCATGAAAGCTAACTTGGGGGAAGATTATTATGTCGCATACCAGCTTCTCCCCGAGGTCGAGGTCGACGACGGGCTTCACCTGGTCCACGATGGGCTTCTCCTGCTCGACGACGACGGGCTTCTCCTGGTCGGCGACGGGCTTCTCCTGGTCGACGACGACGGGCTTCTTGCTCCTCGTGGACGACATCATACTTCTTAACCCTGGAGGGAGGAGGCAGCATCAAAAGTCAGATCGTCCAGATCGAGATCCACACGGGGAAAGAGGAGAAGGGGCAGCGGCTACTCACTTCGAGACGTCCTTGACATCGGCGCCCTTGACGGGGACGAGCTCGCCGGCGGCGGCGGTGATGACGGTAAAATGACACTCATGGTGCTCAGTGAAAAATAAATAAAATCAATGCTCTGAAAAACTATATTTGTAAATCTCATTGTAGTCGGTGATTTGTTGTTGTTTTTTTGCACCGAGCGACACGAGTGTCATTGCACCACAAAACTTATCATGTTTGCCGAACACTTTATACGTTCATCTGAAAAAAATCAGAATTTTTCAAAAATATTTTACTATTTTTCTCAATTTTTTAATTAGGCAGGAGCATGTGAGCTCCAGGAGCCAAAGTGAATTTCTAGGTACGTAGTGCTTTCCTAGGGTGAGCATTGGCGCTAGGTGATGGGTGTGCTTAGTTGCAGATTTGTTTTTGCAACCAAGCATGCTTTTAGTTGAACCAAGTTCAGTATATATATCCTCAATGATTCTAGTTGCAGTTACTCTGCTATGCGAGGGTCCTTGAACATTTTAAGTACTATTTTATCCGTAGAAAGGTTACCGGGCTGTTTGGATCATGGCCGACGGCTAGTCAGCATAGGTGATCTCACGATCAAGTTATCGAAAGTAGGAGGGCGGCTCTGTCGCGGGGGAGGAGACAGGAGGGGTGGCCGGCTTCAGCATGGCTCTCGCGCGGGCCGGGAGGATACGTACGGTGGACGTGCGCGCGTTCTGAGGCCGACCTCTCCGCGCCTCGTGCTGCAGCAAGGGCGCCGGCACGAGCGCGCCAACATGCATGGCCGTCGTCCTGGCGCTGCTTCAGCTCCAGTTCCACCTCGTGATCCGTGTCGCCGCGCCCGGCGTGGCATTAGCGCGGGGTCGTCGACGTCGTGGCAACGGCACCGTGCGCGCCCGGCTCACAATGACGAGAGTGTCGCGGAATAGAAGCTGGTACACCTGCAGGCGCGCCCGTCCACGATGGCGCGCCCGGCACACCTGCAGGCGAAAGGCGCCGTGGAATAGAAGCTGCGCCGTCTTCGATGGTTCAGCCGCGGGACGTGGATCACGTCCCCGACGCCGTCGCGCACCTCGGCAGCTGTCGTCAGCGGCATGAGCTGATGCGCCTCGCGCACTTTGGCAGTTGCCGTCGTCGTCGACATGCGCCTCGGGCACCGTGCGAGTCGTGCACATGTGCGGCCGCGGTGGCCACTGTACGCGTGTATACCTTTATCGAGAGCAAAAATAGTAGTACAAGCTAGTGTACCGGACTCCAACTCGTGTTGGACCAATAGTGTCCCGTTGGCACTCCTGTCCTCCGTCCTCGATTACGACGACACGTCCCGCAGCCGTGATTACGTTCTCAATCTATGTACTCTCTCCGTTCGGAAAAAGATGTCACAGAAATGAGCTATACATAGTTTATTTCTATGACACCCTTTTTCGAACGGAGAGAGTACTAGATTTCTTTCACGCTATTACAAAATAATCTACACTGTCGTCTGTTTAGATGGCATCCAATGTATGTAGGTAGGTAAATATGACGAGCGATTAATGGAGATGACTCGTTGTTATGAAAAAAAATTGTCTTATTATTAGCATGTTGAATCCATAATTTCATGCAAATCTTAGAATATTTCCTTGTTTGTAATTCCTTTTATTTTAGTATATTGACTTGATTGATTTAGTCAAGGAGTCGGACGCGGTGGAGGGTGACAAGTGGTCGGCTTCTCTCAAGGCTTAGCGAATAGAACTAGCCAAAACAAAATAAATAAAAGGCCTTTTCTTCGAAAAAAAATAGAATAGTGAGACGCATTAAAATTAAAACACAATTTGCGTTCCGAATTGCTACCTCTTCTCTTTCAGTATTATGACTTGACCTTCGACCAAAGAAAGGGAGACTTGGTGAAGTCAGAGGTGGTTTTCCTTCCCAAGATTCATGGAAGGACTTTTTGACTCAAAGGTTTCAAATTGATCGAGAAATGAATGATGAGTTGTTTAAGTTCCTGCTGAACTATTATCGATATAGGTAGAAAGGTTTGCAAACATTATTGCATATGAAACTGTAAAATGTCATGATATTGTGCTACCATTTTTGAGCAATTATTGTTCTGCACTATGATTTATGAGCTTGTTTGTATCATGGACTTTGTGTGAAGCATTAGACTCCTAACATTCACAAGCTTGTTATACCGAAGATAAATATCATACTCTGTCTATCTGTCAAACTGGAGATTTTTTAAATGCCTTATTCAAAGTCACAACAACAATAAGTTTAAATAAGGAACAAACCAATTAAACGAAAATAGTTACCGCACCTTTACCTTCTAGTACAACCGAAACAAAGTCATCCTAGTAACTACTTCTCAAGAAACACGTGAACTAAAGAATATCCTCTTTTGTGGTAAAACCATCTCCTTCATGTCCCGAAGCAAATTGCCTCTGCTACCTGCACCACCCTCGTCACGGGAAATACCCTAGATCAGTTGAAAAAAAAACTTACCCGCCGACAATATGAATCACACTGTTAGATGTTATGCTCCTCACAAAAATGTTATATAGGAGTGTACTTGCTTATAGCTAATCATATATACTAGAAGCGGCTATCCTGATATATTTCTTGACCCGTACCCTTTACACACACTTAAGAATATAAGAATATAGCATGATTTATGCAAGTATCTTAAATTAATCTCTAAGTTTTGGCCTAAAAATAATAATCTCCGAGTGATGGTATCATGTACGATTGTGTTTGTTAAATCTTACATGATCTAGTAGTATTGTGTACACCAGTATTTTTTGCTATAAACAGTTTAAATGTAGCATGGGGCGCATATTTTGAGTGATAGACGTTTAAAAAAATGTATAACAAAGAGCGCCACAATTAACAATTAAAGTATTATTGTGTTGTTAAGTAAAAAATATATTGCTTAACTTGCATTTGTACAAAACAATACCTATAATATGTAAAAACTCTAGTATACGATTACCTATAATATGTATAAAAGTCTAATGTAAATTACCGTTGAATTTGTCAAAATGTAACGAGAAATACAATAATTGAGATCAAAACATAAAGGGAAACTACATCCCTTGCCAGCATCAGAAGAACCTGACAGGAGAAACCATTTTGAAAATTGATACCATCGACTAAATAATTTACATCAGGAGAAACCATTTAAGAACGCAGGACCAGGGTCTGGTCGTGCTCAACGGGCACAACATCATGTATAGTAATCCTGCATCAACACAGTCTACACATAGCGTCTTACATCTCAGATTTGCCAAAGCCACATCACCAGGTATACTGGATCCGCCTCGTAGATATCCCAACACGAGGATAAATTAATGTTGTCAACTTCAGAAATTATACTTTTCAATCCACACAACACAAAGGAACACATTATTTAGTCTGGACGCTACGTTTATGTATTTGGGCATGGATTTTTTTTGTTTGGCTGTGGATGCCCTCTTTGCACATCGGGCGTTGTGTTAATGCTAATATGTTGAGAAGAATACGAGCAGCGGGTGTAGATGAATAATGCTCTCAGACTCAGGACCTCTAGCTCGTCCATGGAGGGCGCTCTGAGAGTTGAAGAAAAGCATGTGTACATGGGCGTGTTTCGGTACATCTGGAAATTCAGGTGGTGCCGCCGTGCTGCAGTGGATAAGGCTAGGCATCAACATCGTATCAAAACGCTGATGCATGGCAGTTGTACTTCTCTGACCACATGACTTGAAAACTAAAATATATCCTATTTATTTGACTGCCTGTCATTTTGGTTTAGATTTCTCTTTGGTGTAGGTGCTTATTGTTTCTGAAGATTGTTAACATGTACTATAAGATATATTGATATGACTTTAATAAAATCTAATGATACTTTGAGTAAGAAGGAAGAAAATACTCCAAGAAGCAAGCTAACGAGCTACCGATCGAATTAAAGCAGAAGACGATATGAGTAAATAATGTGGCGATCATTTTTCTTATGGATGAAATGAACATCTTAGAGTCATAAGTGTTCCATACAACAAGTTTAATTTATGTTAGATTGGAGTACTGAGAATAGACGGCGCGCGACTTGACATGCTATCCTTACCCTTCGCATCGTCCTTTTTATGGAGACTCCGATTAGGCTTCCAGTGCAACCACCCCTCTCATCCTCTCGCTTCCTCCTGAGGGCGCCACCATGCTTCCCCATGTGGTCGCCGGTGAAGATGGAGGTAACCTCGGATAGAGCGACATAGTAGACATTCTCGGACTCATAAACGGCAAGGCGATGTAGAGCCTCGCTACTCTTAGAATCTGTTGCAACGTACGGACATTCGGTTAATATTTGTATATCTCATTGTAGTCAGTGTTTTTTTGCACCGAACACCACGAGTGTCATTTCACCACAAAACTTGTCATGTTTGCCGAACACTTTATATGTTCATCTAAAAAAAATCAGAATTTTTCAAAATGTTTTACTATTTTTCTCGATTTTTTTAATTAGGCAGTATCATGTGAGGTCGGGAGCCAAAGTGAATTTCTAGGTACTTAGTGCTTTCCTAGGGTGAGTTTTGGCGCTAGATGATGGGTATGCTTAGTTACAGAATTTATTGCAACCAAGTGCGCTTTCAAATGAACCAAGTTCGGTATATATCCTCAAATTATTCTAGTTACAGTTAAAATGACAAGTTAAAATGCTGGGATGCTATCCGGCCGGGCCAAATATGGTGTACCTTGGCGCTGTTCAAGTCTGAAGCGGGTTAACTCGTTAGTATTTATACCGTGGACGTGTTTATTTGTTTTCTCCCCTCGAATGATATTTACAGGTGAGGGTCGGTTCATTTTGTAATACTAGTGTTCTCAATATCTTTGTGATTTAGGATTTGTGTGAGAATACGAGAACTGCAGTGGTCAGGGTGCAATATTTGAATTTGAATTAGTTGTCTGAATTACGAACCTATTTATTGAGTTCATTTTCGAAAGAATCGGAAAGAGTGGCATGGTGCCAAGTAGTTGGTCACTCAGTTTTTTTTAAGTGCAACAGGGAGTGATCGCCCACCTGAACATTTTTCATTCAAACTTAAAAAGGGGTACATAGTACGTAGCACCGCCACACCCAAAACAGGAGGGGGCGCGGCGCGCAAGGGGTGGCATACCGCCCCACGGGAGAGAGTACACAAGGAGGGAGAGGGAGGGCTGTGAGTAGCTACTAGTCAAGCTGTCATTGTTGTAATAATTCTTACTAATAGCTTTTATTAATGTCTGTGGCCCTTCACTATTTTCCAAGGTCTCCTTAAGGCGGTACTTCTTAAAGAAGCATTTTGGCTCCCGAGCACACCTGCTCCTGCCCATTTATATGTTCATCTGAAATAAAAATCAGAATTTTTCAAAATGTTTTACTATTTTTCTCGAATTTTTAATTAGGCATGAGCATGTGAGCTCCGGGAGCCAAAGTGAATTTCTAGGTACTTAGTGCTTTCCTAGGGTGGGTATTAGCTCTACGTGATGGGTGTGCTTGTTAGAGAAATTTTTGCAACCAAGTGTTCTTTCAGTAACCAAGTTCAGTATATATCCTGTTGGCGCTAGGTGATGCTGAACAGAGGAAGCTCACCAGGTTTTTTAACATAGATAGGCTCCGAGAGGCTGGCCGTCGCCTGTTTGCATCAGACGACCACCGTGTACGTCGCTGAAGCATATAGCTTCAAGCCTACAACACGCAAAACACTCACGCATGCAAACACCTAGAAATATATACAGATTAACACACGAGACGGGGTTTTTGCGAAGCTGCAACTGCTCGTGCTGGCGTCTTTTCATTTTTCTCGTGCAGAGTATACAGTTCACAACGGGATTACATGCAGCCGGGTCAGTTAAATAAACCGGCTGGAGGAGAAGCGCGTAAATGCACCATCTCTACTGCGGCGTTCTCTCTGCTGCTTACCTGTTCTGAACTCCTCTCTTTTTTTTACACCTGAACTTACTTCTGACAGGAAAACAAGGTTCTCACCTTCATCAGTTTCATGTGGAGGCCATTATCCTTAGTGATGGAGGCAGGCAGCAGCAGCAGTCATGGCACTGGGCTTGGCAAACGGGGAGCCCCGGTTCAGTCATGAAAGTATTTTTATTTCTTCAGAGTCAGGGTCCTGACTAGGAGGACTTCGTATGGCTTCTGTACTCATAGCTGGCATCTAGCAACATAGGACTGGATGCACAGTGTATGTTCACCCTGATTCAGAGCATCCTCGGTGACCAATGTGCACCAGTCGGCGGTGCTATTCGGCCGCGGCGACGGGGCTCCGGCGGAGCAGCCGTTGGAGAGCGTGAACGGGTTCGCCCGGGCGTGATCCCGGAGCACGAGCAGGTGATCGTGCGGGGATCCTGCAGGGGCCCGGGACGGCCAGGCCACGTGCGCGGGATGACGGGCAATGGCATGAACGGCCACCTGTGCGTGTCGTGGCGGCCGCGGATGGTGGCGTCTCGCCGGCGTCCTAGTAATAATCCGGTGAATGCCCTCAGTCGCCGCGGCGCTGGTTATGGTCGCCTGCTCGCGCTCTCGGTCCTGCACATCTCCCCTTGCGATGGCGACGACGCGGCCGTCTCCACTTCCCGGCGGCACAGCTTGTCAGCCAACCAGCGGCGTCTCCGTGCTCGGTGTTGCCAGAACGCGCGCGACACCCGACATGGATGGGAGCTTGTTCGACGCGATCGCTCGAGAAAAACATGGACAGCACTGGCCAGGCGCAGTGCACGGTCTCGGCCCAAACAATGACGAGCACGTACGGCAGCATGGACGCGGCAAGGATCGACGCCGGGCGCGACGTTGACGGCGCGGAGGTCGACACGGCCGACGCTGCACCCGGCCCGATGCACGCGCGGAAAGCGACTAATATGGTCGCCGCGCGCGTGACGCATATGCTGCAGGCATCAGGCATGCGCAAGGCCGGCGGCGCGCGGACTCGGCCTCCCTGAGTACGGTGGCCACAACGCCCTCGCTCAACAAGTTTGAGTACCACTGCACTGATGCATTTTACTCATGCGCGTCCGGGTAGTTTTCTTGAACGGGATTGGCTGGGAAGCTATATTAACTAAGACTGCGCAAAACCGAACCGAAAATTAACCTAACTGTACCGAATTTTCGGTTTTTTCAGTTTACGGTTACTAGCAAAACAGCTAACCATAAGGCCCTCGGTTAATTCGGTTAGAACCCGAAAGGGCAAATCCTATAGGTCGCGTAACGCGACCGCTATTAACGTTCGCGTACCCCTTAGTGGGCCGGGCCGCCACAGCATCGGGGTCGACGCGAGGAAGAAGACGACGCAGCGCAGGAGCTCGACGCACAGCACGACGCGGCGGAGAAGGCGACGTCGAGGATGAAATCTCAAGCCGAGACAGCGCCGGCGACGCCGCTGCGGAGCTGCGGCGGAGAAGGCGGCCGTCGAGGAGAAACTTAACGAGGGGGGTGGGGGTGCTCGCCGGCGACGAGCTTTTGTGGAGGTGGGGGGTTTAGAGGGATGGCCGGCCGGGTGGCGGCGGACCGGCGGAGGGGGCGGCTGGAGCAGGGCGGGGCGCCGAGGCGGCGCGGCAGCGGCGCCGAGCGCGGGGGGCGGGAGCAGGCGGTTAGGCCGGCGGCAGCGGGCGGGTCATGGAGGAAGAGATCGAAGAGAGGAGGAAGGAGGTCGGGAGGAAGACGACGACGCGATGGGCTTTGGCCCACTAAGGGTACGCGAACGCTATTGAAGCTCGCGTAGCGCGACCTAAAGGAGGACCCACCCGAAAGGTTACGGTTAAACCGAAGTAAACCGAAACAGCCCAGCCCATCATAGAATTCCGCTTCGAAGGCCCAGCCCAGATACCAATAAACAATATATATTGGCCTGTAGTTCTTACTTTACATAAAAGCATACGTAACCTGTTGGTTTGGATGTTAATTTGTGTTCTGCGTTGAACTCAGGTCAAGTGTTCTACTCCTGTTTGTTTGTTAACAATTTTTATTTGCCGAAAATTAATGCTTTTCAGATTCGTTCTTATGTAACACATTCAACCCTAAACCCTAAATACCATAATGTATTTTATAATTTTTATATTGGCCGAATTTTCATTCTTTTGTGGTTCTTTCTTTTTAAGACATTTAACTCGGTCAAAGAAAATACAAAAGTGCAATATACAACAATAAAAGTTAGGTGTCCTCCCAAAATTCGCGTCAACTTTGGTTAGTTTGCTTATTACTGAAACCAAGCCGAAATTATTTGGTTATTACCGAAACCGAACCGTATTCTCGTATGAAACCATATTTACCGAAGTATTGAAACCGTATAAACCGAATAACAGTATGAACCGAACAGAATTAACCAAATTAACCGAATGCGCAGCAGGAATATTAACCACCTAGTGCGTACAAGATTACGAAGAAGCCACTACAATATTGAAACATTACATTGGGGGCCTCGAAAGTTTCAAGCCGCCCCGAAAACAAAAGGGAGAAACTCGATCAAGTCCCTAGTCTGCGCCACCGCTGCATCTTGGGGACCACTAGATTCAAATCATATTTGTTGATCTTTATGCTAATAATATTGTGTAGATATATTTGGTGCAGTTGGTGCCGTTTCTGTTGGTTTCATCTCTTTGAGCTCAATCCCATTGTTGTGTGCACTTTATATTCAGGTTGTGCAAAAGTGAAATCAGTCCAAGACGAGTTAAACAACACACATGGTTTGTTTCCAACACCTGATGCAACCAAATCATGAAACTCCTTCCTTGGTTCTCTATCTAGCCATGTAATTGCACCGTTTCATACACTGTGTATTGTTCAATGACCAATTTTCTTAAATGCTAAACTTCAATCCCTTAGTGCCAAAATAGGCGTAACAAATCACATGTACTAGAAACGGCTATCCAGATATATTAGGTTATCCGTGCCCTTTACACACACTTAAGAATATAGTATAATTCATGCAAGTACCATAAATTAATCTCTCCGTCATGGTATCATGTATGTTTTGTTTGTTAAATACTTCATGATCTTTTTAGGAAAAATAAAATAAAATACAACATGATCTAGTAGTATTGTCGTACACCAGTTTTTTTTGCTATAAACAGTTTAAAATTTAGCATGATGCACACAATCTAAGTGATAGAAGTTAAAAATGTAGAACAAAGAGTGTCACAGATAATATTTAAATATTATTGTGGCGTTAAATACAAAATATATTGCTTAACTTACATTTGTACAAAAAAATATTACATATAATATGTAAAATTTCTAGTATACAATTACTTATAATATGTATAAAAGTCTAATATAAAATTACCCGTCCCCCTCGAGGTACTTGCGTCCTCCACCTCCCAGCGGTCTTTTCCCTCGCTTAGTTTGATTAGATTCGGTGCGGTGATGGAATTTTTTCGTCGGATCTGCATCCATTTGGCCGGGGATCCGAATGTTGCTCCTAGGATCTGAATGTTATTGTTCTTTGGGGCAGATCTGCATCCCGCCGCCGCTGCTGCCGCCACCTCCGCTGTCCCTGATGCTGCCGCCCTCCCTGTTCCCATAGCAGAGTTTGTGGGCATGGACGTCTTGGTGGGTGCGGAAGGCGACGTCGGGAAGTGACCGTTTTTTCTGCGTTTGATCTTTTGAATGCTAAGTACTTGTGCAACATTGCATTGCATGTTTTGATCATTTAGGCTGAGACAAAGTCTGTGTTTGATCGTTTGAATGTTAAGTACTTGTGCAACATTGCGTTCCATGCTTTGATCACCTAGGCTGAGAGAAAAGCTGCCTTGTGGTACTCTGGTTACTGAATGAGACTTCTATTGGGAATTGTGATTTATGCATTGCTTTGCTTTCTATTTATGTTCTGTTTTGGATGATATCCTGGGATAGGACAATGACCCCTCTGTGCATAGATGTCGCTATCTTATAGTAGTAACCTGGCCTGTCGCTACACGTGCTACTTGATCGAGTACTCCGTGTGGCACAGAACAAGGACTCGATCGAGCCGCCATCACGTCCAAAATATATACTTAGAGCAAGGTCGATGTTCCAGAGAAGCAAAATAGGACGTGAGTTTGTTTTATCTCTGGAGAAGCATGCACAATGCACACGCGACGCCTCCAACTGTAGCAACGAATTAACTTGTCAAGCCAGCCCTTCCCTCTCCTTCTGGTTGGAAACCATAGATGGTGAGCTTAACCAGATTCTTGTGCTTGAGACCCGGGGCATATGGTTTCCACTTCACTTCTTCCTTTTCACAGTAAGCACGTTTCTTCCGTAACTCTTTGTCTGTCTGCATTATGCACAAATGGTCCCATACTGTGATGCACATCTTATTTAGGAAGGGTGCAGCTTCAAGAAAAAACATTGTCCAAGAAAAATCACACCCTTGGGGAATGTTCTCCAGATTCACTTGCTGTAGTTTGCGCAGCACAGGAGTGAGCAGTTTCGGACTTTCTGGTCGAACCCAAATCTGGTAAAGGAAAAAGAACAAATTAAAAACTGAGTGCAGGATGCAAGTAAGTTACATTCTCAAGTGGCATCAGTTTAAGTTATATATAAAACAATCATAGTGGTAATGGAGAGATATGATTCAAATGACTAATGAGTACCTTCTCACATTCAAAATCCAGATGCAGATTCTGGATGGTAGGAGCATTAGCAAGGAGCTGACTTAACTCGAGAGTCTTTTCCCAGCGCACGCCAGTTTTTTTTATGCTTAGCTTTGAAAGCTGCGGTACAAAACCAAAACACAAGGGATCTCCGTAACAGAACCAATTATCATAGGTCAACCATCGGAGTTTAGGTAGACATGTGAGCTCAATTCTCTCAATCTTCCCAGCGTCAATATCTAGCTCAACAAGCTGGTCATGTTCCAGTGACAGCACGGAATCGACCCCTGAGTCGCAGTGGGTTAAATGCAATGACTCCAAGCGCTTGCATGCCCTGAGTAGGTCAGGGATGCCCAGTTGATCAAACCTCAAATTGCGCAGCGAGAGGCGTGTGAGGCCAGCAAATGCATCTGGACAAGCACCTAGAAAAGCATTGAACTGCCTCGCATAGTGGAGGAGGTCGTCCGGAGAGGCGTCGACTTTCTGGGTTGCCATGGCACGGGCAACGGAGCTTCCAATGGAGACAGCGTCATGATCCGTCAGGACGAATCTGACCTTGAGTTTGCTGATGGTGATCTCCGGGCTCCTGGTGCTCAGGATGTTATCCGTTATGTGAGCCACGGCGCGGCTGATTCGGAGAAGATCCTCGATGCCTAATAAACGGCCTAATTTTTGGTGGTGACGCGAGATGGAAGCAGCACTGATGAACAAGTTTGAGAGCATGGTGGGGAGCTTCAGCAATCGCTTGGAGAGGATGCAGGTCCTTAACGCATCGAGTGTGTCCATCCTCTCCAGGATGTTAATCAAGAGGTCATCGGGCAGATTGCTGAGCCTGTCTCCGTTGCCGGCAGCAGCGTTGCGCGCTGGTTTCTGCAATGCATTTAGCAGGGACAAACACATTTCAGAATGAATTTTACTACCACTATAGAAGGACAAACAGCAAGGAACGAACACATTTTAGGATGCCTTTTAGTACTACTACAGAAGGACAAACAGCAAGGAACGAACACATTTCAGGATGAATTTTACTACCACTTTAGAAGGACAAACAGCAAGGAACGAACACATTTCAGGATGCATTTTACTACCACTTTAGAAGGACAAACAGTAAGGAACAAACACATTTGATGATGAATTTTACTACCACTTTAGAAGGACAAACAGCAAGGAACGAACACATTTTAGGATGAATTTTACTACCACTGCAGAAGGACAAACAGCAAGGACAAGAGAAGAAGCGATTCTTACAGGGTGCCTGCGGCGACCGCTCTTGTTCTTCATGGCTGATGGATGACGACCTCACTGAGGCGATCCGATGAAACCAGGGACGCCAACTGATTCGAGCGGATTACAACTCCTCCCCCTCTGCTTATTATATAGGCTCTCCTCGCTCCAATTGGAGAGGGAGGAGGACTCGGATTACAACTTGTCGAAAGACCAGCTGATGATAAAAATTGCTCCTTTTGCAGTCCGATCGCGGCAGGGAATCGAATCTGTCTCCGCCTCCGTGTCCGGCACCGGCTCCCTTGAGGTTGTTTCGCCGGAAGCGCGACAAGACATGGGGCAGGGGAGGAGGATGGCGGTCGCCGGCGGCGGGGGCGGGAGGCGGCGGAGTGTGGTGGAAGATGCAAGGGGCGCGGAGGTGAGTTGGTGGTGGTCGGCGGCGGGGCGAGGGCAGGGTGGGCGTGGGGGTCGGCGGCGGCGGAGGTGGTCGCGGCTGCAAGGGGAGGTGGTGAGCGGCGGCGGCGGCGGAGGGCGGGGTGGGCGTGGGGAGGCAAGGCGGCGGAGGTGGTCGCGGCTGCAAGGGGAGGTGGTGGGCGGGGTTGGAGTGGGGAGGCGAAGCGGCGGAGGTGGTGGCGGGTGCAAGGGAGGGGCGCGGAAGAGGGTGGCTGTCGCCGGCGGTGGCGGGTTGCCGTAGGGGGCGGCGGGATCGGCTAGGGTTCTCTCATCTCACGCAACCATTTGGATCCAGAGGAGGAGGCTGCTAAAATGTCACACACCATGCCACGTCTCATCATTTTTTTAAAGATGTACTACATTATTACTTGTACTAGTTGAAAGCCCGTGCGTTGCCAAGTGTGTCATGTTCCTTCTATATCCCAAAACATCTAAGAAATGCCCAAAAAACATGTGAACAATCAACTATTCAACACATTTTGATTTTGAGTGCACCTGTATTGCCATGTGTTGCTATGGAATTACAAATAATTCTATATCAATAATATTTATTCGAAAATAACACTTGCAGTTTTCAACAACTTTAGAACAAATGTAGGTGTTGTACTCGCACCGCTACTTTAACATCAACACCCAACACCGCACCGCTACTTTAACATCAACACCCAACATTAACACCCAACACCGTGCAACATAATGGTCTCTGGTAATCTTGTATGGCCTCTCTTTCTACACATTGTTTGCGTGCCCTCATTGATGAAATTGAATGTTTGCTTTTTTCACGTATGCAGATGTGCTATTCAAAAGAAATATATTTTTATGAAAATAACACGTGACCTAGCAAACATGCGTATGAAACCACAAGAAAATAATACGGCACCACCTTCACTCTGTTTTAGACAACATGGAGATCCATTGGGCCTTTGGGCCTTGAAGAGCAGCAAAGGTACATCATAACACAAGATTCTTCTTCCACTAAAAAAAACAAGCTTCTTCCTCACAGGTATAACTTCAAACATATATAATTATGTATATGACCCGTTACAGCACAGGTTCTTGGAGGGTAGCAATACCCTAGCCGAAACGGCATCATTTTCTACTACAGATCTTCAGTAACCTATTTCTTGTTGTAGCTCCTACAATGGTTGAAGCAAAACATAATATGGATAATCATACTTTGCAACTATTTGAAGAACAGTACACGCAGACTACAATGATATGTTTCCCACTTCAGCAGGCTATTCCCTCACATGTTCCACTTCAACCTGTCATTACCAAGATTATACGTGACTACCAAAAAAACAAAGCATGGAGGTACAATAAGGCAGCGAAATGGTGCTTTTGCCTATTATATGACAGATGTAAAACAAATTGCATGAATGTGGCAGTATTAGGAATACTACATTAACTGTTTAAAAAATGTAGGCAGCTAGGCGTAAAAACTGTTTAACATGTTTGCTGTTGTGCGTGTAAGTTGTTGCCTCTCTCTCCATGTAATGCTCTTCCCACCAGAAAGTTTCACAACCAATAATGCTGGAGCGCAGAGATGAATTACTCCTTACAATGTTTCAACTTCACAGCCTAGTGAGCTCTTAAACCTACAAGACAAATATAGACTAAAATGTCGAGAAAAAACTACCATCCATGAAAAAGAGTAGGACAACAGAAATACTTCAATTCAAAGAAGGGAATCAAGACCTGCTCACTGAAGCAACAACACGCAGAGCATGACCAATACCCAGAAATCATGCCCTGTATTTTTGCGTGACTGATTGATCAGTCTTTTGAACTTCCTGCGCCTGCTTTGCTTTTGCAGTGCTTAAGTCTTCCACTGATTGATCACACTCTCCTGGAGAGAGGCCTCCCTATAGGCTGCTTCATGTCCTCAATCTGCTCATTCAGAACACCAGATTTAGGTTGCCTTTTAATGTTGTGCGGACTGACTACGGGAAATAGCCGGCTCCCATGGGGAATCTCTGCGATTTAGGTACCATGTCCTATTATCTAAAACTGACATTCAGAGAACTTGTTTTACTCCTAGGCATTGAATTGAACATACTTCATGCATGTATTATAGAGGTTGCATTGGCTACAAAGAATGGGGAATACCTCTGTACCAAATGTGTCCTTGCTCACATCCAACCATGCTAGCGAGTGCTAGAAAAGTTCGCAGCCAAACTGTGATATAAAATGAGGATAACCTATTGTCAGGAAAAAAAACAAGGAAGCACACCAGAAAGCACAGCAAAGAGATATAGACGAGCAAGCACACCCATATAGGAAAATTGCATTGCATTTTGTTTTCTCCATATGAAAGCCATTTTATCAAATACAAATTAAAGGTTGCAGAAGACTTTGACATTATCTCGCATATGTATTCTACTTAGCAAAAATATTGGCGGAGTGCAGTAGTGACTTATATTGTAACACTTGTGACACTAAAGATTGTGTCAGATAGTAGAACAAAATATCACCAAGTGACTTTTTTTGGTTGTAAAAAGGCTGGTGCTCATACTCTGAACCTTGGTATGTGTGATGTTTGATGGTAGTGAAACACGGCTCACATCGAGGGGAAGCGCATTAAAAACTTAGGGATGGGGTACCTCATGGACGAAATGGCGAGAATTGATTGATACCACTAACCCGCAACTGCTGATCGCAACATGCATCAGTAAAGTCCAGACCATAGGTAGGACAGCTATATGTACTCCTTCTGTTTCCCTTTTACAGAAATACAGATCGATACAGTTATTATGCGGAGAACCTAATATAAGGAATCAGAAACATACGTTGTTTTCTCCCAGCAACCTTGCAAGCATAGGGTTACATGAAAACTCAGCCGACACAATAAGCATGCGAGGAATCAGTAACGTAGATTTTCCTATAATCCCGCCAGTGACAATCAAGTCCATGGAAGCGCCGATACAATATTATCTATAGGAAAGTGCCATTCTTTTTCAGAGTTGCGAGATAGTACTGCCTGGTGGGAAGAGGATCAATTGAGATCACACCATTTGCACGGCTGGGTGCATCTTCTTGGTGCAGATCTAGGCTAGAAGAGGAATATAAGAAGAAGAAGAAATCCTAAGCCATGTAAGCAAGCATGTGAGTTGCTATCGGTAACTTATTTGTAGTAGAAGAAATCCTGGAATTACTCGCCAGTACATAGATCATACATCAATCAGGTGAATGATCATATTGCCATCGGTAGAAGAAACACTGTGAAGTGCAGTATACACAACGATTCAGGCCAGATGTGATAAGGTAGGACACAGGTTAAAGGCAGCATACCTTCGCTTCCTCGCTCCTCGTCATGCTGGATTGAAGTGAGGGCACAGGTAGGACAAGAGCTTGCTCACGCTGACGCCGGCCGGCTATAGCGCCCCGATGTACTCGACATTATCTACCGCTGCCTCAAAGGTGCCGACGGGGACGGACGAATCAGCCGTTGTTCCCCTCCAGCAGGTGCCGTTGACTTCCTTCCGGCAGCCACCGCCGCCTGCCTGCTTGCTCTTCAACAGCATCTGCCGCCGCGCGCTTCCTCTAATCCAACGCCGCAAGCCTCGAGTCGCTGCCTCGGGCCTCGCTTCCGGCCGCCGCAGGCCTCGCTCCAGTGCAGTTGTGAGCTGGGATCTCGTCGGCGGTGCGTGGGTGCAGATCCTTGTGGCGCCCCAGGCCCCAGCACGCGCCTGACCCGCCGGACCTGCGCGAGGATGCAGGTGACGGGCGTGGCGCCGCCGGACCAACGCGAGCGGGCTGCTGGGTTGGGTGCGGGAGGCCGGCGGTGCTGGGTGGCGAAGGCTCCGGGCGGCGGCGCGGGCGGGCGTCGGTGGAGCTCCAGATCGAGATGGGGTCCGGGCGAGGAGGGCCCAGATGCCGGCGGCGGCGGTGGGCTCGTGCGGGGGCGCCAGGCGGCGGTGGGGGGCGGCGCGAGCGGTGCTGGCACAAGGCGGCGGCGGTACCCGCGAGAGAAGAAGCGACAGGGGACGGGCGGACGCGTTGGGCGGCGGTGGGCCCCACGCGTGGGACGATTAGCGATGGCAGAAAACGGAGGCAGAATGCGGAGGCAGAATTTTCTGCCAGGTTACACCATCACCAACTCCCATTTAATAGTAAAGATTGATAATACTACGGATACATAACTGAGAAAAATACAGACAAACACAAGTAAAAGAAAACCAGGAGAATACAAACAATTGTACTGCTGCATATTGCTATTGCCGCAACTACCAAGCACACATGTCCTCCGGCGTCGCCGAAAAAGAAGAGCACCGCTTGTTGCCATGAGGCGTTAACGAGCAGCAATAGCCACCTGTCCCGTAAGACTGGATCTGGCTAAATAAAAAACCATCGGCTAGAGGAGCCCATGAGCCTCTTCAACTACGTTGAATCCGGGGCCGACGCCAACCCGCCCTTCATCAGGCGGCACCGTGTTCCGCAGATGCATCTCTTGGTAAGGTTGTGTATTGCTGGAGTCGTTTGACTTATAGTTGTGTCGTGTGTGATTTATTCCTTTTCTAGAGTTGTATGGTGATGTACCGGCTTAACCTGGAATTAATTAGTCTTATGGTGACTTGGTGAGTGCCTTAGTATAGCGCTAGATGGATGTGCTTCTGTTACTGGGATCTTCCGCTTTCCTTTTTTAATGCCAACGTTTTATTTTATCTTAGTTCTAAAGGCTTGCATTTCCACTGTGGATTTAGTTGCTCCTATGATCCACAGCCCTTATAGCTTACCCCTCCATACATGGAAACAGAGCATCACCTCGCATATATGGGAGCTTAGAGAAAAAGAAGTAAACCGAAGTGTGGAAAATGCAGGGAATAAGCTGCTTCGGTTTGGTTCGGGTTTTTCCCTTTGCCTACATGGAGACACTAAAGGTTCTCTTTTGCACTGAGAATCAGCAAACATTCATATTTTATTATAAACTTGAACAAACAACCAAGTCTTCTTTAGTTTCCACCGGTCAGTGTTCTTACCAAATATGGAATATGCGGGCTAGCTTCAAATGATATTTGTTGATCTTTATGCTAATAATATTGAGTAGATATATTTGGTGCATTTGGTGCCGTTTCTGTTGGTTTCATCTCTTTGAGCTCACTCCCATTGTTGTTTGCACTCGTTCTGCAAAAGTGAAATCAGTCCAAGACGAGTTAAACAACACACATCACACATGGTCTGTTTCCAACACCTGGTGCAAGCAGCTCATGAAACTCCTTCCTCGGATCTCTACCTAGCCATGTAATTGCACCTTTTCATACATTGGTGCCAAAATAGGCGCAACAAAGCCCATCCTCTCCTTCTAGTAACTAATCATATGTACTAGAAACGGCTATCTATATATATTTGTTGACTCGTGCCCTTTACACACATAAGAATATAGTATAACTCATGCAAGTATCATAAATTAATTTGTCATGGTATCATGTACGTTTTGTTGTTAAATACTTCATGATCTTTTTTACGGAAAAATAATAAAATACACCATGATCTAGTAGTATTGTCGTACACCAGTTTTTGTGTGCTATAAACAGTTTAAGTTTAACATGGTGCGCAAATTTTGAGTGATACGTTAAAAATGTAGAAGAAAGAGTGTCAAGGTTAATATTTAAATATTATTGTGGCGTTAAGTACAAAATATATTGCTTAAACTGCATTTGTCCAAAAAATATTACATATAATATGTAAAATTTCTAGTATGCAGTTACCTATAATATGTATAAAAGTCTAATATAAATTACCGGTGAGGCAATGTAAATGAGTAAAGTGTTGCATTACAAACATGGTGCATGTTCATGCCACATCAGTATAGAAAACATTATCCGGATTCCAAAACCTGAAGAGCAAAAGAAATGCAACTCAAAACTTGGGCCTGCACGCTCCATAGGATCCATAACAAAAATATCCTAACCCCTTCTTTGCTACGACGATCTCACCCTTCCTTGCTTGGGTGGCCTTCTGCTCTTGAAGAGAGGTCCAGGTCTTAGAGTTTAGTAGGGGCTGGGGTTGACAGTTTCATAGGATAGCAAACGCCTTAGCATAACATAATTCGTTGAGAGAATCTTGAACAACAACTAAGAACTAATAACCTTGAACAACCACTGAGGCGTAACAGAATTCTGCTTGCTTTGGTAGTGCCAGGCCATTCACTTAATAATTTACGTGAGGCATTTTTTTGATCAACTGCTCTAACATCTAAATAACTGAAGAAGTGAATAGCTAGATTCTTGAAAGTCCAAAACAGATGCTATATATTATCACAAGAAACTTCTCTGGTGGCTTTATGGATTCTTATTAGACGTTAGTCCTCAAAGCTCTTCTTTTCTCTCCAGCTTCGTAAGTCGTCGGTCTTATTGAGTTGTCATTCAGTTCGACTGGTATGAAATGACTTGCATCTATGAACTATGCCACCTTCTTATGTTCAGTATAATGCAATGTTTTGTCTCCATTTCTTAATGCATGACTGATTTATACAGTCATATAGTACATCTGCTGCAACAAAATGAGGCTACCAGACTACTCTTTTCATGCTCCACTACTCATAAGTTTTCCACGCTGATGTTGGTTGCTCTTGCTGCCCATAATAAGCGAATGCTCAATATGTGGTACACGGGACGATGGTGCTACTCAAATCAACAGATGGTTAAATAGACAGCAAATAGGTTGGTCTAAAATCGTTAGGACTGATCCTGAATTAGAAGACTAAAAATGGCTCTAAATAGCTTAGGTGCAATGCTTTTAGAGACCTCTGTTAGTATGCATGCCTCCATGCTTCTCCTGTAGTGTTAATGTTGCTACTAGAATGACAGATTCAGAACAACTGCTGCTTAGGTTGAGAAATGCAAGGAAGATGAGAAGCGCACAGGAGAATGACAGATCCAGAACAACTGCTGCTTAGGTTGAGAAATGCAAGGAAGATGGATCTGAACTATTGTCAAAATGCATGCAGGTCAAGCTCTGACTCAGAAATTACTATGGAACCGGTACGGTATAGCATGAAGGTGGCCCCTGTGGTGTCTTAACTATGCAGGTACATCTTCCTCGCTTTATCTAATTGTAAATGTGCCTATAGAAGTTCTCCAAATTTTATTTCTTATAGCTCAGTACAAAAAGTTACACCATGATTTTACTTTCCATCTTTACTTCTTTATGCTGGCATAAGTCGCTACATATATTCTTTATCTGAAAACAATTTCATTCTTTTAACGTGCTGACTTCCCATTCTTCCAATTGGAAGCTAAAATAGGTCGGTCATTTCAGAACACGACTGTGTAAAATTACTTTGTTGTCTGTAAAATTTGCTGTTTGTTTTTCTGTCTATATGCTATATGTGCCCATGGTTTCTGCGGCTAATTAACAAATTTTGTCTAAATATGTAGGGACCATGAGATTAGGTGATCTTTGGGGTGATAATGCTGCTGATTTGGAAGTTAAAGGTGTTTGTGCTGTGTGTTATAAGGAATGGCCATTGCCTTCTTTGTCGTTACATTTCCTAAGATAGCAAGGCAGTTCTATAGACATTGGCTTTTTAAGTGTGCATCATTTTCCTTTGGTAAATTCTCTACCCTTGTAAAATTATATATTTCTTTATGCTTCTGAAATTTCCACTAGCTTCTTCTCTCTTGTGAACACAGCCCAAACAAGAATATGTGGATGTTTTTCAGATGAAGGATACTACATGCCTATACTGGTTGAATTGTAATGTTTATTAATCGTACTGCCTTTTAAGCTGAAGGATTACTAAGACTGTTTGGACTGAATTCTGAATATGTTATATTTTCTTTCGTCTGAGGGAAATAATATATTTATTAATTGGCTAAATCTTGAGATAGGAGATTTCTAGCGAGAAAAACTGAAGTTCCCCTGATGGAGTATTAGATAATAATCAGACTTCCTTTTGGTTGTTGCTCCTGTATTGCTATTGACTAGGCTAATATGGGAGTATAATTGCTGGATTCTAGGAAATATTTGTACAATGAACCTCATAAAAAAATATGAGAGTGTAGGCTAATGCATTTATATAGCATATTCTTTGTCCCATAATATTTCACATAATTCTCTGTCAACAGTTTGAATAGCAATGTTCTAAGAATCTAAGATAAATAAAGATTGCATCAGAGGTAGACCTGAATGATGCTGCTGTTTAATTAATTCGTGTGTCTATATATAATTGCAGGATCTGTTTTTTTTTACTTTCTGAAAACCTGAAAATCTTTGAATATTCTCTTACGATATGGTTTAATTTAGTTATGGAAACCACAGTATATTCGCATTTCTCTTTGCTCATAGCTTTTTACTTTGCCCTTTCCAGCTTAATTTTTTTAGTTCCACCCGTGCCATACTAATATTTATTCATCAACTATTCACCCGTAATACTATTGTTTCCTCTATTTACCTTTTGTAATTGCTCTGATCTTGCAAGGAAATATTTTTGTGTTGTAAAGGTTGCGGTTAGGCATACTTGAGCTAACCTGCACTAAATTGTTTCAAGCAATTAGTGTATTGTGATTTTCGAGTCATGATATTTGCTGACGTATATTGGATTCTCCCACTGCTTGCTTTTTATTTATTTCGGTTCAGATTAGAGTCGTCAAACCAATTGTATTTGCTCTTTTAATGGATGGTTAAAGCACATCTAGAATGAAATGTTATATATCCGGCGTGGGGAGGCGAGGCGACGGAGGTGGTGGCAGATGCAGGGTGGTGGTCGCCGGCGGGCAGGTTGCCGTAGGGGACGGCGGGATCGGCTAGGGTGAAAGGATTTGATTTGGGATTCTTATTTGGGAAAGGATTTGTTCCTTTCTAATAAAGTTGTATGGTGATGTATCGGCTTAACCCGGAATTAATTAGTCTCATGGTGACTTGGTGAGTGCCTTAGTTAGTATAGCTAGATGGATGCATGCGCTTCTGTTACTGGGATCTTCCGCTTTCTTTTTTCATGTCAACGTTTTGTTTTATCTTAGTTCTAAAGGCTTGCATTTCCGCTTTGGATTTAGTTGCTCCTATAATCCACAGCCCTTATAGCTTACCCCTCCATACATGGAAACAGAGCATCACCTCGCATATATGGGAGCTTAGAGGAAAAAGAAGAAGTAAACCCGAAGTGTGGAAAATGCAGGGAATAAGCTGCTTCGGTTGGGTATTTCCCTTTGCCTGTATGGAGACACTAAAGGTTCTGTTTTGCACTGAGCATCAGCAAACAGTCATATTTTTATTATAAACTTGAACAAACAACCGAGTCTTCTTTAGTTAGTTTCCACTGGTCGGTGTTCTTACCAAATATGGAAATATGCGGGCTAGCTTCAGATGATATTTGTTGATCTTCATGCTAATAATATTGTGTAGATATATTTGGTGCAGTTGGTGCCGTTTCTGTTGGTTTCATCTCTTTGAGCTCACTCCCATTGTTGTTTGCACTCCGTTCTGCAAAAGTGAAATCAGTCCAAGACGAGTTAAACAACACACATCACACATGGTCTGTTTCCAACACCTGGTGCAAGCAACTCATGAAACTCCTTCCTCGGTTCTCTGCCTAGCCATGTAATTGCACCTTTTCATACATTGGTGCCAAAATAGGCGCAACAAAGCGCATCCTCTCCTTCTAGTAACTAATCATATGTACTAGAAACGGCTATCTATATATATTTGTTGACTCGTGCCCTTTACACACACATAAGAATATAGTATAACTCATGCAAGTATCAGATATTAATTTGTCATGGTATCATGTACGTTTTGTTGTTAAATACTTCATGATCTTTTTTATGGAAAAATAATAAAATACAACATGATCTAGTAGTATTGTCGTACACCAGTTTTTGTGTGCTATAAACAGTTTAAGTTTAACATGGTGCGCAAATTTTGAGTGATACGTTAAAAATGTAGAAGAAAGAGTGTCAAGGTTAATATTTAAATATTATTGTGGCGTTAAGTACAAAATATATTGCTTAAACTGCATTTGTCCAAAAAAAAAACATATAATATGTAAAATTTCTAGTATGCAGTTACCTATAATATGTATAAAAGTCTAATATAAAATACCGGTGAGGCAATGTGAATGAGTAAAGTGTTGCATTGCAAACATGGTGCATGTTCATGCCACATCAGTATAGAAAACATTATCCGGATTCCAAAACATGAAGAGCAAAAGAAATGCAACTCAAAACTTGGGCCTGCACGCTCCATAACAGAAATATCCTAACCCCTTCTTTGCTACGACGATCTCACCCTTCCTTGCTTGGGTGGCCTTCTGCTCTTGAAGAGAGGTCCAGGTCTTAGCATTCCAAACGCTCACCTGCAATGAAAAGGTTAACCAGCTAAGATACAACACAAAGCAGAAAAAATCCAAACTATAACTGTGAGAAACACATGTATTGTACTGCCTTTTAAGCTGAAGGATTACTAAGACTGTTTGGACTGAATTCTGAATATGTTATATTTTCTTTCGTCTGAGAGAAATAATATATTTATTAATTGGCTAAATCTTGAGATAGGAGATTTCTAGCGAGAAACACTGAAGTTCCCCCGATGGAGTATTAGATAATAATCAGACTTCCTTTTGGTTGTTGCTCCTGTATTGCTATCGACTGGGCTAATATGGGAGTATAATTGCTGGATTCTAGGAAATATTTGTACAATGAACCTCATAAAAAAATATGAGAGTGTAGGCTAATGCATTTATATAGCATATTCTTTGTCCCATAATATTTCACATAATTCTCTGTCAACAGTTTGAATAGAAATGTCCTAAGAATCTAAGATAAATAAAGATTGCATCAGAGGTAGACCTGAATGATGCTGCTGTTTAATTAATTCGTGTGTCTATATATAATTGCAGGATCTGTTCTTTTTTTTACTTTCTGAAAACCTGAAAATGTTTGAATATTCTCTTACGATATGGTTTAATTTAGTTATGGAAACCACAGTATATTCGCATTTCTCTTTGCTCATAGCTTTTTTTACTTTGCCCTTTCCAGCTTAATTTTTTTAGTTCCACCCGTGCCATACTAATATTTATTCATCAGCTATTCACCCGTAATACTATTGTTTCCTCTATTTACCTTTTGTAATCTTGCAAGAAAATATTTTTGTGTTGTAAAGGTTGCGGTTAGGCATTCTTGAGCTAACCTGCACTAAATTGTTTCAAGCAATTAGTGTATTGTGATTTTCGAGTCATGATATTTGCTGACGTATATTGGATTCTCCCACTGCTTGCTTTTTATTTATTTCGGTTCAGATTAGAGTCATCAAACCAATTGTATTTGCTCTTTTAATTAATGGATGGTTAAAGCACATCTAGAATGAAATGTTATGTATGCTGCCAACCTTTTTTTTTTAATTGTGTGTGGAAAACCCGGCTTTCCAATTTTCTTGTTTTGTAGTAGTCATTGAAATGGCCTAAGTTATAGTAGAATACATACTTTGCTCTATATTTTGTTCTGTGTTAGGCTTGATCTGTGGCATCAATTACGTGCATTTTTTCGTTTTATTTTGGTGAAAATTGCTGCTGTTTGAAATTAAGCTTCAGTTAATCAATTGCTCCCTTCTATTAATTTTGTTGACTGTTTGTGGTGCTACCAAGATCGCAGTGCCTTGATTGACAATGATTTTCTCCTTGACATGTGCAGCAAGGTGTGATCTCTTCCATGAGGAATGGGTGACTGATAGCGTTCTGGGTTTAAGGGTTTAGCATTTTATTTGAGCAAACTACTTCATTTCAGTCCCAAGCTAATTGACTACAATTTGTTTTTGCATACTAGACCTCCCAAGGATCTACACTGGTGGTTGTTTCTTAGGCCAAGCTTGCCGTGCCCAGAGTCAGATGGGGTGCCCTATCATAATTATTCTTTCCACGGGTGGTTGTTTAAGGCGAAGCTTGCCGTGCCTGTAGTCAGATGGTGCCTATCAGGTTGCCGTATTGAGAGGGTTGGGGCATGTTGCTGACTGCCACCTCCTTTTGTTAGAATAAAGGATATTGACATACTCAAGCTATTGTGTAATGACTGACTGAAAACAGCATCATGTTTTCAGCTACAATGTAGCTTGTTGTTATGTACCCTATGCCATATATAATGCACCACTCAATTCCTCACAGTTTTCCTGATGCTTATTATTGTAGTGGCTGAGATTGTTTATAGTGATGGAATTTCCCCAGTTTTGGGGATGGCCGCAAAGCGTGTACTATAAGAGTAGCGTGTACTATAAGCGTGTACTATAAGCGTCCTTTCACGAGTTTAAAATCCATTTTAGTTGATGTTTCATGCTTTGAGTGCAGAGACGCTGGTCCATTTTGTTGGGGCATCCAAGGGTAGTAGCCAGGAGTCTATTATAGAAAAACAGAAAAGGAGTCAGAATATGTTGGTCACATCATTGAAATATACGGTTCATATTTCTGTTAGAACATTACCGAGTAATCAAATACGATGTTCTTCACATGTTGAATCGTGCAAACAACAAATAAAGAACACAAGGGAGGATAAGTCAGAATTGGCAACAACGTAACTGGTATGTTTGGTATTAAGACTTGAAATTTCCTCTGCCTCAAATTGACCAGAAGCAGGTAATCAAACCCATATGTATGCTGAGGCAAATGAATCTATATATATATAAAAGAAATGTTGCATATTAGGTAGTTAACTGTGGACAGTATATTTTTTACGCTGATTATTAATGGGCAATCTCTATGAGAGTCCGAGAAGCATGAATGACAGTAACTTACTATATCCATAGCGTCAAGCTTGAAGCCAAGATAGCCAACAGAAAGATACTGTTTTAAGGAGCCTGGTTTTTATATATTACATATTAGGGAAAATGCAGAAAACATATATAACACATGACATCAGCGGCGAACAAAAAAGGTTTTAGAAAAAACGAACCTCCTCATGTTGACTCTCTGGAATTATAGATAATACAAACTGCAATAGATGCTCATAAGTTTTTCGAACAGTGTCAACCGAAAGCACAGATGTGCTTGTGAAAATAGTGTTCGATATATCTTTCACCTGCTTGAACGAACAAATAATCAGTACGGAGTTATAGTTACATCATGGTATGGTGAAAAAACAATAACAAAACACTGATCTATTTGTGTATATAGATAAGTATTACATATATCTTACCGGTAATTTCCCGAACAGGCTAGAGTCCCATGATACACAATCCAATGCCTCGACGTCATTAACCATCTGGCTAGTCCATACCGAGATCCGAGGCCATTTATGTTTCATTGATATTGGAACAACGTTTGATTCCTTGAACTCCATGTAGATGATCTGAAAAACGTTTTTCAAATGAACAAAGATATTAATATGGGATATGAGGGAACATACAAGTCTTTAGAAAACAAACATATGTCTGAATGTATGTATATAAACAGAAAAAACAATGATAAAAGCAAGTACCAAAAGACAAAGAAGGTTGCCTCCCAAAACAGTTGACATGCCTTCGTTGTACGCCTCTATAGAAGTAACCAATTTATCCAGGACAGCAGACGAGAAATCAAATGAGCTAATTGACCCTGTGTCTCTAAAAACGTGGAGGTAATCAGGGCATATGTATTGAAATACGCAAATTGACAGTTGTAAAAATATAGGGATGACCATTGATTTAAGGAAAAATATAACTCCTGAATGTTCGAAATTAAGTCTTGCCGCACCATGGGCTGAGGCTAAAATGCTGCATGCAGAAGCATCTATTGCATGCATAAAGCAAAAAATGCACATGGTGGTAAGATTTTATAAACACCGTGGCAAGTAGTAATCATCCTATCGTTTCAATAAAAAATCCTAGAATCAAAGATCCCAGACAGGAATCATTCCTAAGGATCATAACCTTCAAAAATTACTATGAAGATCCTTTCAATGAAAAATTTATCTTGAGAAGTTGATGGCAAATCAAACAATTTCTGAGCATCTGCTCCAAGAACAAATATCATAGTGCTGAAACTGAACTACTCCAAGAACAAGAAAATACTACGGGGCCAGTGTTGATGGTGCGGTGATTAGCGTGTTACCTGGGGTGATGTAGGTGCCGGCGATGTAGCTGAGCGAGGAGAAGACACGAAGAAGGCCTCGGCGACGTCTGGATCCATTACTCCACGCTGATGGGTGAGGCGGGCGCGGAGGAGTAGATGAAGACGGTGGGGCAGTCCTTTCAAGACGACGACTTGGGCACCCTGCGGCGTCGAACCGTGCATCGCCTGGCTCACTCCGGGGTGCACCGTGGAGGGTCGTTCCAGCTTCATCAAGCGCTAGCGGTTAAGAGCTGGAGCCGCGCGGCGTGGTTTTGGGAGAGTGGACGGCGGCGGAGATGAGGAATCAGTCCGGCACCACCACCACCGCCCACGGATCCACCATCGCCGCCCGTGGATCCACCCCAACCGCCCACGGATCCACCACCGCCGCCCGTGGATCCACCGCCACCGCCCACGGATCCACCCCAACTGCCCACGGATCCACCACCGCCGCCCGTGGATCCACCACCACCGCCCACGGATCCACCGCCACCGCCCACGGATGCGACGAAGAGGGAGAGGACGGAGGCATGCGAGAGGGAGAGGACGGAGGCGGTCGGCTGCTCCCGATTAGCCACGGAAGGATGACGAGTTCTAACCCTAGCGCCGCCGCGACGAATGAAATGATTAACTAGAATGATTAAGTGCAATGTCTGTATTGCCCTCGTGTTTGAATTTTTGAATAAGTGTAATTACTGGAGTACCCTACAATTTAATCGAGCGGGAAAAGATTTTTGATTTAAACAAGTGCTTTGACTAAACATACCCCTAATACTACACAAAAAAGTGCGCAGTATATCATCCCTGGACCGTCGGATCGAGGCCAATGAACGGTCCAGGTTGCTCAGATGTACCGTAACATGTCCCAAAATTAATTGCCTCGGTTATTTCTTTCCATTCTATTTTCTAATCGATTAAAAACATCAAACACACAAGTTGAAAATCATATGGCTCATAAATATATTATCCCTCTAACTAAAAATATGGGCGCGCCTAAGGCACAGTCGACTGAGATTTAGTTTAATCTCAGTCACCTGACGTCACCCCTACGAGTAGTCTGCTGCTCACCTGGCGCGCTTCTTCCGTGCTGGTGCCTCCCGTTGCGCGCCGCACGTAGCATCGCCTTGCTGCCACTCCTACACGTGGGTGGAGCCCACCAGACAAGCCGCTAGCTACTAGGCTATGTGACACAGCCTGTGACATGCGAATACCATTCCGTACTAAGTACTGGCTTTTGCCAAGTTTTTTTTTGACATACGCTTTTGCCAAGTTAGGGTCGTTACTAGCCTTTCTAGCTGGTCGGTGCATGCACCACAAAGAATTTCAACCGGTATTTGTCCACACATTGGATTAGTTGATTAAAAAAAAAAATTGAATTAAAAAAAATAAAAATCGCAGTTGCGACTAGGATGCAATTGGTGAATTGAGAAAAACAGTCGCGGCTAGGATGCAACAGTTTTTTTTTTTAAAAACATATCAATAAAAATCGCATTTGCAACTAAGATGCAACTGGTAAACCGAGTGCTCCACAGATACAACCGGTGAATCGAGAAAAAACTACAGTTGCAACTAAGATGCAACTGGTGAATCGAGAGATCCACAGTTGCAAATAGGATGCAATATGTATAAAAAACAACAGTTGCAGCTAAGATACAACTGGCGAATCGACAAAAAACCACAGTTGCAACTAGGATGCAATTGTTTTAAGAATAAAAAAAGATCAATAAAATAGCAGTTGGAACAAAATATGCAACTGGAAATCAAGAAAATATGTAGTTGCGATTAGGATGCAACTGGTGAATCGAGAAAGAAAAACCACAGTTGCGACTAGGATGCAACTGGTGAATCTAAAAAAAATTACAGTTGCAAATAGGATGCAAAGCGGTGAAATAAAAATACACAGTTGCAACCGGTGAATCTAGAAAAACAAAATACATGGTTGCGACTAGAATGCAACTAGTGAATCTAGAAAACCACAGTTGCAAATATGATGCAACCCGTGAATCGAAATAAAAAATACACAGTTGCGACTAGATGCAACTGGTGAATCTAGAAAAAATACAGAGTTGCGACTAGGATGCAACTGATGAATCTGGTGAATTAAAAAAACAAAATACACAATTGTGACTAAGATGCAACCGGTGAATCAAGAAAAAATCCACTGTTGCGACTAGGCTGCAACAGTTGAATCTAGAAAAAAAACCCACAGTTGCAAATAGGATGCCACAATAAACAGTTGCGACTAGGGTGCAACTAGTGAATGTAGAAACAAAATTACAGTTGCGACTAGGATGCAACTCGTGAATTGAAAAAAAAAATACACAGTTGCAACTAGGATGCAACTGGTTAATCGAGAAAGAAATCCACAGTTGCAAATAGGATGCAACTGGTGAATCAAAATAAAAAAATACACTGTTGCGACTAAGGTGCAACCGGTGAATCTAGAAAAAAATATAGTTGTGACTAGAATGCAACTGGTGAATTAAATAAAACAAAATACACAGTTGCGACTAGGATGCAACTGGTTAATCGAGAAAAAAATCTACAGTTGCAAATAGGATGCAACTGGTGAATCGAAATAAAAATACACAGTTGCGAATAGGATGCAATTGGTGAATCTAGAAGAAAAATCTACAGTTGCAAGTAGGATGCAACTGATGAATAAAAAAATCCAAAATACACAGTTGCGACTAGAATGCAACCGATAAATAAAAAAAATCCCAGTTGCAACAAGCATGCAACTGGAGAAAAAAGATAAAAAGATCAAAAATAAAATTTCTAGTTGCAAGTAACATGCAACTAGCGAAATAAAAAAAGTTGACCAAATATAAATAAAACATTATCAATTAAATTCCCAGTTGCAACTGGCATGCAACCGGTAAAAAAACAATCATTTAAAATCAACTAGCTGCAACTAGGATAAAAGTTCCCTATTCCTTTTTACTAATCAACATTCTGCCATCAGTGTAATGGCTATACTCGGCTAGCACCGTCCCATGAGAGCTACCCCATAGATACATATAACCATCCAACTTCTTCTTCAAAGATTTCACAACTCTCTGTGAGATTTTCTGTTAAAGGTAGCATTCACATAAGAAAAAGAGTAAAAAGATCATACAACAACAAAAAATTAGTTCGTGGATAAAATTAAAAAAATATTTATAAGGTTCTCTACAAAAAAATAAGCAGATACAAAAACTAATAAGGAAACTAATAAAAAAAGGGCCAGAATAGAAAAAAAAAACACTTAACAAAAGACACCTCGGAAAAAAGTACTCCCTCCGATCCATATTAGTGGGCATAGCTTCGTCTAAATTCATATGTATCTAGACTAGATACATATGAATTTAGACGAAGCTATGCCCACTAATATGGATCGGAGGGGTACAAAAAATAGCCCACGTAAAAAGGCTCATAACAAACAAAGCCAGCTTTCCAAAACGGACGACAGCCCACGACCTCACCCCCACCGCGCGCGAAGCAAAAAAAAAGACAGCAGCCCACGAGCCGAAACACATCGCGCGCGAGAAGGAAAAAAAAGGATAGCAGCACGACAGAAAAAATAGCAGCGACAGCACCAATCCCGACGCGGAAATCAACGACTCCGGAGGTGACTGAGATTTAGTTAAATCTCAGGCGCCTAATCTCTAGCAATTCCGTAAAGTAGATAGCAAATACTACATACAGTACATCTCTGCGCGCTACAAGATTATTAATCGTCCAAATCAGAAGAGAAACCCAAGCGTCAGTTCAGCCCGCTCTCACTCACCGCCGGCAGATTGACCAAAAGCCCTAGGCTCGCTCGCCGCCGGCGCCCTACCCAACTCCGGCCATTCCCCCCGAGCTCGCCCTCCCCTCCCCTCGGTCCGCCCTCATTCCCCCGAGCTCGCTCGCCGCCATTCTCGGTTCCCCTCGAGCGCAATGGCCGGGCGGCGGCGGCCCGGGCAGAGCCGGATGAAGGCGGCGCTGGACCACTTCGCGCAGATGGGCTACGGCAGGGCCGACGTCCGCAAGGTCATCAACGCCCTCCTCAAGGTCCGTCCGACTCCTCTCCCTCTCTGCTCAATCCCTCGACGGAATGCCGCATGCTCCTGGGTTTCTCATTGTGTTGTGGTGTCGGTGATAAAAATGGGGGTTTCTTTTGGGTTCAGGAACGCTCGACATAAGAATGGCCAATGGGTTTTTTTTGTGTGTGATTATTCGTGGTGTCACTCTCACGACATGGGCCTGATTCTGCTAAAAGATTGAGCCTTTTGGTTTGCTGGGAGCAGATTTGGGGGTTTGTGCTAATTCTTGTACTTAATTATTGTGGTTCAGAACGTCTAGTAGTAAGGCAAATCAGGTCAATTCGTGTGGGATTCAACGCCAGTAGGTCGGGTGAAGTGTCTCAGTTCTGGAATGAATGAGGAGCATGTGTGTGTCACTACAGCAGAAGCTTGATGAAGCAGCTAGCTAGAGATGATACGGAGCTCACATTGCCAGAAGAAATACTGCCTACAGTTGCAGGTACTGGCAGACAAGAGTGTATTTCTGATACCATCCTTCCTCCGAACCCAGATTATGTGGGCTTTCAAGAGACCAAGAAGGAAAATTTTACTAATTCTTTCCTTAAAAATATTTTAGGAAATAGAGACTTCTCCTGGAATTATTTTACCTGCTGTAGGTACTGCAGGAGGGATTCTAGTAGGTATTAATAATGACACATTTGATGTCGTTGCAGTAATTAATTATTGTGGCTAGTCTCACTCTCGTAATTTGGCCTCGTGTGCATGCTCAGGCCGACATGTATGGGAAGAAAGGGTGGCCGCTCCTGGAGGAGGACTGCTACCACGTCGTGCAGGAGAAGCTCTTCGAGAAGCAGGAAGAGGAGGAGAGGCTGCAGCTGCAGAAGGAGGAAGAACCTCCTCAGGTGTTGGAGCAGCAGCAGCAGGAAGAACCTCAGGTGATGCAGCTGCAGCAACAGGAGGAGGAGGATGAAGAACCTCAGGTGATGCAGCAGCAGCAACAGCTGGAGGAGGAAGAACCTCAGGTGATCTCCCTCTAAATCCATTATCTCTGTTGCTGTATTTGTTAGCATGTGCCATTCAGCATATGCAGGGGCATGTGCCATTCAGTTACACTTGCTAGATGTAGGGGAGGAGCTAAACGTTAATACGTTTGTTAACAGGTGGTACCGGAAGCCCTCTTTGAGGAGCAGGAGGAGGAAGGCCAGGTGATGCAGCTACAGCAGCAGCAGCATGAGGAGGAGGAAGCTCAGGTGACCTCCCTCTACATGCACCTTCTTGTGCTCATCTATGTTCAGCGTGTGCCATTGAGTATATGCGACTTTAGTTAGTTGGCAATAATCATACTCCCCTCCAAAGCACTTAAAGTAAATATCTTGCTTAATAATACTTGTCATATGTAGAGGAGCAAAACTTTAAAGCATATAGCGCCACTCACCATTGCATGACATCATGATGCACCAACCATCCCAGGATTCAGGCTATCACTTAGATCTAGCATGCTTTAGTTTGTGTCTGCAGAGGTTTATGTGGATATAAAGTAATATGTTTCCTTTTTGCTATTTATGAAGCATGTGCAGGAACAAGAGAATCAACAGGAGGAGTGGGCGGAGAATAATGCGGATGAGGGTCAGGTAAGCTCCCTCCCCATTTACCTTCTTGTACCAATCTCTCAAGTCCACAACACCAACATGTTCTTGAAACAAAGTACCTTCAAATTATGCCCACCTACATATATCCAGTGATGACATGGTACTTGATCACACAGATTTATGGTTGATGTTTCATTCGTTTTTCCTTCTCTTCAACTAGATTTGTGCAACCATTCTCTCTTAATTTTCTTGATATTCTTATCTGCTTTGTTTGTCTTGTGTAAAAATAGTATGTGCTTTTCACCTAAAAGCGTCCATATATACATTAAAATGACAACCATGCCAATAGAAATAAGTGGTTGGTTGATGTCTTCTCTATTTCCTTATAGGTGATACAGTTGACTGATGATTTTTAGCACTTTTCCTTTCAGCATTGCACTATGCAGTATTTTCTCACTTGGTTTTGCAATACAACTGCAAGACACTGTCTATCAGTACTCTGTAAAACAATTTAGCATGCACAAACTGGTGTTTGCATGTGACAATTTTGATTTTTCTCTAAACCAAGCCTGTGGCCTGTTAATGTTTAGTGTATGTTTCTTGTTCCTTCCAGCAACAAGCAGCAGCAATAGTGGAAGCAACGTCAATTGTGGAGGTTCATGATGAGGTGCCATGTCAGGCTGTGTTAGCAGTTTTGCAGGACCAGAAGCAGCAGGAGGAGGAGCGGGAAGATAATGAGGATCAGGTAAGCTCCCTCTCCATTTACCTTTTTGTATCAATATCTCGGCTATTTTGTGAAGTTTGTCGGTGTGTGGCTTCGGTACTAACTTTCCAGTCTGCTTCTCAACATGAGAAACAGGAGCGGGAGGAGAAGCTGCAGCTGCAGCAGGGGGAGGAAGAACCTCGGGTGATGAAGTTGCAGCAGCAGCAGGAGGAGGAACCTCAGGTGAGCTCCCTCGAAATGCGTATTCTGTGTCGCTGTAATTGTTCAGGAACCTCAGTGCAGCTTTGGTTGGCAATAAGACGATCACGCTTGCTCAATTTATACTTGCTAGATGCAGGGGAGGAGCGAGACCTTAACACATTTGTTACCAGATAGTACAGGAAGCCGTCTTTGAGGAGCAGGAGCAGGAGCAGGAAGAGATGCTGCAGCAGCAGGAGGAGTTGGAGGAAGGCGAGGTGATGCAGGAGGAGGTGGAGGAAGGTGAGGTGGTGCAGCTGCAGCAGAAGGAGGAACCTCAGGTGAGCTCCCTCTCCATGCACTTTCTTGTGCTCAATCTATGTCGTTGTAATTGTTCAGCGTGTGCCATCGAAGATATACAGGGCTGTGCAGCTTTAGTTGGCAATGATCCTCATGCTTTAATTCACATTCGCATAGATTGATGTGGATAAAGTAACTCGTTTTTCTTTTTGTTATTTATGAAGCATTTGCAAGAGGAGCAGTGGGAGGAGGATGCTGATGATGAGGATCAGGTAATCTCCCTCTCTATTAACCTTCTTGTATCACCTCTCCATTTATGAAGTAACCCGTTTTCTTTTTGGTATTCATGAATTATGAAGTATGTGCAGCAGTGGCAGCAGCAGTGGGAGGAGTGGGGGGAGGATGATAAGGTTGATCCCTCTCCATCTACCTTCTTGTCTCAATCCCATGGATGTTTAGTTTATGTTTCTTATATCCCTCCGGCAACAAAGCTTATGTCTATTGTCCAATTCTCACATGGGCTTGTTTTGTAATGCAGCAACAAGAAGCTCCAATGATGGAAGAAGTGGCCCCCATGGACATCGACCCACCTGCTCCGATAGCTTCATCGTCACAGCCGGCAGCTACAAGAACTAGTCGCACGAGGCGTCCCTGCTATGGTTGGATCAGCGAGTCTGAGAGTGACTCGGACTACGAAGAATATCTTGCCAGCCGCAACAGCCATTGCACGTCCCAAGTCAATTAACAGGTGATGTTCTTATTATCTGATCCCCTTTGCTATGTTTAACTTGGTATCAGTAGCAAAAAAGTGCCATGAGTAATCAGTAAGTCGCACTATATTTGTTCTTGTGCTTTTTGAACCAATGAAGATACTTGCTCTAGGATTATTGTTTTCCTGGTTACCAACAAAATAACATCATACGGGTTGACATGAACTGGAATGGAATGGTCAAGTACGAGCGAGTCTGAAGTTGTATTCTGGGAAACGTTTATGCTGAAGTTGGGTAGGAGTCCTTGGTAGTCGAGGGAGACAATTCAGTGTACAAGCTACAATTGTAGGATTATTTGCTTGTAGCCAAACAGGAGGAACATTTATAATTGAAGATTTGTTGGTCTGCGTGATGGGTTTGGCTCAAAACACAAATCCATCCTGTTGCTAAAACTAATGAAGCTGAACAGTTTTCTTGTCCATTTGGTACATTTGATCAAATAGAAATAGAAGCCTAAGCATAACAGATGTCTGTAATTTGGTAGTTTTACTTGCTATGTATAAGGTCAGAGAAATGCTAACCATCCTTCTCTTGTTGTGACAGGCTTGTACAAGGCCGGAGCAGGAGCTCTGGCAGTCCCTGGGCGTGAAAACTGACGTAGTTTGCAGCATTAGTATGATAGTATCGGAACTGTATTGTGGACAACTGAATTTGCAGCAGTAGTGTGGTAGACAAGGCCACAGCAGGAGTCGTGGCACTGGCTGGGTGTGAAAAGTGACTTAACTTGCAGCATTAGTATGATAGTATCAGAACTTTATTATGGACAACTGAATTTGCAGCGGCAGTGTGGCACTTTTAGTAAGTAGTATATATAAGTGGCGTCGATGTGGCGCGAACAAGTGGTATAATTCACAGTGTTGGTATATGACTCCTGTGAAACAAGTTTATATAAGTAAAACATTTAATTAGGTATGTTTCCATGAAGCATGTGAGAGCAGCATTAGTTCTGCCGTACTAGCTAATTTGTCGTAGCTGTTTGTGTTTATTTATACCCATGACCTGCTTAGCTAGGATGAGTATGTTTGTAAACCTGTGGTTTATGGTGTATCTTTGCTTGGCAGAGCTATTATTTTGTAAGAGATGGTGTGGCGTTCTGTCATGGTGTAATTTGGCTGCTCCTAGGAGCACATCTGGTGGTGTTCTTTTGTAGGCAGATATTGTCCTTTACTGTACAAGGAAATGAAATATTGTCCAAGAACTAGTATATGACGTAATAAAATCAGGAAACCCGGGGAAAGAAAATGCAGTATAATAAGAGCAAAGGAAGATGCAACCGTTGTTGGAATTCTTGACTATTTCAGCGACTTTTTTTATGGGTTGCAAAATAGAGGACGACGCATTCGTTTTTGGAAATCGTGACTGTTTAGCTGCTAAATTGAGGACATTGCAGATGATGTTGTTGTCAGAAAAGCTGTATGGGGCGAAACTTGCTACCAACCCCACTGTTTAGCAGCTAAATAGTCAGGCAAGTTTTTTTTTCACATGTAAACACAAAATTGGGTGGTAATGAATGGAGCACCATTACTGCCAGAACAGTTGGTTCGCTCGGCATTTCCTGCCCTAAAGGTGCTAAAAATGAAGCGCTTGGAGAGTTTTCAGAGATGGGATGCTGCAGTTGAAGGAGTAGAGGTATTGTTTCCACACTTGAGAAACTATCAATTAAGGAATGCCCAAAGATGATAGCCTTGCCTGAAGCACCATTGCTGCAAGAACGATGTAGTGGAAGTTATCGCTCATCGTTTCCTGCCCTGAAGTTACTGAAATTGCAAAAGTGAGCTTCCAGAGATGGGGTGCAGACGAAGAAACTCAAGGAGAACACATATCGTTTCCTGAGCTTGAGAAACTATCAATTCAGAAATGCCCAAAGCTGATAGATTTACCTGAAGCTCCAAAACTCAGTGATTTAGTAATTGTAGAGGGCAAGCAAGAGGTTGAACAATGGGTAGTCAGATATATGTCTTCATTGACCAAACTGGTATTGATACTAAAAGATACGGAAATAACATCAGAGGCTAATCGCAGTTTAACTGTACGAGTGGACAGCAAGGAGAAATGGAACCAGAAATCCCCTGTTACACGCATGACGTTAGAATATTTCCGGATAATATATCCCCTGCAGCAAGAGAGCATTCACTTCCTCCTTGTCTCAAATAATTTTTTTTTGAAACGAAGGGGCCCCGCCCCCAATTTTCAATTTATTCAATCGAAAACTGATAATACAGCGTTTTAAAGTTTTAAGTCCAGCTCCATCTCCAGGGTACACACCCCCCTGGTAGATACCAACTTCTCTCCTCTATCAAGTCTGCTACAAAACGATCCTAGCTACTCAACAAATAGTTCCAGGTTCATTACAGACCAAATGTTCCAGCTAACTTCTTCGCTACCAGAAAACTCCTTCTCCTTTTGCAACTTCTACAGAATTTTTCCTACACCTTCATTTCCTTTTCAACTCGTCAGCCTGAGAACCAACGGCCCCCAACCTTGTTTCTTATGGAAGATCTCAGTCGCAACCAGCACTAGTCGCCTTGCCCCTGCTCGTTGCGCCTCTCGCAACTCTGGTCTCTGCAGATTTGCCCAATAAGATAAGAAGTGAGCCAACATATATACAACAGATGTAGGGTCCTGGGGTACCACTCCGTTGAAACAGGCGTTATTCCTGGACTTCCAGATCGCCCATATCAGCGCAGCGATACCCACCGTGATCAGGAGCCTATCTCGCAAAGTAAATCTACTTAGCCATCTAGGTATGTCTTCAAAACTAGCAGGAATTGTCTTAAGCATAAAGGTACAGCTCACTAATCCCCATATAAACCTAGCGACTGGACATGAGAAAAAAAGATGATCAATAGTTTCTTTTTGGGCACAAAACATACAGTTTGCAGAACCCTTCCATCCTCTGGCCAAAAGGACCTCCTTAGTGAAGATACTCTTCTTAAAAGCTAACCAAAGAAAAACTTTTACTTTCAAAGGAACTTTTATAAACCACACTTTCCTATATGGCACCTTGACCTGCGACAATTTCAATGCATTATACAACGACTTAACCGTAAAACGACCAGATTTCGTGAGTATCCACTTGCATTTGTCTTCTTCACTAGTTAACCTTACTCCTACACACATTTCCTTCAAATTGTTCCACATTACAGCTAATTCACCCCAGAGGTTTCTTCTAAAGTTTAGAACACTCCACCCTTCGGTGAAGACTCTAGCCACATTTACATTTTTATTAAGTGACAAATTAAAGAGCCTAGGAAACATATCACACAGCTTCTTGTCCCCTATCCACAAATCATTCCAGAAGCTAGTTCTATCCCCTTTTCCAATTATTTTTCTACAATATCTAAAGAAGATGTCTCTAACTTTTAAAAGACCTGACCAGAAATGCGAGTGATACGGTTTCAGTTTTACATGCGCTAAAGTATGAGAATGCAGGTATTTAGCTCTAATCAGTTGCTGCCAAAGCCCTTCCTCATTTTCTATTTTCCATAGTCACTTACAGAGCAAGCAAACATTCATTACTTTAAGATCTAAAACACCTAAACCCCCTTGTTCTTTTGGTTGACACACACTATCCCAATTCACTAAATGGTACTTTTTCTTGTCTTCTTGATCATGCCAAAATAATCTACTTCTAAAGAAATCGAACCTTTTCCTAGTCCCCTTTGGCATAGGAAAAAAAGACAGCATATAAAAGGGAACATTAGTGATACATGCTCTAATGAGAATTAGCCTATCTCCGTACGAAGTATACTTCCCTATCCAGCCCCTGCCTTCTTCTCAACTTTTCCTTCAGACGGTTTCCAATCAATCATCCTTAGACGTCTATTGTGCATAGGCATCCCTAGATACTTAAATGGAATAACTCCCTCCACACATGTAAAAATAGATGTATAAGCATTGCTGTTATCTTTTGCCTTTCCACAGCAAAAGACCTCGCTTTTCAAGAAATTAATTTTCAGTCCCGACAGATGTTCAAAAATGCACAGGAGTTTCTTAAGGTTCCTAGCTGACTCTAGATCATCCTCAAACATGAAGATGGTATCATCCTCATACTGTAACATAGCTAAGCCTTCGTCTACTAAATTAGGAAGCACAGGTTTAATCAAACCACTTTGTTTTGCTCTTTCAACTAAAACAGCTAGCACATCTACTGCAATATTGAATAAAATGGGTGAAAAAGGATCCCCTTGCCTCAGTCCTTTCTTCGTGCTAAAGTACTCACCTATCTCGTCATTAACCATGATCGCTACTTTGCCATTCTCTACCGACTTCCTAACCCAATCAATAAACTTTTCTGGAAACCCTTTCATTCTTAGTATACTAAAAATGAATTCCCAATTGATCTTGTCATATGCTTTTTCGAAGTCTACTTTAAAGAACACAACATCTAGCTTCTTAGCTTTAACCTCATGCATGGTCTCATGTAACAACGCAATACCATCTAATATATTTCTATCCTTTATAAAAGCAGTTTGCACTGGAGAGATGATTTTCTTAGCAAGCTTAACTACTCTATTGTTAATAACTTCCGTAAATATCTTAAAAATTACGTTCAGCATGCAAATGGGCCTGTATTGCTGAATACAGTTAGCATCTGGCATTTTTGGTAGCAGAGTAACAACACCATAGTTGAAACGCTCTATGTCTAACTTCCCATCATATAAATCAGCAAACAAAGTCATAACATCACTACAAACCACATTCCAGAATTTTTGATAAAACTCTATAGGAAAACCATCCGGACCAGGAGCTTTACTACGCTTCATACTAAACACTGCTTGCTTGACTTCCTTAATCGAAAACGGCTTAACCAGTTCATCCCTATCCTCTATGTTTAAAACATTAGCCAGAGGGATATCTAAAGCAATACTAGCATAAGATTGTGTTGGACCAAACAAATCTTTGTAAAATTTAGTAGCATACTTTAGAATTTCACCCGTACCCACTATAATTTCACCGTCTTGGTTCAAGCTAGTTATTTTATTCTTCCGTCGCCTACCGCTCGCTTTAGCCATAAAATAAGGGGTCAGGGAATCACCCTGTATCAAATCAGTCTCCTTAGCTCGCTGAAACCACTTCACCTGTTCCTCTCTCCTAATCATTTGTAGCCTATTTTCGAGTTCCTTTCTTATCGCATAGTTACCAGCCGACAACCCTACCATCTCACTTTCTTTGTCTATCTTATCCATTTCTATTGATATAGCATTTTTCTGCTTCTTCTAAAAACTTCTGTAATTAATGTCCCAACCTCTTAAAGAACTTCTCAACTTCCTCGACCTGTTTTGCCACTTATCTAAATTACTCCTACCAAAGTGAAACGCATGCCACACTCTATTTACCATTTCAAAAAGATCATCTCTAAGAAACCAACACAGTTCAAACTTAAAGGGGCGAACTTTTTTCTCTTGCCTTAAACCGAAATCTAACACTAATGGGGAGTGATCAGAAACATCCCTAGTTAACAGATTAATGAAGGCCAACGGATACAAGTTCTCCCACTCTGTACTTACTAAGAATCTATCAAGCTTTGCAAAAGTGGGATTTACCTGGTTATTAGACCAGGTATATCTCCTACCAGGAATTTCGATTTCTTTCATGTCCCACTGCTCGATAATTATATTAAAAAGATTTGACCATTTCGTTAAACGTCTATTCTTATTACTATCACTCATTTTTCTCAACAGATTAAAATCACCGCCCACTATCAAAGGTACTTTTTTCAAATATTTACGGATAATATTGTGCTGGCATGTTGGGGGGGCATTCTCCGTCTGCCCACCTCCCTCAAGGAACTGATCATTGTGGAAAACAGTGGGTTGACATCGCTGGAGCCTCTGTCAGGAGAGCCCCCACCATTGCAATCCCTTGAGCTTGTCAGCTGCAGTACCCTGGCATCCCTACCGAGTGAGCATCAAGCATACTGAAAAAAAAATGATTTCCTACCGGGAGGAGGCCGGCGGCATTTTTTTGAAAGAAGAAGAGTGCATGAGAGCACAGACGAGTACACGCTGGTGTTGCGAGCACGGGGGCTCGAACCCAGGTGGGCAGGCATGCATCAACGCATGCCTACCATCCCGGCTATGCCGTGGTTCTCAGCGTCAAGCATACTGGTGTCTCCGCAAACTTGTAATTCAACACTGTCCTGCTCTAAAGAAGCTCCCTATATCGCTGCAGCGGTTTAAGGTCCAGATCAGAAACAGACAACTAGATTCCCAGTATGGAGGTATGCACGTGTCTATCTTTGCCATATTTCACCAACAAATGCAAGTATATATCCCATTCCATGTACCATGTCAGTACGCAATCTTCCATTAGCATTATCATTGGAGTATATTATTTGAAGACAGATAAATAGCACTATGATCACAATGTCAGATAATCACGTATGATACTTGCAACTTAATGAAAAATCCTACTTTTAAGTTTTTAAATAAGTAGTGAAAACACTCATACAAGTATAGGACAGGTAGTAATATGCACATGCAAAATTTGTTAAAACAGAACGATGATATCTGATACGTATCCTACTGTAACTTGAAGTTAGGTTTTTACATCACATTGATCACTACTCCGTGCATGGTAGCAACAAGTGTGTTGCACTCATCGCAAAAAAAAAGTGTGTTACACTGGGTGCAATATAATAAGTGATCTTTTTTGTTCTTTTTCTTTTGCTGAAGATGCCCCTTCTTTAATACCATATGATATAAGTTTTCGTGTCGTTAGTCTGGATAAGTTTGTCCTGACATCATTTGTGTTATGTATAGTGAGGGTGTTTAAACCGAAGACATGGATGGAAATACCAAGATTAATTCTTGAAGGGATTGACCACTGGATTGAGTACCACTGAGGAAAATTGGGCGAAAACCACCTAGAAAGGACAGAGCCACACAGGGACCATTCATGATTGTTATCGCCTTTGTCAAACGCAGACCTTTGTCCTCTTCAAATATTTGTAATGTGATTTCATCTCCTTTGAATTTCCCATATTTATTAGAAGCTGGTATTCTCACATTTGTAAGCTATCTATTTAACTTTTTCAGATTGCTATCTGGTTCACTACTTGTAAGTTAATCTGGTCCAGTACTTGTCATGATAGTCATCCGCCCTGTTGAACTCTGACCTTTATCTTCTTCAGATATTTGTAATGAATTAATATTCTTTTAAATTTCCCGTATTCAAGCCGGGGTTCTCGCATTTATAAGCTATGTAGTTAGCTCCTTTACATTGTTTTTTTATTAGATTGTAACTAGCATGGTGGCCCTCGCAAATGCGAGGGCATCATTTGTAAATGGTTGAAGTGTTCAAGAAATAAAAATAGTGTTTCATTCATATCATATTAATTCCCATTCTATGACAATAAACAAAATTGTTCTAAAACTATTGCAATTTTTTGGTAAGCAAAATATCAGTTATGCGAGTAACATCTTTGACAATCTGAAATATTTGGGAAAAAATCATGCCAGATGTTGAAACACCCATGTAAGTGATGTTGGATATATAAACTGGACTATAGTTCTTATATGATGTTAGATTAGTGTGGGAGATTAGTTATCTTTGATAAAAAAATGTTAAATTAATATAAAACTGCCTATCCTCCTTAGTAAAGGTAGGTCACATTAGATAGTGAGAATTATGTTATTATGATGTTTCTTCCTCCCATTTACTCACTCCATGTCACAGTGTGCAACGTTTTAGAAACATGAATGTGGTGAAAAGTTGGCCATTTTTTGTATGAATATACATCTAAAGATAAATTACCTTTTTCAAGGAATATTTTTAAATATGTTTATACATCGATAGTCAAATTTAGAGAAGTATTACTCTAAGTTTTCCAGACGCTTAACTTATCATGATCTTCAATCAATGATTCTACACACCTTGGTCACATGTATTTTATGTGTTATGCAAAATGTATACATGGTTTGGATAACATAGTTCAAAACTCCTAATCCGGTTAAAATAACATTACCCTTATGTCGATTTCGTTACATGAAAGAAAGACACATATAATTTTCCAAATATATTTACCATACAAAGCAAGCATATCCGTCAGAATAATTCAAAACAATTAGTGTACGCTTTTCGCGTCCTCGGATTAGCGATTGTATCGAACCACCGTGTAGATACTAAATATGAAACATACAAATCGAGATTCTATGGTGACTTGCCCTACATGTATCACTAAACGAAAATATTATATAGTGTGAGGGATAACGCCGTCGATAGTGGGTCGACTAATGTCATATCTTAAAGGTTTGACGCTTTGTGTCCCATTCAATCGTAATATTGCCTCAGCGGACATAAATATGTGCTGACTAAGCCCTCTGAGTATCATTAAGTAAATTTTTATTGTAAGGGACATTACCGTTGATAATACGACTAAGGTGTTGTCACTTCATACTTTGGTCAATTATGTGTACTCAATCATAAAAACAATGTACTCCCTCAGTTCATAGTTAACCTGCGTTCTGGTGTTTAGTCAAAATAAAACTTTCTAAAATTCGACCAAATATATATAAAAAATCAACATCTAAAATATGGAATGCTGATATTTACTGTCAAATCTTTTGTTAATTTCTACAAATTTTGATTTAACTAAACTCACTACCATAGGCTAAATTACATAGAGAAAGTACGTACTCATCAGTTTGATTATTTGAAAGTTGTCCATATCGTAGAAGCTCCTATCCTTTGGCACCACGTTTCATGATTTTCTTTTTTAATTTTAGCTAGCATGCTTCAGCCAAGGCAGGTAGCTACTCTCGTACGTGGCCTTTTTTTTAAAAATGGACACGCGTGTATTTATCTAGCAGAAGTACGTGAGGATAATTAAGGGAGTCCCTGGCCACCACGTTTGAGTTTTTTTTTCTTCTTTTAACCATCACGTTAAAACAGAAGGTACGTAGGCCACCTTTTTTTTTGCGTGACGTACGCATATTGGTGAGACGTGATCTTCCCAACATACGTCATGTCAAACATGTTACGTAACTCTATTTTAAAAATAATCTCAGCCATACGTTTTAGATCTAACTATTAAAATTAATTTAGATGATGTGGATTAACGTGGTGTCTCGAAAAACTCTCTCATTTTGCTTTTAGTATATAATAGATTTATCTGATTAGACATAATTAAGTCCAGCTTGAGCTGGGAAAATCTCAGGTTTGTGAATGTTTTGGTCCTGTTTGATATCAGAACTGAAGTCTGTTACTGCACGCGGTGCGAAATTTAAGAATAACCCAGACGCTGGCACAATCCGTCCTGCATGGCGCCCAGGCACACCGCGTACTCCTGCGCCGCCTCCGATGCCGCCGCCTTGAACCTGAACGCCGGCGCCATGGCCGCCGCCAGCGCCGCCTTGTCGAGCCCTGCTCCGCCGCCCCTCTTCCCCGTCGTCGTCGCCGTCCCGCCCGCCGCTCCACCGCACGTACAGGTAGTTGAGGTACAGGATCGCCCCGTACAGCGCCAGGCAGACTGCCGTGAACGCCGCCACGAGCTCCAGCGTCCCGCCGGAGCTGCAGCACCCTCCTTCGCCACTCCCGTGCGGTTTCGACGCCGCCGTCGACATGCCGATCGACTGGTGGATGCCACTCCAGTTGCTCAGCTCTCTCTCTCTCTCTCTCTCTGTGTGTGTGTGTGTTGGGTTTGTGCTGGCGACGCTGGCATGGTTGGTGTGTACTTTCTTTTTTTGAAATTTATGGTTGGTGTGTACTTGTGTAAATGTAACTGCCGGTAGTGCTGGAGCCTAGTGGAAGACAAGGAATTGTATCGGCAGCACAAGGGATTCGTGATAAATTAATTAAGTGACAGGTTTGCGATTTCGTGCTCTGATAATTAAGGTGTGATTTTCTTTCCACAAATTGCGCGGCTAGATACTTGGGGTCTGGTAGGATTGGAGTGTGAGTAGGATATTATCAACCCCCTCCGTTCCAAAATATAAGTCGTTTAGCAAGCTAGTGGAGGGAAAGACTCTTGAGTCATTGAGTGTGAGTTGGCATGGCGCCTACGTCATTTGGATAGGGATCACACTTCAATGGTCTGAATTTAGTACAATTATCCAATACAGTAAAGGGGGAAATCAATTCGATGTTATCGAAGATTTGGAGTGCATATCCAGTGATATCACACTACCATCATACCACTAGTCAAAATTCAAAATTTGAAGTTTCAAAATTTTGAAAATAATTGGTGGGTCTTCACAAGCTATTTTGTTTATGGTTCCTAGAATTTACAAAAACAGAATTCAAAATACACACACACACATGAACAAAAAAATAAAGAGAAATCCAACATGATAGTGTCGCAAAAAAAAAGGAAAACAGAAAATGACAATATTCACATTGCACTTTGCTTTTTTTTTGTTTCTCTGTGTATTTCGAATGGGTCTACTGTTATGGTGCTCTGTCCTACTCGCTTAGATTTCTCGGTTTTGTCCTACTTAGTTCTTTCGAGGCGCGCACATGGCCAAGCCTAGGGATGGATTCAAGGAGGGACTAGGGGGGGGGGGGGGGGGGGGGGGGACGCCCCCTAATGTTTTTTTAATTAGGAATCCATGTTTGTTGTGCGTGAGCGATTACCCTCTCTCTTTCTTCTCCTTCCCCCCTTGTTTCCGCCTTACATCACTTGATGTTATTGGGCCTCAGCTCAGTGCTTTTTTGCGTGTGGGCCGTTATATGGGCCTCGGCTCGGTTGCTTTTCCCACTCGGCAGTTCTCGCCAGACAGCAGCACCGGGAAATCACTATAAAAAGGGGTCCCTTTGCAAAGGGAACCTCACACTCATTCTCGTCGTGACAAGTGTCGTCTTCTGCTTTGCTCCGAGCTCGCCGACGTCCCCTCCCCTCCGAGCTCCCTGGCCGCTTTCTGCTTCGAGCTCCCGTACCCCGGCAATTTTTTACCATATGCATCCCAGTTTTATAACCATGCTATGCAAAATTTCGGCGTGTTTATGCTTAATTTTTGCTATGCCTAGAAATTTTGCTGTCCATTTGTTACAATGGACCATTATAATTCGTGACAACCTACTAGCATCATTAGGATTCCATGGAAGAGTGTCTACAACAGGTTTCATAAGTGGCTGGCTAATGAACGAATCAATCTGCTTAGCCTGTGTTTCCGCTGTAGCAGCAGTAGTAGTACCACATTATGCTGCCCAAATGTAAACTGGAATCTATGGCCTCGACACTGGAATTACAACTGATGATGCCTTGAGGAGTGACGGACTCTGAATGTTCTAGCATGGTGAATCGAGCGTCCGTCAGCGGGAAATAAATGGTATTTCACGAATCTATGTTTTTTTATTAGATGTGGTTCTCAGAGAGAGCTTTGTACTTGGCCCATTTTTTTGGCAACTGAGTTCGTATATATGAACCTAGCTTCTTAGGCCAGGTATCTGCAATTTTTAAGGTACAACATGGCACAACAATGCTGTGCATCCAAATATACACTATCATGCTTAATTATTTGGCCGTTCTGGAATCCTTGTAGCAGCCTATTAATAATGCAGAATTCCTGAAACTCGATGAGTATCTTGATCTTAGCCAGGCCCCTCCAGGTGGATTCCTGAACTCAGTCAAGCCCCTAAGCAGCTTAATGATGAAGAATTTCTGGAACTCAGTGGAGACGCTGAACCAACTAGCATCACATCTTAAGGCTGCATGGAACTAATAGTCTCACAAATAAACTATTTAGCATGTTTCCATACAGAATGCATGTATCAAATATTTGTCTCACAACGAAAACATATAAGCAAGTTTTGTGTATACAGTACGTGTATCAAATAGAGTAGTTGTAAGCACAGTGCAAGCTGCACAGTGTCACACAGATTGTGTTGTGTGCTCATAAGTCCCCGATCCGACATGGCGTAAATGGAAAAGACAAGACTATGCTATACATCACATCTAAGTGGCCCAGATCTACTATCTTGGAGCTATTCAGATGATAAGCCAATAATTTGTACTTGATTGCCGTAAGCAAGAAGAGGATCTCTTTGCTAGGATGAAATCCCACTATAAAAACACCAAGATATGTTTCCTCGGTGTTGTTACTCGCCTCTTGGGTTCCGCTAATGTTATCATCATCCGAGTCCCATTCAAGTTCCTCCTTCATCGGTGCTTCTCTCCTCATGTCATGTACATTTTGCCTCCATGGTCCATCGGTTTGTTTCAAAGGTAAATTTGGTAGCAACGGTTCGAGGTCGACCTCCTTCCTTGGTATCCACTCCATGTTGTCACATGATTCTTCGAGGAACCAAATCCAAAGTTTGAAGTATGAAACAATGACTGCGCAGTACACCCCTTGCTTTGACTTTCCTAGACGATATTCTGAAGCGCACAGTTTCTGTCTCCAAGGAGAAAGTACGCTTGGCAGCTTAATTACTCGGTATGTATTTTTCGATGAAGATATTCTACAAGATACAGAAAAATATCATTAACGGATGTTAGTTAATTCATTGCACCATTAATTTATCCTATGGGAAATAATATAAATTAACTTTTTGTGGGAGATATATAGGTATGCGTGCATGTTGTTGCACACGGCGGCCAACTTACCTCATGACAAAATCATGTTGTCGCACGTAGAGAGCTCCCCGCCAATATGCGCTATAATACCAGCGAAGTTGGTTGTCGGGTACCATATCAGCAACGGCCCCTGCGGCACCGCCCTAGCGAATAAATTCCCTCACCTCCCAGAGATATGAGCTCGACGAGAAGACACACAGAACATAGGGCGACGGCGGCCATTCGGCTTCCCATCCTCTTTCGAAGGAACACAATTGTGTATTAGAAACACCTCATAGTGTGGCGAGAAGGCAGGGTCAAAGGCGAGGTACTCTTTCGTGGTCGTGATGCAGGGTGGCGGGTCTGGGGGAGAGGGCAGCCTCACCCACCGCCTCGTCGCGGGATTGACCACGAGGTCATCATCAACGAGGAGGAGGCCGTTGCAGTGGTCTTTGATGAGGAAACCGAGGTAGTCCCCGACGAGGTAGCTGAAGTCGACACTGATAGGCTCGTGTGGCGGGCGCGAGAGGTACGGCGGGATCTCCGCTTCATGGGCCATGAAGAAAATTCCAGACACAGAAAGCGGGAGGAGGTCCGCGCGCAGCAGGCGGCCGCCGTCGACCACGGCGCGCCAAGCCTTGCAGACACACCGCGAGGCAGCGATACAGCGTGGCGCGAGGCGGCCGAGGATGTCGGCCAGCACATCAGCCGGTAGCGGCTCCGTCGGGTCGATCGTATCCATCGTGTTTGATCTTGTACAAACTAGCTAGTCGCTTTGCCGGTGAACGTTGCAGCACAGTAGCACCCGGCCCACGTACGTACGAGCTAGCCTCGACTTTTATTTCTCTGTTCTGGTCTTACCAAACACGTATATATACACTGCTAAGGTAAGACCTTCTCTAATCGGACTCGGTGCATGATGGGACGCGGCTTCTATACGAACTGAAACCGATACGTCTACGACATCGGCGTTCCGATTGTGCGCCACAAGAGCACCAACGACTATGGAGTGCCGATCAGTAGACTACACTGCCATCTATGTGCGACACCACATGCTACTCCCTCCGTAAAATATAAAAATGTTTTATTATTATTTTTGGACCAAATGTATCTAGACATGTTCATATGCAAAATTCATTTTGAGTCCAAAAAAGCTAAAACATCTTATATTTTGATATGGAGAGGATACAACCGTGTATAAAAGTTCGTATATCGGTCTCTGAAGTTTAACAGAAAACCAAAACAAAATAATGAGATTTTCTCTGGCTCAACCCGAGCCGTACCGAGTTGGCCCGCGCCCAACGGTACTGATGGCCATTTAGTTGATAGACATGAAGACACAGTTAGTTGGGATAGCCCAAGAGTAAGGTATGGAGTAGTGTATCGGCAATTTTCTCTTGAAATCTACCAAGATTATTGAACCAGTAGGAATTGGAAAAGCTTCAACATGGTGTCAGCGGCGTCAGAAAATATGGCGTGTGGACGTGAATCTGCACACAACACAATCAAAGTACTTTTCCCCAACGAAACATGAAGAACATCTAGGAAATTTGTTAGATCTATTGGGCAAAACATCAATATACATACACCGCTTACTAGCTGCATCTATGACTAATAATCCACCCCGAGATAGCTTTCGTGTCTCCCGTGAGTATTAAGTTGCAAGCAATAGATAATATCATTAAACAAAGTGTGTAATCTAAATAATGCATATGACATATAGACAAAGCAAAGTTGTTTTCTCCCTAGTGGCAATAGCACATCTACAGACTTAGTTATTTATGTCATGTTAAGCTCAGGCTTCTAGAGGCATGAACTCACTATTTAGGATAAATACCCCCTCTTTCAGTCATTACATCTACCAACATTTACTAACAACGGGGAGCATGCAGGAACATAGATAAATAGATGAACAAACTTGATCATAACTTTACAATTCATCGGATCCCAGCAAACATAACATATAGCATGACATAAAGATGATCTGATCTTGATCATGTTAGACGGCTCACAAGATCTAAACATTATAGCACAAGGAGGAGAGACTAACAACTAGCTAATGCTATGAACCCGTAGTACCGTCAAGAACTATTCACGCATCACTCCAGAGGCAGACATGATGATGTAGAGCCCTCCGGTGATCATTTCTCCTCTGGCAGGGTGCTGGGAAGAACTAGAGAAACCCTCACAAACTAGGGTCTTTAGGGTTCCCGAACGGGTGTAATTATGTGAAGGGACAGCGTAAGAAGGGCACCATGGGGCCAGGCGGGGTGACGCTGAGGGGCCACCCCCGTCCGTGCCGTGGGCCCGCCACCCTCCTAGGGTTGCCTTCTGGGCCTCTCCTTCGGGTTGTGACTTCGCTCCCGTGCAGAAATAAATCAGGTAAATTGGCGTGTCTTTCCGAGAATATTTTCATGAGTTTTTCTAAAAAAAGACAACATACAACATGAATTGTCACTGTGGCATCTTGTTAATAGGTTAGTCATAGAAAATGTATAAAAATGATATAAAGTGTAAATAAAGCATGTGATATTTAATTTATAACTGACATGGAACATTAAAAATTATAGATATGTTTTGTCCATATCACCGATGTCTCTCGGCAACCTCCTTGAAGCCCTTTGGGAAGCTCCTGTTGGCGTTCATCGTCTTTGCTTTGCCAAACTGTTGTAGCCCCAATACCCGTGAAGATGGCCAACCTTTATACTAAATATTTTTATTTTCCAATTTATATATTATATTGTTAAGTAATGTTAAAAAAGTTTTCCAACATTTATACACAAATCTTAAGTCATACTTTTTTCTGCGGGTACAATCTTAAGTCATACTTGTTGTATTTAACAGCACAAAGCACATACATCGTTAATGTGGAATTATATTACAAAATTATGTCATTTAAATATAATTACATACATTTTTATGAACTAAACTCCCTTTTTTATCTTGGCGAGAACTGAAATTCACTTTTGGGATAGAACAGACTTCGTCTAATTGTAAGAAAAAGATACCAAATAACAATTTCACCTTCAACATAATATTTTGTGTTACTTAATTATGTGTAAAGTAATGCATTTATGTATGTTTTATGTGTTTTCGAAGCTTTAAATGTATGTAAAGAGGCTTATACAATGTATGGTCCTAACAAGTGCGCTTTGGGTACATATAGAAGATTCTAGAGGGCACCAGATGTCAACAAGTGGGATGTTCTAAAAAAAAGACCAAATGGCTGAATCACAACAGATGGGCCCCTGACTGCTTGTCGTGGCAATTTGCACTAAGGCCTATCCTGTCACAGTGACCGATCGACTGTAACGTATTTCTTCGATTCCTCTCTCTCCTATCGATTTCTCTCTCTCTTTCACTTCCTTTTTGTTTGTTTTTTTTTGCCTTGTGTCACTTTTTTCGCCTTGCATCACTTGCTGTTGTTGGGCCTCGGCTAGGTGCTTTTTGTGTGTGCGCCTTTTCTACGGGCCTCCGCTTCCCGGTTCCATTCAGCGGTTCACGTCCGTCTCGCCCGGCAGCAGCCCGAGGAGGCGGGCGCGCCACCGCCAGCCCCGCGCCGCCGTCCTACCGCGACCACACCGGCGCAACCCCTGTAGACAGCCGTAGTCATACTCCTCCAGCATACGAGCTCCCCGAAGTCACCTTCCTCCGAGATCCCCGGCTGCGGTCTCCTCAGAGCTCGCCCACCTCGCACCGGAAGCCGAGCTCCCGTACCAAGTGCGCTCAGGAGATCGATCTGGGACTGCACCCGCCTTGGATATCGACCGCGACGGACTCTTCCCTGGCGATACTTCCCTCCTCCGAGCTCGTAACTCCTCCACGCAGTGGCTCGGCCAGCTCAAGGTGAGTACGCCACCCGATTTGTGCACAAACAGTTGGTAGTGTGGTGAGGTGAGACAGAGCTGCGATTTTGGGAGGAGAAAAGTAGCAATTCTAAACATATGCATGTCAATTTTATACCTTGGGTTTGCAATGTGAAGCTGAGCTACATTCATTCCTCTTGTCTGATCAACCATCTCAAAAAAAAACCTCAAATGAGATGCCATGCGACGCAAACTGATACTTGGTTATGCTTCAGACTTACTTGCGTCTGTTTGCAACATCTAAAACAGCGACTTTGATAGCTGACCCAGCTTAGCTGCGTGGGCAGCCATTGCAACCTGAAACTGCAACTGCCAAGTAAACCAAGGTGCATTGCACATCCAGATGGAATTGTAACTGTTGGAGTCTGTGTCATCCAATAGGAATTTTAGTGATACTAGTATCCATTTTGTTTGGATGTATGCCTACTTTTGCTATTTATAGAATTTTTGACATGTGGATGCCAAATTTTGCTGAACTTTTTACACGTGTAAATAAAAATGCCAATTTTTAGCTACTGTGATGTGCTATGCCGGTGTGGACTCTGCCTGACATCTCTGCCTGACATGGTGATGTTCAAGATAGAAGCCACGGAGCAGCTCAGGCTGCTGTGGATGATCTCCATGTCTGCCAACGCCTCCCGCATGCTCCCCGCAACCCGGACACAAACTGCGGGCCGGAGGTCTACCAGCGCGTCATCCTCACCCTTGACCTCCAGGTCCTCACCGCCCTCACCGCCGCCGTGCTCCTCCTCGCGGTGCGGATGGCGGTCTGCGCCGCCGAGTCTAACGCCGCCACCGTGTCGATGGCAGCCTGCGCCGCTGAGTGCAAAGCTGTCGCTGCCACGCGTGCCCACCACGAGGCTGCGACCGCCGTGGTGGAGGGGGTTGGCGCCATCGAGGCCAAGTGGTGCAGGGTGTTGCTGCGTGGGACGCTCCTCCTCGCTGTGGTCCTCTCTGCCGCCTCGGGCCTCCTCATGGCCGTGGCCTTGGAAGAGTGGTTCATGTACCGGATCGGTTGCGACGCCGGGTACGGCGTGGGCTCACCCTTGAACGTGCTCCTTATGGTGGTGATTGTGCTCATTCAGGGCTCCTCTGTGTGGGACATCGTGTCCGAGAACTAGAGGCGATGACGGTGAATTTAGCCAGTAGTCGTGTTTTAAAGGAATCCTGCTTGCTTAATTAGTGAATCGTGTTAGGGGTTTTACTCTCCATGGTTTTCTTGTGCTAATAAATTCTTGGCTTAGGTTATGTTGCAATCAAGAGCTGACTAGTTACAGGCATAGTGCTGCCATGTTGCAATCAAGAGTAATGTCATCCCTGTTAAAAACTCATGTATGTGCACGCCTCCATCCCATGGCCGTCTGTGCAACAAGTTGGTTTTGCAAGTACATGGCAAAAATATTTGTTTCCTTGTGAGAGTCCCTTTTGGCTCCCGAGTTCAGTGATCCACTATTTTATAAAATTCAAAACAAAATATTTATCAGTTCCAAAAAAATTAAAAAATTCGCATAGGCATACATGTGAGGAGTGACAATGCCTAAATTAAGCCACAGTAGTGTTATGTACACCTTAAGCGTTCAATGTACCAGTACTGTTCACATACGCATATATGTGAGGATTATGTCGTAGAATCAGCTTTGGACTTTGGTTATGTGTAGTTGATGTGCAATGAGTAATGTCACGCCTACTACAAGTGCCATGTTCCTGTCGTGTGTGTCAATGTCTGAATTAACTGGGCGCTGTTCGCTGCATAATACTGGGCTCACACGCAATCTCTTCACCAGAGAAACTGTGGACAAGGTTCAGAATTCTTCAGAAAACTTAATTCGCAACATCTTGCTCTCAACTCTGAATGCAACCCATCAGGTCAGTTCAGAAACAAGGCTAGGATTAATCCGCAGCGTTTCTGAGCGTGAAACACAAGTGATAATCAAGTGTACAATCATTGTCTTAAAACTCGGCTTTATCACATATAATCGATGAGCCAACTTTAGAGTTTTTACTAGAAATAAGACATGATTTCGAGCTAATAAGATAATGGAAGGATACCTTTCCAAATGGTCACAAATCCGTCAAAAAAAGATGCATTGAACGGATCAGCCGTCGACATATCATGGGTATGCCTGCTGATATTTTTTAAGCTAGTCCAGGCAGACTTTTTGAATTCGAATCGAGCATCGCGAGAAGCTCTGTCTTCTAGTTGCAGCTGCATGTTATGATTATCTCTCCATTCTTCGTTGCAGTCGTTAAGCAGTCCAAATTCCATTTTCTCTAGCGCTCTTGCATTTAAAACGAAGAACCTGGCAAAATCAACTTCTAGTTGGCTTCCATAGTAGACCTTTAGCGCCACTTTTTTTAGATGGGACTTGAGGCATTCAATTGGATCATTTGGTAATAAGGTGTACTTTCTCACTGTTTTTGTACTAGCTGTGTGAGAAAACAGATGGGCGGATCCCTCTTGAATAAAATCCAACTGCATATAGAACGAAAAAACAATATGGAGATCATAACAAACAAGTTGATTGGCACAATAATGTGTCAGAAAAAAGAATACTCACAATGATATATAGCCTCTCCAAGCACGGGAAGCACCTGAGGAAGTCAAGAACCGCATCTAAATCGGGGCCAACGTAATCAAGAGCCAAAACCTTCACGGTGCGCATTGTGGTTGTCAAGCTAGTTGTAATCATTTCCTGCAAAATGATGATAAGCTTAAATCAAATGCATATACAAAATTGCATAACGAAAATACGATTGGAATTCGAGAATAAGGCAGCTGCAAATACCTGAAATACTGTTGTTCCAAGATAGAGTTGCGATGTGCCCTTACTCACACGACCCAATACCTCTATTTTAGGGGCCGAGACCACCCGTATTATGGCCGGACCGTCGTCCGGGTTGATCGGCAGCAACCTCTCGAGGCAAGGGACGTCCTCCATGACCAGCTCTTTGACTTCTTGCACGATCTTAGAGTCCACTTGAAATTTCTCCCAGTGTGCGGAGAAGCCAATGCTCCGGAGAGCCGGAGAAGCCACCGCCGGGAGAGCGCCTGCGTGCAGCAGCCATCCTTTGTGGGGAGGAGAGACACGCACTACAGGAATGGCCGGCTATGCCGACGGCCCTTTGCCGTCGGCACAGCCCCTGATGCCGTCGGCACAGCCCTATGCCGACGGCCGCCGTCGGCACAGGGTCGTCGGCATAGGTGCCCGTAGGCACTGATCATCCGGCCGTCGGCATAGGTGAAAGCCGTCGGCATAGGCTGTGCCGACGGCCAAAAGAGACCGTCGGCACACAGTTCGTCGGCACAGGGAAGATGGGGCCCGCGGCAGCCGACCACGCTTGCAGCACCTATGCCGACGGCAATGCCGTCGGCACAGGTTGGACAGATGTCACAAAAAAAATCCCGGCCGGCCGTCCCTCGGTGGGGACGAGCTGGGAACGGGCTGGGGGCGGGCTGGCCCAACGCGACAAGGACGGCGGCATGCCCCGTTGTCCGACGCTGGGAGGACGGCGGCGCTGCTCCTGGCTCGTGGTTGCCGGCGCGACGAGGACGGGGAAGGCGAGGGCGCCGTCGAGGGATGGGGCGGCCGCGGCGGCAAGAAGCCCTGTGGACGGAGCAGTGGCTGGAGGCGGTCGAGGGCGCCGTGGTCGTCGCGGTTGATGCCACGGCTATGGATACAAGGAGGAGGAGGGGGAGAGGGACCTAAATGGGCAGCTGCAGGTAGGGGAGGTCATCGGCAGCAGCAGCAGGATGGGGACGGAGTCGTGGACGGCTGCAGCAACAGGACGGGGACGGAATCGTGGACGGCAGCAGCAGGTCGGGGTCGTGGGCGTGGACACCGAGCTCCATCTCCTTGTCTGGACCGGAGGATGGCGTCCATCTCGGAGCAGCGCAACTCTTCCCCTTGCTGCCTGCTAAATCGAGTCTTTTTTGGGCTGCAAAATCGAGTTGATGCGCAGATTTCAGTGGAAAGAAAATACAGAGGAGCTTGGATATCGATGGATTCGATCTGGAGCAAGATGAAAAGAAGAAGAAAAAATCGACCTTTGGATCCGGCCAGTCGTCGCGCCAAGACGCCGGCGCACGGCCAGTCGTCGAGCAGTGGCTGGAGGCGGTCGAGGGCGCCGTGGACATCGCGGTTGATGCGTCGTGGTCGTCGCGGTTGATGCGTCGTGGCCGTAGTCGAGGAAGCCGTGTCGTCGTCGACGGAGTAGTGGCTGGATGCGGTCGAGGGCGTCGTGGTCGTTGCGGTAGACTAGGCTCACGTCGCTGCCGTCGGGCAACACCGCGATGCACGCCGGCGTCGGCGCCGGCGAGCAAGCTGGCCGAGCCGTCCTGGTTCCGTCGTGTGGAGCGGTGAGGTCGCCATGGGTGGCGGTCGCGGGCGGGGCGGAGGGCGGCGACGCGGGAGACGGCGAGTACGTGGGAGACGGCGGCGACGACGCGGTCCTGCATGACTTCGACGGGGATGGGGAGCTCGAGGCCGACGAGCTCTGCCGGGGGACGGCCGCACGGCGGCGGGCGCAGGCGCCACAGGAGGAGACGGAGGCAGCTGCTCCATGGTTGCGCCCGGCCGAGCCACGGCCAGCTTTCCTGCAGGGGACGGATGAATGAAGAAGGAAGGAAGGAAGAAAGAAGGAAGAGCACGATGGGTGGTGGGGGATTCCATCGGGTGGATGGATAAGGTCAGAAAAAAGAGAAGAAGAAAAAATAAAAGGGAAAAAGAAAGGGGCCCTTGAGCCATGTCACCAATCGTCACCAATCCTTGGCAGGGAGCTGTCTGGGCCCTTGGATCTTAGAAAATCCAACGGTGGAGATCCCGATCCGTGGGACTCCAATTTGGACCAATAGAAACGCAAAGAATGGCTATAACTTGGTCAAAACCATTTTATGAAGGATTTTTTTGAAATATTTGTCAAAACTCAAGTTTATTATTTTTCCTAGCAACCAGTACACATAAAGGGACTGTACACCAAATGATTTCTTTTTAAAAGTATTTTTTCACTTTATTTGACTTTTTTGAAAAAATGGCCAAAATGGCCACCATGGTTATTCATTAAAAGGGGTCACATTTTTCAAAACCATCGACAGTTCTGTGATAAAATCACTATTTGGGTATCTCAAAATGATTTTTGTAAAAAAATCAGAGCAAATTATCACACACTTGTAGTTCAAATTTGACACACTTGTAGTTCAAAATGATTTGGGTACTTGCTTCACAAAACAGTCATATTTGACACTTAGAAAATGGAAAATCAATTTTTGGGTAGTTCGCCGAGTGTTGGCACTCGGCAAAGGTGGGTGTCCTTCACGGCTTCGTCGACCGGGCTGTCAGAACAAACATGGGTCCACGAGTTCGCCGAGTGGTGTTCTTCGCCGAGTGTTTTTGGCATTCTTCGCCGAGTGTCCCATCTTTGCCGAGTGTTTTTCTTGGATATACTAGGCAAAGTGTGTGTTCGCTGAGTGGTTTCCCCTTTGCCGAGTGTTTGGCGTGGATACACGGCAAATCACTTCTTCGCCGAGTGTCCCGTGTTTAGCACTAGGCAAAGCCCGTCTTCGCCGAGTGTCCCGCGTTTTAGCACTAGGCAAAGCCCATGACACCCGGCGAAGATGAATTTTCCAGTAGTGTATCTAGGTCATTTGACTCGAAACTTATACATGTTTATAGATGATAGACCTTTTTGTGAAGAAGTTTTTTGGAAACATTGTCAAAAATCATGTTTATCATTTTTTCTATCAACTAGTACACATAAAATGATTCCATGCCAAAGGATTTCATTTTTTGAGTATTTTTTCACTTTCTTTGATTTTTTTGAAAAACGGTCAAAATGACTGCCATGCATATTCATTGAAAGGAGTCTCATTTTTCAAAATTATCGACGTTTCTGTGATATAACCACTACTGGTGTAACTTAAAATGATTTAAAAAAAAATTAGAGCAAACTATTACACACTTGTAGTTCAAAATTGAATTAGTTTCGGAAAATAGGCATAAAGTCATTTAATTAGGCAAAATTAGATAGAAACCAACAAAATTCCTAATATTTCCAGATTATCCATCAAATATGGTCTAATTTGTGTGGAAATTAGATGGTTATCATTTTCCACCATATTTGTTGTACTTGTTTCACAAAAAATATCATTTTTGACAATTAAAAAATGAAAAATGATATTTATAAAACTAATTTGAAAAACTCAGTTCTGCAACATTGTTTGTCATAACAAGACACACCTATGTGTCAAATATGGCCACATTATCACAAACTATGGCACGGGGATGCTCATATATAGGTCATTTGACTCGAAACTTATACATGTTTATAGATGATAGACCTTTTTGTGAAGAAGTTTTTTGGAAACATTGTCAAAAATCATGTTTATCATTTTTTTTCTATCAACTAGTACACATAAAAGGATTCCATGCCAAAGGATTTCATTTTTTGAGTATTTTTCACTTTTTATTTATTTTTAAGTGCCAAAAACAACTTTTTAAACAAGAAAGTACCACAAATATGTTGCAAAAAGTCATATACATGAAAAAAAGATAAAATGGATGTCATATTTGGATTCCTCTATTTTTTCTAATCGATTTAGACATTTTATTTGTTAAATTTCAATTTATAGATTTAAAGATACGAATTATTCCATATTAGATGAAAAATAGGGAAAAAGAGCTATGCCTACGACTTACCTAGCCGTCGGCATAGCCCCTGTGCCAAATCTATGCCGACGGCATATCCTATGCCGACGGCTTTGTGGACGGGCTGGCCTCTTCGGGACCTATGCCGACGGCCCCGATAAAAAGCCGTCGGCACAGGGTTCGGCCGTCGGCATAGATCCCCATTCCTGTAGTGACGATGGTGCCCAGCAGCTCATCGGGTTGGTTGCTGATGAGATCGGGCCGGTTGCATGCTCCTTGGCCGCCGTCGGTTCGCTTCGCCATGTGCGTGTTGGTGTTGCCGCCGGGAGTACGTACGTGAACGTGATGGACCAGGCCTTTCGAGTATACAGTGCAGGGCTGTACGTCCGAGCTGCTTTCGAACTGACAAGACAATTTCGATTTTTTTAATTCGAATTTTTTGTAAAGAAAAATGGACAACGCTTTTTAAATCTGAACAAAAATCTATTTACACAATTTTCGAATTTGATTAGTTTTCTTATTTCATCAATTTTTGTATCTAAATAATTTGAAATATGAACAAATTTTGCATTTTTTTCATTTTTTGCATTCGAAACTTTCGAAATTTTGCCGTCGACAAATTGTTGTTCGTTGTTGTAGTGAATCCTCAATCTCATCGTTATCTGACCACTTTTGAACAAGCGGTTAAAAAGTAGTATCCACCAAAGACTAGTGATGGCCCTTTTAGCCGTGCATACGCGTCATGCATCCACAATTTCCTCACCTGACTGGCCAAAATGCAACTAGTTGGTTCGTTAATTGGTGGGCTGGCCATTGAGAAAACAAAAAATTAACTGAACCACACGTTTAATGAAAGACCATCTGTCTCGTAGACCCTCAAATTAGCACAGAAAGTTGCCTCCTTTCTGGTATGGAACAATTTTTTTTTTGAAAATTATCCCCCGTATATTAGGTCAGCAAGCCGCCTCTTTAAATCCCTGCCAGTCCCTTTCGGTACCCTGGTTAGGAAAAGAGTGCATCACCAACTTGCTGCCTTTAAACATTATAAGCACAGTTACAACGCCCGCTGGGGAACTCAGGCACCAACAGTCTTACAATCAAGCATGAGAGCATCCAACACGCAGGAAGGAGCTGCTCCATGCATCACACCACTCTCTCGCTTGCCTAGCTACGCCAGCCCATGGGCTACTCCATTGCTCACCCGAGTGATCTTGCTCAGCTTCACTTCTGGAATAATGTTCAGCAGTGCTTTCGCTTCCAGAAATAAGCTCCAATGACTAGAAAGGTCTCTGCCAGGGGAGGAGAGGACATCGATCACTCTGTCGCAATCAGACTCCAACACACCCGGCTGTTGGCTATGCGCTGCCAAGTATCGGATGCCCTCTAGTGCAGCGGTATGGAACAATTTGTATTCATCATACTAGGAAAAAGGCAGGAAATATCATACCGGTGGAGTATATATACAAACTTAATTACAGTGTGATTTGGACAACTTGTTCACTGATCACCAATGCACAAGTAAAGGTTAACTAATTAAACGTCCCAATCGAAAACAAAAATGGTGTGCACTACTGCTCAGAGAAAACAGTCTCATACCTCACACTACAGTGACAGCTCCCGGCCGGCTACGCATCCTAGACCTGACCCTATATAGTGTAGAGTTTTTTTTTTTGACAGGTATATAGCGTAGAGTTTGATTTATGGAATCTTAGCGCCTATTTTGAATCGAAAACGAACCGGCTTTCTCACATAAAAAATATAAAGTTAATATAAGCGAAAATATTCTTCCAAGTCACATCGTCGCACCACCGCCGCCGGCTTTCTCGAGGCCAGTTGTTGATCTGATCAGCCATGAAGAACAAAAACGGCCGCCGCAGAAGCACTGTAAGAGCATCTCCAACCGCAACCCCCAAACCCACCCCAAACGTCCGGGCGGAGAGCCCTGATAACCCACAAGTATAGGGGATCGCGTGTAGCCTTTTTGATAAGTAAGAGTGTCGAACCCAACGAGAAGCTAAAGGTAGGATAAGTATTCTCTCAATTTCTATCAACCACTGATACAACTCTACGCACACTAAACGTTTGCATTATCTAGAAAATAAAACTACGGTATCAATACGGGTATGAGAGGTAATTTTGCAAGATAATAAGTACAAGAAAGTAAATGTTAGTGCTGCAGCAATAAAATACACTAAGTAACCATATACTAACAGTACCATGAGTGTGGAAAAGTGGTGGTAATTGTGGTGGCTTTGTCCAAGATTAATTAGTGAAGGTACTTGGTTCATTGTCTTCGATGCAGTTTTCTATGTGGGAGAGGCTAAATATACATGCACTCCACTATTTGGGATTACAACTACTATATGATTGGATCGTTTAGCAAGCATCCGCAAATATTAACAATGCATTAAGGTTTCCCCAACCATAGCCTTAAGTTCAAGGTCCTCTTACTCCCATACGTGCAACTAATCGGTTCGCGTTCTCAGGTTTCTGTCACTCCGGCAGAACTTCCCCCGCTTCGTTACAAATACTACCAACCCTAGGGTGTTTGATCCATGCGCGCACAAATATAATGGACACCAAAGGACAGCACCATATAGACATACAACTCTAATGAACCTCATGCATTCAATTAAGCAATCAAAAGACAAATAAACTACGAAAACATGATGTAAATCATAGGATAAATATTATAGCATCAAACACCATGTTTACATAGGACGGTACAGAGGATTGTGGGAGGATGAACCACTGAATACAAGGAGTAGATGGTGATGGAGATGGCGGTGAATACGGCGGAGAGGGGCAGCGCAGCGGCGCAGGGCGGCGGCGGCGCCGGCGGTGCGGGGAACTCCTTTCCCCGCCGCCGGCAAGCTTGGAGAGCGCCGCCCCTTAGCCTCCCTCCTTCATGGCTTCTTGGGAGCCCTCCCCCATGGATCCCAAGCCCTCCCCCATGGAGATGAGATCCATGGGGGAGGCAAAAACGTGGCTTTTGGTGGCTGAAATTCGTGGGTGGAGGAGTCCTCCACGAATTAGGTTTCCTCCCTTTATATATCTTCTCGGATTTTCGTCACCCCCTTTTAGGGTTCCACCAAAACGGGCCTACAGGCCGCGTCCGAACTCCGATTGGGCTGATTTCGGTCTTAAAATCTTCGTATGGAAAATTGTGACAACTTTCGTAAGAGCCAGGTCTCCATTTGACGTCATCTTTGAGGGTCAAACTGGCAAACTTCGAAAAAAATTCTCAGAAAGATTTCAGGAAAGTTCCAATTCGACTCCAACAAGGTTTCCTCTTGTATTCTTGATAATTTCTACACATCAAATAGTAAAACAATAACATTGTGCACTTTTGCAACTATTAGTAGGTTAGTCCAAATAAATAATAAACTTAATATAAAAACAAGTTCTAAAAGCATAAAAATGGCATGAAACAATCAAAAATTATAGATACGTTTTGGACGTATCAACATCCCCAAGCTTAATTCCTGCTCGTCCTCGAGTAGGTAAATGATAACAAAATATTTTTTGATTGTAAATGCTATGATCAGGTCTTTAACAATTGCATGATGTATGGATAATAAAACTTAGCAATCATGTTTCCTAATGAAAAGTATCAACGAACTAAGAGCTTATAACATGAAATTTATAAACATCAACAAGATTGTAATGACCATAATAAAGCATGATAGAGTGGTATCTCGCTTGCCCTTAATTGTGGAGCAAAACATAAATGCCAAGGCACCTCTGAAGTTCAAGTGAAGACTAGATATAGAGATATCAAAGATAAAAGCATCATGGTTAAACCTCAATTAATCGTATTCTGGGACAAGCACATTACACTAAGAACGACAGCTATGCTCTCGAAGAAGTGCTCAAAGAAAGGATGGTGACTCAACATAAAAATAAAAGATTGGCCCTTCGCAGAGGGAAGCAGGGATTAACACGTGCTAGAGCGTTTTGTTTTAAAAACAGAGGTAAAAATGTTTTGAGATGTGTTTGTTAATTGTCAACGAATGGTAGCGGGTGAGAACAGTATTCTACCTGTCAAACGGACTTTTAAGAGCGGCTCCCATGAAGGACGTTATTTCTACCAGCAAGGCAGATCATCCCTCTTTCTCTTTGGTTTACACACATTCGGGTATTTCACTGTTTGTCATTGCTTACTGATGAATCAGGGCAAAAGTGTGAAAAGAATTAATTGGTTAAAGTTGTAATTAATTGGGACTGGGCACCCCGTTGCCAGCTCTTTTTGCAAGTTATTGGATAAGCGGTTGTATATGCCACTAGTCCAGGTGTAAAAGTCCATTTGACAAATAGAATAAAGAATAACCACACTAATTCCTCATGAGCTAGTAAACATTGACACAAAAAGAGAAATATTTTGAAGGTTTTAAAGGTAGCACATGCAAATTTACTTGGAATGGCTTGAAATACCATGCATAGGAATTTTTTGGTGGACTCTTTGTGACAACTTTGTTTTAAGGATTTGGATGCACGAGCAGCATTCCCGCTCAGTACAAGTGAAGGCTAGCAATAGACTGGGAAGCGACAACCAAGAGAGAGATAACGGTCATAATCGTGCTTGCGACAAAATAAAATTAACAGAGGCATAAAATGATACTAAAACTCTGAGGCAAAATAGATCATCAAGGCTTAATTGACTTTTATTTTTCAGTCATAACATGTGTGAGCATGTGCCAAATCGATTCAAGTGAATTATTCAGAGGAGGATACCACAATACCATACCATCTTATGAACAGGACAATGCATGTTGATATCAAAATTACAAGTTGAAAGCAATTGCTGAAACTTAATTATCCTTTGTGTTGCTTCAATGCCTTTTACTTTGAATCTATTGCTTTATGAGTTACCTCTTATGCAAAACTTTTTGATGCTTGTCTTGAAAGTACTATTCATGAAAAGTTTTTGCTTATATGATTCATTGTTTATTCTTTATCTATTTGTTAGCAAACTATAGATCATTGCTTTGAGTCACTTCATTCATGACATGAGCCTTGCAATATATTGATCAAGATTGTGTGAAAGCATGTCTCCTCAGAAATTATTTGTTGTTATCGTTTTACCTACTCGAGGACGAGTAGAACTAAGCTTGGGGATGCTTGATACGTCTCCAACGTATCCATAATTTCTGCTATTCCATGCTTATATTATACCATTTGCTACATGTTTTATATACACTTCGTATCACTTTTATGCATTTTCTGGGACTAACCTATTAACAAGATGCCACAGTGCCAGTTCCCTGTTTTCTGCTGTTTTTGGTTTCAGAAAGTTACTTCTGGAAATATTCTCGGAATTGCACGAAACAAAAGGCCTGGTCCCTATTTTTCCAGCACGTACACGGAGTCCGAAGAGAGACGAAGACTCGCCACGAGGTGGCCAAACCACCTGGCGGCGCGGCAGTGGGCCCAGCCGCGCCTGCCTGTGGTTTGGGCCCCTCGGGGGTCCGCCGACATCGCCCCTTCGCCTATTTATTCCCCGAGACGTGAAAACCCTAAAACACCGAGCCTTTCATCCAGAACATATTCGCTGCCGCCGTCGTCGTCAAACCTAACTCGGGGGGTTCTGAAGCTCTTCCCGGCACCCTGCCGGAGAGGGAAATCATCACCGGAGGGCTCTACATCGCCATGCCCGCCTCCGGAGTGATGCGTGAGTAGTTCATCCTTGGACTATGGGTCCATAGCAGTAGCTAGATGGTTGTCTTCTCCACTTGTGCCATCATGTTTAGATCTTGTGAGCTGCCTATCATGATCAAGATCATCTTATTGTAATGCTACATGTTGTGTTTGCTGGGATCTGACTTATATTGATACCTATGTGGAGCTGAATATTATATTATCATGTCTATGTCATTTGTGATCTTGCATGCTCTCCGTTACTTGTTGAAGCCTTGGCCAAGTGAATACTTGTGACTCCAAGAGGGGGTATTTATGCATGATAGTTGGGTTCAACCTCTATTTAACCTGGGATAGTGACAGCAAGTTCTAAGGTTGTAGATGTGTTGTTGCCACTAGGGGTAAAACAGCAATGCTTTATTCAAGGATGAATGTATTGTTTACATTACGCACATTACTTAATGCAATTGTCTGTTGCTTGCAACTTAATACTGGAAGGGGTACGGATGTTAACCGGAAAGTGGACTATTTAGGCATAGATGCATGCTGGATAGCGGTCTATGTACTTTGTCGTAATGCCCAAATGAATCTTATAGTAGACACCACAACTCACACATGCATGTTATATGCACTTATCAATTGTCAATTGCCCAGCTGTAATTTGTTTACCCAGCATGTTAGTTATCTTATTGGAGAGACACCACTAGTGAACTGTGGACCCCGGTCCATTCTTTTACATCTGAAATACAATCTACTGCAATCATTGTTCTCTACTGTTTTATGCAAACAAACATCATCTTCCATTCGATACGTTTAACCCTTTGTTTTCAGCAAGCCGGTGAGATTGACAACCTCACTGTTAAGTTGGGGCAAAGTAATTTGATTGTGTTGTGCAGGTTCCACGTTGGCACCGGAATCCCTGGTGTTGCGCCGCACTACACTCCTTCACCAACACCTTCGAAGCAAACCTCGTTTTCCTACTGGTTCGATTAAACCTTGGTTTCATACTGAGGGAAAACTTGCTGCTGCACTCATCATACCTTCCTCTTGGGGTTCCCAACTGACGTGTGACGTACAAGCATTGTTTCTGGCACTATTGCCGGGAGATATTCCCTCGTCAACTTAGAGCCACCAACACGTTTTCTGGCGCCGTTGCCGGGGAGATATTCCCTCGTCAACTAGAGCCACCAACACGTTTTCTGGCGCCGTTGCCGGGGAAAACCGAATTGCTTCTGCAAGGGGAGTCTCTCACACCCAATCTCTTTACTTTGTTATTTGTCTTGCTTAGTTTATTTTTATTTAGTCTTGTTTGCTCTCTTTATCAAAAACACAAAAAAATTAGTTACTTGTTTAATTCAGTTTGATTTTGTTTTTCAAAATGAATGCTCCTGAAGTTGAAGTTCGTTCTTTTAGGCAACTAGGAGGTGAAAATTTGAAAGATGCTTGGTATAGAATTAGTGATGCTCATCATAGATGTACTAAGAAACACTCTACCACTATCCTCCTTAGGAACTTTTATGTTGGTATCTCTAGTTGGTATAGGTATGTTCTAGACACTCTTACAGGTGGAAATTTCTTGGGTACTCCTGCTTTAGAAGCCTGTAATATTATTGAAAGTTTGGTAGGAACACCACCCACTAAAGATATTAAAATTGAGATCACCTTGGAGGATGTTATAAATAAGTTAGACTCTATGGAGAATTTTTTCCAAATTTTCTTGATTGTATTGGTAAGACTAATGAATCAATAGCCACCATCAATGAAAGAATCACTGTTCTTGAGGATAATAATATCCATGACACCCAAAATCATAGAATTGATGAGTTAGAGGAAGCTATTGAAACCTTAAGTTCAACCTTTACTTCTCTTAAGTCTAAAAAGGAGAAAGTTTATGTGGGTAGAGAGCAAAAGTTTATGTATGTTCCTAAAGTGCCAAAACCAAAGACTCATTATGAGCTTAAAATTGATAAAACTTTTAGTACGGTTAAAGGTAATGAAACACCTCCAGGAACATCTAAGATACCCATTGTTACAAGCTGTGTGTTGGAAGAAGCTTTTGATGATTTGAATGATTTGCCACTTGACAACACTTGATTTTCACTTTCTGCGCCTAGCTGAAAGGCGTTAAAGAAAAGCGCTTATGGGAGACAACCCATCGTTTTTATTTGCTGTTATTTTTGTTTTCTTTGAGTCAAGGAGTTTTGTTACTTCTGTAGCAACTCCTTTGTATCTTTATTTTATCGCAATGTTGTGCCAAGTAAAGTTCTATATTGAAAGTTGATGCAAGATTTGGATTTCTGCGCAGTGACAGATTTTTAGCTGTCACGGATTTGAGCTTATCTCCCTGTAGAAAATTCAAAAAATTCTGAAAAATCACGCATATTCCTGAGATATGTACGCAACTTTCATTATTTTAGGCCAGATCCATCTGAGCAACTTAAGTGCCTCGAAAAAATTCGTCATTCCAGACTGTTCTGTTTTTGACAGATTCTGCCTTTTGTTTTGCATTCGCTCTTTTACTGTGTTTGTGTGGATTTCTTTGCTCCACAAAGCATTGGTGGCTGTAGCTAATGTCCAGAAGCTTTGGGATTGATTGTATCATTACAGAATATGAGAATTTTTGATTATGCACTAACCCTCTAATGAGAACTGTCTTGAGTTTGGTGTGAAGGAAGTTTTCAAGGATCAAGCGAGAAGGGTGATATTATGTGATCAAGAAGAGTGAAAAGCCTAAGCTTGGGGATGCCCCCGTGGTTCATCCCAACCATATTCAGAGAGACTCAAGCGTCTAAGCTTGGGGATGCCCAAGGCATCCCCTTCTTCATCAACAAACTTATCAGGTCATCTCTAGTGAAACTATATTTTAATTCTTTCACATCTTATGCGCTTTACTTGGAGCGTCTGTGTGTTTTATTTTTGTTTTTGTTTGAATAAATTCGGATCCTAGCAATCCTTGTGTGGGAGAGAGACACGCTCCGCTTTTTCATGTGAATACTCATGTTCTTCACTTATATTTGTTGAGTATTCTTAACTAGCTACTGCAGTGCTTTTAGCTCCTGTTTTTCATGCATCTCTTCGAGCTGTTAGCACTTGTTTATAAATACTCTCTTGCTGCATTATATTATCATTTGGAGAGTTTATGTTTAAATAAATTGATTGGTGTTTGTTTGGAAGAAAGAAAATGCTACATGTAGTAGTTGGTATTGGAAAAGACATATGCATTCTTGTAGATCATTGTCTTGTTTGATTTGATGCTTTGCAATTGTTTTGAGCTCTCAAGTAGATCATGTTTAAGCTCTTGCATCATGTAGTTAAAGCCTAGTAGTGGAGAACTACCGTAGAGCTTGTTGAGACTTGGGATGCATATTTGTTCTCTCTAAGGTCTAGATATTTTCTGGTAAAATGTTTGAGCAACAAGGAAGACAGTGTAGAGTCTTATAATACTTGCAATATGTTTTTATGTGATTCTTGCTGTACCGGTTTATACTTGTGTTTGCTTCAAACAACCTTGCTAGCCTAAACTCTGTACTGAGAGGGAATGCTTCTCGTGCATCCAAAACTTGAGCCAAAACCCATGCCATTTGTGTCCACCATACCTACCTACTATGTGGTATTTCCTGCCATTCCAAGTAAATATTTCATGTGCTACCTTTAAACTATTCAAAACTTTATTACTCCTTATTTGTGTCAATGTTTTATAGCTCATGAGGAAGTATGTGGTGTTTTATCTTTCAATCTTGTCATTTACTTCTGACAGACTTTCACCAATGGACTAGTGGCATATACATCCGCTTATCCAATAATTTGCAAAAAGAGCTGGCAACGGGGTGCCCAGCCCCAATTAATTACAACTTTCATTAATAATTCTCTTCACATGTTTTGCCCTGATTTATCAGTAAGCAACTTAATTTGCAAATAGACACTCCTCCATGGTATGTGAATGTTGGAAGGCACCCGAGGATTCGGTTAGCCATGGCTTGTGTAAGCAAAAGGTTGGGAGGAGTGTCATCTATAAAGAAACTAAAATACATGTGTAAACAAAAGAGAAGAGGGATGATCTACCTTGCTGGTAGAGATAACGTCCTTCATGGGAGCCGCTCTTGAAAGTCTGGTTGACAAGGGGGTTAGAGTGCCCACTACCATTCGTTGACAACAACAAACACCTCTCAAATACTTATTTTGTGCTCTCTATATGCTTTCGAAAACTTAAAAAGCTCTAGCACATGATTTAATCCCTGCTTCCCTCTGCGAAGGGCCTATCTTTTACTTTATGTTGAGTCAGTTTACCTACTCCTTTCTATCTTAGAAGCAAACACTTGTGTCAACTTTGTGTGCATTGATTCTTACATGTTTACTTATTGCACTTGTTATATTGCTTTATGTTGACAACTATCCATGAGATATACATGTTACAAGTTGAAAGCAAATGCTGAAACTTAATCATCCTTTGTGTTGCTTCAATGCCTTTTACTTTGAATCTATTGCTTTATGAGTTACCTCTTATGCAAAACTTTTTGATGCTTGTCTTGAAAGTACTATTCATGAAAAGTTTTTGCTTATATGATTCATTGTTTACTCTTTATCTATTTGTTAGCAAACTATAGACCATTGCTTTGAGTCACTTCATTCATGACATGAGCCTTGCAATATATTGATCAAGATTGTGTGAAAGCATGTCTCCTCAGAAATTATTTGTTGTTATCGTTTTACCTACTCGAGGACGAGTAGAACTAAGCTTGGGGATGCTTGATACGTCTCCAACGTATCCATAATTTCTGCTGTTCCATGCTTATATTATACCATTTGCTACATGTTTTATATACACTTCATATCACTTTTATGCATTTTCTGGGACTAACCTATTAACAAGATGCCACAGTGCCAGTTCCCTGTTTTCTGCTGTTTTTGGTTTCAGAAAAGTACTTCTGCGAATATTCTCGGAATTGCACGAAACAAAAGGCCAAGTCCCTATTTTTCCAACACGTACACGGAGTCCGAAGGAGAGACGAAGAGCCACGAGGTGGCCAAACCACCTGGCGGCGCGGCCCCCTTCTGCCGCGCCAGCTGGTGAGGGGCCCCTCGGGCTCCACCGACGTTGCCCCTTCGCCTATTTATTCCCCGAGGCGTAAACCCTAAAAGACGAATTCATTTCCAGAAGAGTTCCGCAGCGCCGCCGCCATCGACGACAAGTTTCGGGGGACAGAAGTCTCTGTTCCGGCACGCTGCCGGGACGGGGAATTGCCCCCGGAGTCATCTCCATCGACACCACCACCATCTTCATCGCCGCTGCTGACTCCCATGATGAGGAGGGAGTAGTTCTCCCCCGAGGCTGAGGGCTCTACCGGTAGCTATGTGGTTCATCTCTCTCTCCCATGGTGTGATCTTTATGTGATCATGTGTATTGCTAGTATCGCTGAATACATTAATAATGTTTATGCTACTCAAGTGATTTTGTCTAGTTTCTGGAGTCATTGTGACAACACGGTATCAAGGTGACAGTGTGGGTACTTGTGTGACTCTATGAATAATTTAGACATTTATCATGGCTTATTCTTGGGAATTGTGGTGTTTGTTTACTCAGACTTTGAGGTGTGCTCTTGCAGCCCTACGCATAGTACTCTTGCTTCATCAAGAAGGAGAATAATCCCGAGTAGTATTTACTTGTGTTCAGTTGTGCTAATCTAGTTGAATATGTAGATGTTACTCTTTATCTATTATGCACTCCAGAGGTTACTTTAATATGAACTCCGGTACTCTCCACGGTGTAAAGGTGACAGTGTGTGCACCGTGTGTGACTCCTTTATGACGTTGTGGCGCTTGTTTACTCCGGCTTGAGGTGTGCTTTTGTAGCCCTACACAATGAATGGTGTTTGTTATCCAACAAGAGAGTGTTTAAGAGTAGCTTTTACTTATTCAGTTATGAGATCATTGTTGAGAGTGTCCACTAGTGAAAGTATGATCCCTAGGCCTTGTTTCTAAGCATTGAAACACCGTTTACAACAAGTTCTGCTACATGTTTGCTTGCTGCCATTTTATTCCAGATTGCAATTACTTATAATCATCCATATTACTTGTATTTCACTATCTCTTCGCCGAACTAGTGCACCTATACATCTGACAAGTGTATTAGGTGTGTTGGGGACACAAGAGACTTCTTGTATCTTAATTGCAGGGTTGCTTGAGAGGGATAACTTTGAACTCTACCTCCCTGAGTTCGATAAACCTTGGGTGATTCACTTAAGGGAAACTTGCTGCTGTTCTACAAACCTCTGCTCTTGGAGGCCCAACACTGTCTACAAGAATAGAATCACACGTAGACATCATTTTTCTCCACCATGCCTCGCCGCCTCCCCACCCTCTTCGCCAAGATGACGGCGGACAAGTTGAGGCAGCAGGCCCAAATCCGAGCTCAGGCGGAGGCGGATGCGGCGGCGGAGGCGGCTTCGGAGTCGTCGAGCGTCGGATACATCATGGTCCCCAACGATGCCGACATCGTCGAGCTCACCGGCTCGGAGTACATCCGGAATGCGGATGAGGCGATGCGCGTCCGCGCTGAGGCGGAGCATGAAGCCCGACGCGCCCGCGCGGAGGCGGCGGTCGAAGCGCAGGCGGCGGCCGTGGCGGCCGAAGCGCTTCACAGCCGGGCGGAGGCGGCGGCCGAAGCGGATCGCGCCCGGGTGCGCGCTGCGACGGAGCGGTGGAGAGCTCAAGCGGAGGCAGAAGAGGGCCGGATCCGCGAGGAGGCGCAGTGCAACGACGAGGCGGCGGAGCACCGTGCGGCGGAGGCGGCGGACCGCCTCTTCATGAGGCAGATGAGGAACCGCTCCGGGTTCCTCGACAAGCAGATCGAGGCGGAGGCGGCGATTCGTGAAGGCCGCCCTTACGCCGGGGCCTCCTCCTCGTCTTCATTCGGGCTCTTCTCCGACTCCGAGCAGGGTTCTTGCCCGGCTCCGACCGCCAGTGCGGAACGGGGCGGCTCCGCCGGCGCAGCGGCAACGGTCATCGTCCTCTCGATGACGAGTAGGGAGATAGGACAACCGGAAGTAGCAAGGCGGCTGCAAGTCCCCATTCTAGTGTAGCAAATGCGGACGTTGCATCCCTTTGTAGTAATTTGGCAACTAGAAAAGAGGTGTGTGGTTGTAGAAGCATGTTTTTAGGGGTTGTCCGGTCACCCTCCGCGGACGCGTCCGGATGCGTCCGGGCGCAGTATGTGGTCCGATTTTGGGGGGTGCGGTTGGAGATGCTCTAAGCGCTGCTTCTTTAATCTGTTCCCGCTTCTGTCCTTATTAAAGTGCCACTTCCGTCCGACTCAGTGGTAAGCACCGGTTCCTTGATGTTCACAGGAAGCGAAAGATCAAATCAATGAGGCCAGTTGTTCATCCGGATCAGCCATAAAGTACAAGTACGGTCGCCGCTGGCTCATTGTAAGTCTGGGTTCCTTCTTTTACTCCTTCTCGATCGTGTACAGATTGGTCCACAAAGTTTCTGATTTGCTTTTGTTTTCTGCTGCTGAATCTGATGCAGAAACTAGCTCGTCAAAGAGCCACCGCCGCAGACGCTGCCGACAGGCTCAGCAAGCTGCCCCATGACCTCTTGCTCAACATCCTGGAGAGGGTGGACACACTCGATGCTATAAGGACCTGTATCCTCTCCAAGCGGCTGCTGAAGCTCCCCGGCATGCTTTCAAACTTGTCCATCGGTGTTACTTCCATCTCGGATCACCACAAACGACCTCATGAATTCGGCATCAGCGACGTGCTCAGAATCAGCCGCTCCATCGCTGACATAACGAACAATATCCTGAGCACCAGGAGCCCGGAAATCACCATCAGCAAACTCAAAATCAGATTGGTCTTGACGGATCACGATGCTGTCTCCATCGAAGCTCTGTTGCCCACGCCATGGCAACACAGAAAATCGACACGACCGAGTTTGAGATTGTAACGAAGAAGGGTTATGTCGACTGCTCTACTGACGATCTCCTCCACTTTGCAAGCCTGTTCAATGCTCTCCTCCGTGCTTGTCCAGATGCATTTGCTAACGTCACGCGCCTTTGGCTGCGCAATCTGAGGTTTGATGAAGTGGGCATCCCTGACCTCCTCACCGCTTGCAAGCGCTTGGAGTGTTTGCATTTAACCAACTGCGACTCGGGGATCAGTTCCGTGGTGCGACTCGAACATGCCCAGCTTGTTGAGCTTGAGGTTCACGCTGGAAATTTTGAGAGAATTGAGCTGATATGTCTCCCTAAACTGCAACGGGTGAGCTATAATAATTGGTTCTGTCATGAAGATCCGTTGCATTTTGGTTTTGTACCACAGCTTTCGAAGCTAAGTATTGCTAAACTTGGCGTCCGCTGGGAAAAGACTCTTGAGCTTAGTCAGCTCCTTGCTAATGTTCCTACCATCCGGGATATGCATCTGGATTTTGAATGTGAGAAGGTACTCATTACTCGTTTGAATCATGTCTGTCCATTACCACTCTACGATTGTTTATATGTTACTAAAATTGATCTTTCCTGCCACTTGAGAATGTAACTTATATGCAACTTCCACTCAGTTTTTAATTTGTAATATTTTTCTATACCAGATCTGGGTTCGACCAGAAAGCCCAAAGCTGCTCACTCCTGTCTTCAGGAAATTACAGCAAGTGAATCTGGAGAACATTCCAGAAGGATGTGATTTTTCTTGGACAATGTTTTTCGTGGAAGCCGCACCCTTCCTAAAAGAGATGTGCATCACAATATGGGATCATTGGTGCATAATGGCAACAGACCAAGAGTTTCGGAAGACACGTGCTTACTGTGAAAAGGCAGAAGTGGAGTGGAAACCATCTGCCCCTGGTCTCAAGCACAAGAATCTGGTTAAGCTCACCATCTATGGCTTCCAACCAGAGGACTACTTCGTGCGATACATCAGGCGTGTCGCGGAAGTGCGGTTAATATGACAGAGATATCTCTGCACGACAGGAAGGTGTGTTGACGCGGTGGTGACTTGGATCCCAAGATCAAGGTTTGTCTCCAGATATCCACGGACCGCCGAGGAGAGGAAGCGGACATTGAGGAGTTGGGTTTGGCTTCGCCTTCTGTGGTTCATTTCCGCTCCTAATTCAGAAAATGAGATGCAGTCTGGGAGCATATGTCCTGTCATGTTTTAGTTTGGAGGAGTGCATGAAATCCATAACTACTGTGTCTTTAGTTACTCTTGCTTTCCCTTTATGTCAAATAATGCATTATGAATTGTGTCCTGCACTAGAGGTTAAAACCAAATGCTTGATGCACTGCAATGAGTTGTGCTCTGATATAGTTCCATTCTATACAGGAGTAAAAATATGCATGATGAGATTGTAATTATACAGCAGCTTTTGTGGTATGGTGAGTACAATGTGACTCCTTGCTGACATCAGAGGTTCTGCATTTAGTACTCTCTCACTTAGCCTTCTGAACATGTTATTTGTTGGAGCTGAAACCTTTCAGGATTTAGTTTGTCCTACCTTTCAAAACGGTTTGTACATGTCCACCAGTGTAATACCTGAAGAGCACAAGGTGGCGGGATGGCTGGCGGCGGGGGGAATGCCATCGGCTTTGTCCTCGGATGAGTTCTTGATTTAGGCGATGGAAGGACGTTGCAAGAAGGTTCCATGAACAGCAGCCGGAAAGGTGTCATTAGGGGAGGACCTACGTAGGGTTGAGTGCACTCAGTTTTGAAATTTCAGTGTATTTTGTTTATATTGGAAGCAAAAAATCACAAAAAATATATTTTATACTACAAATTGCCCCCACTCATCCGATTTGCCCCCACTGAAGTTTTCTTCTAGGTCCGCCAGTGGGTGAGTCTGATCAGATTCTAACGTCTGAATTCTGAACAACAGCTTGCCGAATCTTCTGTTGGACTCAAGTCAATTAATTCGTGTCCGTGTCTTACATTAGTTCGGATCGAACTTGTTCCCAAAACTAGTTCCGATTGAGTGCTAGTTCAAGTCCTCGCAAGCTGATTCCTGTATTGTACGAGGAACAAGGAGAGCTTACTTGCTCTGCGTTCAGAGGAAGAAGAGGCGCAACCGCCGCTTGAAGGCGTCTTTTGCTTTCCCTCCGAGATGCTCAGCCGGAGGGCAGACGGGTCGAGCCAGCCGATCCAGCCGGCTAAGCTGCTCTCACGTGTCAGCCTCGGATTCGCCAGCCAATCCAGCCGTCTCAGTGGCTGATGTGCAAGCGGAGCCGAGACGGGCCGTCCGGGCGAGTCGATCCAGCCGGTGAGCAGAGACCGGATCCACGTGGGCCGAGAGCCCAGCCTCCGGTACCGGACTGGATCCAGGCGGGCCGAAAGCCCGGCCTCCGGTACCGGACTGGATCTCCAGCCGTGCATAGGCCGGATCCATGGGCCTGCTCGCTATTCGAGCGCGGATCTGACGACACGTCGCTTATAAGCCTCAGCGTCTGGCGATGCGGATCCCAGAAATATTTATACTAAACTTTAATACATGTATATATATATATTAGCCCTAAAACTAAAGTAATACATGTTTTGTGTCCTTTACAACACAATACTAGTTTCGAATATCCATAGTGACGCTCTTTGTTATACATTTTAATTAATGCCCATCATTGAAAAATGTGCCCACCATGCTAAATTTAAACTATGTGTAGTAGAAGAATTTTTTATTTTCTTTTAAAGAATGTGTTCTATGTTATACATTTTAACTCATATCATTGAAAAATGTGCACAACATGCTAACTTTAGAACGTTTATTGTATATAAAGTTTTATGGAGTACCACTTTTTAGACCGGGTATGACTCAACAACACAAAAAACTTGATGTCATGTCTCAGAGATATATGTGTTGCGTTTGTGTATTTTCTTATTAATTTTAATACCTAGGAAAATATTGGTAAAGGGAACGGTTCAACAAATATATCTTAATAGCAGATTCTAGTAGGATAATACCCGATTCTGGAGGAGGCGATTTGGGTAGTGGGTCTATATGCACCCATTAGGTAATTTTTTTTGTTTTTTTCAGAATGTCAACAAATTCAAGAAAAAATCCGGATGTACATTACAGCGTGATGTGTTAGCACAAAAATTTTCACGGTGAAAAAACTTTTTTAGCAACCTGTACAAAAAAGACAAAATTCTGACACGTATATATACATTTTGGTATGTCCGAATTTGTCTTTTTTGCACAGGTTGCAAAAAAATCTTTTTGTTCGCGTAACTTTTTGTGCTGACTTGAAATGTGTTGGACTACATGCAAAAATTTTGGTTTGAATTTTTTGACATTTGGAAAATTGTTTTTTGGGTAGTGGGTGCATCTGCACCCACCACCCGTTTTGAATATCCGATTCTAGTATATGATTATGTATGCAAATATGCAAAATAGTGGGGTGCCATGGGGGTAGTGGTGCATAGGGTTCCTACCGTTGGATACACTATAGGGAGCACAAGAGTGTGTCCAATGCAAATGGTAGAATGTGACGCCGTCACAAAGAGAGCACGAAAATCATCTGCATGTGGCTCATTCTCTCTCCTATCAATAGGCTCTAAACATTTTCACATCACATGGAGTGGTTTTGTTGCATGGTGTATGTGGCTCTTTCTCTCTCATATCCATAGCCTCCTGTCAGTCAGTTCGGTCTCGGAGCAAATCCTTGATGTCTCGGAGCAAATCGCCTCCGCTGCCTGCTCCACGCCGCCACCCTCATCACCAGAAGTAACTTGAACTGGACCAACAAAAAACTTACCCATGGCCAACAAAATCCCACGGTTAGTTGCGATATATGCTCCTCATAAAAAGGTTATATACAAGTATACTTGCTTACACCTAATCATATAGACTAGAAACCGCTATCCAGATATATTTGTTGACTCGTGCCCTTTTCACACACTTACGAATATAGTATAATTCATGCAAGTATCGTAAATTAATCTCCGAGTCATGGTATCGTGTTCGATTTGTTTGTAAAATCCTACTTGATATAGTAGTTAACAAATTTTCTTTTACTATATACAATTTAAATTTAATATGGTGCACACATTTTTAGTGAAAGACGTTAAAATGTCTAAAAAAGAGCACCACATGTAATATTTAAATATTATTGTGGTGTTAAGTACAAATATATTGTACAAACAAAATTACCTATAATATGTAAAAAATCTAATATACAATTACCTATATATGTATAAAAGTCTAATATAAATTACCGGCGAGGCCGAGTTGTGGGCCTTTGAATCCGGTATGGACAGACTGAGCGCCCGAGCATTAAGCGTCAAATGTCATACATGTGTGTTTTCCGTTGCCTTAGAACTATGCTCCAGACCACCGGTTGCTTGCCTTAGATGTGTGCTTTCCGTTGAAGTTGGGAAAGTCGCCAGTATTACCTACCCCCAGCCGGCTGGTAAGATCATCTCCACAAAATTATCAATTCTTGATCACATGTATGTAGTGTATTCTGATCACATGTTGTGCGCTGCTTACATTCTGTTCTTGTGCTCTCGCAGATGGTGAGTTCACTGTGTCTCCGATCCAAAGGGTGCCAAGGCTCACCGCCCGCAAGATAAAGAATCGCTCTTATCGCAAGAAGAGGACCAAACGCCGCGCTGCCAGTAGCCGTGCCAACGCTGAGAAGAGCGGGTAGAGGATGGTTTCCTGTCTCAAGTGATGCAAACTACTGTTTTGATATCTTTTCTGCGGCTTGTATCATTATATTTCTGGTACCGTATGTATAAGCTGTAAGCTTGGATGATAAGTTTTGAAACCTTCTGAGATGCATTGTGTGATCCTTCTGAGATGTTTTGAAACCTTCTGAGATGCAAAGTAGAATGTGGTCTCTGTTGATGAGTGTCGCTGTTTGTTCACCAATGCTTTCGGTTGACAATCCTTGGAAATGCAAACCTTCTGAGATGCATCCATATCTTTTCTGCGGTTTAATGTTGATGTTCTAAGTTGATGAGTGTCGCTGTTTGTTCGCCAATGTTTAACTGCGTGTGTGCTGGAGCGTGAGATTGCTTATCACTTGCTTGCGGCATTGACGGTGAACTAGTTTACAATTTCTGTAGTGACGGCCAACACTTGTGATTGTGGACTTTGACTGAAAAAAACTCTTGTTAAGGAAACCATTTTTCAAGCACTAAGGTTATGCCGTGAATGTTGTGAATTATTTGCCTTTCATCAACAACGTTTCAGTGAGGAATAGCCTAGCTGTCATATCCTCACTAGCTGCAACATCTATGATACTGGATCAAGTATTAGTTTGTTGGCTTCAATATCTAGTTGAGAGGACATACAATGCTTCAAACTTCATGTAGTGAAAAAGACACATTACAAAATTCAAAGATAAATGTTGTTTGCCTATTTACTGCTTTCCCATGTCTGAAGGCATGGAGTAGTTCGTTTGAGCTAGTCGACAGGTCATACACAGCTTCAGACTTCATGTAGTGAACAAGGCACGTTACAAAATACAAGATGAACTGTTGTTTGACAATTTATTTTCTTATCCGAATTCCCGGTACATCCTTTAATCCCATCTTCATCGCAGTTTTCCTATACAGCGACGGAGGCTTTTCCATGCCTATACATACGCAGAACCTACTGGCCAGGTCAGCGAGCATGGCCTTGTCTCTTCCTACATCAGCTATAGAGTTATAGTAACCGAGCCATGCGTGATACGTGGCTTCCTTGATGCTCATGTCGACAATTTTGATCGAGTCATCAACCTGCATGGCAAGAAATGAAGCATATGTATGTATGCATGTCCAGGACAAAACCGAATATAGAATAAGTACAAGTAAACTGGGTCAGACCCATGGTTCAGGAAAGCGTTAAGCGTATGCGATGCGCTGGCCTTCAAACTAGCGCTTTATGCGATTTAAGCGTGCTTAAGCGTACGCTTTTTAACGCTTTTTCGCTTAAGCGTACGCTTTCAGCGAGGCGCTGACCCAACGCTTCGCGCTTATGCGCGCATAAGCGTACGATTTTTAGCGCTTTTTGGAACCATGGTCAGACCTTCTGTTTCATCTCCTGATCGATATGTGGCACAGGGGCCTTCTCTACTGGAAGATCATGTATCTCCTTCAAGAAATACTCTTCTCATGGCGCAATCAACAGGACTCCTTTCCCGGATTTACCTTCTCTTCCAGTCCTCCCAAGACGATGGATATAGTGCTCTCTACCAGGAGGAACACCAACCTAAACAATCATGGTGTGCAGTTAGGGAAGCAGTTGCTTTAGTTAAACCCATGCATAGTTAACGACATTGAAGAGATACATGCCAATCCAGCAGTTTCTTTAGTTTAGGCAGATAAGTAATAAGTTGATACTCTACAGTAATGTTCTCGACTGTACTAGCGATCAAAAGGAAAAAGAAATTCGACCTGAATCACTAGGGTGACATCTGCATAGTTCACCCCTCGTGTCGAAACATCTGATGTTACCAGAATCAGGCGACTGGAATCTCGGAACTCTTCAGATACGTGTTCTATAAAGCAGGCTTCCTTGAATGTATTTCTCTGACATTCAGCTTCAAATCTCGGAGCATTATGTACATAAATTCAGTCACCATGGCAGTTGTGCATAAAACAATGACCTGGATAAAATAGGAATACGCGAGGCCACTGTAGAAAAAGTGTCATCGTTGCCAGCCTGTCCGCCCCGAGACACGCAGCTCCGACTTCACATCGGGACACAGCACGGACTGTTGGTGACGAAGGATATGCCGCGACCCGGCTCCACTCACCACCGTCATCGTTGCCACGCAGCTCGCAACGCCACCATAGCACCCAAGACATCGTCAGCCGCTGCCAACCACGATGTTGTGTGAGTCCAGCCCACGGTAAGCACATAGGAACCACCATCTTCAAGACGACGCCCTCAAGAGGGTAGGCGACGAAGATCGACGCCGTCGTCCGACCCTGCACAAATAGGGTACAGGTCTTCACCCTAAGAGGAGGTCCAGGATCGAGGAGAATCGAGCAGCTCCAAGACGACCCCTAAAGAGGGAGAACGGCGTCCACGGACGTCGTGCCGTCAGGCTTTCGCCCGGAGCACTCGAGCCTCTCCAACCCCACGCAGCCGGACCAAGGCGGGGAAACCCGCAGCACCGCCGGCCTGCACACCCACTGAGACAAACACATCATGTGCGACGGCGGCGCAACCATCGCACAGAGCCTTCCAACCTCCCCGACCCGTCGAAACCACCACTGCAGCCTCACCCTGCTCCGGCCAAGGCGTCCACGGCACCCCTGGCCGCATCAACCATGCCGGACCCACGACCCGGGGCCGCCGCCCCGGCATCCGCACCACCGCAACCAGCAGCCACGCCACCACACGCAGGCATCATCGGCCCGCACGCCCCGCGCCTCACCGGCCTCCTGCCTCCGCGCGATCTCTGCCTCCGCTCGACGCCGTCCCCAGCACCGCATCATCGCCCGCACCTCTGCCTCCGCTCGACGCCGTGCACGTCCGCCGCCGCTCCCATCGCGCACCCCAGCCTGCCCGCGCCGCCGCATCACCGACGACCCCGACCCGCCGTCCTGACGGCCAGGTCAGAGCGGCCCCCGCTAGATCCGGGCGCAAGGGCCCTGGATCCTCCACCTCGCCGTAGATCTACGGGCCCGGAGCCGCCGCTCCGGCCTGCCAACGCCGGCAGCACGCCATCGCCGACCAGACAGATCCGGCGCCCGCCGCACCATCGAGGGAAAGGGAGACCACCCCCGCCACCAGTTGTGTGGCAGCGGGCAGGCCGCCACCGCCGCGGCGCGGAGGCCGGCGGCGGCATCGGCGAGGAGGGCGAGGAGGAAGTGGGGGCGACAGCGGCGCGAGTGGTTGGCCCTCCGGTGTCGCCCTGGGTGCGACACGGGAGGGGAGTATTTAGGGCTTTGCTAAGTCTGGTCCGGTTGAGGTTCAAAGTTCTCACTAAACTGAAATTGTACGTTTCTCAATTTATTCTGGATAACAAAGATTCTCAGCCAGTACTATATATATGTAGATCGAGCGGTACATGTAGTAGAGCAGGTTGAGGATGTTGCCGTCAAGGCAACTTTCAGGCGGCGTTGAAACATGGATGACGGTGGTAGTTTCAAAGCAAGTAACGACCTCGAGCAGCAGATCTGTTGGGATTATATTGTCCACACTGTCGACGAGCCTATGTGTGTTTGTGTATTCAGTTCGGCGTTTTAGTGGTGGGCAGCATTATGTTAGTTTTGGTTGTGAAGTAGAATTCCTGGCAAATTAATTAGATTAGAAAGTATAATTGTACAAGGATGAGAACCAGGCGATAGCCTAGTGGTTGGGGGTTGTGGTGGCACCCTGGCGACCCGGGTTCGAACCCGTCGGGGCCGAATTCCGGGAATTCTTACCAGGGTGGATTCCATCTTAATGACACGCCACGGGGCTCCTCCCCCGTCGGTCTTGTTTTTATAATTGTACAAGGATGTCCCGAACAATACAAATTTCACTAAAATATTAGGTTCCCGTCATTAATTCTGCTTGAAACTTTAAACATGTCTATCTAGGACGTGTATACCAGCTACTAAAATATTTTCATTGCTTGCAACCGAGATAGTAGGTCAATCTCCAACAACGTGAATGTGATCCAGCTTTGCGCAGTCATCCTACGTGTCTCCTTGGTCTCCAGGTCAAGGACGATGCGCTGAGAAATCTGATCGTTATCACAGAAACAGCACTACATTGCTTCTGTCTCCACGTATCAACTCCACAAACTTGATCTCCATATGTTTCAGAGGGAGCGCAGGATGCAACAACCGCAGACTCTCCTTGGTGTCGATCACGACTTCCTGCATCCAACCACCTCCTTGGAGTTGCAGTAGCCACACTGACATTATGAACCCATCGACAGTGAATAACCGCACTCTCCCGTCCGGCGAAGTCTGGAGGCGTCGCTGGGTTGCTTTTGAGTTGGTGGGCAGGAGCTTCACCGTGGCTAGCCTCTCCATGTCGATGTCATACGTTAGGATTTCATCACCATGCGAGTTGAGCCAGTACAAGTGGATGGCACCACCACGAAACACGACAGTGCAGCGCTTTTCTTCTATCGCCGACGACGGTAGGTCAATGTGGCGATCACAAGTGATAGGTCCCCAGCTGGTGCCACCGGCACCCGAAGATGTGGCCGCCTGGATTCTGATTATGCATCCGTTGGGTTGGTCGTAGTTAACATGTACGACCAATAGTTTGAAGGCGCAACCGATGCCGTCTGTGGCGTTGAGCAGAACGTATGTGAGGAATAACCATAATTTCCTTATCTCTGGTGGACCGGGTAGGAAGGTGCGGCTTCCCGTCATGGGGTCATACACGCACATGCAATCAGAGATCAGTTCCCTGCTGAACCAATTGCGTCGGTGTAGGAGGATGAGGCCGCCCCGTGATGTCACGGGTTGGTATTCGGCTAGTAGATCTGCTGCATTGCGAGACATAAAGGATGATAGGTGGTGGTGTAAGAAGGACGCGGCGGCCGACATCGATGGGTTGACCAGCGAGAGGGGTGGCGGCGGCGGAGCCTCGTCACCCTTGCAGGTATGGATGTAGGCTAGGAGGCGGGCAGGCATGATGCCATGTTGCCTATCAGTGATACGTCGAATGAAAGGCGGGTTGAGAATGTCGCGGCGGAGAAGCTTGCTTGTGGCGGTGCAACGGACGAGAGTGCAAGGGTCGGACCGTGCGACGATCTCGAGGAGAAGATCCGTCAGAAGCGTGGGCACGTTTTTCCCTTGATATTTACGTGGCCCCATATATATCATGCTTGAGTTTAAGGCCCGTGCTACAACTTCTTTTGAGGGTGTGATACAACTAGCTAGGCTAGCTTTGAGCGGCTAGCTACCTCGGCCATAAATATATTGCATGAGCAAATCGAATTGGACTGGGCACCGGATCGGACTAGCTCTCGTACGTCTTAACTGATGTGTATGCCCCGTCTGACCTCCTTATTAATCAACACAATCTATCAATCAACGGTCTAGGTTTTAGAAGAGGAATCGTTAATCATACACATTATTACTTCGAGCCCAATTTGCAGAACGCTCTCTTCCTGGGACGGAGCGCGACTCCCAACCGCCGGCGACAATGTCCAGGTCTGCGAGGGCAAGAGCGACTCGCGTCATCAGCCTGCCGAAAGAGATCCTCATCTGGGAGATCCTCGTCCGCTTGCCCCCCGAACCTCTCCTGCGCTGCCGCGCTGTGTGCCGCGCCTGGTGCCACGCCACCTCCACACGCGACTTCCTCCTCGCGCACCACCGCCGACAGCCCTCCCTGCCCATCCTCCGTGGAGTCCTACACGCCCGCCCGAACTGTAAGACCATCCTCGCCTTCGACAACCGAGACCACAAGCTCCACCCGGTCGCCCGGCTTGACGGAAGCTTCAATCTGGAGGCCTCCTGCGACGGCCTCCTCCTCCTCTCCAAGTATGCCACCTATGGCCCCAGCTTCACCGTCTGCAACCCGGTCACGCGCCAGCATGCTACTCTTGAGCAATTGTCGGGCTTTAGTGTATGGGGTATGTATCTGCACCGCCCTACCAGCGATCACCGGATCTTACTTCATAAAAGTGAAGGTCAAGTTGGCTGCTATATCTTCACGTTGGGCTCTGACCAGCCAAAAACGAGGTACGTTGGGGGACCAGGGACAGCGTCAAAGTCTAAGTCGAGCTTCGATACACCTGCTCTGTTCCGTGATAGTCTGCATTGGCTTCTCATGCAGCATGGGGGCAAAAGCAGACTGCTATTGGTGTTCGACACAACAGCCGAGTCGTTCCGGAGGATGCATGCTCCACTTGTTCATGCAGAGTTGAATATCTTCGAGATTGATGGCACGCTTGCCATCTATAGTTGTAACAGGATCAACAAAGTTGTCGATATATGGTTGTTGGACAACTACGAAGGCGAGGTTTGGGAACACGGGTACCGCGTCAAATTGCCGATTGCAGAAATTAGGGGACAACTTAGAAGCTTAGATTACGTTTGGAATATCGGCGTTGTGTCGGTGAACGGGACATCCTCTTGCTGGTCACTTATGACGGCTGGATGTTTTATGTCGACATTGACGGTGAACTAGTTGACTACTTCCGTCATGATGGCCTACACTTGTATGGTTGTGGACTTCAGCTAAAACAAAGTCTTGTTCAACAAACCTTCTTTACAACACTAGAAGGTTATGCTGTGAATTCACTGCCTTTCGTCTGACGATGTTTGAGCAACGAACGGCCTAGCTGGCATATCCTCACTAGCTGGCTAGCTGCAATATATAAGCTACTAGATCTAGTGTGAGCCTGTTGGCTTGTTCTTGCATTTGTTTCATGTACAAAAGTCTATGCAGAACAAGTTAATCATAGTCTAGAATGAGAGTAGTTTGTTTGAGCTCGTCGACATGTCATACACAACTTTAGACTTCATGTAGTGAACAAGGCACGCTACAAAATACAAGAGGAGATGTTGTTTGCCTATTACTTTCTTATCCGTCCTGGAACATCCTTTAATCCCATATTAATCGCGGTTTTCCTATACAGTGAGAGGCTTTTCCATGCCTATAGAGACGCATAACCTACTTGCAGGTCAGCGAGCATGGCCTTGTCTCTTCCTACATCAGCTATAGAGTTATATAGTAACCAAGCCATGTGTGTTATGCGGCTTCTTTGATGCTCATGTCGACAATTTTGATCGAGTCATCAACCTGCATTGCAAGAAAATAAGTGTATGTATGTACGCATGTTCAAGAGAAGATTCAAATGAGCATGTATATAAAACCTTAGACAAAATATGTACAAGTAAGCTGATCATTCAGACCTTCTGTATCATCTCGTGATCAATATGTGGCACAGGGGCATTGTGTACTGGAAGATCATGTATCTCCTTCAAGAAATACTCTTCACATGACGCAATCAACATGACAGATTTACCTTCTCTTCCAGTCCTCCTAAGACGATGGATATAGTACTCTCTACCAGGAGGAACACCAACCTCATCCAATCATGGTGTGGAGAAGCAGTTGTTTTAGTTAAACCATGCATAGTTAAAAAGACAAATTCATATATGAATACTGTCAATTTTGTTTTTATGTTTTTGTGATACGGTTCTTATTAGATTTGTCTATTTTGTTTTTCAATGTACGTTTTGAATATGTTTCGAATTTGATAGCACAAGATACTTGTTTGTAATGAAAGGAGCAGCACATGAAGCCCTAGAACGTCGACGAGAACCACATCATCGTGGACGTGACATCCAACTCCTCTGTTCCTCAGCACATTGGGACATTGTTTATCTGTTGGTACCTCTGATTAGATCTTTTTAGATAAAGAGCTTTATAATTAAATGTTTAAGCATTACAGCCGTCCTCTGCATATGAAAACACACAGCCGCAATCCAATAGTTTAATAGTAAAAAAGAGTACTAGACGAGTTACAATCATGAGATAAAGTAGATCGCTAGCACTGAAGATGAACGCGAACACCTATGAAGAACCAATCCAGCGATCAAGCGACAATCCATGTCGGGTAAAAATATCCCTCGTCGGGTACCTCTGATTAGATGTGCGAGTGAGTTTATATGAACACAGATTTTGCACATTTGTTAGCGTGCAGCCGCAGTCTTGCACCTTTGGTTTCCCGACGGTCAGAATTTGTACAAACACCAACGAACATGCCGCAAAAATAACTCTATCAGACGAGTCACAATGGGACGTCGCCCCCCTTCCATGGTCTCGCTGAATCATCCCAGGAGTTCCACAACCATCTTACCCTAACCGACGTGCTAAAAGCTGAGATATCTTTGATGCCCAGCCCACCATATTATTTCGGTGCGCATACACGTCTCCAGTTTACAAGGCACTGACCGCCAGAAATGTACTACAGACATACGAAACAAAATGAGTGAATGGATACTTTTTTTTTCTGTGCATGGCAAACCCTGGTGGGCGTGGAAAGATGGAAAGAAATAGATCGACCGGAGGACTCGACTCCGATCAGGAGAGGAGACCGGTTCCGGTTCCGGTTCGGTTCAGTTTACTTCTTCAGACACGTACGGCCGCTGCCTGTGAGTCGGTTCAGTAGTCCTGACTCCTGGCCGTTAGCTTCGGGTCTCGAGGCCGGCTCGACGATATTAATTTGACTAAGCAAAATCCCCTCATCCTAGAGCTTTGACCAGTACTGCAAGACTGCTAATCAGTAATCACGTGTGTTTGCGCCGACAAGCGTCACCTAATCACCTGCCTCGCCGTCAGAGAAATCGCTGACCCAAAGTACACAACCAGCTAAACTACCAAGGAAAAATGTAGTACGACCAGCCAAAATTATACCAACAAGAAAGAAGAAGATCCAGCTATAGACACAGACATGTTATCTACTATATATGCCAACTTATGCAAGTTCAAACAAAAAACCACAATATATTTGCTTCCCTCCATGCCTGAGGCGCATTAAAGCCATGAGAAAATATTTCTGTACTGGGCTTCCACCTCTTTAGCTTTCCCAAGATGCATAAAATCAGTTTCATGTTGACCGCCTTCTCTAAGTCATGTTCCATGAAAAGAATATTATCATCCTCATATTGTAAAATCGATATCCCACCTTCAACTAAATGCGGTATGAGTCCCCCAACTTGAGCATCCTCTTTCGCACGTGCAATAAGAACAGCCAACATATCCGCTACAATGTTGAAGAGTATAGGAGAAAGAGGATCGCCTTGTCGAAGCCCCTTTCTAGTATGAAAATAGTGCCCAATATTATTATTGACACGTATGCCAACCGAGCCACCCATGATATAGTTTTTTATTAGATCGCACCATTTTTTGTCAAAACCTTTCATCCTCAAAGCTTGTAACAAGAAGGGCCATTTAACTTTGTCGTATGCCTTTTCAAAATCAATCTTGAATAGAACCCCATCCATTTTCTTCCTATGAAGTTCATGGATAGTTTCATGTAGAACCACAACCCCCTCAAGGATATGTCGTCCTGGCATAAAGGCTGTTTGAGTCGGCTTAATTACCTTGTGAGCAATTTGAGTTATCCGATTTGTTGCAACTTCAGTAAAGATTTTTAAGCTCACATTTAATAGGCATATCGGTCTGTATTGCTGAATTTGTACCGCATTTTCTTTTTTTGGCAGAAGAGTGATCACCCCAAAATTTAGCTTATAAAGTGGTAGATGACCTTGTTGCAACTGAACAAACATGGCCATTAAGTCTTCCTTGATCACACTCCAAATAATAAATCTGTATAGAGGAGAAAGAGTGCAAATTGTAAAGAAATTGGTCTAATACATGGCAAATAGTAGAAGTCAAAGTAAAGAGTGGCAAATAATAGAGGTCTGAAGTAAAGTGTGGCAAATTATAAATCTTATGCCAACCCCCTCTCCTAGCGCCGCTCCATCCTCCTGAGCTCAAATCTTATGCTCTATGTTGATGGCTGATGGCTATGTTCGCTGGGCAGAACTTCAACGAGCACTTCATGAACTTTACCGGTAATTTATATTAGACTTTTATACATATCATAGGTAGCTGTATACTAGAATGTTTGCATATTATAGGGTTATTATTTTTGTACAAATGCAAGCTAAGCAATTTATATTGTACTTAACGCCACAATAGTATTTTTAATGTTAATCGTTACGCTCTTTGTTATACATTTGAAATGTCTATTACTGAAAATGTGCGCACCATGTTAAATCTAAATTGTGTATAGTAAAATAAATTCTGTTGTAGAAAAACTACTAGATCATGTACAGTATTTGACAAACAAATCAAACAAGCACCATGACTCAGAGATTAATCTATGATGATTGCATGAACAATAATATATTCGTAAGTGCATGTAAAGTGCACGCACGTGTCGGCAGATATATCTGGATAGCGGTTTCTAGTCTATATGACTAGGTATAAGCAAGTATACTTGTACTCCCTCCGTTCCAATTTAATTGACTTCCTATCCAACACATATCCACCACATGTGGATATGTATCTATACATATAACCATGTATAGATACATCCATATGTGGTGGATATGTGGTGATTAGGAAGTCAATTAAATTGGAACGGAGGGATTATATAACATTTTTATGAGGAGCATATATCGCAACTAACGGTGGGATTATGTTGGCCATGGATAAGTTTTTTGTTGGTTCAGTTCAAGTGTACTTGTGGTGATGGGGGTGGCGCAGGTAGCGGAGACGATTTGCTTCGAGGATTTGCTCCGAGACTGAACTGGCGCTGGCGAGGGGAGGGGAGGGCGGGGGGTGAGGTCGCCGAGCTCCATGATGGTGCTATTCTTCTTGCCCATCCTCCATTGGCAGTTGGGTGATGTCTATGTGTGCTTCTATTCTTGTAGACAGTGTTGGGCCTCCAAGAGCAGAGGTTTGTAGAACAGCAGCACGTTTACCTTAAGTGAATCACCCAACTTTTATCGTACTCAGTGAGGTAGAGGTCAAAAATATCCCTCTCAAGCAACCCTGCAATTAAGATACAAGAAGTCTCTTGTGTCCCCAACACATCTAATACACTTGTCAGATGTATAGGTGCACTAGTTCGGCGAAGAGATAGTGAAATACAAGTGATATGGATGATTATAAGTAGTAATTGCAATCTGGAATAAAAATGGCAGCAAGCAAACATGTAGCAGAAGTTGATGTAAACGGTGTTTCAATGCTTAGAAACAAGGCATAGGGATCATACTTTCACTAGTGGGCACTCTCGACAATGATCTCATAACTGAATAAGTAAAAGCTACTCTTAAACACTCTCTTGTTGGATAACAAACACCATTCATTGTGTAGGGCTACAAAAGCACACCTCAAGCCGGCGTAAACAAGCGCCACAACGTCATAAAGGAGTCACACACGGTGCACACACTGTCACCTTTACACCGTGGAGAGTACCGGAGTTCGTATTAAAGTAACCTCTAGAGTGCATAATAGATAAAGAGTAACATCTACATATTCAACTAGATTAGCACAACTGAACACAAGTAAATACTACTCGGGATTATTCTCCTTCTTGATGAAGCAAGAGTACTATGCGTAGGGCTGCAAAAGCACACCTCAAAGTCTGAGTAAACAAACACCACAATTCCCAAGAATAAGCCATGATAAATGTCTAAATTATTCATAGAGTCACACAAGTACCCACACTGTCACCTTGATACCGTGTTGTCACAATGACTCCAGAAACTAGACAAAATCACTTGAGTAGCATAAACATTATTAATGGATTCAGCGATACTAGCAATACACATGATCACATAAAGATCACACCATGGGAGAGAGAGATGAACCACATAGCTACCGGTAGAGCCCTCAGCCTCGGGGGAGAACTACTCCCTCCTCATCATGGGAGTCAGCAGCGGCGATGAAGATGGCGGTGGAGTCGATGGAGATGACTCCGGGGGCAATTCCCCGTCCCGGCGGCGTGTCGGAACAGAGATTCTGTCCCCCGAAACTTGTCGTCGATGGCGGCGGCGCTGCGGAACTCTTCGTGGAAATTGGCTTGTTATCTTAGGGTTTTCGCGTCGGGAGGAATAAATAGGCGAAGGGGCGGCGTCGGTGAAGTCCCGAGGGGCCCAAACCATAGGCTGGCGCGGCAGGAGGTGGGCCCGCGCCGCCATGTGGTTTGGCCGCCTCCTGGCTCCTCTTCGTCTCTCCTTCGGACTTCGTGTACGTGTTGGAAAAATATGGACGTGGCCTTTTGTTTCATGTAATTCCTAGAATATTCGCAGAAGTAATTTTCTGGAACCAAAAACAGCAGAAAACAGGGAACTGGCACTGTGGCATCTTGCTAATTGGTTAGTCCCAGAAAATGCATAAAAGTGATATGAAGTGTATATAAAACATGTAGCAATTGGTATAATATAAGCATGGACCATCAGAAATTATGGATACGTTGGAGACGTATCATTGGGCGCCGTCAGTTTGCTCTCTTCTGCTCTTAAAAATCGCTTCTTTCCTGCTCTGCTCTCTTCTGCTCCTCCTCTCTTCCATTACCGCGGCCGCTATGAAGATCCTGGTGGCGGTAAAGCGGTGGTGGACTACGCGGCGAAGGTGCGGGTGCAGGCCGACCGGACGGCCGTCGACACGGATCCATGAACCCCTTCTGCGAGATCGCCGTCGAGGAGGCGCTCCGCCTGCGCGAGGCCATGGGCGCCGAGGTCGTCGCCGCCACCGTCGGCCCGGCCCAGGCCACCGACACGCTCCGCACCGCGCTCGCCATGGGCGCCGACCGTGCCGTCCACGTGTTCCACGACCCCGACCGCCCGCTCCTCCAGCTCGCTGTCGCCAAGGTCCTCCGCGCCCTCGCGCTCCAGGAGAACCCCGGGCCTCGTCATCCTCGGCAAGCAGGTACGGACGCGCATCGCTTCGCCTCGATTCAGTGCGTTTGTTGGACACCAAAGTTCAGAACTGACACTGGAATGAATCTTGCTTCCATAATGTCCTGATCAAAGCGATCTAAAGCTGGGCACGCGGCCGGTGATCTGTGAGGTCGACCGAGTGCAAACCAATCTAAAAGGTACGAAACAAATCAGTAGCTTGATCCATCCGTAACTGCTGCTGCATGATCCATCGCGCGCAACCTCGCGGAGCACCACCACCCGCTCTCCGCCTCGCGCCAAGCTCGACCAAGTCGCGACAAGTCACACGTGCAACCGCACGCGGCTCTTGCTGCGGTGGTCTACTATTTATAGAGAGAGGAGGCGGCTGATTGGAGGCAATCTAGTTTAAATTTTCAAAGAGGTTTGGCGGGAAGGGCAATATAGTGTGGGCAAAAATATTCCCTTAAATCAGGACGAAAAAACAAATTTGTGACACAATATAATGTGAATTCTATTAGTATGTAGTGTAGAGTTTGAATTCTGAATTCTTAGCGCATGTTTCAAATCGAAAACGAGCCGGTTTTCTCACATAAATATATAAATTAAATATAAATGAAATATTCACGCGTAGTGGCCAAAAGCACAGCCCTCCGGTAACAGACTGGATCTCCGGCCGTTCCGAGCAGTGGCCGGATCCACGGCCCAGCATGGATCTGACGAGGTGCGGACCAAACCTCCGCGGCCCGCAGGGAGACTCGGAGATCCGACCACTCCGGTTCGCCAGCAGACCTGGATCCGACGTCGTGGGGACGTGACACGACTCCAGTCCTCCGTTATAAGTACCGATGACCTAGATACCACTCCAGCTCTCGGCATTTCAGCTCCTTGAGGTCGAGGAGAGGAGCCTCCTGCTCGTTTTCCTCCTTGAGGTCTCCTTTTCCTACTGTTTTTACTTTTGCTAGAACCATCTATATGTCGATTCGTAGGTCTGTGCTGGCACCAATAATATTTATACTAAACTGTTATACATTTTTTTTAGCCCTAAAACTAAAGTAATATGTTTTTTGTCCTTCCCAACACAATAGTAGTTTCGAATATTAATGGTGACGCTCTTTGTTATACATTTTAATGCCCATCACTGAAAAATGTGGCCACCATGCTAAATTTAAACTATGTATAGTAGAAGAACTTTTTATTGTGTTTTAAACAAGACGCTCTATGTTATACATTTTAACTCATATCATTGAAAAATGTGCACAACATGCTAACTTTAAACTGTTTATTGTATATAAAGTTTTATTCTGTTTTATGTAGTACCACTTTTTAGATCGGGTAGGATTCAACAACAACAAAGAACTTGATGTCATGTCTCAGAGATATGAGGATTGTAACAACTCTATCTTTTCAATAAAATGAAGTGCAAAGGTACGTTGCGTTTTCTCGGAAAAGATATATGTGTTGTGTTTGTGTATTTTCTTATTGATTTTAATATCTAGGAAAATATTGTTAAAGGGTACGGTTCAACAAATATATCTTGATAGCAGATTCTAGTATATGATTATGTATGCAAATATACTAGTACATAACAGTTTTATGAGGAGCCTAGCATCTAATGGGGGGCATGTTGCTTTAGTGTTTGTCAAATTGGTAACATGTTGTACCCGGTTTAGTAATCTATTGGATAAAACTACAATAAACCTGGAGATCCTCAACATTTTATATGCGACAAAAATAATTCATCACGAAAACAAATCTTCCGGGCACCACTTCCTATATAAACAAAATCGAGAGGGCTTTCCTTTGGGCGTTCAAAGACAAAACTATCGAAATAGCTAGGTGAATTGGGAGATGAAAGAGCTTGGGGGCTAGGGGTCCTGAACATCGAGAAGTTGATGATGGCTGGCGCTAAGATTAATGTGGCTACGTACGCGGCGACCGATGATCTGATCTCCCGCGTCGTCGTCGCAGAGATCGATGGATCGCTCAAGCTGAACGTGGTGCTTCTCACGCGTTGGGTCCGGCCGGGTGGGTGTTGAAAGAAAGATATAGGATCGACCGTCGGAGGACTCCGATCAGCGATCAGGAGAGGAGACCGGTCCCGCTTCGGTTCAGGTTCAGTTTACTTCTTCCTTCAGACATGGCCTCAAGCTGGCGGCGCCTCGCTGCGTGAACCAAACCCGATCTCGCTCAGTCGACGCGTCACGTACATGCATGGATGATCCGTCACCTTGCAAAATCCAAACACCGTACGTGACTTTGCAAGAAACGATCGATCGATCCAGCTACGTACTAGTACTAGCTTCGACCAATAGATATCTTTCTTCGACATCATCTCCCGGAACACTGGCGGCAGAGTCCACCCTCCGGCCCCGATGCATCGGAGCCAGGATTCGAGCATTGGGGGGGCGAAGTTCGTCGCTCCCTAAAAGGTCGACAATTTTTACTCAAGTCGAGTAAAAAAATCTTTGAAAGGATTTTGTCGAAATTTAAATAAGAAACATCACAAAGCTAATAACTTTGGAACTGAAAAAGCACACACGCGAGAAGAAACTCGATCTTGATGATCTGCAAACTATTGTCCATTTTAACTGCAGTAGTAGTTTCGAGAATGAAATAGGCCACAACGCACCTTATGTGCAGCACAACGACCCATAAATTGCCTATCCTCCTCCTCCTCCTCCTCCTCCTCATGCACTCATGCATGCATGGTTAACATGTCACGGATCTTGTCACTCAAATGGTTGAGCACTTTTTTTTTAATTTTAATGGTAGAGCACTTTCATTGCATCGTAAGAGGAAAGCGAGATCGAAACCTCCCATTTCCAAGTCATTTTAATTTTGTCAATCACTTTTTTCCCCTTGCAAAAAATTAGACCAGCGAAAAATAAATAAAACTCGATCTGTTGACACGCTGCAGCATCGGCTGCTGCATGGGCCTTTACGTGGGCTTTAGTACTACTTGCACACTAGGCTTGCAAGAAAATCACAACTCCTTGTAGGCGCCGCCGGAATTTCCCTCCTATTTCCGGGTGTTCAATGCTCAAGCTTTGACAACTTTAATTACTAGCCATGATGATAGATAAGCTAATGCAGCCATGCATGCATGTCTAGCTATGTGCATTGGCTGATTAGACTTTACAAACTAAATAAGTGAATACTTAGCCCAAGCATACACGATACACCTTACGTGGTTGATAAAATAATCGATTCTATAATCATGTCATGCACACCCGCCACACACAGACCCGTGCACGATGCATGGGTCTTCTCTACGGTTCATGCCATGTTGGGACAACTTCTACAATATGCTCACATTCTAAACGTACAAATTTTCTCTTGAACCTCCTTTTAACCTTAAACGTACCGGTTCGTGTAGGATACACGGACGACATGGGGACTGTCCCATCACCATACCACTCTATCTTCGAGCATCCTCTCCCGAACAATGGTGACGTCCGCCCGCTAGTTCTTATGCTTCTACATTGGTGGCGTGACCTCATCTCCGGCCCTTTTTCGCACACATGTACGACCGCACAAGCGATAGTGCTTACAATGGATGTCTTAGTCCACTTGGCAGATAAAAGGCTCATTTGCGTTGACGTCGTGCTTTGTTTACATTGTCCATGACCCAACTAGACATGAATGAATGGCAATTCCGATGGCTACAAAAGCATATATAAGATAAGCATATTTAAATAAACTGCTAGGAGTTAAACCCTAGGTAAGACCGTAAGACGATCGTGCACCGTCGAGTTTCTTCTTGGTGTAGAGGTGTGCTTTGGAATCTAGGACTCATCAATGCAAACGTCAGTGGTATCATGCAGTCAGCATCTTTCGGATTTATCTGTATACTTTCTGGCCCCGGAAAACCGGTCTAAGCCCAGGGAAAGCAAGTTCGAGGACAAGAAGGAACCGGGATTCGTTGAAATATAGATGGAGCCTCTTTTGTTCGGTCATTATCTTGTGCTAGCAGCGAAATATGCGTTAACTACCATTTTGTGTGCCATCTTGTTGCTGCGTGGAAAGTCGTCGTTTTCATTTGTTCTCAAAAGTACTGTTTTAAGATTCTCCTTTCGCATCCATTCTCCGAGGGTTTCGATCGCATTGCATTTGCATTTGGCGGTTTCCGCATGTTTCTCTTCTCGACATTCGGCCCACCCTTTTTATTTTTTGGTTTTTGGCATTTTTTTGTCTGTTTTCTGCGACCGGTCGTTAAATCCACTATCGTTGCTATTCTTTCATAATGTAGTTTTCTAGTGTCTACTTAACATGGCCCATTGCTTTTTTGTTCCAAACATCCGCACTGTTGTTTAGGTTAGCTTGATTGGCTTCTTTGATGTACTGTTTACTTTACTTCTAGCCGCTGATGAATTTGCTGTTGAGCTTTCCGGTTTTTCAGTGTTGAATTAATTCATATCTTGTAATATTGTGACGGGCCAGATGTTTACACCACTGTCCTCATCACGGGCAAGAACACGATTATGCAAAAGGGCGTCCAGCTTCTAAGTTCATAGGAACTTGTAACCTTAAAATGCTATAAAATTGGAATTGGGTACTTAGATGCATGAACGTGGGAGAAGCCCTGACAGTGATTGTTGATTGATTTTCTATTTAGAGTAAGAACTTGCTGTGATGTTGACAGCAGAAGGAAAGGATGTCACAGTTTTGGGGGGTAACCGATTCCTATTTCAGTAAGTAGAGTAGAAAATGATGATCCAGGTTCTACAGCATTAACTTGCAGAATGGCGTTGATCTATCTAGCATCTGTACTGTCGTATTTATCCCCTGCATGCATTCTGAGAGACAGTACCTGATTTGAGTGCAAAATGCAAGTAAGAGAGGGAAGAAAAATAATAATGTGAAGTCGATCGATTTATGCTTGTTTGTCAATGACATGCATGGATCTAACTATAATCTACATTGTACGTGCTTCACAGGTTAACCGCATTTCTGTCGGGCAATATTACAGGGCTTCCTTATTACAAACTGAATTTGTAGGGAAGGGGTGGTTAGAGTAGCAATGCAGACAATTGGTTAGGCATTTCTGCCGGTTTCTACCCTTTATTCGACCTGACATGGGTATGCCTATCGGGTACCCTACCATGAGGGTACCTGGTGCACGTATCGACTAGGCCCAACTATCAGAGACTACATGAAGCCCATGAAGGGAGGCCCACGAAGATGAAATATCCTCCAAGTTTGGCGAAGCAACAGTCGGTTTAGAGTTTCCTTACTTGTAAATCGAGTCGGTTACGAACACCCGGACCCAGCCTATTATTTAAGGACTGGGAGGGCCATCGAACCAGACAACGAACCACCAGAGCCACAAACCCTAGCGAGATCGACATCTCGCCGGGATCCTTGTAACCATCATATTCACAAATCAATAACAGACAGGCAGGACGTAGGGGTGTTACCTCCACACGAGGGCCCTGAACCTGGGTAAAATCTTTGCCCTGCTTGTCAGCCGACGATACTTCCAGCTCTACCACGTTCTCTCCCCCATATTCATAACCTAGGGACCTTAACCATGGGTCTTGATGAGTCTACCCCTCGTCAAGTGGCGCCGTCTGTGGGAAAGAATAGCGCTGGACTCGAAGTTTCGCCGGTCCCAACAGCAAACGGCAAATCGCCGATCACACCAGCAAACGGCAACACGCCGATCTCATCTGCAAACGGCAACTCGCCGGCCATGTCAGCAAACAGCAACTCGCCGATCCAGACGACACACGGCGACTCGCCGATCCATTCGAAAAGCGGCGGCCTGCCCGCTTCACCCGCAAAAAGCGCATCTGCTCTTCCAATGAATTTCAATCCGCACTCGCCAGAGCTTCAGGAGGCGTTTTCCGGCCTTGATTCAGGTTTGAGTTTGACTGTTGGAGCATTCAATTTTTTCGTAAACAATCTTGGCACGCAGGACTCACAGATCCGCAACAACTGGCGCTGTGTGCACTCGAGGCTCCGTCGACTGCGCTCGCCCCATCGTCGATTCCTGAAGCCTGCTCGCCCGCAACAACCATGTCGACCGGCGAGCTCGATAGGTTCATGATGACGGAACTCCAAGGCGAGGAAGCAGAATCAGCATACAACACAAGCAACATCGACTTCAACCTACCACTCGACGAGAGTTTCGACTGCGGGATCTCCCTCGATGACTTCTACGAGCCCGCGATTCATAACGACAACAACGTCGACTCGGAGATCTTCACCAACACCAACCTCGACTCAGAAATCCGTAATGGCTTCGCCAACACCGAGATGAGCATAGGTGATGAGCACATCGACAACGAGATTCGCCTCGAAGATCTACTCGATGAACACACTGGCTCTGACATGAGCCTCGATGGCGATGTCGAGTCCATGACTGGAATCGACAGCACATACACCTGTCCTCGGGTCACGCCCCATCAGGTCTACGTGGCCTTCACGCAGAATCATCCGCAGACGCTGCCGCTCGCAGGCCTGCACAATTCCCATGCACGGTAACCATGCCAGATGGGGTCACAACCTTGACAATCACGGAGGAGATGGCAGCAAAAGCAGATAAAGTCATAAAGGAGTGCACTATGATGCCGCCAAACTCCACCCCAGAGGAGATGTTGACCTTCCAGTACTTCAACTGGCAGGAGTCAATTCGACTGCAAAACTACCGAGCGACGCTCGAGGAGCGCAAAAGGCAAGCCAGCCTCTCGAGTGCCCGACGAAGGGAGCAATCCCTCGGGTCCACACAGCAACCAACCCCTCGACCTAGGTCGCGGTTGGCAAGCCTTCCAGAACATGAAAGGGTAGCAATCACCCGTAACCTGTCGTTCATGACAGAGGACGCTAACGGAATCCCAGTACCCAAAACTGCTGCGGGTGCATTATTCTCCGTAGGTGCTTACCTCAAGGCAATACAACCTCCGGCGAATGACCCTAACGCAGCCCTGCATCGCCAACAACTCAAATCGCTAGCTCTAGCGGCACAGGCTATGCAGCCAGAAGACAAAACTCCAGCAAGGGATCGCGATCGCGACATAGTCGACTCACGACACGCAGCACATCATCGCAGTGGTCGCAGCCACCACTCGGATGAAGGAAGGAGAAGCACGCGCCGGCACAGGTCCAGCAGGAGCAGATCTCGAAGATCCTATAGCAGCGATTCATACTCTGATCGCGAACCAGAGCCATGCGGAGCATTGTGCTTCACTCGACGCATCCGTGAGACGCGGATGCCCAAACGGTTCAAGTTGACAGGCGAGCAACCCAAGTACAACGGTCGCCAAGAACCTTCTGGGTGGCTAGAAGATTACAGACTCGCCGTGGCATGCCAGCGGGCACGAACACCACGGCGATGCAGTACATACGACTTATGCTCGAAGGAACTGCCCGCGACTGGCTCAAATCACTCCCTCCATCATCATATGACTCGTGGGATGATTTCCGCAGAGACTTCATCAAAAACTTCGAGCCTCTGTGTGAGCGCCCGAAGACATTCGAGGAATTAAGGACATGTACTCAACGATCAGACGAGTCGCTGAGATCATACATACGGCGGTGGACCGAAATACGCAATTCGGTTGGCAAAGTGTCAGAAGACAGGGCCATGGATGCCTTCATACAAGGTCTCGCCAGGAAGGACTTCAAAGAGGCACTTGGTCGTGAAAAGCCAACCTCCCTGGCTGACCTCATCAAAGTTGCGACTGAGTGGGCAGATGGAGAGGATTCTGTACGCAGATCCCGTGCTTCCCCAACACGCGACAACTACGAAAGCGGCAGTCGAAGCCGCAGAGATTCATACAGAGAAGATCGCAGGCGTAAACGGTCCAGACGTCCTTACGACGATAACAGACCCGAGTTCATGGCGGCTGGGTACACACAGCCAAAGGAGGACCATGATAGAAGCAATCGACGCTCGGATGATCGACGTGACAGTCGAGATCGCGAGCAGCGGAGCGATAGCTACAAAAGGCAAGAATGGCGCAAACGTAGCGACGCAAAACCCGAGCGGTCGTTCGAGGAAAAGATGGACGACTGGTGCAGATTCCACCTCTTCAAGGGGGACGACGGAAAACTACGCTCCAATCACACCCTAAGGAACTGCAGGGAATTCGACCAAATGGCGACTGACTATGTGATACGACTCAAGAGGAATGGCCCAGCACCTGCTCAGCCCATGCCTGCACCCGTACCACAGCCGAACGCTGTGCCCGCTCTCATGGCGCCACAGCCGCCACCGCAACCCGCACCACAGCCTGTTCCAGGCGCAAATCTCGCAGGTGCCATACAACCTGTGCTACGGGCGGAAGATGACCAATATCCACAGCCCCACGGGCAGATGTACATGATACAAAAGGGTCGCCCCTCTAACAGGCAGCAAAAACTAATCACTCGACAGGTGAACTTGGCTGTCATGGCACCTCCAGCCGTGCCCGAATTTCTGAAGGGATCGGAAACCATCATAAGCTTTAGTCGAGAGGATCATCCCCCAGCTGTAGCTCGACCAGGGCATGCGGCTCTGGTACTCGACGCGCAAATAGGAGGCTATGCCATGACCAAGGTCTTCATGGATGGAGGCAGCGGCATAAACATCATCTTCGCGGACACACTCCGCAAAATGAACAGGTCAGTCGAAAACCTCCCAAAATCTTCAAATACCTTCCACGGTATCGTTCCTGGCAAAGCAATTAGCCCAGAAGGCACCGTACAACTCGACGTTACGTTCGGGGACGTAAGCCACTTCAGGACAGAGTCGATTGAGTTCGAGGTCGTCGACTGGAAGTCACAATACCATGCTATTCTTGGTCGCCCGACGTTTGCTCGATTCATGGCGGTGCCACACTATGCGTACCTCACGCTGAAGATGCCAGGACCAAAGGGAGTCATCACTGTCCGTGGAAACTTTCAAAGGTCCGATGCTTGCGACCGCGAGTTCAGCAAAATCTCCGAGATGTTCGGGGTGGAGGAATCACTCGCTGACTTAGCGATTACCAACGACCGCACACTCCTTCCAGAGCATAAGAAGTTGGTAGTCGACAGATCCTTCAATGCTACAAATGACACAAGGTCGCATCAGGTGCACCCGACCGATCCGTCCAAAACAGTCAACATATCTTCGAGCCTGCCTATCGCATAAGAAGGCGCGCTCGTCGAATTCCTCCGTGAGAACTGGGAAATATTTGCGTGGTGTCCAGCCGACATGCCAGGTATTCCCAGGGAATTCGCCGAGCACTCTCTCCAATTGTTTCCAGATGCAAAGCCAGTCAAGCAAACGATGCGTCGAATCTCCCGCCCAAAGCGAACCGCAGTCGAATCCGAAGTCGACCGGTTACTCGCAGCAGGATTCATTAGGGAAATCAAGAAATCACAATGGGTGGCCAACCCTGTACTCGTAGAAAAGAAGCATACAGACATCCTTCGGATGTGCGTGGATTTCACAGTGCTGAACAAGTGCTGTCCAAAGGATCACTTCCCGCTACCCCGGATCGATCAGATCGTTGACTCCACCGCCGGATGCGCACGACTCTCCTTTCTGGATGATTACTCAGGTTATCACCAGATAAGGATGAAGCAAGAAGACGAAGAAAAAACGGCGTTCATAACCCCACTCGGGGTCTACTGCTACACAACTATGCCCTTCGGGCTAAAAAACGCGGGTGCAACATACCAGCGCATGATGCAGGACTGCCTCAAAAAGCAAATTGGACGCAACGTCCAGGTCTACGTTGATGACATTGTCATTACCACAAGGGAAGAACGCACACTACTCGACGATTTGAGGCAGACGTTCGCAAACCTCAAACGCTTCTATATCAAGCTCAATCCTAAGAAGTGTACGTTCGGCGTTCCAGCCGGGCAGCTCTTAGGGTACCTAGTCTCTGCTCGTGGAATCGAAGCAGACCCGGAGAAAATACAGGCCATCCTCACCATGCCAATTCCTGGACCATGTACTTCGATGGGTCCAAGAAACATGAAGGCGCAGGCGCAGGCGTCGTCCTCATATCACCAAAAGGGGACAAGCTACGTTATGTTTTGCAGATGGGATTCAAGCTACCCTCCAATAACGAGGCTGAATACGAGGCTCTGATCCATGGCATGCGGATGGCAAAGGCACTCGGGTGCACTCGACTGATGATCTACGGCGACTCCAACCTCGTGGTGCAGCAAACAATGAAGGCCTGCGACGCAATCGCGGACAACATGATCGCTTATCGCGATCTGTACAACACACTAGAGGGCAGCTTCGAGGGCTGCGAGTTGAGGCACATAGGAAGGGAAAGCAACGAAGAAGCAGACATGCTAGCCAATCTTGGCTCAACTGGCGCACAAATTCCACCTGGTGTCTTCCTCGAGCGTATTGAACACAGATCTATCAAGGAGAAACGAGAGCCTCCTCCGTCGACTACGCCACCCAAAAGCAAAATGCCTAGCACAGAGGACCCCCCTGTCGAGGTATTTCTCATTGAGCCAACCTGGACTCAACCTTTTCTGGCTTACATACTCCGTAGCGAGCTACCAGATGACATAACCGAGTCCCGACGCGTGACTCGAAGATCAAAAGCATACACCGTTATCAACGGCGAGTTATACAAGCGCAGCATATCAGGTATGTTCCAAAGATGCATCGCACTCGAAGATGGCCAAGCCATACTTCGAGACATTCATGCAGGTACCTGTGGGCATCACGCCAGCAGTCGATCACTCGTAGCCAAAGCCTTTCGCGCAGGGTTTTACTGGCCTACAGCACTCAAAGACGCGGAGGACATAGTCAAAAGGTGCGTCGGCTGCCAGAAATTCGCAACAAGGCCGCACGCACCCGCATCGGCGTTGAAGACTATACCGCTGGCCTGGCCTTTCGCCCAATGGGGGCTCGATATGGTTGGGCCACTCAAAAAATCATCGCATGGCGGGCATACTCACCTACTGGTGGCAGTCGACAAGTTCACAAAGTGGATCGAGGCGGTCCCCATCACAAATTCGACTGCTACTACGGCAGTCAACTTCATAAAGAGCATCATCTATCGCTTCGGTGTCCCAAACAGTATCATCACTGATAACGGCACAAACTTCACGGCTGAGGAGTTCAAAACCTTTTGCAAAGAGCAGGACATTACGCTCAACTACGCATCCGTGGCGCATCCGCAATCCAATGGCCAAGTCGAAAAGGCCAATGGGCTTGTGACGAGTGGGATCAAGAAGCGCCTCCTGGTGCCACTCAAAAGAGCTGCAGGTGCTTGGGTCGAAGAACTACCGTCTGTGCTATGGAGCCTACGCACAACTCCCAACACTTCTACGCAGTTCACCCCATTCTTCATGGTCTACGGTGCAGAGGCATTCTGCCATCAGACGTAAGGTTCAACGCACCACGAGTTGAAGCATACAATGAAGAAGACGCAGAAGAGGCACTCGAAGACGCAGTCGACTTGCTTGATGAGGCGCGCGACACGGCCTTAGCCCGCACAGCTGTTTACCAGCAGGACCTTCGCAACTACCACAGCCGTCGACTGCGCACCAGGTCCTTCGTCGTTGGCGACCTGGTTCTTCGACTGAAGCAAAAGAAGGTGCACAAGCTCGCTTCCCCATGGGAGGGTCCCTTCATCATCACGGAGGTCCTTGGTGGAGGCGCATATCGACTGAAGCACGCGAAGACAGGCGAACCCTCTCACAATCCTTGGAACGTTGCGCATCTGCGCCGTTTCTACGCATAAAGTGCTCACAGTCATACAATGTAATAGGCTATATGTCGGATGGCTGCAGGTTTCAGACGCGCTCTTTTCCTTACCAGGGTACCTAAGGGGACTGGAAGGTTTTTAATGAGGCGGCCTGCAGCCTAACATTCAAAAGAGGAATAAAATCAATGTTCCTTCGACTCCTTTGTGGCTACCACCTGCATAATTCATACCTTAACCGCACCCGAGACCCTCGGGGGCTGCGTAACAAGGATCCGAACAAAGAACATAAAAACTTTGCAGCCGCACTCGAATACTCGGGGGCTGCACAGTCATCGGTTCATAACCAACACATATTTCACAAACCCCGCTCGATTGACTCGGGGGCTCGGCAAAAAATCAAAGTATACAAACTATACAATATACAAAGAGTCAAAAATTACACTCGGGGGCTGCCCCCTATACAAAAATTGCACTCGCAAACCATTCTAATCCTCAGGCTCGTCTTTTACGGGCAGCTCGGGGCCGCAAAGCTGTTCGCGAGTGCACTCGATCAGTGTCTCCGCAGCTTGGATCGTGTCATCCAAGTCTTTTTGTCGAGAACCTCTCCGGCTGCAGGTGTCCGCAACACCAACCTTGGTTTTCGACTACGCATATACGCCATTGCAGCGTTGGCTCCAATTACAAGTCTTTGAGACAGCAACTCTCGAATGGGATTTGTTTGGCGGAAGATGTTCAACACAGCACGAATCCCTTGTGGTTGTGGCCCCGAAGGAAAAAGAGTCTCGTTCAGACGAATAAACGATGCCCGGCATAACTCCAGCAGCTCAGCACTTCGCCAGACGCGATCCTTCAGGGTGGCAAGTATGCGGGCATGGTACCTATCAAGCCAAAAGTGTTGACGCCCAGTTGTAGGGTCGTCAACCACGCTATCCAGGCGTCCTTCCACGCGAATCTGTTCAGCCTGGAAGTTGTCGACAAAGCCTACAAATACGGGCGCACCAGTTAGATCAAAAGGACAAAAGCTACACAAAAAGCTTGTAAAACAAAGCAAGATTCGAACTTACACTCGAGTTGCCTGTTCACAAGCTCCATCTCCCCGAGAACATAATCCTCGCGTTGGGTGGCCAACGCGGGTCTGGCCCTCAATCGACTCAGCTCAGCCTGGGCGTCCTTCAGATCTTGCTCCATTCTCACATATTTAGCCTTCATATACTCCATCACCTTGGCATCATTTGCCACCTGACCCTGGGATCGGGTGGTGGTTGGAGCCTGCGAGGAACTAGTCGCGTAGCAGGTTCTCGTGACTGTTCAAAGAGCATAATCACAAACACAAAGTTTGTAAGACTCGCGTCATAAGCATACAACTCTCCAAATGAAAGACATTGGCAAAAGACAGTTTGCATAAACAAGGTAGCAAAAACAAAGCGCAGACTCGCGCAGTTCAGAAGGTATCATTACAAGGCATAAAAAAGCAAAAGGGTACAGCTACCCTAAGCCTAAGATTTCGATTTCCTAAGCAGACGATTGGCAGTCTCGAGTGCCCGGCGCTCCATGGTGTTCATGAAAACTTCAGCCAGTCGCGCGGCTGCTCCGCTCACCCCCTTCAGCGAAATGGGCTTCCCGTCTGGCTTCTGAGGGAACGCAGACAGTGCTGCCTCATAGTCGCAATCTATCCCATGTCCCATAAGAAGCTTGATGGTGGACTCGGATCCGCGTACCGTGTTGGCGCGAGCAAAACCCGCCATGGTGGACGTCCCGGGGCCAAACACGTTGGCGAAGTCATCCACCGTCGACGGCACCACGCCAGTAGGGAACACCACTTGGTATACAGCACCAAGTGTGCTCGTTGATTTGGCGAGTGCTTCTTTCGCCTGGTTGCATAGAGCGCCTAAGCCGCCCACAGCCTGTTCCAGCGAAAGATCGTCACTCGCCACGTCTGCAGAGGCCGGTGCGCCAACAGCTTCTGCACAATTCAAAACAGGCATAAGTACGACACTCGACAAGTTATATCGTCATATCAAAAGGAGAAAAAGATTACTCACCTCCCATGGCCTGCGCGAGTGCCGCGAGCTGGTCAGCATATTCTCGCTCGCGTGCAGCAGCTGAGTTGGTGGCGGCAGCCAGCTCTTTCTTCGATTCTTCGCGCTGCGCGGCGAGTGCGTCTTCCAGCTCCTTCTTCTCGCCTGGCCCAGCAAAAATTACGTGCATTCAATACTCGACAAAATCAGGCATTGCGAAAAGAAGTTGGGCAAAACAAAAGCAAAAAGGAGAACTCACGACTGAGCCGCTCGAGCTCGGCGCGCATGGTGTCCCTCTCCTGCTCCACCTGGACATAAGCCTTGGCAGAATCTGCCAAGGTGTGGTAGAAGGGCTGCGAGCACACGGATTCAGCAAAAATCTAAAAATTCTCACAGACCTACAACTAAACGGGTCAAGCAAAAAAGTTACTCACGTGGTTCATCCACGGCTCAGGAGCCGCGACGATGTCCCGACATCTGGAGTTGCCGCCTTGGCTGTTTCAACGACAGCGTCAGTGGCCATGGGCTGGGCAGCCTCGTTTCCAGTCGGTGCAGACTTCGAGTGCTCCACGGCTGGAACATTCTCGACTGGAGGAGTCCCAGGCTGGTTGTTTTCAGCACTGTGAGCAACACAACAAAACAAAAGGATGGTCAGCACAAAAATATGACAGCACAAACATTTTCATATCATACTCAAAAACACACATACCTGTGCTCCTCATCTTCCTCGTCTTCGGAGTCGCCAAAAATTGGTCCTCCAAAGGCTGGGGTACCACTCGACTGAAGCGGAAGAGTCGAGCTTGTTGAGCACGCACGCAAAGGAGCGGCTTGGAAAACAGGTGGTGAATCTGATTCCTCGTCATCCTCCAAGCCTTGCTCCTTCGCGGGTGAACTGGCAGCAGAAGGCGCCTTCTTGGCCAGTCGACGCCGCTTCGGTTGCGCGGTATCGACTTCTTGGTCAGAAGGAGCCTTGTCTTCAGATTGGACTTCTTCTGCTGCTTCTTCCTCGACATCCTCCACACGTGAAGTGGTGGCGGAAGGGATGGGCGACTGATCCCCTTTCGGGTCCACCACCTGTGCCTGTGTTTCTTCAGTCTCGCCATTTTCAGGCAGAGGAGGAAGGGAGGCAGCAGTCGAGTGACCCTGCATAGCACACATCACAAATTGCAAAGTCAGAATCAAAAATCGCGATCATAAACATGCGAGTGGCAAACTTTTCATTGCAAGCAGGCTATAACACATACATACCTCAAGCAAAGGGTTCTCCAACCCATATGGTGCAACAGGGCAGTCGACATTGCAAGTGTCGCCTGTCGTCAAGTTGGTGATGTGTCGCACATGCGTCAGCAGCTCACTCCTTGAAAGCTCCTCTGGATTCATTCGGGTGATGTCACCTGCGCCTTCATACTCCCACATGGGGTGCGCTCGGGCGCGAATGGGCCACACCCGCCTCTTCACAAAGGTGGCGATCAAATGGATGCCTGTGACCTTGTCCAGCATGCCTCCGATCCGAGCCAGCAAAGGGCTTGCCTCCTCCATTTCTTCGGCTGAGAGTTGGTGATCCCACGCCTTGGTCCTGGTGAAAGCAGCAGTCGAGAAAGGGGCGGCTGCATCCTGCTCCACAGTCGCATAAAACCACCCCTTCCTCCAGCCTTGAGCGGAGTCGACGGTCTTCAGGCGGAAGTATCGGGTGTCGCTGCGCACCTGTATTCCACAGCCGCCGACGGGGTAGGTGCGACCACCTCCTCTGTTCGGCCGCACCATGAAGATGGCTTTCCACAGCGCCCAGCTGGGAGCGACGCCGAGGAAGCACTCGCACAGCGTGATGAAGCACGCGATATGCATAATGCCGTTTGGGGTGAGATCATGGATCTGCACCCCGTAGGCAAAAGAAGACCACGAACGAAATCGTGGAGGGGAAGCGAAAAGCCCCTAGGCAAAAACTCCGCAAAACAAACACGCTCGTTGGCGCGTGGTTCGGGGAGTACCTCCTTGGGCGACGGCGCGCGGACGGCGAGCTGCTCCGCGGGTGGCAGATACCCCTGCTCGCGGAACTTGACCAAATGGGCGTCCTTGATGGTGGACTTCGCCCAGTCCCCGCTGCCCTTCTTCAGCGCGGCGGATGCAGATGTACCCGCCACGGCCTTCTTGCCCTTGGTCGCATCGGTAGCGGCGGCGGCGGCAGCACCACGCTTCGCACCTCCACCTTTCGCCATCGCTACGGTGGAGGGAGTGTGGGGCAAGAGCTTGGGCGCAGAGCAATGGAGGGGGCGCGAGGAAGAAGAGAGACGAGGGGCGGCGCAGGGAGAAATGGCAAGTAAAAAACTCTGCCAGCACCGTCCCCCCTATTTACCACAGAGCGCAAAAACGATCGTAGCCGTTAAAACAAATCCATACGCTCCGCGCGAAATCTGGCCATACACGTGGCGGCCACGGAGAGCAACCGTCGCCGGCCACTCCGCCCACTACGCACGAGAATCCAGGAAGCCATCATCACGCCCCGTGAAAATCGTGCCCGAACGGTCAAATCAAGTCCACGCGGCGTCATCCCTGGTCAGCTCTGCAAAAACGGGCCCACAGAACAGGGTCACGTCTTATCAAAGCCTCTCCAGGCACGCCATCGCTTGTCAGAGATAGCAGTCGCAAAATGCGTCATTGCTGACGTTGTTCTCTCTTTCACAACTGGCATAAAAGTCACTCGATGATATCTTCGGGTGGTCTCTCGCATAAGTTTCGGTTGGTTTTTTAGCAAAAGTCATAGAGGCCAGTCGAAATTCTTTCGACTGCAGCATCATACTCCCATCGGGAGCGTATCAAAAAATTTCTTTGACTAAAATGTGCAGGGTAAAAGAATTTGAGATTATCCTCCATTGCAAGCAATAAAGCACAATCTCGGGGGCTACTCCCATCGGGAGCGCTGTCGCGCACCCGATAGAATAATGGCAAAAGTGCAGTCGACGAAACATTCGACTAAGTTCATAAGCAAAATCACACTCAAAATATTCCCGAGTTGATCCGACGATCCTTGGATGCTGCATGCATAAGTGCAAAGGTAAGACCCGCCGATCAGTCGAGCTGGGCTAAGGACCGCTCCAGCAGCGTTATCCTTAAATGTTCCGTGTCAGCAGACATGATGAAAATCCCCGACGGACGCGTTGGGTAGATTCAAAATTATACTGCAGTTCGATTCAGTAAGACCTCAACGGCCGTTTCGAGTCTGTCCAGTTTGTTCCAGATTCGAGTCCGGGGACTCGAGTTTGATTGAAAGCTAGTATGGTTTTGCCACAAATGGTAGTTAACCGGCCCCGATCCGTCGTGTGTGCCGGGCCTGCTAAGCTAATATCCCTTGATTATCATAAGCAAAAACTCATAGTCGATGAAAACACTCGGCATTGCTAACATGTGCTATTTCATAAGAATTCTAAATACAGATGTAAAAAATATATATAACGTGCATGATGTATGAGTCCATGCCTATCGGGTACCCTACCATGAGGGTACCTGGTGCACGTATCGACTAGGCCCAACTATCAGAGACTACATGAAGCCCATGAAGGGAGGCCCACGAAGATGAAGTATCCTCCAAGTTTGGCGAAGCAACAGTCGGTTTAGAGTTTCCTTACTTGTAAATCGAGTCGGTTACGAACACCCGGGACCCAGCCTATTATTTAAGGACTGGGAGGGCCATCGAACCAGACAACGAACCACCAGAGCCACAAACCCTAGCGAGATCGATATCTCGCCGGGATCCTTGTAACCGTCATATTCACAAATCAATAACAGACAGGCAGGACGTAGGGGTGTTACCTCCACACGAGGGCCCTGAACCTGGGTAAAATCTTTGCCCTGCTTGTCAGCCGACGATACTTCCAGCTTTACCACGTTCTCTCCCCCATATTCATAACCTAGGGACCTTAACCATGGGTCTTGATGAGTCTACCCCTCGTCACTACCCCTGATGCGTGTGAAACCCGTACGTTCTCGTAGTCGTGCTTCAAACTAGCACGAACACCATGGACGCACACCGCTCCTCATACTACCTCAACTCCACCGCACCACTCCTCATCATAGTGTGTGTCTTGTGCATTGCAATCAATGCCTCTTTTCTTTAATTAGTACAAACTAGATTTGACAGCAAAAAAAACTTTTCATAGCCTTTTTCTGCTTACAAAGATATAGAGACCAACGCTGTCATTATGCGAACAAATGGCAAGCAAATAAACGATGAACGAAAGTAAGATCAACACAACGGGGACACGAGATTTTAACGTGAAAAAACCTCTCCAAAGAGTAATAAAAAAAACCACGGGCACCGGCCAACAAAATTTTACTATATCGGGAGAGGTTATAGACTCCGAGTGTATTACAACTTTCGACTTATCCCAAACCGGCGGCATACAAGAGAAAGTCATATAATTGAAACTACGGGCCTCGCTCCGCTCGTCAGAAGTTAGTATTTATCTTTATATGAATTTAGATCATAATAAAACAACAAGTACCGCACACAGTAGGTACGGTTTACAATTCGCACACGTGATAATTTTCCTAAACATTAATCTAAACAAACAAACTTAGTATGAAAACTATGTAGATAACTGAAAACTTTCGTAATCCGAAAGCAACAAGCTAGCTTAACACATATTTACGTACGTGCCTCCTCTGCCATGCTATCTGGTGTTGATGTACGTAGGATGGATGGTTTTTGATGACGGTCAAGTCACACCTGATGGTGAAGCAACCATCTAGCAGCTTGGACTTATCTATAAACTCGGAATAGCCCCAGGAGGTAGCCACCTCTGACCGAAAGGTTTTTCTTACGTAACCCGTACAACCTCCGTGTACTTTGCTATCCTTGAGCCGCAAGCTTAGGGCGAATTGGGTGTGCACGTCCGTGTCTAGCGGGCCGCTACGGAAACACAAGTAGGCAGCCGCGGCGTGGGCAGTTTTCTCGTGGCCGTTAAGGTAGAACTTGATCTTCCATCTGTGGCCACACCGACCCTGAACGTCCTAGAGGTGACGAAGTAGCCGGCGCCCATGCCCTTGAGATGGGAGAAGTTTGCCACCGTGAAACTGTGCGCGGCGGTGGCGGTGTTGGTCACGCAGGTCGACGACGTCTCGGCGGGCTCATCGGCGGAGCAGCAAGAGCTGATGTTCCCCATGGTGGCGATGGAATATATAACAGTTCGGCAGGTGACTCTGCTTTTCTTTGATCTCTCGTCGGTACAAAGTCTTTTTTTTTTTTTTTGCGAAACACAGTACAACGCAAGCGCTCATATACACGCGCACACACTCACCCCTATGAACGCACGCACGCACACCCTACCCCTATGAGCACCTCCGAGAGACTGAGTCGGCGGGTCGAGTCTTGAGATTGACGAAGTCACCACGGGCGCCTCGCTGTCGACGGGAACGTCGCCTCCCACTGAAGAATATTCCGCCTTAAATGAGAAACACCAGCGTCAAACCTGGGGTTTGAACTCTGGTGGGCTAGGGGTACAACCACCCAACTAACCATCTTGCCACAGGCAAGTTCTCTCGTCGGTACAAAGTCTGGTTAGCGAGCACCTGTATATATTCAAGCGGACTAAGCGCGTGATACCTTGTGGTGACTCGAACTAGCACTCGATCCGAACGAGTTTTGGAAACAAGTTCGACCCGAACTAGTGCAAGACACGGAAACGAATTAATTGACTTGAGTCTAACAGAAGATTTGACAAGCTGCACGTCAAGGTTGTGTTCAGACTTCAGAAGTTGGACTTTGGTCGTACTCACCTTTCCAGCTGTTGTTCATGGATCCTTCTTGCGACGTCCTTCCATCGCCCAAATCAAGTACTCATCCGAGGACGAAGCCGATGGCAAATCGATTCCCCCGCCGCAAGCCATCCGTGCAGCTGTTGTTCATCGATCCATCTTGTAAATCGTTGACACTTCCATCGCCTAAATGAAGAACTCATCCGAGGACGATGCCGATGGACAACCAAGAGATTCCACCGCCGCTAGGCATCTGCGAAGCCATTGGCGCCGACCTGTTCAAGTGCCATGTACAAGGAGCTGGCCATGCTAGAGTGGAGTGGGAGAAAATATCTAGCGCTACCATCACTTTACAATGCTACCATGGTTCCATTTCGAAAAAAAGAAGATTAATGTTTCAAATTTGTTTATTTTAGAAAAAAACGTGAATTTTCAAAAGAATATGTTACCATGGTTCCATTTCGAAAAAAAAGAAGATTAATGTTTCAAAATTGTTTAGAAAAAAACGTGAATTTTCAAAAGAATATGTTAACAGCAACCAAAAATTTCAGATCCAAATTGAAACGAAAAATTTAGAAATAAAAAATACAAATTCACATGTGAGTAGTTCAATTTGTTTTATCTTTTGTGACACTATTCTTATTAGATTTGCCTTTTTTGTTTTTCAATGTACGTTACGAATTTGAACCTGAAATTCTTGAATGTTGTGTACACATTCCTTTTGAACTTTCACACTTTTTTTTAGAATTTTCTTAAACATTTAGGACTTAAAATGAAAGCATGATAGCACGTGAGACTTGGTAGCACAAGATATTTGCTTGTAATGGAAGGAGCAGCACATGAAGACCCAGAACGCTGACATGTGCCCTCATGCCCGCAGCCCCGTCGACGAGAAACCACGTCATCATGGACGTGACCTCCCACTCCCCTGTTCCTCAGCACATTGGGAAATTGTCCATCTCCTCTGATTAGATGTGTGAGTGAATTTGTTTTTTTTTAAACCTATGGCGGGGAGCTCCCGCGTTGCATATAAGAAGAAGAATTGGTACAGTTAATTAGGGAAACCGAACCTAAAAACCAAACAATACATAGTTAATTATTCAAAACCGGTGAAAACCACACACACTACTAGCACTCAAGGCACATCATCTGAGCTAGAACCGGTGAATTTGTATGAACACAGATTTTGCGCATTTGCCGTCGGTTTCCATTCGTCGGTTTCCACGGTCGGTTTCCACGGTCCGACGGTCAGGATTTGCCGTCTCCACCAGCGCACCCACCCGCTCCTCCATCATGAGAGGAGACCGGTTCCGGTTCGGTTCAGTTTAGTTCAGACAGTAATCCTGGCCGTCGAGGTGCCTCCTCCCAAGTTAACTCGACAATCTGGGATGGGCCGCTGCAGCATGATGAATATTAGTCTGAAACTAGCTAAATGCCCGTGCGTTGCTACGGTCCTCTCAAGTTGTTTTCTCGCTGCACACGTAAATAATCGCAATACACATAAAATTCATCTGTAAAAAGAGATAACGATAGTATTCCATTTTCCTTTTTTCTTAAAATGTAATTCGATACAAAGCTATAATTCAACATCATATGCTTATAAAGCAACAACCCAACAATTATTTCGTTTTACTGCAATTTCAGCCGTAGACAACCCAACAATTATGTCTTGTTGATGATTTTTATTTGCTTGTATATTAGAGACAACTTGAAGTAACAACTTTTATATACATTGTACACATGCTCATTGTATCGTTGTTAGACCTAGGAGTAGGTCTGTTACATTTCGCCTCGGCCATGTCGCTCCCACATGACGCTGTCCTTCAGGATGTCAATCGAATGAGATCCTACTCCTTGTGATTTGTCTCACCGCATCCACCTTTGCGTGTTGTCACCGTAGTTCCATAGAACGATCACTTCCTTAGAACGATCACTCATATATAATTGAAATTAGATGCCAAAGCGCTCCCACAGAAGAACAAAACCATACATAGAGACATAACCTCAAAACTCGTTTTACTCCACAGATATCTAGCTCAAGCCTCAAGGAGGTTGCAAACAAATCTTGTGTCTTCTTTCTCTCGCTGACCACAATGCATCAAGAGGCTCCCACAGAACTCACCATATGGATTCTCTCTTCATGCTTCAAACCTAGTGATGCAAACGGCAAGACCAGAAAAAATGCAAAATTGAATTTTCAGTCCAATGACTTTGACATACACCAATACAGAACAAGGATGTACATGTACTATGCTAAAGAATAATCATTACATGTTTTCCAGAATAATAAAAAAAATTGTTGCAAATGGTTGCCATGTACTGCAGTTCAAACCATAAGATGGTGCACCTAAAGATGACATAGTTGGGTCATACTGAAGCAGCATGACAAAATACTTCGCATAGTTAATTAAAAAAGGCAAACCAACCAAATAGTTAGTTCATGCACCTTGAGATAGGAATCTGAAATAATAAGGAGAAAAAATGATGATAATTATGTAAGAGACTCCACTTGCTGATGCAATTTTGCAGCCGACACAAACAATGAAGATATAAGAAGACACGAGCTATATATACTCACTATGATATTCGAATATTCGAACAGGGAAAAGAAATGATAGAACAAGGGACATGTTGCCTCAGGTCTCACCTTGTGTTCAGGCCTGTCATCTCACCTAAATTGTAGACATTTTGGTCCCTCTAGAGCTGCAACAACAGAAATACATACACAATATTCAGAGGGCGCTGCATATCAATCATAATTCATGACGGCAACAGTTCCACAAGTGCTGCTGCTCTTTTCGACCAAGTTTTGGTGACTGGCACCAAAGAGGATCTGACTAACCTATTGATTGGTTTATACTTTTGCCCACCTTCACATTCTTGCCACGCCTACTATATATCTGAGTATCACCAAAGGAACTAAGAGCCTTAGCTGAATTTGCGTTGGTGCTCCACATGTATTTTTGTTAACCAATTTATCCTTGAATTGAAAAAATCTGCAACCAAAATAAATTATCAATTGCTAAAACCATTTGTACTAAGAGAAGACTAAAGAATTGAAACTGAATAACGTTTCTACATTAGGTATTATTGTAGATAAATATGTTTAAGCAGATCAAGATTTTTCCCCAATCAAAGATACCAATGGAACTATGGAAGTATGAATTACCTAATTAATGCCTTGAAAAAACACAAGATGCGTCTGGTACTTGTAATTAGACCGATCAACCAGTGTACACATGAAGCTCCAGCCACGAATAACTCCACTGTCCACAGCAGGACACTAAATCTTCACTTGATATATATGAACTAACTCCAGGGATCTTAGGTGATCAAATTCAGATGTTGAGTTCATGAGCAGCCCAGCACCTAGGCCCTCGCAAGCTGCACGTGTTAGTCTTGCTCGTGGAGGAGCGCATCCGTGAGGGGGCTGAGCGCTGAGACGTTGAGGCCCATGCGGCCGCGGCAGCACGCCGCACATGGAGAAATCCTTGTCGCCTACATGGAGGACCACGTAAATTAAGGATGCAAGTTACATGCGAGGGCGACGGTGTTGCGCTGCTCTGGTGCAGCGATGAGCGCGACGATTCGTAGCGAGTGGGCGTGTCCCGTGTCCGCGGCGAGGATGCGAGGTACGAGCTGGCCGACCGCGTCATGCTGGTGTTTCGCGGCGACGGGAGCGAGGAGGCCGAACATTGGCTCTGGAGCCGGGTCTTGTCGGTGGGATGGGGACAGGGCGGCGGCGACGGCGGAACCCTACTGGCTCAGGCGGCGGTTGGAGTTTGATCTGGGATTGGCTATAATAGGTATCGCTAGTCTTGGCTCGGCTGCATCGACACGGGAGACTGCAGGAGGTGCGAGGGCAGATAAATAAAACGTTTGGGGTTTTCATTTGGGCTCGGCCCATCTGAGCGATCGGGGAAACAGAGAGAGGCAGAAAATAGGTTGACGTACCAACGTACGAACTCTCATTTAATAGTAAAGAAAGAAGACAGTCGGTCCAGTTTAGTTCTTCAGACACGGCCACTGCCTGGAAGTCAGTTCAATAGTCCTGACTCAGTGACTCCTGGCCGTTTGCTTCGGATCTCGAGCTTTCGATTAATTTGACCAAGCAAGATCTCCTCCTGTCCAGCTGCTCCACCGACCCACCCAACTCACACGACCTTGCTTGCTTGCTCACCTGGAGACTGGAGCTTTGACCAGTACTGCAAACTGTTAATCACATGTGTTTGCGCTGACAAGCGTCACCTAATCACCTGCCTCGTTGCCGCGTCCTTCGGGGGAAACCGCTGACCCAAGTACACCTACAGCTAAATTACCAAGGAAAAAAGTAGTACGACCAGCCAAATTATCAACACAAAAGAAGAACATCCAGCTATAGGCATAGACATATTATCTACTATGCCAACTTTTGCAAGTTCAAACATATATTTGCTTCACTCCATGCCTGAGGCGCATTATATTAAGCCATGATCAACACCTGCTCATGTGATTTTAAAAAGATTCACATGTTGTTTCTTTAGCTCGATCGGCAGATGGCAGCCCTTCAACAACCACAAGATATCACAGCCAAGCACAACTGATACACGCGCCTTTTAATTACTTGAACTTTTAATTACTTGAGCTTGAGAGTAGAAAAAAAATAATAAAGAACATTTCAGATGCATATATAATCATTATACAACAAAGATACGTTGTAACTGCTGAAGCTACAATCAAAGCCTATACACATTATACATCTTTGTATTGATAATTCAGATCCAACCCTCAAGCTGTCACTGCCTATACACAAGGGCTAGCTAGCTAATCATGCAACCAAACACTAGTATTGATGAACATCCATGGGGGTACGGTCTATCTGTGTATCATTTGTCTAGCTAGCTAAAAATAATCAAATCGGGAGACAAAAAAGGTATACGAATATCTGATGACACAATGGGCAGCATCTTAAACCTGAAGGGATCAATCGAAGCCGACGATCGTGAGGGTGCACCGATCTTCGTCAGTTGTGCAGAGGGTTGGGCCCTTGAGGTACCGCTCTTGTCGAAACAGCATACTTCCCGGCATCGACGCTGTCCGCTTCATCATCGTTGCCGCCCCCTACTTGTCGAGAAGGCATAGGAGGAGATACGGCTGGGGGTAGCCCATGGCCTCTGAGCTCACTGCCTGCTGCTTCTTCTTCCCTGAGTGTTCTCAGGCCATGGCTCAAGCTTGGCAACTGTGACATGATGAGGAGCATGAGGAGGAGGATGCAGGGGAGCAAGTGCTGCTTGCAGAATCTGAACCTCATGGCATGAGACAGAGAGACATGGGAGGCAAGGAGGGTGGAGGCTATTAATATGGAGTTAGCTGTATGGGGGGGGGGGGGGTGGGCTGAAGACGAGACATTGGTAACAAGAAATAGACTGCGTGCATGGTCCTCTATCCCTATGGTCCGGTTACTCTGACTACATGGTAATGTCTCCGGTTCACTAAAAGTTTGGCATGTGGGCCCCACTGATTTCCCCAAGGAAAATCCTTGTTTCCTGAAATTTCTGCATATGGAGACCAGAGCTGGACATGTGGCCTACCAAGCATAGCTAACACACATTGCCATCCATCCTCTTGATTAGATAGTAGTATATCTTAATTTTCCATGTGTCACGTCTTATGTCTGAACTATGGACTTGGTGATCTAAAAGGAGGAGCAGTTGAAAGATTTCTGTGAGGAAAAGTAGCAGTGTACTTTACTCTCAAAGGCTCTTGTCACATCTATGATATATATAGAAAAGACACATGATACTCATGGTGCATAAAAAATGCCCTAGGCTGAGCAGAGGCCATTGACAACCTTGGCTGCTTGTGGCCAGAAGTCCTACATGCCATTATGTTAGCATGAACCCCATGCTTGGTCATAGACAGAAGTTATCTATTTATCTGTAAGGTGAAAGGAGGAGATGTCTCCTATTGCTGTCTTCTCACCTAGAAACAGCCCTACCATTAGACTTTCATAGCTTAATTAACAGTCCCCAGTAGATTCCCAACAGCATAGACCCCACATCCTGGTGGGAATCCAGACACGAACAGGTTGGCCAGCACAGTTATCTAAATAGAAGGCTGGAAGGAGACGCTAATGTCAATGTAGTGAAGAACAGTCTTTCCTCGAATGGATGAATAAATAATGGAGAGCACGGTCTTCAAGTTAGGAAGAATCCAGCAGCACTAAATACTAATGAACAGGTTTAGGTGGTCATTTTTCCTGGCAAAAATTTATAGGCGTTTTTCTTGCCAAGTTGGTATAGTTTTGTCAAATTTGAAAAGTTCTAATATTCTAACCACCCTGGATTATCATTATCAACAGGTTGAGGAAAAAAGAGTGGACCAAACGCTTGGCTGCTTGCTACAGACTGACTCGGGTTGAGACACTAGTTACAATCTTCAGCTTAATTTTTGGGCAGACTCACTGTGGTTCAGTAGATCTGGTAATAAAAAAGGCACTTTGGCAGCAGTTCTTAATAGAATTTTGAATTGACATGTTAATTTTTGTTTTGTTTTGCAGCATACATGTTAAATTGTTAATTGATGTGTGTCCGCACCGGTGGCTGTGAATGCGCTGGCTCATTTAAACTGCCCTCTCATCGCAATCAGGTCTGATGACAACTTGCATCAAGCAACCGGTTTATACTGTTGCAGAGTGATTGCTAAATTAGCTGGAGAAATGAATGGAACTGTACAGAACATAGACTGAACTTAATATGCATGATGCTTACCTGTGGAAAGGACATCCAGTGGTGCTTTTGGTGTGTCTAATAAATGTCCACAAGCTGCCTGACACAGATCGCTACAGGGACAGTGTATGTGCTAATCAGCACCTTCACTGGTATAAGCAAGCATAGTTGTAAAGCATAAGAATGTAGACCTTCAATAGTATGATCTTTGCTGTATATGCATGAATGATGATATACAACATTACAGCATGAGATGGTATGACCGTGTGACTGTTACCGTCGTGGTGGGATCTCTACTATCTGTTTTCCTGCAGTTTAGTCAACAGCAACACTGATTAGTTATATATACAATTGAGGCTACAGTAGGTGAAGGCCCATGTCATAACTATAACTTTCAGAGCTTGATTAGAACTGGACAAGTAACAGACATTAGCTTTCCCACTAGGCTACTATTTACAAGACAAGGGTTTGAGTCAAACCATGTTGCTTCAGGCATAAGGGTATTGCTTCACGGTCTCCTCTCATGTGCGAGTGAATCCTGCATCTAGTGTCTGCTTGGGCCCATGTATGTCATATTGGTAGGGTAAGGTAACAGACCTGCACTTCTCTTCAACGAGATACTGCAAAATACCACTCAAAGAGAACATGGTAAGTTCCACTCAGCTTACCTTCAGAAAAAAAAATGTTTCAGGAGACACGAACAGTAAGATATCTTACTTCAATCAAACATAATTTCATGGGTGTAAAGAATCTTCCTTGATGATATATGGTAATGATATATGTGGTGTACCAGAATTACAAACTTGTGAAGAACATACATGAATGTTATTTTTATTCAGAACGGTACACGAAGACAGTAAAATCAAAGCAAGTCGCCTGATGAAAACAATGCATCTTTCACATAGATCAATAGAATTGACCTGCTACAAATTCGGAAAACTAAGAGGTTCTTTCTTGGGTTACAAAGGGGGTTCTTTGTGGCAGGTAACCCTCTTCAGAACTTGAACAGACCTTTTATGAATGTCTGGCTTCAGCATCAATTGTAGCTCTCACTCCATCCTGAAATGTAACTGGATGGATACCGAGCATCTGAGTTAGCATGGTGATATCCATGGATATGTCTGATGGAGAAGCTACACCCCGGTTAACCTGTGTAAATGGATGGGGCCATTAGCCGACGATGAAGGGTCCTAATGATACACAGTACTTGAAATGAACTCATTGCTCGCGCAATCATGATGGAAATCTATTAAACACAAAGGCAGAGCAAAGATGCTAATACAATTGCATAATTAACCCTAACGGTAAAGTTCATAATTATTGTAATTTGTTACAAGCTACGAACTATATCATTATGAACTATGACCCGGATAGAACTTGGCAGGGGCTGGACCTCCATTTCTCTGAATCTGAGCACTCCATGTTCTCTGCTTGAACCTTCATGGCCGTTAGCAACAGGTCCACGGCTATTTTCTGGAAGGATAGATGGCTAGATGGTCGCACTATCAAAGAAATTGCCCGTGCCATCTACAGTTTTGTGCCCAAGCGTAACTGCAAATGTCACCCTGTGGCTGAGGCGCTTCACGAGCATGCCTGTGTGCGGGATCTGCATGGGGCTCTTGGCATGACCGAGCTTGTCCAATACATCTTCATCTGGTGCGCCGTCCACCCCGTGCAGCTGACCGAGGTGCCAGACTGCCGCAATTGGAACTGGACTAGCAGTGGTATCGATACGGCTAAATCCTGCTATAGTGCTACCTGGTCATGTTCCACGGCTCGATCAGATGTGCGGCCTGGAAGCTAACATGGAATAATTGGGCTTCCCAGAAGGTCAAGTTCTGGTTTTCGCTTGCGAGTCTTGATCACTGCTGGACGGCCGAGCGTCTTGCACATCAAGGTCTTGATCATGCATTCCTGCGCCGGCATGCATGTTCTGCGAGCAGGGCCTTGAGACGATGCATCATCTTCTGGCGGAATGGCCTTTCTCTGAGCAGGTCTGGCATGACGTCTTGTGCTGGATCCATGTAACTTGCAGCCTGACGTCATGTGCTGGATCGATGTAACTTGCAGCCCTCATGACACTGTCGACACGCTGCTTGATTGGTGGCTCAAGGCCAGGCGTGAAACTCCCAAGACGTTGAGGAAGTGGCTTGCTGCTTACCTCATGGATGCTGTAGAAACACCGAACGACTGTACCTTTGTTGGCGCTCGGCCGAACCTTCCCAGGCTCTTGGGTTTAATCAGGGATGAGGCACCCCATTGGGCTCATGGGCGTGCATTGGTTATGCGTGTAGTAATTCCATCAGTTTGGGATGTACATTAACGTCTTCTTGTGCGTGTGTCGTGTGTGCATACTGTACTCTGCTCTCCGGGCTAAACTACCATTTCTTCCTTTTCAATACAACGAGGCAGCATGTTTTGCGTGTTCTCGGGAAAAAAAAAAATCTGAAAACAGTCCACATGAGTAGAGAGTGAGAGGGAGGGTTCATACCGATGATGCGGGTACAGATTTGATCATAGAATGGCTATATCCACGAACATTAGCAACTGACTCAGCCATCTGCAGTCTTGAAACCCTATCTGGTCCACCGACATTCAGAAGTACCTGAATCTTTTTGCCATCTGCACAATGTGCTATAGTGTGTCAGTGCAACTGACAAAAAATGCAAAAAGGAGAACTATTTCAGATACAGAGAACAATATTAAAGTTATTAGACGAAAAGTAGAGTGTAATTTAGAAAGAGCAGCATATAGATAATGTACCATTCTACTATATAAAGGAGCATTCCTAATGACTGAACTCCATAGTACCACTTTGACTACACGTTTTTCATACCTGATAACCAACATTTTGTTAAGGACAAAATTACATCCACAATATCTTTTACATAAACTGGGCAGCGGTACTCATCATTAAAAAAATCAACTTGCTGGCCTTTTGAAAGAACAGCATCCATCCACTGCAAGCAAAGAACATGCAATTCCTAGTTAGATACATTCTGCAATTGTTGGGCAGTCAGGCAATTTTATTGTACTGATACATAGAAACAATGTTAAGAATCCGAACTTCCTTGGGGCGATTGGTTATCTTACCTGAATAGGGAGAGACTTCTCAACAGGAGAGATTGTTTGTGGCCCATAAATAATGCTGCTTCTCAAGATTGCATAATTTGAGCATTTCTCAGTAATGAACTTCTCTGCAGCAACTTTTGATTTTCCATACATATTCACTGGCAGTGTCTCATCCTCCTCCTTGTAGAAGGATTTCACCCCCTCATAAACTATTGCACAGTAGTTCTAGATTAGAATTAGAGTTGGCACCAAAGACGACACCTTAGAACAAAACAACGTACAATACTACTAATACTAGAGATCAGGAAGTCAGCAAAATATAACTTTGGTAAGCTCCTCAGTTGGCCTTGGCTTAAGCACACTAAGACGAAAAACTAAAATTAAGGTAGGTTAATTTGTTCCCAAAATTGCCAACAAATATAAATATAAGTAGATGCATGTTCACTTGTAAAGTCGAGTAAAGGATGAACATCAAATGTGATGGTATGAATACATCGCACATGCACATGGATGCCGAGGGTGCTCTACCTTGATCTGTGGAGAGATGAATCAAAAGAGACTTGTCGTTACCAAACTTTAGTGACCAATTGACAAGTGAAGAAGGTACATTAATAGCCATAGCAGCAGCTGGGTCCGTTTCGCATGCCCGGGGAACTGAGATTGCAGCGCAGTTCACAATTACGTGTGGCTGAACAAGATAAGCGTTAGCACTGTCAGTTAGAGGACAATAATGGGAATTTCTGAACTCGTGTAATGCAGAGCAAGAGAGCAGTAATACAAAATGTGTACTGAAACACAAACACTTACGGATTCTGCCAGTTTGGATAGTCCATAAGTGCTTGAGCATTTTACTGTACATTCTACGCATTAAGCATGAAACAAACAAGGAAAATTATGCAAACACACAAATAATCTTCAGATATTGCGCTCTGATGGTATCTAACAATCAGGAGCCTAGTAGAATGAACCACGCATGGTGGAAAATGCACCATGGAAAAGTAGCAGTTGCATTGTGAGTTGGAATTGCCAGGAACTACATATTCTTGGCATTCTGTATACACGGTTTACTCCTCCGAAAAATCCAGGTGGACTACTTTAGAATCATGCATTGCAGTCAAACCAAGACACCCAGCTAGAATAGTCAATTTGTTTGGGTACCTAAATGCAACATTTCTACAAACATATCCAACACTTAAGTCGCCAACTGGCCTGCTTGCTACAACGTTCTGTGCATTGTCTTAATAAACCTGAGAATGGTTTTTAATTAACCGGGTGCAATGGTTCGGTTTTTGTTGTAGGTTTGATTGGTTGAGGTTTGTTTGGGCCTAGTCTCTTATCAGTTCAGTTTGGGTTTGGTTATGTGGAGAAAACAATTGGGTTTGGTTGGGTATAGGCTTAAACTATTTAGTCTGTCACGGTTATAAACTATAGGTCCGAAACTGGTTTCTGGAATTGGTTCCTCGCCTGATCTCCCAGCGAACAAGCGACCGAGCCCGCTCGCACGGCCAACCACTTCGTCCTCCGACCAGCTGCCAGTAGTCGTTTACTTCCATGGCGGCGGCTTCGTGTTCCACTCCGTCCCAGTTCAACGCTCTGTGTCGCCGCGTCGTCGCGTCCATCCATGCCGTTGTCGCCTCCGTCGATGACCGCCTCGAGCCCGAGTATTGCTTCCTGACCGCTTACGACAATGGTGAGGCGGCCCTCCGATGGGCACTCGGGGCGCAGAGACAGCGCGGGCCGCCCGCGGGAACGTCGCCCACCACGTCGCTGCATGCCGTAGCGCAGCGTGGACGGACGCCCGGACTGTTCCTATTGCAACGCCGATTGCTCCGAGCAGCGGCTCAGCGACGCGCCATTCCGGGCGCCGGAGCGGCTGGCATGGCTGTGGCGCGCGTTCCTGTCGCCGAGCGCCATGCAGGACAATAAGTCGGCCATCGTGCCGGCCGCGATCCGCCTATGCGGCAGCTGCCGTCATGCGCCTTGCCGGCCCAAGTCCCCGACCTCCGCGACGCTGCCGTCATGCGCCTTGCCGGCCCTGCCTCCGCGACTTTGCCGTCATGCGCCTTGCCGGCGCTGCCTCCGCGACACTGCCGTCATGCGCCTTGCCGGCCTAGCCTCCGCGGCCGCTGCCGTCGCCTGCCGCTCGTGTGTGGTTTGCCGGTCCCGCCTCAGCGGCAGCTGCCGTCGCGCGCCGTGCTTAGCACCGCCGTGAACATAACACCAGCACAACGGGACGGCGAGCCACGAACGAGCGCGCATCAGCTAACCAAGTTAAACCACGGCCAGTTTAGAAAAGTTAGTATGATCGGTACCTTCTCAACGATTTGACATCAAACAGTTTTAAAACCATTTCACCAGACGGTTATAACCACGAGTGGGCACTCAGTTATAGTTCGGTTTGGGTGTAAAGTCAACGTAGTTTGGTTAAGGTTGGGCTCACTGTACCATCAAATGGGTTTAGTTCAGTTTGGGCTGACACGCTCATCCGTCCAGGTTTGGTTGAGGTATGGGGTAGTTCTCAAACCATTCTCAGGTTTGATTGTCTACAACCCTGAACCAGAATTCAGAGCTACCAACTGGCAACTGCAGTGCTAGAGTGAATCTTTCAGTAGAAAGTAAAGTTGCAAGAGAAGAAGGAATACACAGAGAATACTAAGTGTCATTGACATTTGACGTCCACTCGCAACTTCGCAAAAGTGTTCGACGAAATGCCATGCGCGTACAGACAGTACACAGTAGCACTAATCCAGGACGAAATTGGGCGCGCGCCCGCGGCAAGGAATGCGGATGGTGGCGTAGTTACCTGGCCGAAGGACTCTTCGACGGCCTCGAGCCCATCGCCGGAGCGGAGGTCGGCGCGGAAGGCGCGGACGCCGGGCAGCGCGTCGAGCAGCTGCCGCGGCGCGGCATCGCGGTGGTGGGTGAAGGCCACGTCGACGTCGCTGGCGCCGGCACCGGAGGCGAGCGCGGCGAGGATGTGCTGGCCGAGGTAGCCGCTTCCCCCCACCACCAGCACCCTCTTCTTCCTCTCCCCCTCCATCTCTCTTCCGATCTGCCGCCGGTGGCGAGCGAGGGAAGCAAAGCTAGAAGCAGTTGGGGAGGAGTGGTGCGGGTCCCACCGTTCAGTTGTTCACTGTGGGCCCGCTTGTCAGTTATCAGTTGACTCTGGCCCACGCCGAGTGGGTTGACTCCGCTATCTGACGGCGGAGGCGTAATCATGTCCTTGGAAGGCGGAAACCGAGGAGCTCTTCTCGGTCTAGTCTACATCACTAAACCTTCAGCGAGCAGGCAACACTAAACCCTCGCCGCGCCGCCGCCGCCGCCGCCGTCGCCGTCGTCTGGTCCTCCTACCTACCCCACCCCCGCCGGAGCGATGGGGGGAGGCCCGCGGACGTTCCCCGGCGGGCTGTCCAAGTGGCAGTACAAGCGGATGCACGAGAAGCTGGCGCGGGAGAAGGAGCGGGGCCTGCTCCGCCACGAGAAGCAGCTCTACCTCGCCCGCCTCCGCTCCGAGATCCGCGCCTCCCACCTCCCCGCCGCCGCCGACCAGGGGGGCGGAGGGCCCACCTCCTCGCGCGCCCACATCCGGGCCCTCGCCGACCGCTTCCTCCTGCCCGGCGCCGAGGACCTCTGGAACGACGACGACGGCCCGCTCCGTCGCCCGCGGCCTCCGCGGTTTCCGCATCCGCAGCCGCCAGGAGCCTGCCGTCCGGCGCCCGGATGGTCGACTGGGACCGGGCGGGCTCTGAGGAGAAGCCACCCGGAGGGGACTGGAAGCACTGGGAGGAGCTGAATTCGGAGGAACCAAGGGCTGGCAGGGGAGCCGGAAATGAGCCGCGACTGCCTGCACTCAATCCGAAGAGAGGGTTCAGTCAGAGGAGGGAGTACGGGACGGTGGCTCCCTGGTGGTGGCAGTGGAGTCCTGGCTCCGGCATGCCTTCGCAGAGGAAGGAGGCGTCGTTCGGCTTCTTCGGTCCGAGGAGATGTTACTCGGTGACGCCACCATGCCTACCGCATCGGGGATCGAGTGGCACGCCCATGCCACTGGGTGCTAGACAGCTTGCCGAGGTTGGGAATGGCAGGGATGGGACACAGCTGGCTCTGTTTAATCAGGAGAGGTTGTACGCCGTGGCTGCGCGGCGGTTTGGCCAGAAATGGACGCCGGACTCATCAGACGAGGATGAGGACGATAAGCCGGCTGCAAAGAGGGATCTGAGGTTGAGGAAATTCGTTGCTTCGAAGGAGGATTCGTCGTCGGAAGATGACGATGGAGCAGGGGAGGCGAGCGCCATCAGGAGGAAATGGAGCAGTGCTGCTCTCAGGAACTGCGACATGAAGAAGGAGAGGAGAGTGCAGCTCAAGACGTATGAGGAGAGAAGAATGATATCACTGGTAGAATCCAGGAGCTGCGGAGGAGATCAGAATAGGGAGGTGCTGGTTCTGAGAGGAGGCGGTACGACTCGAGGGGCGATCTTGTTTACCAATAAGAGGTTACACTCTACCGTTATCTCTAATTTATCTGTTTCCTCATTGCCAATTGCCTCATTTGTTGTGTGGCCTACTAATTTGTAAGAATATTGTCTGTATGGTTGTTTACGGATATAGGTAAAATGAAGTAGTTTTGCATGTGTGCTATTTGTATATGAGATCACCAAAGTTCGCCCATTTGTGGTTCATTTTTACTAGGCAAAAACTGGTCTACCATATCCCTACAAAAAATGGACATAATGTTTGTCAAGCGTGTCCTGTTACAAGTCTTTAAACTCAAGGTTAACCAATGTCAGTGATAAACTTCTTCAAAACACTGTCCTACATTGAAGTAGAGAGATTACCCATTTATCAATAATTTTTGCTGTTTCTTTTCCTTTGATTTGATGGTTGTGGTATCTCAAGTGATGTTGTTTTATCTTCAGATTCGATGAGTTTGGCATCTCCCCACTTACTGTAAAAGCACTCACTGATGCTGGATACGTACAGACAACTGTTGTGCAGGAGCAGCTCTTCCATTGTTCTTGAAGGTAGTATATTTATTTCACTTTCCTTAGGAACGAACTTCCTGAAATGATAGAAAAATAATTCTACCTTTTGGTGGTAATATCATGGAATGTTGCTTGACTTCATAGTTCATATTTACCACTTTACTCCAGTGGTACCATTTAGCTTTGCATGAACTATCTGAATGTGTTATCATGAAACCTTGCAATAATCAGGAGATTGGTCACTATCATTGTACACACGCAGGTAAAGATGTTCTTGTCAAGGCCAAAACTGGAACCGGCAAAAGTGTAGCCTTTCTGGTAATGTTCATTTGCAAGAAGTTTCCCTGAGATGTAGTTCCTTTCAGTTTCGTTGTTCTTCAAGCAATTTATTAAAACAATGAGTTGATAAACAGCTTCCTGCAATTGAATCAGTCTTGAATGCTATGAAGAGCAATGCAAATCATCGAGTGTCTCCAGTATATGCCCTGGTTCTCTGCCCTACAAGAGAGCTTGCCGTCCAGGTTACAGCTGAGGCAAATGTTTTGGTGAAGCGCCATCATGGAGTGGGTGTTCAGTCTCTTATTGGTGGAACTAGATTCAAGGTCGATCAGAGAATGTTAGAGTCCGATCCATGCCAGGTTTGCAGCATTTACTAAGCTACTAAAAAACTAAGGTGAAACTGCTAGCTGCTGAGTTGACCTATATGTATTGTGGGATTTCCCCTTTTCAGATTTAGTAGCAACACCTGGTAGGCTGCTGGATCACATTGAAAACAGATCTTCATTTTCTGTCCGCTTGATGGGATTGAAATTGCTTGTGTTGGATGAAGCTGATCACTTGCTAGATTTGGGTTTTCGCAAAGACATAGAGAAGATTGCTGATAGCTTGCCACGCCAAAGACAAACATTACTATTTTCAGCTACTGTTCCAAAAGAGGTAATGTAATCAGCATGGCCCATAGCTTGAGTTCTTTTCTCGTTGAAATCTAATCAGGTCTGAAAATAGGAATAATGGTTGTCACTTTTTGATGGCAGGTTCGAAGGGTTTCACAGCTAGTTCTAAATAAGATCATGTCTTTGTTGATACAGTGGGCTTAGGAGCTGTTGAAACTCCTACTAAGGTTTCTATTTCTACTCTTACTAAGTAATATTTGGCACCAATAACAATGCAATAATTTTTCATTCGTAGCTGCAAACATGCTTTTCGTTCTGGCTCCTGCAAGTAAAGACTGTTACCATTAATGTTCGCACTTCGCATTTCCTTGGCACAATGTAGGCAGTTGATGTGCTAATGCCATAATATGTTCTATTGCATCATTCTATTTATGAAAGGGCCTCATTTGGCCATTTATAGTTCCATACATAGTTCAATTTTCAATGGATATTTCTCAGGCAAATACAGTGCTCAATTGCTGTAAACATTTGATCTGTAGATGTCAACATTCACGTAAACCTTCTATACCATTTTCTTTATGTCATGATTATCTACACTTTATATGGTAACCGAGCAGTACTTCTAAACAAATTTTGTCTCAAGTAAAATATTGCGATACTTTGGTTGCCTTTTTTATTCTCTTCATGTTGTTATTTTTTCTCTGATAGCTCATTGATCCATTGGTATCTCCTTTCTTGAGCTTAGGTGCAACAGCAATATCTCGTGGTACCACATGAACTGCACTTTCATATGGTTCATCGCCTTCTTCGAGAACATATTGATCATGAAGTGAACTATAAGGTCCTTCCCTCCTCCGCCTCTATCTCTCAATCTAGCAGTATGATTGCTGTATAAATTACAATGTGCTGAATTACCAAGGTATATTCCTATTGTATCCAGGTGATTGTTTTCTGCACAACTGCCATGGTGACTGAATTTATGTACATAATGCTCCGAGATTTGAAGCTGAATGTCAGAGAAATACATTCAAGGAAGCCTCAGCTTTATAGAACACGTATATCTGAAGAGTTCCGAGATTCAAGTCGGCTGATTCTGGTAACATCAGATGTTTCGACACGCGGGGTGAATTATCCAGATGTCACCCTAGTGATTCAGGTAGAATTTCTTTTTTCCTTTTGATGGTTAGTACAGTCGAGAACATCACTTTACAAGATCAACTTATCTGCCTAGACTGAAGAAATGTTGGATTGGCATGTATCTCTTTAACGTCGTTAATTATGCATGGGTTTAACTAAAGCAACTGCTTCTCTAACTGCACGCCATGATTTGATTAGGTTGGTGTTCCTCCTGGTCGAGAGCACTATATCCATCGTCTTGGGAGGACTGGAAGAGAAGGTAAATCCGGGAAAGGAGTCCTGTTGATTGCGCCATGGGAAGAGTATTTCTTGAAGGACATACATGATCTTCCAGTAGAGAAGGCCCTGTGCCACATATTGATCAGGAGATGAAACAGAAGGTCTGACTCAGCTTACTTGTACTTATTCTGTATTCGGTTTTATATACATGTTCATTTTGTCCTGAACATGCGTACATACATACACTTCTTTTCTTGTCATGCAGGTTGATGACTCGATCAAGATTGTCGACATGAGCATCAAGGAAGCCGCGTATCACGCCTGGCTTGGTTACTATAACTCTATAGCTGATGTAGGAAGAGACAAGTCCATGCTCGCTGACCTGGCAACTAGGTTCTGCGTGTCTATAGGCATGGAAAAGCCTCCGTCGCTGTATAGGAAAACCGCAATTAAGATGGGATTAAAGGATGTACCGGGAATTCGGATAAGAAAGTAAATAGGCAAACAACATTTCATCCTGTATTTTGTAATGTGTCTTGTTCACTACATGAAGTCTGAAGCTGTGTATGTGCTGTCGACTAGCTCAAACAAACTACTCTCACACTAGACTGTGATTGACTTGTTGATTTGCATCGACTTTTTGTACAGGCAACAAAATAATGGTCAGATCTAGCTTTATGATATGCATAAATGCAAGAAGAAGCCAGGCTCATACTTGATCCAATATCATAGATATTGCAGCTAGTGAGGATTTGACAGCTAGGCCGTTCCTCACTCAAACCTCTAGCCAGACGAAACGCAAAGAATTCACGGCATAATCTTCTAGTGATGTTTGCTCTAATTTCTCCCGTTTAGCTGTTTTTTAGGGGGGATCCACCAGCGTATGTGCTGCCAGCCCCCAGCGTGTCCAGGCTACAAGACTGCAAGTAGACTACAAGCTGACGGGCCCACGCCCTGCGGGTCCGTTTATTGCAATACTCGGTTTTTGATTATTGTGATGCAAAATATCGTCCACAGAAGACCATTCATGAGATGCTTAGCATTTGATCTCTACTCTTTTTTCTACAGAGTATGTTCGATTGGAATGGATGGAGTAATCGAGTGTGCGTGTAGGATAAAGAAGCTTATGTTCCAGTCAACGATGGTATATATCATTGAGAAGTGAACAAGTTGGTAAGAAAGAACTTTTCAAAAGGAACATGCAATTTACGCAAAGATTTATGCTCCCACCGCAAGGTAAACAAAATTAAACCACGCAAGCAAACATACACAAATGACATGAAGGAAATACTACACTAGGCATCTGATCAGATACCACTGTTCACAAGCCGTGGTCGACATCAAGACCAGGACACAAGCAATGCAAACATTGACAGGTTGCCAAAAAACTGTGCATCATATCGAATTCATGTAACATCTTAACAACATTATCGACTGAAACAGAAACAGATTCGCATGTGTGTTGCTCTTAAGAGAGTTGGACCAGTTGTTCTCACATATTTATACTAAACTATATCACTTTATGGTAACTCTATTGACACTAAACATAAGTCATTTTTGTACAACCTTATACACTATCTTAAATACCACTTTAGGTATAAAAAAATAATATATGAATGTAATCATGCTTATGTAAATTGATATACATATTTGTAATATAGTTCATGTTTATCATTACAAATATGTTTCTTATGCTGAAGTACTAACTTGTTTCTCTATTTTTAGTTAGATTTGGATCCTTAGAACAAAAGGTTTCTTCCAGCGGTTCCACGCGTAAAATTAATTGAACTAAGAATATCTTACTCCACACATAAATTAATGCCTCTTAATGTATCATGGTGTGTATATATGTGTCGTTATCCATGGTGTACTAGAAATATTTGGAGAACTTAGCAGGTTGAGTGTTATGGAGTGTATAGATCTACGACCTATCTTGGCAGAGGTCTCTAGAGAAGACTTTCAAGTTTGGGTAGAGCAAACTGAGATGCATAGTGTACAAGGTGTCTTGGAGGTGGGCCATGTAGTTGTTAGGTTATGTGCATGAAATTTAAAAGTAATAGCAGGTGAGACAATATATATTTGCATACTACTACACCACACCAATACTTTTGTATTTGGGCTACCCAAAAGTTGACCCGCTCAGAATATCACAATCCCTACAATGATATATGTACTTCCATCGGTTCCTTTCCAACCGGAGGTAAATCAAAATATGATCAAAACTCGGAAGGGAAGTATGTGCTCATGGATTGGTCCATTCAACACATCTAGGCAACTAATGCACCCGGCACCCCGCCATGGCCGGTGTCGCTGGGCCAAGTGGGAGTCCATCCACCGCTCTCGTCGCCGTGGGAGCTGGCAGTGAGAAGCAAACGCCACCGGCTCCACCTGGCATGTTGATGCACTACTCCACCTGGTAGGCTGCTACCATCTCTTTCTAAGTTAATTTGGAAAATTAGTATACTCCTCATTCACTCCTTCGTGCAGGCTGACAGGTATAGGACACACGATGGGTATTGTACGTCCGTGTACGGTTTGACTCGACTTACTTGTACATACTCTTTCTTTCCTGGTGTTAGCACATGCTCACTTGAATTTTCTGTAGAACATTCATTCATACACACACATACACTTCTTTCTTGCGATGTAGGTCGATGACTCGATCAAGATGGCCGACATGAGCTGACATGGCAAGTAGGTTCTGCTAATCTGCTTGTCTATAGGCATGGAAAAGACTCCGACGCGGTATAGAAATACCACGATTAAGATGGGCTTAAAGGATGTTTCGGGAATTTGGATAAGAAAGTAATAGGAAAACGACATTTCATCTTGTATTTTGTAACGTGTCTTGTCCACTACATGAAGTCTGAAGCTGGGCATGTCCTGTCGACTAGCTCAAACAAACTACTCGATCTCACTCTAGACTGTGATTGACTTGTTTATTTGCATAGACTTTTGTACATGCAACAAAATAACAGTAAGAGCTTATGATCATAACTTCATATACATGAATGCAAGAAGAAGCCGGCAGTCTCAGTTGATCCAGTATCATAGATATTGCAGCTAGCCAGCTAGTGAGGATATGACAGCTAGGCCGTTCCTCGCTCAAACGTCGTCAGACGAAAGGTAGAGAATTCACGGTATTCACAGCATAACCTTCTAGTGCTGGACAGAAGGTTTGTTGAACAAGAGACTGTTTTAGCTGAAGCCCACAATCATACAAGTATTGGCCATCACGACGGAATTTATCAACCAGTTCACCGTCAATGTTGACATAAAACATCGACCCGCCATGAGTGACCAGCAAGAGGATGTCCTTGCCCACCGACACAACGCTGATATTCCAAACCTCATCCGAGCTTCGATGCCGAAGCCGTCCCGTGATTTCTGCTATCGGGAATTTGACACGGTACCCGTGCTCCCAAACCTCGCCTTCGTAGTCGTGCAACACCCATATGTTGACAACATTCCTTGTCCTGTTACAGCTATAGATGCCGAGCGTGCCATCCATCTCGAAGATATATGACTCGGCGGGAACATGTGGAGCATGCATCCGCCGGAACGACTCGGCTGTTGTGTCGAACACCAATACATGTCTGGTTTCGCCCCGACGCTGCACGAGGAGCCAATGCAGGCTATCACGGAGCAAAACAGGTGTATCGAAGCTCAACTTCGACGCAGCCTCTGGCCCCCGATGTACCTTGTTGCTTGCTGGTCAGAGCCCAACATGAAGACATAGCAGCCAACTTGACCGTGACTCCGGTGCAGTAAGATCCGGTGGTCGCCGGTAGGACGGTGCAGATACATACCCCATACACTGAACCCTCCCGACAGTTGCTGGAGGGTAGCATGCTGGTGCGTGACCGGGTTGCAGACGGTGAAGCAAGTGTCATACGGGTTATATTCGGAGAGGAGGAGGAGGCCGCCGCAGGAGGCCTCCAGATTGAAGCTCCCGTCAAGCCGGGCGACCGGGTGGAGCTTGTGGTCTCGGTTGTCGAAGGCGAGGATGGTTTTGAAGTTCGGGCGGGCGTGTACGACTGCGCGGAGGATGGGCAGGGAGGGCTGTCGACGGTGGTGCGCGAGGAGGAAGTCGCGCGTGGAGATGGCACGGCGCCAGGCGTGGCACACGGCTCGGCTGCGGAGGAGGGACTTGGGGGGCAGACGGACGAGGATCTCCCATACGAGGATCTCTTCCGGCAGGCTGCTGACGCGAGTCACTCTTGCCCTCGCGGACCTGGCCATTGTCGCCGGCGGTCGGGAGTCGCTCCGTCCCAGGAAGAGAGCGTTCTACAAATTGGGCTCGAAGCCTCGAAGTAATAATGTGTATGATTAACGATTCCTCTTCTAAAACCTAGACCGTTGATTGATAGATTGTGTTGATTAGTAAGGAGGTCAGGCCGGGCATACAACATCAGGTAAGACGTACGAGAGCTAGTCCGATCGGGTGCCGGACTGTTCCCGTTCCCCAATCCAATTCGATATTTGCTCATGCAATATTTGTGGCCGAGGTAACCGCTCAAAGCGAGCCTAGCTAGTTGTATCACACCTAAAAAAGACGCTGTATCAAGGGCCTAAAACTCAAGCAGGATCAATATGCACTAGTAGAAATAAGGACTTTCGTCCAGAGCCACATCGCGCTCTAGTCTCGGGAGTGTTACCAACCGGCACTAGAGGGGGGACTGGTCCCGGTTCAAAAACTACGAGGCTGCAACATATTAGTACCGGGTCGTAAGGGACCTCTATACGAGCCGGTACTAAAGGTCAAACTGTTCAGTTCCCGCGCACGCGGTTTCGCTTTGGAATTCCGTCGCCGTCGCTTCGTCTTTCGTGGAGAATTGATCACCACCGGCGCTTCGTCGCCGTCGCGCGCGCGCATCGTCTTTAGTGGAGAATTGATCACCACCGGCACTCTAGTACTATATAATGCACATGACTCACATCCATAAGCGTACACCTCTCCCTCTAATCCCTCCCAAATCCCTCTATATCTCTCCCTCTCATTCCAATGGAGCCGCTCGCGCGCGTACCTCCAACCCGGGCTTCGAGATTGATAGGAGGCACTGGAAGCTACATGGCTACAATAGCCCTGTTGATCGTCTCAACATTAAAGTTGATGAGCAGATGGTGTACCGTGTGTGGTGTGGTGTGTGAGAGGCTTCTATTGTAAAAAATTATCGAATTTGAAAAACATTTATATATGAAAAAGTTGTGTCTTGTCAATATCTTTCCAACGGCATATCATTTGTTACATTTCGATCAGCGGTTTGAAATTAATTAACAAAACAGTGTCCGCTGGAATTAAAAGTAGTCTAAAAAACAGAATTGTGTATTTTTAAAACTGCACTTAAACCGTTCGGAATTTAGAAAAATGTCTAGAGATAACAAAGATGCGCATTTTCCATAGCTTTCCAACGGCGTATCATTTGCCTCAATCCAACAAACGATGTGAAAATGGCAACTAAATAACAGTACGAAAATGGAGAAAAACGTGAAAATACAATATAGTATTTTTAAAATTACTCAAAACCGTAACGAATTTGAAAAATATTTATATTGAATCTTCAAATGAGTTCTATTTGCAAAATGTTTAAATCTTTTAATCCTTCTAATTAATTTTTGAATTAATAATTTGAAGTAATATTTATGCAAAAAATGAATTTGAAGTAATATTTATGCAAAAAATGAATTTGATTATTACTTAATCATAAATCTTACTTAATATTTTTTTGGTCGATTTATACATATTATTTGTCGAATTTCGATTTACCGGTTTAAAGATATGAATTTATCCATATTAAATTGAAAATTACAATAATAATGTAAAATTAATTTTTTTGTTATTTGAATTCGAAACTGTTAGTACTTAATCATTAATCTTACTTATGCAAAAAATAATTTAATTTTTGAATTAATAATTTGAAGTAATATTTATGCAAAAAATGAATTAATAATTATTATTACTTAAAGATATGAATTTATCCATATTAAATTGAAAATGACAATAATAATGTAAAATTGATTTTCTTGTTATTTGAATTGAAAACTATTAGTACTTAATTGGTCATGTATATGTTAACATAGGTTTGAAATTCAAAAAATTAATATGATTTTTCTCTACAAATAACAAAAAATGAATTAATAATTATTATTACTTAATCATTAATATTTATGCAAAAGATGATATGGACACAATATTTAGATTCCTATCATTTTTCTGATAGATTTATACATATTATTTGTCGAATTTTGATTTACCGGTTTAAAGATATGAATATTTCCATATTAGATTGAAATTGACAATAATAATGTAAAATTATTTTTTATTTGAATTCAAAACTATTAGTACTTAATCATTAATCTTACTTATGCAAAAAATAATTTAATTTTAGAATTAATAATTTGAAGTAATATTTATGCAAAAAATGAATTAATAATTATTATTACTTAATCATTAATATTTACAAATAGCAAAATTAATTTTTTTGTTATTTGAATTCAAAACTATTAGTACTTAATCATTAATCTTACTTATAAAAAAAATAATTTGGTGTAATATTTATGCAAAAATTGAATTAATTTTTGAATTAATAATTTGAAGTAATATTTATGCAAAAAATGAATTAATAATTATTATTACTTAATCATAACTCTTACTTGATCATTAATATTTATGCTATTATAGGTTTGGAATTCAAAAAATAATATCATTTGACATCAAAGTCTAGAGGATAATAAGATTGATACCATAATATTATTAGGATGTTATCAGTGCAATCTTGGAAGCTAATTGGAAAGGAACTCAAAAGTTAAGCGTGTTGGGGGCGGAGCAGTGTGAGGATGGGTGACCGATCGGGAAGTTTGATCACTAGTGCGAGGATGGGGGCAAAGCGTGGTGGGACTTGATAATAGAGGCGAGACCGATCGGGAAGTTTGATCAGTAGTACAAGGATGGGGGCAAAACGTGCTGGGACTTGATATTAGGGGCGAGACCGATCGGGAAGTTTGATCAGTAGTGCGAGGATGGGGGCAAAGCGTGCTGGGAGGGGCGATTAGAGATTAAACTGACAAATAATTCAAAGATTTGACATATAGAAAAAATTCAAAAAAAAATATTACGAAAAAAGGGTCTCGAGTCCCAGGTCAGATTACGAGCCGGGACTAGAGATCCTCGACCACGCGCGATGTCAGCGCCCCACGTGGAGCTCTCTAGTCCGGGGTCGTTAGCCACCCGGGGGGCCTCTAGTCCCGAATCCGGCGTCCCGGGTGGGCATCCGGTACTAGAGGCCTCTACCACCCGGGATCAAAGGCATCGTTTCCACTAGTGATGGAGCCTCGTAAACGTCGATGGAAAAACGTGTGCACGGCCGTAGAGCCTCCCGCATCCCCCATGGCGCGCACGCTTCTGACGGATCTTCTTCTAGAGATCGTCACGCGCTCTGACCCTTTTACTCTCATCCGTTGCACCGCCACCAGCAAGCTTCTCCGCCGCGACATTCTCAACCCGCCTTTCATCCGACGTATCACCGATAGGCAACATGGCATCATGCCTGCCCGCCTCCTAGCCTACATCCATACCCGCAAGGGAGAGGAGACTCCGCCGCCGCCCCTCTCGCTGGTCAACCCATCGACCCCTGCTGCCGCGTCCTTCTTACACCACCATCTTTCACCCTTCATGTCGCGCAACGCAGCCGATCTGCTAGCCGAGTACCAACCCGTGACATCACGGGGTGGCCTCGTCCTCCTACACCGACGCAGCATCAGGCAACTCTCCGACAGCCTATGTGTGTACGACCCTATCACGGGAAGCCGCACCTTCCTCTCCGGTTCACCAGAGACGAGGGAACTATGGTTCTTCCTCACATACGTTCTGCTCAACGCGACAGACGCCATCGATTGCACCTTCAAACTATTGGTCATACATGTTAATTACCACCAACCCAACGGATGCATAATCAGAATCCAGGCGGCCACATCGTCAAATGCCGGTGGCAGCAGCTGGGGACCTCTCACTTGTGATCGCCACATTGACCTACTGTCGTCGGCGATAGAAGAAAAGCGCTGCACTGTCCTCTTCCGTGGTGGTTCCATCCACTTGTATTGGCTCAACTCCAAAGCAAGCCAGCGACGCCTCGAGGCTTCGCCGGAGGAGAGAGGGTGGTTGTTCAGTGCCGATCGGTTCATGACGATGTCAGTTTGGCTACTGCAACTCCAAGGAGGTGGTTGGACGCGGGAAGCCGTGATCGACACCAAGGAGTCTGCGGTTGTTGCAGCCTGCGCTCCCTCTGAAACATATGGAGATTCAGTTTGAGGAGTTGATGCGTGGAGAGAGAAGCAATGCAGTGCTGCTTCGAATATGTTTCTGTGATAACGATCAGATTTTTGAGCGCATGCATCGTCCTTGACTTGGAGACCAAGGAGACACGTAGGATGACTGGGCAAAACTGGATCAGTTCCATGTTGTTGGAGATTGATCTGCTATCTCGGCTACAAGCAATGAAAATATTTTAGTAGCTAGTAGCTGGTATACACGTCCTAGATAGACTTATATAAAGTTTGAAAATATTTTAGTGAAAACTTTGAAACTCAACCAACTGAGACTTAGCAAAGCCGTAAGTACTTTTGGAATCATGTCGATGACTGTGGATATTATCGTACCTTACCTTCATGCATGTTAAGCAAAACCAGGTAATAAAGAACGAAATTTAACTTTTATTTCCACCAAAATTACCGTCGGATCATCCCCACTTAATAGAATCCAACAGCCCGTATTGATTTAAGCATACATGACAATCGGTTTGGCAAAATAAAGAACCAAACCAATGGATTTTTTTCCTATTCTGTAATGTGCCTTTTCTAATATTATGCTGAATATGGTGTATGTCATGTCCACTAGCTGAAAAAACCCATATAATATCGGGCGTGAGTTTTAGCATTTCAAATTTTATTCCATATTTTTCTCGCAATTTGTTTTAATTCCATATGCTCCTATGTGTCAAAGTGAAATTCCCTATATTACACTCTCATTCTAGAGTGTGTCTGGCTTGCTAATTTGCATATCCTTCGTTTAGGAGGACCTCCAGTCAATCACTGCAGAGGAAGCCCCCACTCCAATTTCGAATAACCTCAGTCCTTCTATAATTAATTCTTTCCCTCCGACTAATCCTTCTCCTCGCTCCCTTGTTCGTGGATATGTGGTTGGAAGATCTACGGCCTCAGAATCATCTAAGCATTCAACACATAACGGGTAACCTTCTATTTCAATGGAAATTTTACATGAACAGGTGTGCACGCTTTAATGTATTTTTACCATAATAAACCCTCTTTACCCAGAGCACATGCTCCTCTGGGCCAAAATATTCGCTCGTGTTTTGGTACTTATAGTTTCTTTTTTCCAACAATCCAGTTATCTCAACATCTATAAATTACATGATTTTCAAAAAAAATACAAAAATACTGGATTCCCAAATAATAAATAAATACGACTATAAGAACATCTTTTGTGGTAGCCTTAATCCCATAGAGGGTGAACTTATTAAAACAAGCTTCATTTTAGTGTGTGGACCTCCTATTGATTAGTGTAATCATAATTTTTCTATCTTTTGAGGCACATACTACAATCTTCAGAGATTCAGAAAACTATTTATACTGATATTGTTCTTTCTACCGCTAGACCAACATATCAGTTCAGGCAGCTGACCCAGACTCTGGACTGTAGTCGCCTTCTTCCTACCTCAGCCCAGGGCCGTCTTTAGCCCAGTGCGAGAGCTGCGACGGCCCGGGGCCCAACAAAATTAGGGGCCCGGAGTTGGTACACATGTATATAGAAATAGAATGCAGACTAGGGAAAAAAAAGAGGCCCATCTACGCACGCATAGCCAGGTCCAGGGAGCAAGCACGGACGGACGGTTAGTTTTCTCTCAATCTAATCGCGCACACGGCCCGTCGTCTACTCACCTGGCCTTTAATTGTTTTTTTAAACAACCTGGCCTTTAACTGTGAACATATCCTCTAAAAAGCTGTGAACAATTTTTTTTTAAGTTATAGCATGGATTATGGTGCTTGGTTTAGAACAGAGAGAACAACAAGATATACGATGCCAATGGAAAATTGTTGGTGTTTATGCCTTTACAATGATTTTATCTATTTTTTTAGGGGAATAATTTTATATATTGTTGGTATGAAATGAAAAAAAATCTCCTTGCGGCCCAATGATGGATTTCGCCCCGGGCCTCTGAAATTCGAGAGCCGGCCCTGCCTCAGCCGCCTACCCATCCACCAGACCACCACTCTCCTCAATGCCCTAGTTGGTCCCACCACCACATCCGTTAGTCGGGTCACCGCCTGACCCTGCCCTACTCCATTGACGACCACCTTCTCAGTATTAAAAGATGCATTCATTAACTGAATGTGTTGCCTATAATATTTCTATAGCTAAATATTATATTTAGAATATCAATTAATTCCTACTAGAAATGGAATGTATTAATTATGTTAAAACAGAAGTTATTAATTTATTATTTATGGGATACTTATCTGTGTTGCCTATCCGACTATATAAACACTACAAAAGAGAGTATCTCCACCGAGCCATCAAATACAAAACAAGATTAACAAAAGGAAGAAGAAACTTGCTGAATCGCCATGACACTTACCAGGCGGAACGCATGGGTTGTATGCTTGGCAGTGCTTGTGATCATGGCGACAAGCATGTTGCCTTTGGCGTCGGCAAAAGGTGGCAATATTTATTTCTGTTTTGGTTCACAATGCATACATACCTCCATATACATAAAACTTACAATGTTTAAGCGCATTTTGCAGTGAAGTGCTACGTGATTCCGCCAGACGCTTGCGGTGATCAATTTTGCCGTACTCAGTGCCTTAAATTTAATATCGGCAGCGACGGACACTGCAGGAATTTTGTAGAATGTTGCTGTGAGTCAAGCCCATTAGGAGAGCAGATCAAGTATCCTGCTATAAATCGTTAGGAGATAGCTCAAAATGATGATGCCACCGCAATATGTACCGGTGAGAGATGCTGAAATTTGATATATTAAATAACTTTGATGGATGCATGTTATTCACATGGTCAATAATTTAGTATGTTCCAATCGTCTGAAACTTGAAAGTTTGATAAGGCCACAATTCTCCAGTCTTTTTGCGTCAGTTAAAGATTACATTATTATTGGTACACGGATGGCATAATATTATTAACATGAAAGCATGGAACAGGCACATAGCACGCGGAACTTATCAACACATTCTCTATAAACAAACTGATTTACACATATGCATCAACTAAAGAGAGAAGATTTACTTGTACTCCAACCAGACTCTAGAATCAGGTATTCCTAGTCCATGACTTATGAAGTTGTAATCGGGAGAAGATACCGTTGGAGATGTACTCGCTCCACCCCCCCCCCCCCCCCCCCTAGGGCGACGCGCCCTCCTAGCCTAGACCTTCGGAAAGTAGCCCCACCAACAACATAATGGGCCCGCCTGTGATGTCTACTGTTTGTTTGTGAATCTTGTTTTTCACTTTACCACACGAGCAGGTCAACTACTTAATTAATGCACCTCTGTTTTTTCTCACTCTTTTGGCCATATTTTTAGATATGGAGTGAAGCAAATATATCGTGGTTGACATAGTAACCAAAATGTGTGGTGATGGCTGTACCATTTTGTTTGCAATCTACTCCTAGCTGGCATAGCCTGACGGATTGTTGTCGACTAATTTGACATATCCAGCTGCACCTCGAGACCGGAGCTTTGGCCACTGCTAATCACATTCACACGCTTTTCCTAGCCGACGACAACCATCACCTAATCGTACGTCTCATCAGCACAGAAAACTCAAACAAGCAGCGATTCACACGATCAACACTACAATCTACAACGGAGCACACATACTAGCTCACTTCAGTGACTGACCAACACAAAGCTACAGAAAAAGAAGACAAACAAACACACTGGCAGCTTGGCCCTAGCGCACAACGGAACACTGGACAATCAGCATGCAAGATGTTTCCAGCAAAACACATGAAAATTCCTTCATTTGAGATAACTGATCAACTTAATTCTCCAAAAATAGATGAAATAGCTACAAAACTATAATTACTGCAATGACACTGATGAACATACCAGCATTCCGTTCAAGTATTCTAGTACTCGATAACTGGAAAGGCTACCCTTGCAAATTTGAGCTAGATCCAACAAACAATGAGACACTCAAACTATAAAATCGTGTAACGAATCAGATAGGACAACCAAAACTGCAATAAGCAATAATTCACAGCCAACGTATGCCTTATTCCAAACCATACCGATCTGGTTCGTATCACAAACATCACATAATAGAGGTTCGCCTAAGATGTCGTTTAGTAGATCATTACTCATAAAACAGGTAACAGGATTTTCTTTTTTCAGTGGTGAAAGATATCACTCTGTACACGCTCTTTCCACGTTCTGACCGGCGGTTCTGGCCACCGCGTGCAAAATTTAGAGTTCCTCGAGAGGTACTTAGCACGCTAGATAAACTTTTTCTGAAAAGCAAGTCAATAGCAATGGAAGTGACGGAAGCCCTTTTCAGTCTGAAGTTCCAAGCTAAATTGAATTAATTATGTTCTCAATCTTTTAGAAACTTCACTTACGGGTTAATGTAAAATGGGTCTTAGGTTTGCATGGGGACTTTGACTTGAGGTCATTTATTTATAGTGTGATTTTTGTTAAACGCTTTGATGTATGCAGTAGACACTGTTCTACCTCTGTCCAGTCTTATGTGAATCGTACATGTAAGATTTGTTCAGTCTTATGTGTTGTTTGCATGGTAAGTATCTTTTTCCCATTGTGTTGAGGTCATGGAAGCCATCTTCAGCCTCAAGTTCAAGGATGTTCGCATCGGTGGCATTGTCGAGAGTGCTGATGGCACGAAAGTCACCACAATTGCTGATCAGCAGCCTCCTGGTCAGTACATATTTGCAAAAAAAAAAAAAACAATTTTGGATCGCATATATACAATCTCATTGCTTATATTCTGTCGCACATGCTGAGTTCGCCTGCTGCATGGTCACAAGTGTTTCAAAGCTGGCTGGGAGGAAGCTCCGTCGCCATTGCCAAAATAAGAGCACGCGTCGTAAGTACTTTGGCATCTTTAACTTCGTGAATTGTCTAATCTTCCTGAAACAATGAACTGGGGGTGTTTATTTGTTAATATCTGAAAGAATCTAAGATATAATCTTTGCACAAATGTTATAGCCAGATTGACTAATTGATCAACTTTTATGTTTTCTGTAGGTGTCGTCTATATGTAGAGTTGGACCAATTGTTCTCACATATTTATATAAAATATATCACTTTATCATAACTCTATTGACACTAAGCACAAGTCATTTTTCATACAACCTTATATACTATCTTAAATACCATTTTAGGTATACACAACAAAAAATATGGATGTAATCATGCATATGTAAATTGATATACATATTTGTAATATAATTGTTTATTTTGCTAAAGTAATTACTTGTTTCTCAATTTTTAGTTATATTTGGATCCTTAGAAAAAAAGTTTTCTTCCAGCGATTCCACACATAAAATTAATTGAACTAAGAATATCTTAATACTCCACAGATAAATTAATGCCTCTTAATGTATCATGGTGTGTATATATCTGTCCTTATCCATGGTGTCCTAGAAATATCTAGAGAACTTGTTAGGTTTAGTCAACAGCGAGTCCAGGAATTAATTGGAGGGTGGGCTAAAAGTTAGCGCATCTTCACCGGCGCGCCCAATAATGTTTATTGGGTGCACCGGCACGAAATCGTGTTCCAGCGGTGATTCTAATAGTAAAAAAAGTTGCCGGCTCGCCTTAATAAAGCGCCCCACAACCTTATTTTGCGCCATGTTTGTAGAGAGGCAAGCGGACGCGTCGGCAATCCGCGGCAACTCTGCCACATTAGATTTTTTTTAGATTGCCACATCGGATTCTGACGGATGGGACTGCTCACACCGGTGACCGCATCCTTGGGTCACCGGGGATGCGGCTGCTCACACCTAGAGCGAAGGGCTGGCCGTTCCTCCTCTTCCCAAGACAAACCGTCATTTTTCTCTTCATTTTTTACAAATCTTGAAACATACTGTACATAGATAAATTAGTCGGAGCTCGTAATTGCAAATTTGCAATAGACAAATTGCAAAATAATTTGAGGATAGGACAAATAGCCTATGCTTGGCTTGCTGCTGCTCTTATTGCTTTGTGAGGCTGCAACTCGCGACTTCACACGAGGACTCGGCGATTGCTTTTTTTTTTTGAGAAAAACTCGCGATTGCTTCGCGTGAAGAGCTGCGCTGCCTGTGCTAGTGCGATGCGAGTCGTATGGGCTGAAATAAATCAGCGAATGGGCCTATGAGTTGAGCCTGACATACGATTAGTACTGGTAAAAAAATCGATTTTTTGGAGGGCAGGCTGAAGCCTGTTTAAGCCTGTCTACTGGACTCGCATTTGGGTTTAGTGTTATGGAGTGTATAGATCTACCATCTATCTTGGCAGAGGTCTCTAGAGAAGACTTTGAAGTTTGGGTACACGAAAAATGAGATCTATAGTGTACAAGGTGTGTTGGGGTGGGCCATGTAGTTGTCAGGTTATGTGTAGGAACTTGAAAATTTTGCCTTACACATAATAACAAAGATCCATCTATGAAGGTACAAGCTAGCGATAGGATAGATCTAGTATTACAACACACTGAAGCCGAAGTAGATGTCGGTGTAGCTTGAAGAATATTCTCACGACCAAACTTGGTGGTGAGGATGTCACTGATTCCCGAGTCTAGCCTTCTGATTCCAGTCGAGCTAAGATCCAAGGTATGAGCCCTCGGGGAGTTGGCACACGTCCGTCGGCTTCAATCCAGCGGAACTTTGTCGTCCAGGACTTAGTTTTTATACTGGTGTATAATAGATTGAAACTTGAATGTTATAAGGCCACAATTCCACACCGTCTTTTGCGTGAGAAAAAAAATCTTACTGGTACACGGATAGCGTAATATTTACATGAAGGCAACATGCACATGGCACGCAGAACTAATTAACATATCTTCTTTGCTGAATTTGTACTTAAACAAAACATAATGAATAAATCATATAACAGACCCATCCACATAGCTCATGTTTGTATCGGTGCCAGAGATTACCCCATGGTTAATCGTCTCCACTAATTCTTACATTGCTACCTAAACCCTGGCCCAATCCTTGACACAAACATTGGATACCGCTATTAATCAACAAAATCATCTAGTACTAGCTGCATTGGGCATCAACCCTGACCCTGACAAAAACACCTGTTTTTTCAAAGAAGACTGAGCCAATTTTGGGGGACTAACCGTATTCGGGAGGAGAAGCACATCCGGGCCACTTCCGCAGAGATATAATCGGCTACTCGAACAACCGGAAGAGGGGTGTGCGACGACCTCACCACCCGCACGACGATGAACACCGCCACCACCACCCTCTCACCGCAATGTCTTGTCCGTTTCTTCCTCTCCCTCTTTCACGTCACCTAAACCCTAAACAGTGACTATCGACGAGACACTTAACCGTATTTAAGTACCATAACTAACATATTGTTGAGTACGTTGACCGTTTTTTTAGTGGAGAGTACGGTGACCTAGCCGAGCTTGGCCGACAAGCGGTTGGGGTTGGTCGTCTTTACCAAAAGAACTTGGCTGGGCCTACAGAGATGAAAGTGATTTTTTTGTGAGCTTTCTTGTGTTGCTTAGCTGCTGGGACGATTCTATAGAGTCGTTCAATTGGCCCAAGAGACACGAGCACAGTCCATTCCATCCTGCCGCCACCGCCGCCCTGTGCAACCCCCACCACCAGGCATCCGCCGCCGACGACCTCCACTCTCCGCCGTACCCTTGCCGGTGGCGCCCACTTACGTCTCGGTTCTAACTTCTAAGGTCCAGGGGGGCAAAGAACTGCGCTATCATGTCTAGCTGCCCTTTCTGCCATGTCATTTCAAGGGATCCAGAGGAGTCGAGGAACAGGAAGGAGCTAGATTTTGGTTTGTATCCCAAGCGAACTCTAAATTACTATCAGTCCATGTCTTGACGAGTTGTAGTCGGGATCGCTCCCCCTCCCTTACAATAATCTTCTCCCTTTTGGAGGACTGAGCCGGCAATTTAATCTGCCGCTGATCGAATAAGTTGGTCGTAAGGAACATCAGCTAAGGTGGGTGCCGTGAGATTGTTGATCGAATAAATTGACAGTAAGGAACATCAACGAAGGCCAGCTTTCGAGCCGACCAGCCATGAAGAACAAGAACGGTCGCCGCTGGCGCATTGTAAGTCCTGGTTCCTTCTTTTGCTCCTTCTCGATCGTGTACAGATTCGTCCTGAAAGTTTCTGATTTCTTTTTCTTCTGCTGCTGAATCTGATGCAGAAACTAGCTCGCGAAAAGGCCGCCGCTGCAGCCGCCGGTGACAGGCTTAGTGAGCTGCCCAATGACATCTTGCTCAACATCCTGGAGAGGGTGGACACATTCGACGCTGTGAAGACCTGCATCCTCTCCAAGAAATTGCTGAAGCTCCCTACTATGCTCTCGCAGCTGTCCATGGACATAGGCTCCATGTCTACCTCTAGCCTCGGTGCTGTGATACGAGCCAACCGTGCCGTGGCTCATGTAATGGATAACGTCTTGAGCTCGAGGAGCCCAGAAATCATCATCAACAAACTCAGAATCAGATTCTTCTTGATGCTTCATGACTCTCAAAATATCGTCAAATACGTCGGCCGCGCCATGGCAACCCACAAAGTCGGCGCAGCTGAGTTTGAGATCATAACAGATAAGGATTTTAACATGTCCTCTCCTGCCGATCTTGTCCACTCTGGGAGGAAGTTCAATTCTTTTCTTGGTGTTTGTCCCGACGCATTTGCTGGTCTCACGCGCCTGTGGCTGCACAATATGAGGTTTGGCGAGCTGGACATCACCAACATCCTTGGCGGTTGCAAGTGTTTGGAGGCCTTGCGTTTAACCAACTGCGATTCAGGGGTACATTCTGTGCTGCAATTAGACCATGCTCAACTTGTCGAGCTTCAGATCGACTATGGGGATTTTGAGAGGGTTGAGCTCACCTGTTTGCCCAAACTCCAACGGGTGAGCTATATATTTAATAACTGGCCCACCTCCTCCTATGAAGACCCCATGTATTTTGGTTTTGTACCACTGCTTTCAAAGCTAAGCCTCGCAGGAATTGTTGTCAACTCGGATAAGCCTCTTGAGCTAAGTCAGCTCCTTGCTAATGTCCCCTCCATAGATGATATGCATCTGGATTTTCGAAGCGAAAAGGTACTCACTATTAGTCATTTGAATCATATATATGTTATTCTCACCGGAGTATGTAGTCATTTGTTTGTGACTTGAAATTAATTGTTCATTGGTTTGTTCTATCGCAGATTTGGGTACTACCGGAATGCCCAAAGCTGCTCATGCATGTGCTCAGCAAACTGCTGTATGTGAGTCTGTTCAATCTTCCTGAAGGGTGTAATATAGCTTGGACAATGTTTATTCTTGAAGCTGCAACCTCGCTAAAGGAACTACGCATCACAGTATGGGATCATTGGTGCAAAATGGAGACGGACAAAGAGTATCGTAGAAAAAATGGTTACTGCGAAGAAAAAGATGTGGAGTGGAAGTCGCTTGCATCTGATTTCAAACACATGAGTCTGGTTAAACTCACTATCTACGGCTTCCAACCCGACGCCAATTTCCTGCGATACATCAGGCGTGTCGCCGGAGTCGCCGTTAATCTGGCCAAGATATCCCTGCACGATAGGAAGACATGTGGGAAGGACTGCGGTGACTTGGATCCTGAGATAGAGGTTTTTCCTTCGAGATACCCTAGGACCAGAGAGGAGAGGAGGCAGACAACCGAGGAGCTGGGTTTGGCTTCGCCTGCAATGGTTCACTTCCGGTCGTAATCGAAAAACTGAGATGCATAATATTATGTCTTTTTTCAGCACTATGACATGTAGTTTGTAGACTCTCTGCTTTTTTCATCTCTGTAATACTATATTCTGTCTCAGGCTTGTTGAGCAGATACTCCTGTTAGCTGGTCTGAATCTCACATCTCATGGGTTGCTCAGATTGAAAACATAAAAGAAAGTTGCCAAGAATATTTGATTTGGTGAACACGGGGATGATCGTACACCATGGGAAGATTAAAAAGAAGATACTTAATACACCTATTTCGTCAGAGTGTCTGACTATGTGCTGTTAGCTAGACTTAGACACAACCGTAAAATATTACACAAAGCAAGATTCAGAGCAATATTAATCGACAGTGGGACTTGCATGAAAGGTAAGCTTGGTACTTAACCACTTGAGATAACCTAAAGTGCATCTGAAGTTGGTGTACTTACATGTCAAACTAGCAGCTGGAAACTAGGTGCGGTATGTCAAGGTTTTAACAGAAGAAACTCAAGACACTGCAATTTGATCAACAGGCTGAACCACACACATAGGCCGGCTTACTCAGTTTACTTAGGAAACTTACCTTTGGTGCTGTGAATGGATCTTCTCTGTTCAATCTTATCAAGAAAAATTGACAGTTTTGAATTTCTTCCTTGTTAAAACCATTTGTCAGAAATTGCAAGCTTGATGTTATCCTAGTTGGTTGTCATTCCTTGTGTTTTGCATGTGTGAGCCGATTAATCTGCCCAGGGCAATATAATTGGCACAGATACGGATTACAAGCAATCCTCTCGTAATAAGCTGCAAACAGAAGCGTGGCATCTCCATCACGCAGCTCATCCAAGAAACCATAATACGAATTCGTTGATCCCTATATTCAGAGCACCATCGAATTCCCCCAAGAAACCACACACATACCAGTATACCACCCGACAATCCTAATAAGTGGACACAACACAATCTGATTCGACCAAAACTGTTCTTCATGGTCCATACGCCATTGCTCGATCCGACCCGACGACGAGGCGGCATCAGCAAGAGTTGAATGGAATGGAAGAAACCATTCGCAAGCATCATTCACAGATCTTGGCCAAGAAGTCATATTGCACGGGTGCAGAATCACAAGGGAGCAATTAAGAGACAAGGCGATTCATACATCCAGTATTGAGATCCACTACAAAATTACCACTACAGGATGATGATAGCATGATAGTATTCACATGAACACAACAACAGGCGCATACACAAAGGCTAATTGAACACCAACAGCAACCAAATCGACAGGATTTATTGGATCACGGACACCGGCAGTTCATCAGATCAACAACAGCACACGAAACATACAAGGCTGGGAAGAGGGGAGGAGTAAGTCGTAAGCAAGTCATACGGGCGGGAGGGGATGCCCTGCTCGTCCTGCTTCTCGTGCTTGTGGGCGGCGGCGTCGGAGGGGGAGGAGGCGGCGTCGAGGAAGAGGGGCCGGTCGTGGGCCTCGGTGGCGTCGTCGAGGTCGTCGTCGTCGTCGGTGGAGAGGTTGATGCAGGAGCAGCGCTCGAGGGAGGCGAAGAAGGCGGAGGTCACGCCGGATCCGAACCAGCTCGCCCAGCTCTCCATGGCGGACGGGGGTCGGCGGGGCACGGCGATGCGATCTGCTAGGGTTTGGTCGAGACGGCAGACGGGGAGGCGACTAGGGTGGAGCAGAGACGACTCTAGCAGCTTGTTTGGCAAACTAACGGAAGGGGAATGGGAGTTTAAGTCTAATTCCCATTCCCCGTCTCAATTACCAGCCCTCCCCCAGGTTAGGGATGAAAACGGAGCGGATACGGACGGAACTGAGTGGTGCCACATTTGTTTTCATATTTTTTTTGCGGAAGCGGAAACGAATACAGAAACCCCGGAAACAAATAAAAAACAAATATTGTCGGAAACAGATACAAACCGAATACGGTGCGGACACGGAACAAAAAGCAGATGTCTGCCGGAACCAAGAGACCCCTTCGATAATGCAGGAAAACTCTACTAAACCAACAAACTTGTCAAATTTATAAGATGAAATAAAAATATAAGCATATATCATGATTAAATAGGGCATAAACATGGTTGCTTTAATCTTTTTTATTCAAATCTAAGTTGTGCCTAATTGTTCCCACTAGAATTCCTGGTCCGGCTGGATTTGTAAAGCACTACGTAGTAAAAACGGAAAGTTCCGTATTGCCGGAAATGGAATTTCCGTTTCCGTGGTCGTTCCGCCGGAATACGCTGTTCCGTTTCCGTTTCCGTTTCCGCATAAAAGTTTCCGTTTCCGTTTTGCAAAATTCCGCTTCCGTTTCCGTATTTCCATTCCGTTTCCGTTTTTCCGCGGAAAAGTCGGAAAGATTCCGTTCCGTTTTCATCCCTACCCCAGGTAATAGATATGTGGGGAGTTGTACACGTGAATTCCCCTTCCTCTTCCCTATGAAATTCCCATTCCATCGAAACAAACAAGGGAGTAAAACTCTATATGTCTCAAACTCCCATTCCCTCTATCCAATTCCACCGAACCAAACAGGCCGTAGGTAGAGGGAGGGTAGCGAGATCCAGGGGAGGCGGTTGCGTGGTTCTAGCGCTTTTCCCTATTCCGTCAACGGTTTTTCGTCCATTCATCAGCGTTTTTCCCCAAATTAAACAGAATCACAATTGTTATAATACGATTAATTAACAAGATACTATAGATACACCATTGTACTACTACATATGAATCACAAATACATCTAATTGACTGTATTTTTTAGTTTGGGCGTACGAAAAAACCCTCCCCTCTTCTGCTTCCTCGCCGGTTCGGCCTCTCTCTATGTCATGATCATTCTTCGTGCATCGCCATCTCGCCGCCCTGCTCATTCTCTCTTTCCTCCCCAAAGTTTTTCTCCTTGCAAGACCACCCACCATACTCGGCACCCCGGTCATGTTCCCTTGCGATATCCCTATCGTAGCTCTCAAGATTTTAAGCGTGCGTGTGAATACATTTTTGCGATGTGCACGCCGCCTGCGGTGTTGTTAGATGAATTGTTTCGTAAGATACATTTGACCTAACTAGATTTCACTTTTCGGTTTTTAGTTTCACAGATACTTCACATTCCGGTTGTTCGTAGGGAAATGTCATAGAAATACAACGTTAACCAATAAGTTTGGTTAGTTGGATTTAGGTCAATCCAGGAACATTGGTCAGCTTTTTTTTAGCAAGGCATGAGTGACTGTCACATGATAGTCTATTTTTTTTTTTTGAGGGCAACAGGATGGTACAAATAGACGACCCATCTACAGGCTTGCTCGCGGTCCATCAAATAAATAAAATAAACACAGGCCAGCAAAAACCTGGTTAAAGCACAGTCGCAGCAACACATTACCAGTTAAGTACGAACAGATTCAGCAGCAGGTAAACATTTAAGCACACCAGCTGCATAAATATGGATTACCATCTCCACTCATCTGACCAAACGCATCCTTATTTTCATTTGCAAATGATATTACCAACTGGAATTGCACTTTATTCAAATGTACAAGCATGTGTGAGCTAGTTAGTTTACAAGACACGGGCTTCGTTTTTCAACTTGTCAAGGAGCTCATCGACGGACGAGAGGATCACCCCAGCTTTCCTCTTTGGCGGCTCGTCCACTCGGACCACCTCCATGTCCGACCTGATGTCCACGTTCAGCTCAGCTGGGGTTACCTTCTTGATCACCTTTGACTTGGCCTTCATTATGTTCGGCAGCGTCGCGTAGCGGGGTTGGTTCAGTCTCAAATCAGTGCTGGGAAACATAAACCATGGTGTGTATAGGTCAGACAATGGGAGCCGAACCGTAACTTGTGAGCACTAAGTATAAGCATAGGAAATTAAGAACTGAACATTTCATTCAGGAAAAAAAGCTTGAGTGCTACTGTGCTTTCATGACTATTGTATTGAGCAATCTAACGACCAAGATACAAAGACATATATACTGAAAAGAACATACAGAGACGATTTGTGGAACCTACGTGATCACTGCTGGCAAATCCAAGCAGATGGTTTCGGTTCCACCATCAACCTCTCTCTCAACTGTGGCTCTTTGTTTCTCCTTGTCAATTACCACCTAATAATATGACAAAGCACATTAGCTATAATTTTAGGTGCTAAAACAAAATATTGAGAACCATTTGCATAGAAATCTGACAACAAATATATAAACACCACACAATAGAAGAGATAGTAAAGAATGAAATTGCTTCTTAAGGGAGCAATTTTCCCATATTTTATTTCTTTGTTGCTTCACCATATTTGGCCCACAAAGACGAAACTAGATGTTGGTCCGAGAAATGAATGAAATGCATCTAGGGAAGTGGGGTCGAATAAGAATTTGAAAATTAGCAACAGTAAGTTCTATCCTCCCTAAAAGAACTTATTTCTACGATAAAAAATGCAATTAAATTCCATACTAGGACAAACTAGTTATTATTCAAATTAGAATAGCAGCTGCATACAGTTGCATTGCTTATTCGAACGAGTATGAGAATATTAGGAGTCAACCAAAATTATTTAGTAAAGCTGACATGACCAAGTGCAATTAAAAAAATCTGTGTGTATGGTTTTATTGGTGACATTGCTGATATCTGGGAAAAATAAATAGCAACAAACCATGGAGGCAAAGGTTCCCTGCGGCCAATTGAGCAATGCAGCAAGCATTTGTCCTGTTTGGTTGCAATCATCATCAATTGCCTGTAATTACAAGAAGACGTAAAAGCTTTGATTATTAACGGATAAACTCCGGAGCTACCCTTTCTTAACACATTTTCTTGTTGTATGTCCTTTGTTCTCATTCTTCTTGACAAAACTTGGGAGTTTAACTTCTGAAATTATTTCTTAAAGAAGAGAAATTACAAACATTCGGAGCAAATACCACTACCTGAAATAAAGTAAGCAACCAAGTCATCATGAAGAAGGAAATTGCTGGCATCCATGCACCTCAGGTAATCATGAAAATATTTTGAGCTATGGTATTATCATTTGTAATATCCCTTAGGGGAAAGAAACATTTAGTTTGAGAAATAGAGCGCTTTATGCATGAATGACAACCACATGAGGGTAATGTTGTCTATTTATCTTGTGTAATTAACATAGACTTTCATAATACTACTGATACTCCCACAAAGACAATAAACTCGTTCTGTTTTGAAAATCTGGCATATGTAACTAACATCCCTGATCTTTCCTGTCCAAAATAATATGGACCATGCATGGTTTTCGAGTCGCGACTCATGCGAGTCGCTCAGGGGTAGCGATTCGGAAAGAGTCGAGCCTGTAATTGCGACTAGTCGCGACTCGCGACTCGAGTCGACACTAAGTTGAGTCGACCTTTTTGTTGCGACTCATCGACTAGTCGACGACTAGTCGCGACTAGTCGAGCGACTCAAAAACCATGGGACCATGTACTGTGGAAATGTGGAGAACGTGCAATGAAAACGTTTTCAACCTTTATTTTACAGGTAAATTAGAACAAGAACAATAACAACATCTGGAAAATTAAGCTGGTTTCTGCAAGACTGTTCGACTGAACTTTGTTCCCAACAAAATTAAGTCCAACATTGTATTAGTTCAGCTTCAAACAGTGAAACTGAACTTTGTTCTCAACAAACTTAAGTTCAGGCATGTACTAGTTTAGCTTCAAACGGTGAAATTAAGGATTCAAGTGTTAAGCAGAGGATGTGCTGATGCTGAGCAGTACAAATTCTCATTCACATCCTCTGTCAAAGAGACCGAAGGAACAGTGTTCAGTTCTGAACTTTGGTAGCTACAACAAGTGTTCAGCGATATAAATTCACAACGATTCACGCATCCAGATCCAGGCACTGATTCTCATCACCATAAACATAAATCCACAACGATCGTACCAATTCCAGAAGCTAACTAACCAGCTCAGTCAGAGACATGGAAGATTAGGCGAAACACAATGAATAAAGCCCAATATCAGAAGGAAGGGGGCAGCTGGGCGCCTACCTGTTTGCCGAGGATGACGAGGCCGGGGTTCTCCTGTAGCGCGAGGGCGCGGAGGATCTTGGCGACGGCGAGCGGGAGGAGCGGGCGCGCCGCGTCGGCGTCGTGGAGGACGTGGACGGCGCGGTCGGCGCCCATGGCGAGCGCGGTGCGGAGCGTGTCGGCGGCCTGCGCGGGGCCGACGGTGGCGGCGACGACCTCAGAGGCCGCGCCAGCCTCGCGGAGCCGGAGCGCCTCCTCGACGGCGATCTCGCAGAAGGGGTTCATGGACATCTTGACGTTGGCCGTGTCGACGGCCGTCCGGTCCGGCCGCACCCGCACCTTGACCGCGTAGTCCACCACCCGCTTCACCGCCACCAGGATCTTCATGGCGGCAAGGCAATGGGGACGGCGGATCCTGTGGTCGCGCTGTTGGTCTCGTTCGCCGCGGCGGGAGGAAAAAGGAAGTCGGGCGGGGCAGAGCGCTGAGCAGAGCAGGAAAGAACCGATTTTTGAGAGCAGAGCAGAGGAAGCAGTTGCGAGTTGGAGTGTCTCACTGCTTCTGACTCATCTGTCCTTACCCACAAATTACTACTCCCTCCGTTCCGAATTACTTAACTTGGGTTTGTCCAAATACGGATGTATCTAGACACTAAACAAGTATAGATACATCCGTATTTGGATAAAACCAAGTCAAGTAATTTGGAACGGAGGGAGTAACTATATCAATGGAGGCCAAAATCGCTGCCTCTCCGCGCCCCATGCACTGTAGCAACTGCAGTGTGCTACAGTGTTGAACAGTGTGGTGGTGTGCCCCACCTTTCAGCCACAGAACGTTGTGCGTTTCGCAAAACGAGACACGCAAACTCAGATTCATTACAGCGAACCGCCCGCCTGAGGACCTTATTGTAATTTCTGAACAACCCAGGGACTTTTTAAAAAAAACATCATAACCCTCCCTTCTTCCTCCTCTCTCTTCGCGCGCCGCCGGAGAACCGCCGCCGCCGCCGCGCCGCCACGGCCCTCCCCGCCCGAATCGGCGGCCACGGGAGGAACCGCCGCAGTGCCCTACACCTCCTCCCCGCGGACCGCAGCCCCCCACGCCGCCGGCGCGCCGGAATAGCTGCCGCCGCGGCCGCTGCTCTCCGCCGCCTCCGCATGTCGCCGGCGCCGCTCCGGCGACCATAACGGAGCGGCGCCGCCACCCGCGGGTAGAGCGCGACGACGCGCATCCGCCGCAGCCACCCACGCGTCCCGAAACGCCGTGGAGCCACGCCGGCGTCCTTGCTTCCGCCGCGGCACCTCCGGCCACTATGACGTCACACTGATGTCATAGTGGGCCTGGGCCGGCTTCTAGCTGGGCTGGGCCGCTTCGTGGGCGTCCGGCTCGGCCTTTTTATTTTATTTTTCCTCTCTTCTGTTTTAAATTCCAATTTTCCAATATTTTCATAACTTTTGAAATACAATTCCAAATCAATTGAAACCAATTTCATTAAAAAGGTAAAAATCAAAACAACAATTTGGAAAACTTAGTGACTTCTTCCAGATTGATGCTCACAAAAAAATGCTACCTATTCATAACAAAATAAAAACATATTTCAACATTCTAATTTGGCCTACATTTTTACGAACAAAAAAAATTGTACAAAAAAAAAACCAAGGTCATGGCCTACATTCTAATTCTACAATTTTTAAGCATAAGCATTTTTTCGAATTCCAGAAACTTTCAAGCCTAAAATTATTTTTAATTGCGCATATTTCCAAATTTAAACTAATGCTCAAATTGGTTAAGATTTATACATAACCATAATGTAATTCCTCTGATTATAATGTTGCATAAGAAAATTATGTCAAAATAAGACCTCAATCATTCCAATTAGGCTAACATATTTAAAGGTAATATACCTCAAAACTTTCTAACTACGTACTTACATTTAAAAAATACCGCAAACAAATAAATATTTGGAGAAAATGTAAATTCAACGCCTCTAAATTTCAATTGAATTTTAATTGAACATAACAAATGGTCATATAATGTATTACCCCCTATTGTTAAGCTAAATTAGATATTAAAAAAAACTCAAACATATTTACACATCTCAAATTGGTGAAAATTTAGAAAAATTCTACATACGCTTGCTCCAATTACATGAAGTTAAATTTAAATAAATTCTCTACCTATGGAATCCAAATGAATAAATGTGCATTTTCACCCATTATAAACTGAAATTTAAAATCAATAATTTTTGAACATTTTCAAGCTACTCAAAAAAAAAGGAAATACTCTAAAATGAATCAATTTGTTCACACAAAAAAAAGGGCAATTATTTACATAGAAAAAGAAAATGTTGGAACACTTTCAATTGGTGAATATTTCAAAAAAAAAGATCAAAATAGTAGGGAAAGAAAATGTTAGCTATTTTTAACAAAAAAAAAACAATAAGTTTGGCTAATTCAGGTGGGTCTAGATTTAGACAATTTTATGGGAAAACCAAACATGTTTGAGCATTCCAACTCAAAATATAAATTTAAATACTCCATTATTTGATGTATCTTTCAAACCTAATCATTCAACAAACAGTTAGAGAATTCAATTCAAATTTTAATTTATTCTAAATTGTACATTTTTTAAACTCTATTTGATCACAAACATCACAAAATGTCACAGAAAAATAAATGCTAATTAATTGTACCAAAATAAAAACATGTTTACACATCTCAATTCAGTAAAATTTCATCATTTCAATTTAGCTACTATATGGTAATAAATAAGAAAATTATACCAAGATGGAACTATATTTCATATTTTCAATTTAACTAACATATTTACAAGCAATATAACTTAAATTAGAAACAATCCAAATTCAATTCCTCTGATTATGAATTGCAATTCATGAATGCTCACTTAATGTATTTCCTCTGATTACGTATTTACATTAAATTTTAAAAGCAAAATACTAACTTAATGAGACATTTTAGATAAATTAATATTTAGAGATAATTTAACTGAAGTCTCTCCAATTACGCACATAAATTTAATAAATATTAAAAATAGTCAAAAATTCGACATAACCACAACATATTCCGACTTATTACAGTGCTGAACAATCATTTCACCATTTCGATTTAGCTAACATATTTGAAGGGAATATAACTTAGATTCCTCTAATTCTGTGGTTGCACTTCAAAAAAAAAATGCTTGCTTAGATGATTATTTACCAAAAATGCAAATTCATTTCCTCATATTATGACTTTAAAATTGAATTCACAAAATGCTCACTCAATATATTCCCTCCAAATATGAGTTTAAAATTAAATTACAAAAAATGCTCAAGCAATGTATTCCCTCCGAATATTGGGTTCAATTAAAATTCTTTCCAATTATTAAGTTAAATTTAATATGTAAGATAAGACACAAACATATCATACCAAACCAACCAGGTTAACATTTACAAATAATATACCTGAACTCTCTCCAATTATGCGATTCAATTTACTAAATGCTTAAAGTAAACTTAAATCTCTTTAAATATGACCTTCAATTTAAATAACGCTTTATTACATGCACATTTCAAGAAATCTCAAATTCTTTTCCTCCAAAGATGAATTGAATTTAAGAGTTGCTAATACAGTACATCTCCTCTAAACAAGGCTCTAAATTACAAATTTACGGTGAAATACAAACATAATATTTATACATAACCATTATATATTTCCTTTAAATATGGTGGTAAATAAAAACATTAGAACAAGATGGAACTATATTTCATCATTTCAATTTAGCTAACATATTTACAGGCAATATAACTTAAATCTATCTAATTATGTGCTCACATTTCTAAAAATAAAAATGCTTGATTACATGAATATTTCAAGAAAATACAAATTTGTTCACTCTAACTACAGAACGATTTCAAATTAAATTTGCGCTAACTACATTATATACATTATAACTAAAAAAACACAAATTGCCACAAAATATTCTCAGCAAGGCAGTTTGGAACAGTTTGGAACCTTTTCTAGATGATTTCTAGAAAATTAAAAAATTCCAAAAAAATCCGAACAGTTTGGAACCTTTTCCAGATGATTTCAGACCTTCGAAATTCCAAATAATATAGACCATCTTTTGTAAACAAAATCAGAGAAGTGACAAATGTTACAAAATCAATATCTTCATATCTATCCATCACAGAAATATCAACAACATTTCAGAATGATCAAAAAAATACCTACCTACTTTTGGTGCCAAAATGCAAACATATTGGAACATTTCAAATCAACATACATTTAAAAACAAACTAAGTATATTTTCTTCGATTATTGAGTTAGATTAAATATTTAACACAAAACACAAACATATCATAACGATTCGAATTACAGTTGATATTTACAAATAACGTAACTAAAATCCCTCTAATTATGCAAATCGGAATTAATAACTTCTCAAAATACACTTACCTCTCCCAAATTGTATAGTTAAAATTAAATGATGCTTTGTTACATGCACATTTACAAACAATCACAAATTCATCTTCTCTACAGATGAATTCAATTAAATAGATGCTAACACAACATATTTCTTCTAACCATCGATCAAAATTATATAATTATAACGGAATACGAATATAATATTTAGACACAACCATGGTATATTACATCTAATTATGGTGGTACACAAGAAATTTATGGTAAAATGGAACCATAATTGATCATTTAGATTTAGCTAACATATTTGCAAGTATATAAATTAAAACTCTCTAATTATGTAGTTACATTCTTAACAAAAATGATCGATTAGATAAGTATTTCCAAGAATTGCAAATACATTTCCTCTAATTATGGATTGCTTTCGAATTGAATTCTAGCTAAGTACATTATACAAAATAGAACTACTACCTTTCCTTACAATATATATAACGCAGCCAAAATAATAAACAATTTACCACAACCATAATAAAACATTCATATTTGCCAAGTATTCGAAGCTACCGTAGCATAAAAAAAAGGTCAGCATTTGGACATAACTCAAAAACATTTTCTATAATTACAGTTAAGAATTCATGGCAACATAGACACATATTTAAATACTCCAATTTGCTAAATATTTAGATACATTCCCTTTGGTTATAGTATGCAATCAAAAAGAAAAGAAAAAGGTACCGACCATTATTTGCACTACTTATAGCACAATACAAACATATTTCAAGATTTCAAATCAGCAAATATTTGAGGAAAATCCAAATTAATTCCCTCCAAATTATGGACAAACTTTAATATATGTCACATAATGTACTCCATTTGATTATGCAGTTCAATTAATTTTTCAATTCAAAATAAAAACTTATTATACCTTCCCAATTTATTTAATAATCTACGATTAATTATTTTGCTTAAATCTCTCTAACTATGAACGTAAAATTAATACATGCTTCGTCCATTAAATGTTTGCATAAAATAAAAATTCATTTCCTCAAATTATAGATTGAATTTAACAAAATTCCTTACAATGCATTTCCTCAAACTATAGAGTTAACTTAATTTTTTAAATATTTACGACAAATTACATAGATACTTCACTATTTTAATTTATGGAATTAAATTAATTCAGCGAATGCTGTTTACTTACAATAATGCACATTTTAATATGAATATGCAGAGAAAATAAGAAAAAAATTCCCCATCTAAGCGATTTTGTCACTTAATCTTCTCAATTTTAAATCATTCCTTTAATATACTTTAAACATCTGCAGTACTTTAATAAAACATTGTTTACGAAATATTACAACTACAATTTGCCAATCAAAACTTAAAAACTAACAAAACCGCGACACGCAAAATTCCAGCCATTTCCACTAACTGCTGATAAAAAAATAGAAACACTTTCCAACCATTTCAATTTTAGATGTACCAACATGCTCAAAAAAAAAAAATAACTATTTAAGTCAACATGCTGACATTTTCAGACATTTCCAAATGCTCAATATTCCAATGTTCTACAAAATATAACGCAATGCTAAAAAAAACAGAACAAAAAAAATTTCTCATAGCAAATTACAAAAATATTTCAACATTTTCATTTCAGCTAATACTTCGACACCATACAAACGAACTTCCCGCAAATGTAAAATAAAATTCAAATGAATTTTCCTTATTTCACTTACATATTGATGTCGAAATGCAAACATGTTTGACCATTTCAACCCACTGAATGTTTGAATATTATATACAATATATCCGATATGCACACAAAAAATGCTACCTATTCATGACAAAATAAAAAAATATTCCAACATACCGATTTAGCTAACATTTTCGTTAAAAAAAAATATATGCTGCATAAAAAAAGAACATCAAGGGCGTGCCGTGACGGCACGCCAAATTCCACTAGTCTCATCTTACACGCGTGTGATCTCTATGAACAATAAGCATATGTAGGCTCTTAGCTTTATTTATTATCTTTAGTTTTGATTTTATTAGATTTAGTGGGGATAAATAGAGACAATAAGCACATGTAGAAATTCATTTTATGATCATGACAAAAAAATAAATACATTTTATGATAAGTTTTTCAGGTACAACGCACACATAGGTATACGCACACTATCATCATAACACACATTGAGACGACGTTACTCCCCGTGCTACCGTTCAAAAAAGTCAAATTTAGATATTTCACAAATATTCACCAAAAAATGTGGATGTTCACAATGTATGTTTTTAGAACCTTCAAAACTTTCACATCCAAATTCAAAATAAACATTGAGAAATAAAAAAGACAAATCTGAGATGAATATTGTCATTTTTTACTTATGTCTTTTTTACACTAATGACAGGATTCATATGAGATTTTTCTGTTTGTTTCTCAATGTTCATTTCTAATTTGGAGCTGAAATATCTAAATTTGACTTTTTTGGTAGCACGGGAGCACCTAAGGGGTGGGACCACTAGATACTTTCTCAGATGCATTCGCCGTCATCCAACTTGTGTACCTCGATCACTTTGGTCACCGTAGTTGGAGAAGTGCTATTTACAATCACGGAGGCTCATCTATGGTCATTGATATATATTTTTCGGTTGCAACTCATGTATAACTAAAAAATGTCAGTTGCAAGCTATGTACATCTAGAAAAAACTTTGTTGTAACCATAGCATGAATGACGTTGAAACCCAACGGTTCATGACTTGATTGTGCTCTAGTTGACTGTGAATTAGCAACACATATACCATTTTAGGAAGCACTAAAAATATCAAATAATGTTTTTCGAGGTCCTTGTATTGACTAGTGAGAAAAATTAATACCATTGGAGTAAACTACGAGTTGGGGGGGAGGGGGGTGGTATGGGTGGGCCAAATCAGTTAGCTGCTTACTAGTTGAACAATTTGCTTTGCTAGACGCTGCTCCGTGCACTTGGAGCACGCACCTCGCTGGAGAGTGAGCTTCATCGATCGGGTGGGCATCTCTGTCAATTACATGATCCTGGCGAGGATGGGGATGTAGGTGGAGGACACATGTGGCAACTTGGTCGCAATTAGGTGATCGCCGATCGAGGCTGTATGGGTATGGCAAATCAGTTGAGTTAAACATGGATGCCGTTGCTGTGTAAACCATGCATGTTTAACTTCTTTTAGGGACAAAAAAAATAGTTCGATTTAAACATGGATGCGATAAGTGGCGGAGCTAGAGTACATAGCACCAGGGTGCCTACCGGTGCACCAAGAGGGAAAAATCATAGTTTCAGGGGTGCATATGTGGTGAAGAATTGCTAGTTTACAAAGAATTTTTTTCTTACCCGGTGTCATGTGCATCCGGCTGAGTACACTTAGATCCGCCGGTGGATGCGATTACATGAAATCACACATGCGAGGGAGGGTGTACGCAAAAGAAATTTCTATGCTAGAGCTAGCCGGCGGCCAATGCGACGGCGACAACACATTCTCCCAGCAGCGAACCAAGGTCAAAACGGACCAAAGTCTAAACGAATGTCTCTCGCCCCCATTTCACTACACCGGAAGAGCTCCCGCCAAATCCATGTCTTGGCCGCTCGCAAGAGAGGAGGGTGCTTTTTTGCGGCTGGCGGGCGCAAGATAAGGCTGGCTCCCCGCAGACGGTAGATTCGGCCATTGTCCAATGCTTTGCTGATCGTGCTGGCAACGACGTGGGGGCACTGTAGGCAACCAAACGGGTCAAACTCGTCGCCCACGGCCTACCCGGGGTAACTTCAGCCTACCAAACCGCAAACGCGCCCAGAAAGATAAAGAGACCGAGCAAAACCCAGCGCACGAAAAAAAGAACAGGCAAGTGCCAACCAGATATGTCAGCATTAATTTAGAATAGAGACATAAATGCAGTGCCGATATCTACAAGATTCTATTGTGGCTCTATGTATAATCACCAATATTAAACACCAGGCCATAATGATGGAATACATATATAATTTCTTTGCAAAAAAAAAAGATATGGTGTTTGTGTAAAGCTAGCAAGATATGCTAATATTAGTCGGGAGAGATGAATATATAAATGAAGTGCCGATATCTAAATATTTTATTGTGGCTCTATGTATAATCACAAGTATTAAACACCTGGCATAATGATGAAACACATAGTTTCTTTGCAAAATAAAAGCTATGGTGTTTATGCAAAACTAACAAGATATGCTCATATTAATTGGGAGAGATACATATATAAATGCAGTGCCGATATCTATAGATTTTATTGTGGCTCTATGTATATTCACCAATATTAAACACTAGGACATAATGATGAGATACATAATTTCATTGTAAAATAAAAGCTGTGATTTATGCAAAACTGGAAAGATGTCCAAATATTAATTGGGAGAGATACATATATAAACGCATGAAATTAACCAACCGATATCTTCTATTTCATCCTGCGTCTATATAAACACACACAACGGTACACCGAGCATAAGTCATCTGTTTTCCTCATGGCGCTCGGCAAAACCAACCCAAGGATGCTCAACATGGTTGTTATTGCTTTCATGCTCACGGCCATCGTGTCTTCAACGTTGCCGTCCTGCCAAGCAAGTAGGTAACATTTTTTTTCTATTTTACCTGCAGTTTCCAAATTTGCAAAGTACTATCAGCTGTTTTTTATTTTTATTTTTGTGGACTATATTACTAAATTGTTTCTTCTGTGATGTATTGCATTGTAGTTCAACGACGCATATGCAGAGATTTGGCGAACTGCACTAGCGAGTCATGCCATAGTGACTGCATAGAAAGAGGCTTTCGCGGACCTTTTCAATTGGAATGTGAAACCAACCACAATCATCTTCAGTGTTGTTGTAAACAATGGTAGGTAATATGTCAAAATAATGAGAGCAACGGAGATTCTCAGGTTATGGAATTCAATAATGCTGATGAATGATGTCCCGAGCATGTAATCTATGATGCCAATAATTGAATCAAATTATATTTTCTGCTAGTAAACATAGTTATTAAAGGCATCAATCTCATTGGATTGACATGGGAAATTTAGATGGAGGAAGACTGACCATTGTTCTATTCGATAAGGTTTTGTAGATACTTAATATAATCAACAACAACAACAAAGCCTTTCATTCCCAAGAAAGTTGGGTAGGCTAGAGGTGAAACCCACAAGATCTCGAAACTAACCCATGGTTCTGGCACATGGATAGCTAGCTTCCACGCAACCCTGTCCATGGCTAGTTCTTTGGAGATATTCCAATCCTTTAGATCTCTCTTAACAGACTCATCCCATGTTAAGTTTGGTCTACCACGACCCCTCTTAAGATTCTCATCACGCTTTAGCGGTCCGCTATGCACTGCCGCTTCCGGAGGCCTGCGTTCTATATGCCCAAACCATCTTAGACGATGTTGGACAAGCTTCTCTTCGATCGGAGCTACCCAACTCTCTCCCGTATATCACCATTGATGTTGGACAAGCTTCCGATCTTATTTTAGTTGGCATCGAATGCTTCGAAACGGAAACTGCTACTCTTTTTATAATGCATCTTTCTGGATGAAAGTCCGTAAAGATCCATCATAAAACGAGCAGCATTTTTATTACGGTATACCATATTAAACCGCGTGCGAAGTACGACAACACGTGCAACGTCTAGACATAGTTAAAGTAAATTTATCCGGCCGTATGATTTAGTATAATTAATATTAGTTTCTTCATTCAACATGGGATGTAGCTCAAATTAATGGTATAGTGCTTCTAATGGATGAAAGAGGCATGGGGAATCAGTACGTACCTCCATCTCTACAATTTTTTGTCGCCCCCTTTTCTCTCTGAAAAAAATGTGACGCTGCATTATTCAAATCACACATACGTACATCTAACACGTCATAACAAAAATATTAGACCGGGCTACATCAGCCAGTATTATATGAGACTCTCCTCCTTGTTCTGGGACTGGCACTTGCTTGAGGAGGTTCATCTGGTGCAGTTGCAGTGGCTCGTCATGTTCTTCTACCTCTTCCTCTTCCACCACCACTGGTACCTTGCGCTGCTGCTGCTCCTGATGGCTCTCTAGTTGCAGTACTCCTACCTCTGCCTCTTGTCTTTAAATTTCCTCTAGTCGATGCAGTTGTTACTCTCACTCTTGCTTCTGGGATACTATCCCTAGCAGCCACCACAAAATTACATTCCGCAAAGGGCCAAGTACTCTTTGGACAGATTCTTCCAGTCCATTTTTCAGCTTCCCGCTATTTTACCTCAAACCTCTTCATAATCTTGTAAAATATCATTTATAGCATGGACAAAAAAGGAAGCTCTCTGGCATCCAAAATGTAAATAAAAATAATAAGAAGCAACATGAATTATACCAGAAGGAAGGGGGCAGCTGGGCGCCTACCTGTTTTCCGAGGATGACAAGGCCAGGGTTCTCCTGTAGCCCGAGGGCGCGGAGGACCTTGGCGACGGTGAGCGGGAGGAGCGGCGGGCCGGGTCGGGGTCTCCTGTACTCGTACTTGTCATGCGGGCTGAGGCGGGTGGGCGATGCTGGTGCCTTGTGCGAATGAACCCCAGAAGCCGAGTGTAAGCTCTATGTTTTGAATCCAGCCTTGTGGTGTTTTCCTACGAGTAATAAAGTGAATTTGTTTTACAAAAATATGTTATCAAAGATTTGGTATTTTAGTGCACAGCCTGAGATTTTGACCAGAAGGTTTTGGAGCTCTCGTGTTTCACGGTCTCAAAATTCAACTAATAAACTCTGATCTTTTAACTATGGTTTTCCTTAGGGGTGTTGTCTTTTGAAAATTTAGACATGCATTGACGTAGTTTTCTCTTCTAGGAAATTTTATTGCATCCCTTCGCTTATTCTGAACCTCCAAATCTCTTATTCCTATATGAGCCACCATGTGCACATGCATATATCGTTTGCTCCAGAATAGTAGCATGAAATCTTATTGTAGTTGGCATCGAATGCCTCGAAACGCAAATGCTACTCCTTTATGCTGGATCTCTCTGGATGGAAGTCCGTAAAGATCCATCATAAAACGAGCAGCATTTTGTATTACGATGTGCCTAGTGTGGGTGTGAATTAAGACAACACGTGCAACGTCTATACATAATTAAAGTAAATTTATCCGGCCGTATGATACTCGACGAGCTCCTCGGTCATCATCGGCACCATCTCGGTCTCGATTGGACTTAGTAGAATTAATATTAGTTACTTCATTCAACATGGGATGTAACTCAAATTACTGGTATAATGTTTCGAATGAATGAAAGAGGCAGCGGGGATCAGTACATACCTCCATCTCGCTACAATTTTTTGTCGCCACCTTTTCTCTCTGAAAAATATGTGACGCTGCATAATTCAAATCACACATACGTACATCTAACACGCCATAACAAAAAAATATTAGATCGGGCTACTACTAGCGTTGAACCCAGCACGTCCGAGGAGTAAATTAATCAACATGCACGTCTCTCCCAATATAAGACTAGTCACAATGGAGAGTAACATAGAGTAGTATCATGCATATGATACTACTTTATGTTACTACCTCCACAATGATAGTATCATAAGTGTAGTAACATAGTAGCTTTCATTTATTGTTTTTTGGGATCTATAGTAGTAATTCAACTTTGTGATCTATTTGTGGTATGTAGCAATATGAAATTTTATTTGTTTGCACGCAAGGATAATTACAAAAACACAAAATAAAATGGATCTATAATAAATAGTAAAATGCCAATATAATATCATTAAAATATATAAAACATATTTAGTGATACAAGATCAAGACTCTATTGTCGTCCAAACTTTTTCAAGGTAGTGATACAAGGACAAGGTAGTCATCTAGCATTGTAGAGGGAGGAAGGATCGATGATGCTTGCTTCAGCATCACCATAGCTTCTCCACTACTGACCATCTTGCGAACAGGGACAGAGGTGTTGCACCGTGAAGGAGTGAGGAACAGAGATGGCCTACGCATGTATATACTGCTCGTACTGTAAATCATTCAGAAATGAACCGAATCATTCAGTAGCTCAACCGAATCATTCAGTAGTCATCAGGTTTGTGCATGACGTTCACATACACAACAAGCCATATCACGCAGTAGCTGAATCTGCTTCTGGAAAAATTTACCATTGATTCAAAGAGGGGTTCACGGCGGAGCTCGTCGGGGGGCCGGGGTAGAAGTGCGGCGGCGTCGCAGAGTTGTAGGAGGAGCTCGCCGGGGGCCCGGGGTGGAGGTGCGGTGGTGGAGAGGGATGGGCGCAGGAGCTGAATGAGGCGCCAGGGAACCAGACCTGTGTCCGGCGGCGGTAAGGTCGCCGGCGGCCGAACCTGTTCGTCCCACTGCGTGAGCCAGATCTTGGCATGATTCAGGTGGTGGCGCCGACGGCCGGCGCCGCCCGCAGCAGGGACGGAGATCAGAGATGGAGGAGGCTGGGCATGAGTGAAGGAGCTAGTCGTGGGATGAAGCGAGAGAGGAAGAGGAGAGAGGAAGAGGAAGACGCGCACGGGATCGTTTTAGCATTATTTTTTATCGGAACCAGCGCTATGATACGGTATCCACTTATGTTACCGTAACCTCCTCTCTCTTCTTTAATTGTCCGCCACGTCAGCGTTTTTGCTGAGTTGGAGATTATGATACCAGTTATGTTACCAGCGTTGGGGCTAGTCTAAACCGCATCAGGAGGATTGGATAAGTCATGATCCAGAATCACAACTAATTAAGTGACATACCAGGTCTAGCCCATCCCCTAGAGTTGGACTCAACTCCACCGGGTGGAGTTGGGCAAATCACAACCATTCTATCCTTTCTATGGCTCAGATTTCACCATCGTTTTCCACTTTTGATAAGGTCGTGAAGCTTCAGGACATCTACACAATTCCTCTCGTCTCTCCAATTCTCCATCAGCATACACTCCAGCTCCGGCAGCCAGCCGACGGCCTAAATCCGGCCTCCTCCACTAGCATCGCTGCGGTGCCACGAGCTCACCCAGTCGTGTGGACCTCCTCCACTAGCATGCAGTCTCCACTGAGTCGCCGTTGTACCGGGAGCTCGCCCCACATCGCAAGCTTGCAGCCTCCATGGAGTCAGACGCCACACCTGGAGCTCGCACCGCAGTAGAGGCTACATGAATTCGAGCTAGTTCTTTCTGGTGGGATCTGAGCCATAGAAAGGATAGAATGGTTGTGATTTGCCCAACTCCACCCGGGTGGAGTTGAGTCCAACTCTAGGGGATCCGAACCCCTCACGCTGAGAGAGGATTTGCTATTCATGGTGATAGGTACACAATATGGCGTAATGTGGAGAGCCGGAGATGCAAGCCGTTTATACCCATTTTATATTGTTTATTTTAGATTGTTTTTCTAATATAGAACAGATATTTGGTTTGTAAAATTGATTTTAGAATTTTTAAACAATATAATTTCTGTTAGCCATTTTTGTGCATCGAGTTTTAAAATAATATTAATGGAAAGTTCAAATCACTTTTTAATAATCTCGATGGCCTAATACCGAGTCCCCTTTCTCCTTTTACCGTTGCCCACTGGTGTCGGTCAACCAATGGGTGTGTAGCTACCCATCCAAAATAACGGATTTTTTCCCTACTCGACGTTCAGTTTTTATCATTCTAATTAATAAAGTGCACCTTGCATCATGGCTTTTTCTAAAAAAAGCGCCAGAGAATTCATTTTTTTTCGTGACAATAGCAGTCAAAGAAAATTCCACATCTCATTGTCGATAGTGTACAAGAGCCTACAAGGCCTACGTGTTATTTTGTGGTGATCCAAATTCGTATATACTGATAAATGCCGACTTGTGACGAGGAGAGCGGAGCGTCCCGGACTGCAGATGATCTAGGGTTTTATGCCACCATATATTCCTCTTGTAAGCCGCCGGTTGGGATAAGTCGCATTGTGTAAATCTCCGGCGTTTGTAACCTCACCCGATTATAGTGAAGTATTGCTGGCTGACGCCCGTGGTTTTTTCTCCTCCATTGTTGGAGGGGTTTTCCACGTTAAAATCTCGTGTCCCCATTGGTTTGATCGTTCCGCACTTCGTCGTTTCTTTGCTATCGTTTATAACACTACGTATATTTTCCCGGCAAATATTACCCGCAGCTTTCATTCAACTAATCCAGCGAGCTACCCGCGGGAAAAAACAATATCCAGCGATCAGTTACGATTACCAATAGGAAACCTCTCGTTTTGTCCATACAAACCTATCTCAACACCCTAAAAAACAATCCAAGCCTACACATGGGCAGGTATAAGGAGATGGACGACGTCGAGAAGCACACAGCCGATGGTGATCCAGAGATCCTCCGCAAGAAGACCCAGTCTGCCGGACCGTGCTACGTCTGCTGCATGGTCGTGATCTTCGCCCTCGTGATGGCCGTCTGCTTGCTCCTCCCGATCGAGTACTACAGGGGCGACGCGCACTATTCCGTCGCCATAGACTCCGCCTCCGGCCTCAACCCGATGACAGGGCTCTCCTTCAACCTTACCCTCGGCGTCGCCTCGCATAGTCATTGATCAAAGGCGTGCATCAGCCCTGGCATGTACGCCGAGGTGTACTACCATGGCGTCCAGCTCGCCACCAGCCCGGCCGAAGTAGGGCGACTCTGCGCCGAGCCGAGGAAGGCTGCAGAGAAACGCGTCCTGGCGATGGCCATAGCGGTGCCGCTGCAGGGGCGCGTCATGGACAGTCTCATGGCAGATATCAAGCAAGAGGCGGCGGTGTTCGACGTCGCGTTGCACATCCCGGCTGGCTCATACGGTGGGATGGCGTCCTACTACGGAGTCAAGTGGGTGTCGACGTGCGAGGGCATGCGTGTCGGTGCCGCCGCCGCGATGTGCGATTCCACCGACCAAGAGGAGTTGTTTGCCTAGCCTAGGTAGGGCATTAATTGATCCGACTACTGTTACTTCTAGTGTTGGTCTAAGCAATGTTCTCTAATTTGTAATTTTATGTTGGAGCGGAAAAGGAGCTTAGCTATATATGTCTTTGACGAAAAAAAAATCAGTGAAATGGTTTATGTAAATTAACCAGGACCCAGGGATGCTCTGGGCTGCCTCAAGTGAATTTGTTTTGAGAGATCAAGGGAATGTTTATGGAGAAGCAAGATGAGGTTGGACGAGGTTAGCCGTCAAGATCGTTGGTTGATATAGTTAGATTAATATTCATCCTTTTTGCTGTGGAGAATAGTTTCTGTTTTTCCTACTCTCTCCGTCCAAAAAGATGATATTAAAATGGATGTACGTATCACTAAATTATGTCTAGATACATCCGTTTTAACGACATAATTTTTCGAACAGAGAGAGTAGTTTATACCGGAATGATTTGGACTAGTTTTGCACATGCATAACAAGTTGTTGTACCACTACCACCTCACCCCAATTTTCAGCTTGTTGGTATGAATTTGCACCCACCGGATAAGTTGGGATAACTGCTTGTATGACTAGTGTTATTAGCTCATCATTCAACAAGGCAGCACCGGTTTGATTTGCCTTTTATCGGGAATTGGAAACTATATTCGCTTACCGATCACAATACGGTTCCTTGCGAGTATATGCATTCGAAACAAATAAAAAAAGAAAACGAAACCTCAGCTTGGGATCATTCCGTATGGAATCCTCAGTGTCCGTATGGAATCCAAGTCTAGGCATTCCGTATGGAATCCTCAGTTTCCATTATGAGAATTTCAGCTAGAGAGAAGGATTATTTGGAAAGTGTTACTGCGAATCAATTCGTATCAATCCAGCGATCAATGCACATAACTCGATCCATAATATTTTGCAGCCAAGCCATACCAACATCATCTAACCTCGACCAGCCGGCCGGAGCTCGGCAATCAATGGCGCGCGAGGACGGGTGCTTTTGCTGGTGCTTACTGGCCGTGGCCGCCGTGGTCGTCTTGGCCCTACTCGTCTTCCTCTTTATCCAATACATGCACCCGACGCCGCCACTCTACTACGCCTCCATCGCCTTCATCGGCGGGGACTGGGGTCAGCAGCCGGTGCAGTTCCTCTTTACTCTCGGGGTCGAGTCTCGGAGCCCACTGTGGCACCACCCGTGCATTGACAAGGGCACGGCCGTGGAGGTGGCCTACCACGGCGTAGCCCTCGTGTTCGTGACTATCGACCGGGAGCTTTGCGCCCGTCCTTGGAAGCTTGGGACCGTGTGGAGGATGGTAATCTCGACCGAGAGGAGCAATGTGAGTGGCTTGCCGGAGTTCCTGGTGGAAGGCCTTGCTGCGGACACGAGGCGTGGAATTCAGGTATTCGATGTGACGTTGCAGATCCCGTCGACCGGACAAGACGACGATGGCACAAAGCTGGTGTCGTGTATGTCCAGGCTAGTCGGGGTCGACAACAGCATGTCCAATGCATGCGACTGTCGCATCCTGGGAGCCAGGGGTACCCGCGAACTACCCGAAAGATGAGGTGCACGGCTCGCCAACAACGAGTGGACTGTTTGACTAGCAGTCCAAAGACTCCCTGCGAAGGATTCCCCGGATACCCTCGTGGGCGGGGGAGCAAGGGAGACAGGGAGCGTGCGCAGCGGGCCCACAGCAGACAAAGACTGGCAACCCACCTACCCCGAGGAAGGACAGACAACACGCTTTTGTGGTTTCACCTTGTTCTATAAAAGGAGGGCCGAAGCTGTCTGGAAGGATCATCTTGGAACACAAGCTAGCTAGGCAGATCAGACCGAGAGAGTTCATCCTAGAGAGAGTGCCCGGGAACGTACCTTTGTAGCCCAGATACACATATCACCACCATATATCCAGACATGCAGGAGTAGGGTGTTACGCTTCTCAGCGGCCCGAACCTGGGTAAACTGCCTGTGTGTTCTACTTTCTGCATCGTTCACTCGCTCGCCTAGATCCTCCTTGCGCCCCTCGCCGAATCTCTAAAAGGGGGTCTCTCAACCTCCGGTGTTCATGACTTCGGACACGACATCTGGCACGCCAGGTAGGGGGCGCAAACGATCTAGCGAGGCTCTTCTTCGCGATGCTGCAAGAGAAGATGACGGCCGGCCGAGGGAGGTTTGGAGCTCGCCGGGAGGACCGGGCAGGGGGGCTGGCCAGGACCGGAGATCTTCTAGTCAGACGCCCCTTCCACCGTTCTCAGACTCCACCACGCTACAAGAGAAGAAGATCTCCCTCCCCAGAGATGCCACCGTGGCGCTCGATCTATCGCTAAAGGTCGAGGGAATTTCCCAGAGTAAGGATGGATGCCAGCTCGTCGCCGAACCCAAGCTCGAGGAGTGGATCCCCTTTCACCCCCCGAGATTCTGATGAAAGGGCAAGATTTGTGCGCGCGAGGTTTGGGACACGCACGCGGGCATCTCCATCTCCCAAGGTCCCTGGGAAGAGATGGGGGAAGGAGCATCACGACTCGGAGTCAACGACCCCCGTGAAGCTCTGGCCGTGGCTCGAGTACTCATCCAACACCCGCCAGACGCCAGAAGCGGGACGCGGAACTTCCACGCTTGGACTTTGCACCTGAAAGCTTTGATGGATGTTGTTCACCTGGATCCAGAATTGGCAAGATCTTCCAGGCAAGGCCTGAACACGCTAACTGTTGAAGAACCACGAGGAAGTGCCGAAGAAGAAGGTTTTGCTTCAGGCCATGACCTGCGTTCTGACATAACTGAACGCCGCTTTGAAGACATGAGGTCCCGGATTGATAGAGGGAGAGAGCACCATCAGCAAAGGGAGGCTGAAACTCTTTTCAATGGTGCCTTCTCTGCGATTGCGCCTAAACTCCAGCGAAATGAGTGGGCGTGCGAGGATGGACATGAGTTGGAAGATGCGTACGATGGGAACTGCGACCCCCGCCAATTCTTGAACAGGTTCCTAGAGTAGGTGAAGAACGCGGAAGGAGATGAATTGATGATGGTGAATTGCTTCCCCTTGGCGCTTAAGGGGGAGGCGAGAGAGTGGTGGGACAGTCTCCCCGAGCACTCCCTCACTTCGTAGCAAAACCTGAAGATGCGATTCTTGAGAGTTTTTCGAGGGAATCGCAGAGCAAAAAGGGCCCTTGAACGCGAGAACCAGAAGGACTATCGAGGAGAGTCAGCTGCCGGACAGGACCTTGGACAAAGAGGACGAACCAGTGGCAAGCGAGGCAGAGGGGCATTTCCCGGTGGTTCTCAACGAGGAAGAGGGCGTGGAATGAAGAACTCCAAGAAGAATAAGGTCTCCAAAAAGCAAAAGAGGAACGAACCTGATGCTTGAGAGGATCAAGCTTTATCCTTTTTTATATAGTCTCTTATGTTGAGCTCAAGACCTGAATAATGTTTACTTAGTGCTTAATGTCCTATGCTTCATGAATTTCGTATCTATCTCGCTTGATCATTGGGAGGGGGGACGCCTTCTCCCAATCCGGCAAGGATCTTCTCGGGAGGAGTGGGAGCTCGTATCCGGGTTGTACCCGGGAACGGGCTTCCACCTGGGAAGCGTCTGACGCTGTTGCATGAGGTGGGTCTGGATCCGTTCCGCCACGATATGTTAAGTGGGAAGGGTCCGTCCCTCCACAGATGAGGTGGGTTTGGATCCGTACCGCCACGATATGTTAAGTGGGAAGGGTCCAACCATCCACAGATGAGGTGGGTCGGGATCCGTTCCGCCACGATATGTTAAGTGGGAAGGGTGTCCGTCCCTCCACAGATGAGGTGGGTCTGGATCTGTTCCGCCATGGTATGATAAGTGGGAAGGGTCCGTCCCTCCACGAATGAGAAAGTGGGCAAAGGTCCGTCCCCCCACACTTGTTGAGGTGGAAATGGGTCCGTCCCGCCACGAGGGCTATCTAGGATTCGGGCTAGTCCCGCCTTGGGCCAACATCCGCACGCAAGGGCTATCTAGGGTGTGGGTCCATCCCGCTTGGGCCAGCATTTAGATTTGGGTTTTTAATCACGCTCTCCTTGTTTGCTAAGTCTCGAAAGGGTTTTCGTTTAAATTACTTGAGGAACCAGGTTCCTACGATAGTTCATATTTCGTTGCCTCTTGAATAGAATCAACTATTTGCCGGGTTCCTAGGAACTATTGGGTTTCCACTAGTACAGAAACGGCTATTAGTGGCGCACGGTTTTGGGATTCTGTGGCGCACCCCAGGTTTGCTGGGTGCGCCACAGAATTCTCGCCACTAAAATTATTTCTGTGGCGCACCCAGGCCGTGCGCCACAGAAAGTGAAACTTTCTGTGGCGCACCCAGTGCAGTGCGCCACAGAAATAGCTCGGCAGCACCCCTATACAGAGGCATTCTGTGGCGCACTGTTTCTTGGTGCGCCACAAAAAAAAAAGCATGCGCCACAGATATATTAAACAGAAATACCGGTATTTTTCCATTTTGCTGTACAAATACAGGTATATACAGGATTTATACAGGTTTATACAGAAATACAGGAATATTTGACAGGTATATAAACAGACAAACACATTAATCAATATGTCATCACACATATTACTTAGTGCCCGATCGAGATACATATATACACATAGTCACAAAAGTGCCGAATGTTTCATCATTTCACACTACACATTACAAATCAAGTGTTCGCCGCCTAACTATGATCAAATGTAGTACACATCAGCGATAATGGTGAGCAAGAGCGCGCGGGAGCATGCATGATCATGGAGTCCTCTTCTTGAGCGGCGCCGGGAACGGTAGAAAGCCTTCTTTCGTCTTCCACTTCCTGGTGTCATTCTGTGCCTCTAGTCGTTCTTCGATATCCCTCTGACACAACCCTGAAGATGGATTGGGATATATATTGGTTAGTGATATAAATAGAGTATAATTTATTCATCCAAGTAGAGAGGCAAGACAATCAATCAATTGTCATGGTTGGAAATCATATGGCTATCCTATTTGGGTTTCATAGCATAGCATATATATAATATATAACCCTACACATGCACTTCTATAATACCTCTGGGGTAGTGGAAGGACCCTGATTTGCGAATGACATCTTCGAGGATGATCGTTGCCAACTGCAGCCGGATGCGATGGAAGTATGTTCTGTAATTAGCATCGGTGAGAGCATCCGCGCTTTTGGTGTATTCTGCGAGACCAGATGGAATCTTCGTTTTCTCGACATCCCGGACAATCGATTTAATGTGATGGAGGGCGTAGTAGGCCTCCTTCACGCTGCCATCCAGTTGCTTGACGCAATGGAATCCGGTCCCATGCTGGAACTTGTGTGTGTTCTCATCCGTGAAGAATTCCGCCTTCTTATGGAAGGGGCCGCCCTTTTGGGCATAGGCCTCGAGAGCGTCATCGAGAACACCCTTTATTCTGGTGTATCGTCTCGGCGTGGATTTATTCCCCGAGTCCAAATAAGTGGCAATGGACCACCTCGGGGATACGCAGATGAGTGCGCAGTACTTGTCCCTGCTCAACACAATTGAAGAAGGATCAGCGATGGAAGAAATGTAGAAGAAGGCATAAGATACGACTGTGGCGAGCTGATGTGTACTTACTCGAAAAAGAAAGGCAGAAGAAGGATGTTCTTCCTCTTGTTGGCCAGCATGACCCTTACGAGGTACTCCATGGCCGTTTCCCGTGTCTTTGATCCTTCCACCTGATGGCTGTCGCGCATGTAGTAGGGATCCACTATCGCGGCGTACGGGGTATCATCTCTCCTGATCTTCATCGCCACATCGAGCGCATATAGGCGGACCATGTTATAGTCCAGCCGTTGAGTGTGAAAGAGTTTGAAGATGTCCTCGTACGCTATGAAGAACACATCCGCGGGGTCTTCCTGGACGAAGTCCACCAGCTCCTTTGGCACCTTGACCGCGAACGCCGGGTAACTCGGGTGCTTGTCTTTAAGAAGGAGCTGCTCTAGATGCAAGATAGATTCCTGCAAGGCAATCATGGGTCCTTCTGCAAGGCGGAGCAAGGCCCCAGACAAGATAGGTTTACCAGCCTCATGAACTCGGGGGAAGCCATCCGCACGGGGTGGAATCGTGTCTTCAAGACCCCGGATCTTAGGAGCTGGCTGGCTCGCAGAGGTGGAGGATCCTTTTCTCTTCCTGTGCTTCTTGTTCTTCATCTCTGTGGATTGTGGGGGTGAAGTGAACCCCGCTTTAACAGTTTCTTTGAGTGTGTTAGGGCTGAAAATGTTACCCGGTTGAGCTTGATGATCTTCGGCATTCGGAGGCGTGTCGGTGAAGGCCAGGCGTTGTGTGCATGAAGTGGGACGAGCAGGTTGACCGCGGTGGTCGCGGAAGGGTTCTTCATCCACAGGAGGAATGTACATACCATCCATGCAGGCGCCAGTGTTGATGTAGTCATCGACGTTGACATCATTCTCCTCCTCCTCATTGTCGTCGTTGCCACCAAGTTGAGGTGCAACGGCTTTGTCCTAAACATAAACAATAGCACATCCGTTAGTCGGGAAAGTCGGAAAGTCGGGGAATTCGGAAAGTCAGAACTAACCTTGGACGGTTGCGGTGAAGACGTTCCCAACAACTGTTTGTGGCGGTTGGTGGCGGCGACGACCGGCGGTAGCTTCCGGCCGGTGGTGGCGGCGACCGGCGGTAGCTTCCGGCCGGTGGTGGCGGCGACCGGCGGTTCGTTCTGGGTGGTGGCGACGGCTGCTTGTGGCACCGGTTCATCCGCAACAGCTTTTTGTCGCTGCCTCGGCGGGGGCCGAATGACCGGGGGCCGGGGCTTCGAGGTGGCGCCAAGCTTCATGTGTTTCTCGGCTCCCGGAGGTTGCGTGGGGGGTCGATGTCACGGAACTCAGGCAGTACCTCGCTCACATTGACTTTCATCACGGCCTCGCTCATTCGGATGTTGTGCATATCGCGGGTCGAAGGTTGTATGATCTTGGCCGTTGCGACTTCCTTCAACTCGCCGCCGGCCCCCACCCTATGCAGGAGTATGCAAGGCATGTCCTGGGAGTCAACACATGTTGGGCACCATGCATGAGATATGGCAGTCATCAAAGGCATATATAGTCATAGAAGATGTCGCGGACTAACTAATTAGTTACCTTGGTGATGGCGTCGAGCTCGGCTAATGTCGAGACAAGGGCGCCGATGCCGGTGGCCGGCCTATCATTCTCCGGCCGCTCGTGCGCATTATCATTATTCTCCGGCCTTGTTGTATGTTGATCCACGACAGGGGGCACCGTTGGGGTCACCAGGACTGGCGACACGTTATTGCTGGAGGTGCTGCCGGCGTAGCTGGGCACGTGTATTGGCCCCTGTCGACCTGCCGCATTCCAAGCAGCTAACCCCTCCATCAAGCCAGGGGGTAAGAAACTCCGGAGCTGCTCTTCCACCTTCTCGGCCACTAGCTTGTCCACCATGCTGGAGTCCACCTTTTCTTTCTCTAGTGTCTCCAGCTTCTTCCTTAGCTCAAGAACCTCGGCTTTATCTTTAGCCGACTTCCTCCTCTCCTTTTTCTTCTCGGGATCCGTGCTGTAGTACTCGATGAACTTCATGCTCGTACCAAAGCCGGTCACACGGCCAGCTGACGTCGGCGGCTTTGACTTGTCCCTCCCCTTGAAAACGTTCATCGCGCGGTTGAAAGTCGTGTCCCACGGGCCGGCCTGAGCCTCCTGGGACGACGGGCTGGCCTCAGCCTCAGCCTTCAACTCAGCCTCCTGCGGACAAAGGAAATAAACGTGAACCCATGTAGAAATCAACGCAAATGGTCTTTGAGATATCCGCGGTAATTAAGTTCCTTACCAGCGTTTTCTCGAAATCCAGCACATCTTGATAGTCGGTAACGAATTCCCCCGTCCCGGCTTCAGATAGTAGCGGGACCGAACAAAGTTCCTAACTTGCTCGTCCGTGATTTTATGCCACATGTTCTCTTTCCCAAGTCTCGCAACCTCGGCATCCTCCTTGTCCCAAACGGGCTATTTTCCTGCGTAACCGCCGCTTCCCAAACGGTGGTTACCTAAGTTCAGTGCCCGCATCTTCTTCCCCCACTCGGTCCATTTTTGAGCCTCCGGAGATTGCAAGGACAACTTGAATGCCTCGAACTCTTCTATGTCGATGTACGGCTCTTTGGCACTGATCTCCGCCCAGCTAAGACCCTTGTCAATCTTCGCCTTCACCCGGCCTCTCCAGCTGGTCAAGGCGGTGCTCATCTTCGTGATGGCGTAGTTGTCCACCTTTTTGTTTCCATCATCCGGGAAATTGTATCGTTGGTGAACCTTCTTGAGGAGGTCTCCGCGCAAAGCCTCATTCTCCTTGCTCCTGAGGTCATACGTGGTGATCGGCACGGTTTCCCGGAGGATGCACCCTAGTTGCATGCTGTACCCGCTTGCGGTGTTCCTAGGCTCCTGTGGTTGGCCACTTAAGGAGACCTTAGTGAACGTGTCTGTGATGGGGGCCACCGCTTGCGGTGTCCGGTCCTTCCTCGGCTTCTTATGCCTCTTAGCGGTCAGGTTACTACCACCACCGCCATCCGTGTGGTCGCCACCACCGCCATCCGTGTGGTCGCCACCCCGACATCCGTGTGGTCGCCGCCCTCGGTGGTGGTGGTTGCGTCCCCATCTCCGTCGGTGTCCTCCGCATCCTCCGCATCCTCCATCTCTAACAGAAAGTCACCATCGCCGTCACGAGCCAGTTCGGCGGCCTCCGCATCCTCCATCTCCGGGTTCACTTCCCAGAACGGCTTGTTCTTTTCTCTAGCTTGTTCTTCGACGCTCATGTGCTTAGAAGGGCCGGCCTCGGAGGACATGTTTGCACTGCATTGAAAAAGAGGAAAAAAGTTAGTACAACAAATATAACAAAACCATCACTTAATTTAGTACTAAGATACCCCGGCCCATGCATTAGCCGCAATACCCCATATGTCCTATTTTTAGCAAAGTCATGCTAAATTTCACGAAATTTTTTGGCATGACCTTTGCTAAAAATAGGACATATGGAGTACCCGAATTTGCCGGAACGGAAGTTAATCGACGTTCCGGCAATCTCAAGGGCCTCACGGGGTACCTGCAAACATTTCACAAATAATATCCACAACTCCGGCCGGCATCTCCGGCCGGCATCTCCACGACACGATGGTCGGAGCACAAACAACCACGACACGATGGTCGTGGACACATATCCTCATGCACATACATCACCACATCCACATCCACATCGAGGGAGAGAGGAACTACCTCGGGTAGGGAAGGGAGGCTCGGGTCCGATATCGGCGTGGTGGAGGTGCTCCTCGTGGTGCTGCAATAAATTAACAAGCAATTATCAACATTTTTTTCATCTCAACTAACAGCACTAAAAGCAATTATCAGCAAGGCTACTAGCAATCAACAACAGAAATCAAAAACTGGAAACATTTCTAGGCCTTTCTTCAAATAAAACCTATCTTCACTCATGTTAACACATAGCATTTCTAGGCCTTTCCCATTTGATTAAATCTTGAAAATTTGGGAAATGCACCTTTATAGATCTCATCTACTCCATCTCATCTTCCTTATCAAATCAAGTTTGAAAGGATTTGAAATAGTTTGCTTAATTATCCATGATGGTTTTGGGAGCTAATCAAACCAGTGACCATTAGTGAAATAATCAAAATACTTAGCAGCAACTAACACAAAGTGGGCAGCAACACAAATACTTAGCATGGCATTGTTGATATGTAAGTGAGTAAATAGATCTACAAAGTGGTCAGCAACACAAACAAGATGTATTGGTCTAAAACTAGAAGTTTGGTGCTATCTCTCTCTCTATGGTCCTATCTCTCTCTCTCTACAAAGTGGGCAGTAAATAGATGTACACCCATTTGGTGCTATCTCTCTCTCTATGTACAGATAATACAAGGAAGTTTGTGCATTGCTATTATTTGTGAATCTATTTATATAAATAGTATTACTCCAGTACACTTCCTATTTATATTCTCTAGGTGTTTATTTTCTGAAAGTGCAACTGTAAAAGTACTCTAGTAAGATGTCAGTGATCTGTATTATCTGTTGCATTCAGAACATGTCAGAACACCACATTCAGAATATGTCAAAACATTCAGACAATGTCAGTGGATTCAGACCAAAATCACTGAAACTTTCACAACCGGATCAACACTAGTAGGAAAAAGCCTTTCTATGGACAGGCTTTTTGTGGCGCACCTACCTCCATGCGACACAGAAATGTGAATTCTGTGGCGCATCTGGCCATGTGCGCCACAGAAATTGACTTTCTGTGGCGCATGGAGGTAGGTGCGCCACAGAATACCTACTTTCTGTGGCGCATGGGGCTTGGTGCACCACAGAATTTTGGTTTTCTGTGGCGCATGGGCCACGTGCGCCACAGAAATGCAAATTCTGTGATCAGAAATTCTGTGGCGCACCAAGCCCCATGCGCCACAGAATTTTTTTTAAAAACAGCTCCACACACACACACACACACACACACCCCCCCGTGGATCGCCTTTTCAGCTTTCAAAACCTTCAAAGGAAATGATAAAAAATTCAAAAAATAAAATCCTTCGAGATGTGGTTAGGTGTTACTGTCTAGTTTGTATAGAAATTTTGAAATATGAATTTTGACCTTTTTTGCAAAATCCAGATAAAAACGTAAAACGGCCATAACTTTTGCATACGACGTCCAAAAAAAAGGAACCCGATCCCACCTGGGTTTGCCCGGTGGGGTTTTCTCAGATCCTCCAAATTCCAAAGGGAAAAAAAGTTATTTCAAAATGAAGTTTTTTTTCTACAAAATCAAAAAAAAAAAAAATTCAAAATTTTTGTATTTGTTGAGTTTTTGGATTTCTGAAGTTTTCTGAATTTTTTGGGATTTTTGAATTTTTTGATTTTTTTTGACTTTTTTGAAATTTTTGATTTTTTTTGGATTATTTGAACTTTCTGTACAAACTTTTGAATTTTTTAAAACATATATATACACATAACACACATAAACTACACACACATATATAGACATACACAAGGGTTAAAAGGGTTGATATGATACTATTATCAATAAGAACTTGAGTAGCAGGAGGGTAGGTGAAGTGAATAGAACTTAGAAGTTAATCGTGCTTGGGTGGGAGCACTCCTAGGATGGGTGACCTAGCGGGAAGTCAACATTTGAGATTCATTAGGATTGTTAAAAATGTTCAGAAAATTCAAATATATAGGAATTTCCAAATTATTTCATTTTTTTATTTTTGTGAATTTTTTGAATTTTTTTGGAAATCCAGATCTAGATCTGGCCGCCATTTTTTTTGAAATTCAAAAAAAATTCTGTGGCGCACGGGGTAGGGTGCACCACAGAATTCACATTTCTGTGGCGCACCAGACCTTGGTGCGCCACAGAATGTTGAGATTTCTGTGGCGCATGGGTTGGTGCGCCACAGAATTAACAATTTAGTGGCGAGGATTCTGTGGCGCACCCCCCATGCGCCACAGAATCGGTTTTGGGGTGCGCCACAGAATGGCTTTTTCCTACTAGTGCAACCACAAAGCCAATCATCAGATTCAGCAAACTCAAGCCTTTTCACTTTTGTATAGTACCAACAGATTCAGTAAAACACAAAAATGAAATACGAACCCAATTTATTGGTCTAAAACTAGGATGAAAAAAGAATCAAATCATCACAGCAGTCTTTCTCAAGAAATCGCCACACCAAATTTCAGTGGGGCATTTCATCAAGCACCTACGGGAGGGAGGGGGGAGGGAGGGGAGGGGAGGAAGGGGGAAGCACACCTCGGCCAGAGGGGGGAGGGAGGGGAGGTCGAGGACGTGCGCAGGGGAGGTCGAGCTCGCCGGCGCAGGGGATCGAGGTCGGCGGCGCAGGGGAGGTCGAGGAACGGCGGGGTAGTTGCTGCGGCGGCTCGGCGACGTCGAGGAGTTGTTGCGGCGGCGTCGAGGAACGGCGACGGCGAGGAACGGACTTAGAACGTCGAGGAAGCGCGGCTCGGCGGCGTCGAGGAGTTGTTGCGGCGGCGTCGAGGAACGGCGACGGCGAGGAACGGCGTAGAACGTCGAGGAAGCGCGCGCGCGGTTTCTCTGTGACTTAGCGAAATTTTGGATGGAAGGAGAGGCAGCGCGGGGTGGCCCACATGTAATTGGGTGCGAAGTATTTCTGTGGCGCACCCTTTACTCCGTGCGCCACAGAAATATGAGATTCTGTGGCGCACCCTTTAATCGGTGCGCCACAGAATTATGTGATTCTGTGGCGCACCTTTACCGCGGTGCGCCACAGAATTATTCTGTGGCGCACCCTTAACGGGGTGCGCCACAGAATTGTAACGCCAGATTTAGTTGAAATTGAACTGGTACTGTTATGATACAAAAACACCAGCATATTCCAGATTTTATTTTTCTTTTTTTTCTTAAAATATTTTTGGTTACAAAATTCACACAATGTCTCACACATATTCAATTCATTTAATACACACAATGTCTCATACATATTTAGTTCATTGAATACATAACTCTTGCATTGTCTCACACCAAAGGTCTCATACATCAAAAAAGTCTCTTTTTCGTCTCGGTTCCGCGAGTTAGCTTCTCTTCTTTCCCTTCTTTACGGTTGAAAACTTTAGTCCGGCGACCTTGAGATTTCTTCGCGTGAACGGACAACCTTTAGTAGGTAGGGAGGTCTTCCTTCTTTGTGTACTAGTAGTAGGCATGTCGAAGAACTTGTCGAATTCCTCCTCGATCTTTGGCTCGTTGTCCAAGTCTTGCTCGGTGGCGCCTCCTTCCATTCCGATGATGCTCCTCTTGCCCCTCCTCACGACAACACGGCTAGGCTTTAACGGGTCGGTAATGAAGAAGCATTGCTCAACTTGGCTAGCGAGTACCCATGGCTCATTTTTCGCGGAGGCGTTCTTCGATTTGGCATCGGGTATTACCATGGTGGTGAAATACCGGCCTTCTTTGACGACGTCCTTGGCCCATCTTACACGGAACATTGGCACCGACTCTCCACAGTAGTTGAGGTCCCATATCTCCTCAATCCTTCCGAAGTATCTTTGCTTGACAGTAGCCTCGTCATCGCCGTAGGATAGCATAGTTACTCCTGAGTTTTGATATTCGCTATTCTTGTCCTTTTCCTCGGTGTAGAATCGGTAGCCGTTGATGTCGTACGCCTGATAGGTCTTTACGTTGTGCGAGGGACCCCGTGATAAGGAGAATATGAGTCTTTCATCTTCCGTAGATGGCGTTTTGCTCTTTGCTAGCTCCAGTTGCTTTTGCTTGAACCAACGTGTGAAGCTAGAGTTGTGCGCTCTGGTTACGTCTCCCTTCTTCCTCGGCCGGCCCAGGTTGATGTAATGTTGCTCGAGTAAGCATTTGTGCTCTTCCACCCAAGTTTCGATCAATTGTAAGTGTTGTAGCGCGACCCGGTGAGCCCTGTCGAAGTCGTCCTTTCGACCCTGCTTGCCGACAAAGATTGAACTGGTGCCGTCTCGGTGACCATATCCCTGGAGCCTGCCGAAGTGTTTCCTCCTGGGCAGACCAACATGCTGGTTCTCGGTGCTTAGATAATTCTGGCAGAAGGAGATGCACTCGTAGGTTAGAAAGCCCTTGGCCATGCTTGCGTCTGGACGGGCCCTGTTGCGAACGTATCCTTTCATGACACCGTTCATCCTTTCGAACGGCATCATGTAGTGCATGAACGTTGGCCCGAGCTGCCTGATGTCATCAACGACGTGGAGAAGGAGATGCACGCAGATATCTGTTAGCACCCGTTTTTGGCAGATTGCCAGTTTCAGGTTCAAGAAAGACTTGGCGGCTTAAAGAAGGCAGCAAAGAAGGCTAAAATGGTGATCTGGGAAACTTTCCAGGAAAAGACGGCCGGAAGAAGGCCGCCAATAATCCGGCAACCGGAACAAGGCGGAAGCTGGATTCAGGAGTGCAAAGTTGCCTGAAGACATAGCGAGCTAAGTCAAAGGAAAGCATGATGGCTGAAAAGAAGCTAACTTTGTCAAAACAAGGTGGCAAAGCCAACTTTGTCAAAACAAGGTGGCAAAAAGGAAGTCAACGTTGTCAAGACAAGGCGGCAGAAAAGAAGTCAACATTGTCAAGACAAGGCGGCATAAAGCCAACTTTGTCAATACAGCCGGCAAGTCAACTTTCCACCGATCAAGGCAGAAAAATAGAAGACAACTTTCAAGGTCAAGATCAAGGCGGAAAAGAGAAGACAACTTTCCAAGATCAAGGCTGGAAAATGGGAGGCAACTTTCTAAAAGAAGCCGGACAGATGCTGAAATCCGGGTCTAATACGAAGCCGATCAAGATATCTCGTCTCTAAGGAAGAAGGCAAGTTTGAAGCCAATACGGAAGGAAAAAAGGCAACTTTCCAAGTAGCCAGCAAGTTGGAAGCCATACGGAAGGCAAAAGGCAACTTTCCGAAGTAGCCAGCAAGTTTGAAGCCAACGTTGCCGGCCAAAAGTTGCCTATTTTAGAGATGGATTCGACTTAGACTATGATTTGTAAGCCTTGTAGAAGTCCAATACTTGTACGGGAAGTCCAGCCGCCTCATATATATGTGAGAGGTGACGGCCGATTGAAATTAAGCAAACAATCGACAACCTATCAATACAACCTACTTTTATCTCCTCAAACCCTTGTTTATGCTTCCGTTGTTCGGCGACTTCATCTAGATTTCGCCGGGTATCGAAAACCGAGCTAAGAGCGGCCAAGTCCGGCTTAGTTCAGCCAATCGTCGCCGGCTTCCTCAGACGGGGCTTCCCGAGGGGCTGGGGCGTCTGGTCTAAAAAGCGCCTGCTTGCTGTCTTGCGTATCGCGCTGGAAGCAGGCCTCCCGCGGGGCGAGTTGCGGAGTATCTCCCCCGGCACCGCGGGTACACGAGGACGTGTTCGTGTGACGCGTTTCGAGCGCAACACACTTTTTGGCGACTCCGCTGGGGACGATTCGATCTGAAAATTGGACAGCAATGACCAGTTCCAAGACCGACGCTGCCGGCATCAACGCTGACAACATCATCAAGCCAACTCTCGAGAAGTTGTCAGAAGACCAACGCCAAGGTCTGGAGGCGTGGAAGAAGAAAAGAGACGAGGAGTTCGAGGCGCTGCGAGCCAAGCGGGACCAAGAAGACCAGAGCTGTACTTAGCCAGCTTCAAGGTAGATCGGCAAGGAGTCATCTCGCCGATCAAGGAGCCGGAGTTCGTGCCCCTGGACGTCAACGTTGACAAACCCGCTGTAAGCAATAGCCTTTTTTCCTCTGAACAAATAGCCGAAATTCAATTTCATGTTTCGCAAGGTACTGCCAATGTTTACGATCTTATGCTAGAACATGAAAAGGCTAAGAAAAACACGCTCCATGATCAGCCATCGGACAAACAGCCGATCGGTCAAAGCAGGGAAAACCAACTTGTGCCTACGCTGCCATGTCCAACTCCTATCCAGAGTATGCCTAATCCGGCAAGCCAGGGTCAACGGCTCCTGGGTCATGAGTCAATGCCGAATCAAAATTCGGCAACTTGGGTGCAAGCTGGCCCTACTGCCAACTCTTCTCCTGTGCCGGCTCAATCGGCCAATATGGACGATTTGATGGCCGAGTTCAGGAGAAAACTGGACCAAATAGCCTATGACAAACTTGGGGTTATGCCAAAACATAGGACTTACATTAAGCCCTACCCCGATTATTTTGATCTGCAACCTTATCCACCTGGTTATAGAGTTCCTGAGTTTACTAAATTTAATGGTGTAGATAATAAGTCAACATGGGCATATTAGTCAGTACTTGGCTCAATTAGGCGAGGCTAGTCATGATCACATCAAAGTTCGCCTGTTCTCGTTGTCTTTAACCGGCATTGCGTTTTCTTGGTTTTCGGCTTTAGCTCCTAATTCTATACATACTTGGTTTCATTTAGAGCAAAATTCCATGAACACTTCTTTGCCGGCGAAATAGAACTCAAGTTGTCCCACCTTACATCGGTTAAGCAGAAACAAGATGAATCGGTATCCGATTACGTCAAGAGATTTAGAAATACCAGAAACCGATGTTATAGTTTGGCAATAACTGAAAGAGACATGGCTGACTTGGTTTTCAATGGGTTAAGGTCTACCTGAAAGAGAGGTTAGAAGGACATGAATTCTTGTCTGTTGGCCAAGTCCAGGAGAGAGCGTTGGCTCAAGAGAGCCGGGTCAATGAGTCAAAAGACTCGCATCGGATGAGCAGGAGCCGGCTTAATATTGTTGACAACGATGCCGACTCTGGTGATGAAGCCGATGTTTATTCCGCTGAGTTTGTTTGGCCCAGCAAGGCCAAACCTTACTGTGTGATGATCTGAAGCCGATTCGTAAGAATCGGGATGATGAAATAAATGTAGCTTTGACGTAGGCAAATGTGAAAATATTTGATGCCTTGTTAAAGGATAAAGTGATTAGGATCATCATGTTATACCATCGCCTGATGAATTAAGGCGGCGGGCTTATTGCAAGTATCACAATTCTTTCTCTCATGCTACTAATGATTGCAATGTCTTTCGTAAACAGATCCAATCGGCCCTCAATGACGGACGATTGAGCTTTGCCGGCATGGCAATTGACACACAGCCGTTTCCAATAAACGCGCTAGACTTGGAGGGAAAGAAGGTTCTTCTTCGGCCAGAGGCGGCCGAAGCCGCTAATAAATCTAATGTTGTTGTTGGTGAACCCAGGAAAGTAGCCGGCAGCAAGGCGGCAGGAAGACAAGTTACAGTGAGCCGGCAACCCGACGGAGGCGAGGTCATCAAGATTACCGTCAATAACCCTGCGCTCGGGGGGCAAGGACCACGTTCAGACAAGTTGCCGCCAAGATTTATCAAGCCCAAAGCCCGAAGTTGGCAGATGGAAGACAAACCAAGTTGAATATAGACCAAGGAAGACAAAGCCAACTTTTGACATGCTGCTGAACAAGTACGTGCGCCAGGCCGGGTCAAGGTCGCGCCAGTGGCAGTATGGGAAACGACCAAGGTCACCATCCGCGGAGGAAAGTAGCCGGCATCAGAGGCCGGCTGACGAGTTCAAACGCAGGGCAACCCGGCAATCCGTGCAAAGTCGGCTTGTGTATCCCGGGACTCGTCATATTGGCGGATCAAGGCGCAAGGCTCTAAAAGGCGGAGCCAGAAGGCGGATTAGTCTCAGACAACTTATTGGTTGTTGGAACTCATGTGCTAAAGTTGAAGGACCCGGTTACAGAGCCGGCAAACAGTGAGCCGATACTTGCTATCGCGCCAAACCAGCAACCAATGATCATGAAGCTAGCTCAGTCAAGCCGCAGCTCAACCCCGGGATCCAAAGTACACTCAGCCAAAGTGGTGCCCGCCAGGTATAACAAAAACACAAAAGCGGAAACTGCAAAGGGCAAGGAACCGGGAGAAGGCAGAAGAAGGAGCTGAGCGATCTAGGGACGTCAAATTCAATGCTGAGCGACCAATGTTGCCGGCGCAAAAGTGGATTCCTAGGCCAGTCCTTATGGCGGCTTCCGCACCAACTACCATGAGTCCTGCTGTCGATAGTGAAATAGAGCCGGCAGCTACGCCGGCTATCACCTATTCTTCATGGGCTGACGAAGTCGAAGCAGCTGACTTGGCGATGGCAAGTTTGGCAAAGGAGCTGGCAATTCAAGATCCGGCTACAGAGAAGCCGGCAAGTGAGAAGACCTCGCAATGGAGAAAAGGCAGAAGAAGAACCAGCAATGTCAGAGTCGCAATGGATGAGTCAGGCAATTTGACAGATGAAGATCTGCTAGATTATGAAGAATCGCCGGCTCGAACGGGCATGGACATCAACATGGTGTATTACTTGCCGGCTGAGTTCCGTGCTGTCGAGAAGAAGGCGAGGTTGCGCAAATCAACTTTGGACCCAAAAATGTTGTCTTCGAAAAACCTGACAAGCCGGTGAAACACCTCAAGCCTCTGTACGTCAGAGGACACATTGATGGCAAGCCGGTCACCAGGATGATGGTGGATGGCGGCGCTGTGGTAAACTTGATGCCATATTCTGTCTTCAAGAAGCTACAACTAGATGATGGCGACCTGATGAAGACGAACATGGTGTTAAATGGGTTCGAAGGAGGAGAAGGAGTAGAAGCCAAAGGCGTTATCAGCTTGGAGCTCACAGTAGGAAGCAAGACTTTGGCTACCGCCTTCTTTGTTGCTGAGGTGCAGGGAAACTACAATGTGCTGCTGGGACGAGATTGGCTTCATGCCAACCAGTGTGTTCCGTCTACTATGCACCAGCAACTCGTACAATGGGTCGACGATGAAGTTGAAGTCATCCATGCTGACGAATCGGCGTGCATTGCATTAGCCGAGTCGATTGTTGACTGGCAACATTCTAATGTCACATGCCTTTCTGGGCGTGATCTATCCGGGTTCGACTTCCTGAGTGCTACCAGGGACGGATTCGTGCCAGTATCTCTAAAGCCGATTGGTGCCAATCGGCTGCAGCTCAAGTAGATGGATCAAAACGACGAGTGGCTGCAGAAGCGTCTGGGCAAGTATCGGGCCGAAAGGAACGATATGTACGAAGCAATTGAAGAACCAGACGACATGGATAAGTTGGGACAAGGCTTTACATCGGCTGACTTGCTGGAAGAAGTTGACATTGGGGATGGCACTGTCCCTAGACCGACATTTGTAAAGCAAAAGTTGGCGGCCGATTATAAGTCTAATTAATCGCGCTAGTCAAGAGTACGTGGATTGCTTTGCATGGGAATACCACGAGATGCCTGGGTTAAGCCGAGAGTTGGTCGAACATCGGTTGCCTATCAAAGCCGGCTTCAGACCATACAAGCAGCCGGCTCGCAAATTTAATCCACTGATCTATGATCGGATAAAGGCGGAAATTGGCCGGCTTTTGAAAGCCAACTTTATTCGGCCCTGTAAGTATGCCGAATGGTTATCCAACATTGTGCCGGTCGAAAAGAAAGGATCCGACAAGATCAGGGCGTGTATTGATTTCAGGGATTTGAATCGAGCCACGCCAAAGGATGAGTACCCTATGCCAATAGCCGACATGCTTATCAACGAAGCCTCAGGTCACAAAGTTATCAGCTTCTTGGATGGCAACGCAGGTTACAACCAAATATTTATGGCCGAAGAAGATTCGGCTAAGACGGCGTTTCGCTGCCCAGGCTTTGTTGGCTTGTTCGAATGGACCGTGATGACTTTTGGATTGAAGAATGCCGGAGCCACCTATCAAAGAGCGATGAACCTGATATTCCATGATCTTCTGGGAGTCGTACTGGAGGTATATATTGACGACGTGGTGGTTAAGTCGGACGGCGAGTCAAATCACTTGGCCGACTTGCGGCTGGCGTTTGAAAGAATGAGGAAGTACGGGCTCAAGATGAATCCTTTGAAGTGTGCCTTTGGCGTGTCGGCTGGGAGTTCCTTGGTTTTATCATACATGAACATGGCATAGAAGTTGATCCGGCAAAGATTGAAGCCATCCAGAAAGTACAGCGCCGGGTTGCAAAAAGGAGATGCAGAAGTTTCTGGGCAAGGTAAACTATTTGAGAAGATTCATTGCTAACTTGTCTGGAAAAGTTGATGCGTTTACACAGATCCTTCGGCTCAAGAACGACGATGAATTCACCTGGGGGGCAAAGCACAAGAGGCGTTTGACAAGATAAAAACTTGCCTGTCTACTCCTCCAGTTCTCAGGAAGCCGGCTCATGGTCAGCCTTTCCGGCTTTATATTGCTGCTGAGGACAAAGTGTCGGAGCTGCCTTAACTCAGGAAGCCGAAGGACAAGAATACGTCATCACATATCTGAGTAGACGTTTGCTGGATGCCGAGTCAAGGTACAGCTTTGTAGAGGTTGTGTTTGTCTCTTTACTTTGCCTGCACCAAATTGCGCCATTATCTGCTGTCCAGTGAATGCAAAGTCTTTGGTCAGACCGATGTTCTCAAACACATGATACAAAGGCCGATTCTTAGTGGACGAATCGGCAAGTGGGCGTACGGGTTGATTGAATATGATTTGGCTTATGAACCACTAAAATCTATGAAAGGCCAAATTGTAGCTGACTTTATTGTTGAACATCGGATTGACCTGGAGCAAGAAGCCGGCTTAAATATTGTGTCGGCTGTACCGTGGAAGCTTTATTTTGACGGCTCAGTCTGCAGCAGCGGACAAGGAGTTGGCATTGTGTACATTTCACCACACGGTACTGTTTTCGAAGCCTCTTGTCGTCTTGACTATTTATGTACTAACAATGAAGCCGAATACGAAGCACTTTTATTCGGGCTAGAAATCTTAGTTGACGCAGGGGTAACTCATGTCGAGGCATATGGAGATTCGTTGCTTATTGTCCAGCAAGTGGCCAAGATTTGTCAGTGCAACAGCGGGTCCCTCAACATGTACCTTGACAGATGCCTGGATATGATTTCAACGTTGGATTATTTCCACATATCCCATGTTCCTAGGCAAGACAATTGGCTTGCCAATGAGTTGGCGCAACAAGCATCCGGCTATCACGTCAGTCGTGGAATGTTCTTCATCAGGGAACAGCCGACAATTAATGTTGCCAACTTGAAGGAAGCCAAACAAAAAGCCGGCTTGTTAGAGCCGGCTACAGAAGAGTCAAATGTTGCCAACTTGGTGGAAGCCAAACAAGAGGCCGGCTTGTTGGATCCGGCTAAGAAGGGGCAAATGACAACTTGGCGGACGACTGGAGACAACCTTATATTGACTATTTACAAGATCCAAGTCGAAAAACAGACAGAGCAGTTCGGCGCCTAGCTCTCAAGTATACATTGGTGGATGCCGCCTTATATCGCCGAACTGTCGATGGTCTTCTTCTAAAGTGCTTGAATGAAGACGAAGCTAGAGTTGCCATGGGAGAGGTACATGATGGTTTATGTGGAACACATCAGTCGGCCCACAAGATGAAGTGGATGCTCAGGCGAGCAGGTTTTTATTGGCCGACAATGATCAATGACTGCTTCAGATACTACAAGGGATGCGAAGCCTGCCAGAAGTTTGGAGATATTCAGTTGGTGCCAGCTCACCTCTTAATCCAATTATAAAACCGTGGCCTTTCCGGGGTTGGGCGCTTGACTTTGTCGGCATGATCCATCCGCCTTCATCCAAGGGGCATCGGTTCGTATTGGTGGCTACTGATTATTTCACCAAGTGGTCTGAAGCAGTACCTCTCAGAAACATGACCCACAAGGAGGTGATCCAGTTTATTACAGAACATATCATCCATCGATTCGGCATTCCGCAGACTCTTACCACAGATCAAGGTACTTCCTTCATGGCTAAGGAGGTGAAGCAATTTGCCGAATCACTTGGAATCAAGATGCTCAGTTCATCTCCCTACTATGCACAAGCCAACGGACAAGCTGAGTCAAGCAATAAAATCTTGATCAAGCTGATCAAGAAGAAGGTACAGGACCATCCAAGGAGGTGGCACGAAGTACTGTCCGAAGCATTGTGGGCTCACAGAATCTCAAGGCATGGAGCAACAAAGGTAACTCCTTTTGAGTTGGTATATGGGCAAGAAGCCGTTTTGCCGGTAGAAGTGAATCTGGCTGCCTTGAGGTTTGCTAAGCAAGATGACTTGTCGGCTGAAGACTACTGCAGCTTGATGATGGACAATGTTGATGAAATAGCCGACAAGCGTGTTATTGCCTTGAGAGAAATCGAGAAGGAAAAGTTGCGGGTGGCAAAAACTTACAATAAGAAGGTCCGGCTGAAAGACTTTCAAATTGGCGACTTGGTCTGGAAAGTTATATTGCCAGTTGGCTCCAGAAGCCGGAAATTTGGCAAATGGTCCCCAAACTGGGAAGGGCCGCTGCGAGTCGCGAGAATAGTACCCGGCAACTCTTATTGGTGGAGACATTGGAAGGCAGCATGTTGCCTCGAGCTATCAATGGGAAATACTTGAAGAAATTCCACCCGAGCGTGTGGCAAACTGCATAGTTGCACGTATGGCCGATATACATATATCGCCCTTAGCATATGGCCGATGAGCTTAAGCATCGCCCTTAGACAAAACTTCTACATTGAATATTTTCTAGTACGCAAGCTCTACTAGAAAACAGGGGGCATGTGTTAGCACCCGTTTTTGGCAGATTGCCAGTTTCAGGTTCAAGAAGACTTGGCGGCTTAAAGAAGGCAGCAAAGAAGGCTAAAATGGTGATCTGGGAAACTTTCCAGGAAAAGACGGCCGGAAGAAGGCCGCCAATAATCCGGCAACCGGAACAAGGCGGAAGCTGGATTCAGGAGTGCAAAGTTGCCTGAAGACATAGCGAGCTAAGTCAAAGGAAAGCAGTGATGGCTGAAAAGAAGCTAACTTTGTCAAAACAAGGTGGCAAAGCCAACTTTGTCAAAACAAGGTGGCAAAAAGGAAGTCAACGTTGTCAAGACAAGGCGGCAGAAAAGAAGTCAACATTGTCAAGACAAGGCGGCATAAAGCCAACTTTGTCAATACCAGCCGGCAAGTCAACTTTCCACCGATCAAGGCAGAAAAATAGAAGACAACTTTCAAGGTCAAGATCAAGGCGGAAAGAGAGAAGACAACTTTCCAAGATCGAGGCTGGAAAATGGGAGGCAACTTTCTAAAAGAAGCCGGACAGATGCTGAAATCCGAGTCTAATACGAAGCCGATCAAGATATCTCGTCTCTAAGGAAGAAGGCAAGTTTGAAGCCAATACGGAAGGAAAAAAGGCAACTTTCCAAGTAGCCAGCAAGTTGGAAGCCAATACGGAAGGCAAAAGGAAACTTTCCGAAGTAGCCAGCAAGTTTGAAGCCAACGTTGCCGGCCAAAAGTTGCCTATTTTAGAGATGGATTTGACTTAGACTATGATTTGTAAGCCTTGTAGAAGTCCAATACTTGTACGGGAAGTCCAGCCGCCTCATATATATGTGAGAGGTGACGGCCGATTGAAATTAAGCAAACAATCGACAACCTATCAATACAACCTACTTTTATCTCCTCAAACCCTTGTTTATGCTTCCGTTGTTCGGCGACTTCATCTAGATTTCGTCGGGTATCGAAAACCGAGCTAAGAGCGGCCAAGTCCGGCTTAGTTCAGCCAATCGTCGCCGGCTTCCTCAGACGGGGCTTCCCGAGGGGCTGGGGCGTCTGGTCTAAAAAGCGCCTGCTTGCTGTCTTGCGTATCGCGCTGGAAGCAGGTCTCCCGCGGGGCGAGTTGCGGAGTATCTCCCCCGGCACCGCGGGTACACGAGGACGTGTTCGTGTGACGCGTTTCGAGCGCAACAATATCAAAGAATGCTGGCGGGAAGTAAATCTCGAGCTCGCATAGTATCAGCACGATCTCTTCCTGTAGCCTGTCGAGCTGCTTCACGCCGATCGACTTCCTGTTGATGACGTCGAAAAAATTGCAAAGGGCAAGCAGCGTATCACGGACGTGCTCGTCCATTATCCCTCGAATCGCAACGGGAAGTATCTGCGTCAACAGCACGTGACAGTCGTGAGACTTCATCCCGCTAAACCTCTTCTTTGTTCCGTCCAGATATCTGCTTATCAGCCCCGCGTAACCATGAGGAAATTTGACTCCTAGGAGACACCTGTAGAATTGCTCGAGCTCCTCCGGACTCATAGTGAAGCACGTAGCGGGAAGCACCACGGTGTTCTTCTTTACCCTTTTGCGGCGACCTTGAGTCCCTTCCGTCTGATCATCATCATCATCATCGTCATCACTATCGGGGATCTGAAGATCTTTCCTGACACCAAGCCATTTCAGATCGTATCTTGCTTTCGTCCCATCCTTGGACTTTTCCGGCATGTTGGAAAGAGTGCCAAGCAGAGCCTCGCTGACATTCTTCGTTATGTGCATCATATCGAGGCTTTGTGGCGTCTTGAGGACCTTCCAGTACTCCAAGTCGTGGAAAACAGACCTCGCTTTCCATACACCCAGCAGCGGATCTACCTTCGGTCGTTTCTTTCCCGGCGCGGGGCACTCCTCCCAATTTTTCAACAGCTCGTCGATTTCTGTGCCGCTCCTCGGGCTCGTGGCTTTTTCGATCTCGTCCTTACCATTGAACAGTTCACCGCGTTTTCTCCACGGGTGATCCATGCGAAGCCACCTTCGAGCCCCTGGGTACACGGTTTTCGAAGACCCGGGATTCCTTGGTAGCTGGAGATGCGGGGTCTTATCCATGCACCTGACACATGCGCAGAATCCGTGGCCTACCTGGGCCGATACATATGGGCAACCAGGATAGTCCTGCACCGTCGTGAGCAACGCGGCTCTCATGTCGAAATAATCTCCAGTGTAGGCATCCCACGTACGGGCTGGCGTCTCCCACAACGTGGCTAACTCCTCTTTCAACAGCGCGAGATACAGATGTATGTGGACACCTGCTTGTTTCGGCCCCTGAATTAGAATACTCATGTGTATGTACCTTTGCTTCGTGCACAACCACGGGGGAAGGTTGTAAGGCCATACAAACACGGGCCAGGTGCTATGCGTGCTACTCTGGTTGCCGAACGGATTGAGTCCATCGGTGCTCATACCGAGCCTGACGTTCCTTGCGTCGCCTCCGAAATTTCCAACGGCGTCCAACTCTTGCCACTGGCTAGCGTCTGAAGGGTGTGTAAGGATTCTGCCCTTCTCCGGATCTTCTTCGGACTTCTCCCTTTCCGCGTGCCATTGCATGAGCTTTCCTTCCTTAGGGTCCACGAAGTACCGCTGTAGACGGGGAGTGATAGGAAAGTACCATACCACTTTTCGAGGAACTTTCTTCCCACGGCTCTTGTACCGTCCTTGGCCGCACACCGGACATGTGGTTCTGTCCTCGTACTCGCCCCGATAAATTGTGCAATCATTGATGCAGGCGTGGTATTTAACGTGCGGTAGGTCAAGAGGGCACACGACTTTCTTGGCCTCCTCGATACTTGTTGGCAATGTGTTCCCCTCGGGAAGACGCTCGTGGAAGAATTGCATGCTCTTGTTGAAGCTCGCGTCGGTCCATCTGTTTCCCGACTTCATCTACAGAGCATCAAGCGTTACTTGCAAGCGCGTATCCTGTGGCCGGCACCCAGGATACAACGGAGTCCTCCCGTCTATCTCCATTTGCGCCAGCTTGGCTTTCTCTCTAACGGTGCTCGCCTCCTTGAGGAGCAGTTCTTGAACATGAGACTCCATCAAGGCCGACATTAGCGAGCTCTGCGGCGTGTTCGCGTCTTCTCCACCACCATCTACTCCTTCATCGTGACCATGTCCGTCGGCATCTCCTTCGTCACGATCATCTTGCCCGCCCTCGTCTTCAGGCGCAACATTTGCTGTCGGCGCTTGGTTGAAGCCTTGCATGAAACCGCGCCTGAGCAGGTGTTCCTCCAATTGTCCGGAATCAGGATCGATCCATCTCACAAATTTGCAACTTCGACACGGACATCGTATCTGGCGCCCGTTGCACCGACTCATTTCCGCATTCGCTTCTTCCTTGTAGTTGTTGATTCGACTGGAGCTCATCTTGATGACCATGGTCGCCTACGCGGTATACATATAGAGTATGTGTTATTAATTAGAATTAATTAACCGCAACATGCACACACACATACAAGCTTCTCATGCGGGAAGTCGGAAAGTAGGAAATGTTCGACGAAAAAATTCGGCATGACTTCCCCTAAAATTAGGACATATGTGGTGCAAAAATTTACCGAAATGGAAATGAATCAACATTTCGGCAAACATCCATGCACCACGCCGGCGCAAGCAACAACATGCAAAGATTCATGCAAACCACACACACAAGTTTCATGCATAGATCCGTTCAACAAATAGTTTGCTTCATGCAAACCACACACACAATCGCCCGCCGACAAGTTTCTCATGCCTTTAACAAACACCCATCCAACAATACCCACCTTGTAGATCTAGATCCGTTGCCGAGACGTGACCGTGATCGATGAGAGAGAGTGTGTGGTGATGGAGGGAAAATAGTGGACAAAAAGAGAGGAGGAGAATATATATGGAGGCTTTCCCCAAGCCCTCACCAATTCTATGTCAAACAAAGTAGGTTTAACAACAAATAATGGATAATAGGATGGTCAAAATGCCATGGGAGAGAGGAGGAGCTCGAGCTAGATGCATGGGGGGAGAATGAAGAAGGTCACATGGGGAAAGTGGGTGTTGCAACCTTTTTGTGGATCTGGGCGACCATTCTGTGGCGCACTCAGCTCGGTGCGCCACAGAATGTCACCTTTCTGTGGCGCACCGTTTCTGGTGCGCCATAGAAATTGCCCAGATGGACCTAGGCCCAATGATTGCACGTGGGACCCACAGAATTTCTGTGGCGCATGGACACGCATGCGCCACAGAAAACCTACTTTCTGTGGCGCATGGACACCAGATGCGCCACAGAAAGGTAAATATTTCTGTGGCGCACCTCCTCCCATGCGCCACAGAAATATTTCTGTGGCGCACCAATTAAGGGTGCGCCACAAAGTGTCCACCCACCTATATAGGGTTTCCCTACTAGTGTTCGTTGGTTCGCTTATTTGCTCTGTAAAATCGCGCATGAGAAGCGCGACGTTGCGCAGAAACGGATTTGAGAATAGCTATGGAGACTATGTCAGAGTCGCACCAACCACCACAGAGAAATCGATTATACAGATAAGTTCGGCTACTATCTAAACTAAGCACTCAGAGTTCATTTCCTAGATGCAAGCTATTACGAAATATTGTTCGAGGTGTGCAAAACCCGGTAGATTTTGCAGGAGCAGTCAAAGCACATAACCAAGCAAGAGAATAATGGGAGTCCTCTCCCGCTGGACCTTCTTTCTAGGCGGCCTTGTGTTCAGGCGGCGGCGGATCTTCTGGGCACCCGTATTGCTCAACCAGCTGATTGATGGTATTCTTCAAGGCTGCCTCATCGTATAGAATTTGGTTTTCTGGCTGGGCCTCTTCTAGAACAGCTTCCTGGCGAAAATTGGGGACTTCGCGAAGAACTGCTGACAGAATGTCGGATGAGATTGCCTCGGCCACACTCTTGACCTCTTCAATGAGGACCTCTTCATGGTGTTTCTTGAACACAGACAAGCTGCCCGCAACACTAGCAACTGCAGAAGAAAGGTTAGCCAACGACGGGTGACCATCGCCCGACGTGGTGCCGGGAAGAACCACACCCACGTGACGAAGCTTCTCCTGCACGTCACCCACCGCCTGTTGCAACGCAAGAAGCGCTCACCCTGCAATCCTTGCTGGTGTTCAGCAAACCGGGACTCCAGGTCTTCTCGGGATTTCTTCCGAGCTGCCACTTCCTCCCGCAGGCTAGAGATCAGTTTGTCGGAGTCTTCCACCTGCTGCCAAGCGGAGTCGGCACTCTGTTGAACTACTTCGTGGGTCTTCTTCAGGTTCTCCAATTCTAATATCGTTGGTCGAATCCTCGCAGACATGTTCTATATCTCTTGCCTGGCGTTCCGAAGATCTTTCCTGGCGTTATGCTGGGCATTATGTTGGTGCAGAGGGGCCGGATGTAATTGGTATCTTCTGGATATTAATATATTTCCTTTATCTAAAAAGTATCTTTGGAAGCTAAAGGTTCCATTGAAAATTAAAATATTTATGTGGTTCTTGAACCACAAAGTTATAAAGATAACTTGGCTAAAAGAAATTGGACAAGATGTTAACGTTGTGTTTTTTGTCAGGCAGATGAAACTCTAGAACACTTTTTTATTTCCTGTCCTTTCGCCAGAGATATTTGGAGATTAATCCACTTCACTTTTAATATCTTACCTCCGACTAGCATTGCTAATATGTTTGGTAATTGGTTAGCTAGTATTGACAAGAAAACTAAAGCCCAGAATTCACATTGGCGTGTGTGCATTTGTTTGGGCAATTTGGAATTGCCGAAATGATGTAGTTTTTAACGAAGTTGGTAATGCTCATTTCTTGCAGGTTGTCCCCCGAGCTACTTATTGGATACATATGTGGTTTTTCCTCCTCCCGTTAGAGCAGCAGGAACTAATGGACTCTGGTTGCGCCCGTTTGATGGCGGTTGTTCGAGCTATCTTCAACCACGGTGGCTGGCAGCATTCTAGTCGGATACACCATGTTTAGAAAGGCTCTTGGTCTTTCTTCCGTTGGTTGACCGTTATGTCAGGTGTGGCCGATCCTTAAACTGTAATCTTTTTTTAGACTTTGACTTGATACGCTGTAAACGTCAGGCGTGGAGCAGGCCTGTCCCTTGCGGACAGAAGCCCGGTTGGCCGGTGTCCGAGGCCCACGACGGCCATGTCTCCTTATCGGGCCACCAGCATGCCGGCGCCCCTGTCCAGAGTTGCGGTCGTCAACACGCGAGAGACCTTCTTCTCTCTGTCAAATCACGGAACACCGATTAAACTTGCTATCAAATCATTTGAGTTAAACATGGGTGTCATTACTGTCAAATCTGTGTTTGACTTTTTTTAGAGATAAAATAAAGATTGAAAACATGGATGCGATATTGCCAGTCGGTTAGCTGATCGTCGTAATCCATCTTCTCATACTTATCAATGTCGGGCCCGCATAATTAAGGTTGTTAACAGCGCCCGGGAAGCTAGCTATTAGCTGACCCAAACCATCCAAACAAGCAGTACGTACCTACGCGACATCATGGCGGCGGATGGCCGGCTACTAGAGATGGACAAGACGACAACCATGGCAACTCAAGGCCTCTCCATCCAAGCGCGCCCCGCGGCGGAAGCGCCACAACGACCATCATCATGGGGACAAAACTGCACTCGCGACATCTCCATGATGATCGGGTCGACGTTCCTTTGCTGGGCAATCGTGGTCTTCATCCTCCACATGTACATTCCCCGGCCGCCACGCTACTCCGGCGTCATTGACGCCGTCTCCGGCCTCGACCCGGCGACGGACCTCGGCCGCCGGCCCACGCTGGACCCGGCGTTCAATCTCACCCTCCGTGTCGCATCGGTGTCTCAAAGGGAGAGCGCGTGCGTGTATCCCGGCATGTACGTGGAGGTCTCCTACCGTGAGATTCCTCTGGCGGCCAGCGCCACCGCGACGGAGCAGATCTGCGCCGGGCCGATGAACGCCACGGAGCTGCGTGTCGTCGCGAGGGGAGCTGGGGTCGTCGTGCCGGGTCTGCGCTGGACAGCCTTGCGGTGGACATGCGCGGCGGGGTCCAAGTATTCGAGGTTTCGCTCCGTCGCTGGGGAGGTGTGGTGTTGCCGTGCTGGGCTAGGCGCGTCGGAGACGCCGGTGACTTGCAAAGGAAGTGTGCACTACGGTGGTACAATTAGTCATCATGGTTATATCTTTTATCTTTAGCAATAATAACAATGTCGCTAAACAAGGTGAAAAGAGTTATTCGGAATGTATTCCTAATGCAAATCTGATCCTTGTGCAAAACCTCACTTGGCCTTCCAAATTTGGAGATTCATAAACCTTCCAAGTTTTCTGATCGTTTGTTCAATAAGAAGGAAATCAACTGGCCGGTCCTGCAGGTCGAACGTCCCTATCTGATACGAGTACGTACATCTGATTACAGACTACAATCCCATTGGAAGCGACTATACAATCGTTCTCGGCGGCGGACGGGCTGGCGATTAAATCTTCAATCAGGACGATGATGGACGCGACTCAGGACCAGTTACCCTCCGATCACCTGGTGAGATCAGCGCCAAGACGACGATGCTTCTGCTGCACCTGCCACGGCTTCTGGTGTTGGTGCGCGGGGATGGCAGCCATCCTCCTCGTCGCCGCCGCGGGTTTCTACTCTTACGAGACCGCCGACCAGGTGCCCCGCTACTCCATCGCTATCGACTCCGTCTCCGGCCTGTACCCGTCGATAAATCTCGGCCACCTGCCCACGTTTGACCCGTTGTTCAACCTCACCTTCCGCGTCGCCTCGGAGGGACTCTGGGTCACCAGATGCACCGAGCCCGGGATGCACGTCGAGGTGTCCTACAGTGGCGTCCCCCTCGCGTCGAGCATGAACATCACGGAAAATATCTGCGCGGGGCCGAGGAATGCGACTGATCTAGCCATCGATGCGAGGGGCGTAGCGGTTGTCATGTCGGGTTCCGTGATGGATATGCACCGCCGGGAGCAAGTGTTTGATGTCATGCTCCGTGGCCGGGACGAGTACACGGTGTGGTCGTGCGGGCGTATACGGGTTGGTGACACCGGTTCCTTGCGAAAGGGGTGTACAGACTCCTAGGCTCTCACGGTGTGGTCGTGGAGACCGTCCGTTAATTAGGAAGAGAAGCTTCTCTCTTTTGGCAAGGTGTAATGGGTGTGAAGGATACTTTCATGGGGTGGTGTCGTAGGAAGGTTGGAAATGGGTAGAGAACTCGTTTTTTGGAGGATGCTTGGCTGGTTGATGTTCCCCTTGCAAAAAAATTTGATAGATTATTTGATATCTGCTTGTCAAGGAATCTATCGGTTGTTGATAGCTTTGCAATGGAACTGGATGCTTTCAAATTTCGGAGAGCCTTAACGGGGGAGACCCTACAAATGTGGTTTGACTTGAAGAATATGTGCGGTAGCACTGTGTTGACAAATGATGAGGACAAACTAATCTGGAAGCTAAATAGCAAAGGCTTCTTGGTTAAGTCTTGCTATCAGGCCCTAAAATGGACGAATCTTGGTTTCCCACAAAAATTTTTGTGGCAAATTAAGATACCGCTGAAAATTAAGATCTTCCTGTGGTTGGTAAATTGTAAATCCATTCTTACCAAAGATGTTTTGCGATGTCGGGGCTGGAAGAAAGATGATAAGATTTGCCTCCTCTGCGGGGAGGAGGAAACAATTGACCATCTTTTTTTCCGATGTCCCCTTGCGAGATATGTGTGGAATGTGGCATGCTGTGCTTTTAATTTCATTGCCAAACCAACCTCAGTCAGACACCTTATTGGGGGTTGGATGAAACGATTTACAGGAGGGCAAAAAGGGTTGGTTAGGGTGGGCGTGGCGGCTGTTCTTTGGTCTATTTGGAAGACTAGAAATAATGCTTGCTTTCGTTCTGTTATTCCTAACAATCCATGTGCAGTGACTAACATGATTGGTCATTGGATGACCACTTGGGCAACTTTGCAGGTAAAGTAGACAAACCAATCAACGATTTGCTGGGGAGCCAAATTATTCGCGCGATTAGCAAATGAAATCTTTCAAGCTAATCATGGGTGGAGGCCGACGACCAGGAGGATCTTATGCTGAAGCAGAATGGAGAAAAAGAAGAATTACTTTCTGTCTAGTCTTTCGCTCGTGGTGTTATTAGCTTTCCAGATTTAGACGGTTGGAGCTGCTGGGATGTTGTAGCTGGGCCTGGGATGTTGGCCGTCCGTTTACTGTCGCTTTTTTACTTTCCTGTTTTTTTTTTCTTTTTGGTTTTGGTTTTGTAGACAACTATGGTTTCTATTAATAGAAACTGGGGGGACCCCTTATCTCTAAAAAAAAAATTTAGAGATGCTAATGTGAATGAAAAACATGATATAGAATTGTCGTTATCTTTTGATTTTAGAGTAATTTCTTGGGTCGGCTCTTATGGGTAAAAGATCTGTACGCGCGAGGGCCTTATATATCTGGTTCTTGAGAACTCTTCAACAGGGGAAACCGATCGGGGTTTGTGACGCCGTCGTTGTCCATGTCCAACACGAAACCAAACGCGTCCGTATACCCCATGTCCGTTCCAAACCCCAACAGTCCAACACGTCAATCAATCTATAAAACCCAATTCCAAGCAATCATGCAACACAGAAACACAATCGATATCGTTGGCCGGCTAGCTCCTCAAGCCTCCTGCTACACCGGCGATGGGCGCAGATGACTCTCTGTTGAGAGTCTGCTGGGAGTTTTTCGTCTCCCAGCTCATGATCATGTTCATGATCGTGCTCATCATCCTGCCACTCATCCTCCTCCCAACAGCCCTGTGGTACGGCTGGGACTACATCATCGACCAGGCGCCACACTACTACGTCTCGATCGACTCCGTCTCCGGCCTAGACCCCACAATGGACCTCGGCCACGGGCATCCTCTGAACCCGGAGTTCAACCTCACGGTGCGCGTCGCCTCGCACCGGTTTTGGGCCACCAGGTGCTTCGAGCCCGGCATGTACGTCCAGGTGTCCTACCGCGGCGTCGACCTAGCTGCTACCAAGACTGTGACACATGAGATCTGTGCCGGGCCGAGGAAACATGTGGATCTTTCGATCGTCGCCGGAGGAGCCGAGGTGGTCTTGCCAGTGTCGGTGTTGTATGGCCTCACGGGAGACATGCACAACACATGGCAGGCGTTCCACGTCACGCTTCGCGGCTGGGGGAACATAGCCCTGCCATGCGGAGCTAGGTGGGTCGGTGATGCACGTGGGTTGCAAACAGAGTGCGTGTTCCGATCACTAAGTACATATTTCTTTTACTTGTTTGGTTTTTAACCGAGAAGCATGTCACCTGATGATATAGGTTAGTCTCTTATCGGAATCGCTGATTTGCCTTTTGTGGCTATATATACCATGCAGTAATGCGTTGTTATGGTACCGATGTCGTTCAAATTAGAAAGATCAAAATCACCGCTTCATGTTGAGTTGTTCTCAAGGGTGATTTTGTTTACCGGATTTTATTTTGAAACAAGACAAAAGATTTGTCATTTTGATTGATTAAGGAGAAGTTTTAAGAAGTTTTAGAACTTACTTTTATTGGTCATACAACGTTTTTAAGTTTGGAAAATCTAATATCGGCACATGTCCATATATATTTTATTAGTGCTCCCATGCGGTGCCTTCTTTTTCAAGGTTGATGTGATCTTCGTATAGATCAAGGTTGCTCTACAACATTATCTGGAGCAAGATTATGTAGTTGATTGAAATCCCGTAAGAATATATGTAAAAAGTCAAATTAGTCAAAAGGACCGCAAAAAGGAAATTTGTTAGGGTGTTATTTAACGCGACAACGGATCAACAATTGGCGACTGAGGTCGAAAAATAAGTTAAGTAATATAAAAAAAAATTGACAATACGAAACAAGTTATAATATAGCATCGATATTTCTCCTTAGAATTTGCAAGATTAGCAAGATCACATATTCCACGTACTTGCTATCGCATGGAAAGGGAGTTTTGTGAGAGATCGCAAAAGCCCTAAGCACCGCCTCTACAAGGCGGCCAAATTTTCATCGGCTATTAGCTGCGGCGAGTCACGAAACTTCCATGCAGAAAGCAGATGTGAAAACTGAGCAACTGACTTGAGAAATATCCCGCTTAATATTATTAAAAATAAAATATTCATAAACCAATGAGTTTGCGATATGGTCTTTTTTATTTTGAAACAGATACGGTCGTTTTAACAGCACGTGGATCGAGATATGTGCAAATATAAACGGAACCCAGTTTCCATCCTATCGTGTTCGGCGGCTGACGGGTAAGTACGCCGGAGATTGATCTACAGCCTAGCTAGCGATGGGCGCCGCCACCCAAGACTACTATCACTCTGCGCGAGCAGAAAGACGACGGACCTGCCAACGCGGCTGGCTGTGGTGCGCGGGCGTGGCGGCGGTCCTCCTTGCAGCCGCCGGGGGCTGCTACCTCTTGGTCGAGGCCACCAGCGATGACCCCGACTATTCCATCGCGATCAGCTCCGTCTCCGGCCTCGACCCGGCTACGGACCTCGGCCAACGGCCCACGCTTGATCCGGGGTTCGACATCACCATCGGGGTCGCGTCCCACAAGCGCTGGGCCGGCGAATGCGCCCAGCCCGGCATGTACGTGGAGGTGTCCTACCGGGGCGTCTCCCTCGCTTCCAGCGTGACCACGGTGGAGAAAATCTGCACCGGGCCGAAGAAGGAGGTGGATCGGCATGTCGTCGCGAGGGGCAATGGCGTGGTCGTGCCGGGGTCTGTGCTCGATAGCCTCGCCGGGGACATTCGCCGCGGTGCACAGGTGTTTGACGTCACGCTCCGGTGGACAAAGTACTCGTACTTGTCATGCGGGCTGAGGCGGATCGGCGATGCCGGGGCCGTGTGCGAATGAACCCCAGAAGCCGAGTGTGAGCTCTACGTTTTGTATCCGGCCTTGTGGTGTTTTTCTATGAGTAATAAAGTGCAATTTTATTTGGTATTTTAGTGGTCTGTCCGAGATTTTGACTGAAAGGTTTTTTGAGATTTCATGTTACACTGTCTCAAAATTCAACTAATAAACGCCTGATCTTTCGACTATGATGTGTCATAGAGGTGCTGTCTTTTGAAAATTATAGACATGCATTGTCGTAGTTTGCTCCTCTAGGAAATTTTATTGCATCCCTTCGCTTATTCTGAACCTCCAAATCTCTTATTCCTAGATGAGCCACCATGTGCACATATATATCGTTTGGTCCAGAATAGTAGCATGAAATCTTATTGTAGTTGGCATCGAATGCTTCGAAACGGAAATGCTACTTGCTGTATCTTTCTGGATGAAAGTCCGTAAAGATCCATCATAAAACGAGCAGCATTATTATTACGGTATAGTACCTTTGTTTAACTGTGTGCGTGTGAAGTATGACAACACGTGCAACGTCTATACGTAGTTAAAGTAAATTTTCCAGCCGTATGATACTCGACGAGCTCCTCGGTCATCATCGGCACCATCTCGATCTCGATTGGATTTGGTAGAATTAATATTAGTTTCTTCATTCAACATGGGATGTAGCTCAAATTAATGGTATAGCGTTTCTAATGAATGAAATAGGCAGGGGCCCGGTAAATACTTCCCATCTCTCCAATATTTTGTCGCCCGCTTTTTCTCTCTGAAAAATATGTGATGCTCCATAATTCAAATCACACATACGTACATCTAACATGTCATAACAAAAATATTAGACCGGGGTACAACTAGAGAGCACCGCTCAGGAATTCGGGATATAGCGTTGAACCCAACGTGTCCGACGAGTGAATTAATCAACATGCACGTCTCTCCCTATATAAACTGCAACAGGAGGATTGGATAAGTCAAGATCCAGAATCGCAACTAATTCAGCGACATACCAGATCCAGCCCATTCCAGGACGGACGGACGAACGGCGGCGCGTAAAGGCTCTACGCCGCAAGAGAGCGATCGATCCCCATGGGCGCCGCTGCCCAAGAGTACTCCCCCGTCAAGCCGGACCAGCCGGAACCGCAGCAGCAATCGTCATTGGTAGGCACTTTCTGCGTCTTCTTGGTGCTCTCCACAATTGTAGGCTTGCTCGCCTATGTTATCTGCTTCCTCGGGAACCAGGCCTTCGGCCAGGAGCCACACTACTCTGTCGCCATCGACCACGTCGCCGGCCTCGACCCGACGACGGACCTCGGCCACGGGCCGACGCTGGAACCGGAGTTCAACCTCACCCTCCGCGTCGCCTCGTGGGCTGTCTTGTTCACCGAGTGCGCCGAGCCGCACATGTACGCGACGGTCTCCTACCGCGGCGTCGCCCTCGCCGCCAGCGCCACCTTGACGCAGAAGATCTATGCCGGCCCGATGAAAGGGGTCGTGCACTACCTAGTCGCCAGTGGCGCCGGGGTGGTCGTGCCGGGGTCTCTGCTAGATGGCCTCGCCGTGGACATGCGTAGCGGGGTGCCGGAGTTCGACGTCGAGCTCTATGGCCCCGGTCCGACGAGTATGGCATGGCAATGCGGGCCAAGGATGGTCGGAGACGCGGGCGCCTTGCAGGTCGAGTGTGAGCGCTTGCTAGGGCAGCACAAGGTATATGATTAGCCGTAGGATTTTTTCTTTATATGGATAGTGCAAAATTGATAAGATATATCTTAATTTGGATTAGCAGTCAAACGAGTTTATTTTTCTTCTTATGAAGCGGGTGTAATAAGGTACTCGAGCTGCCATGATGGAATGGCAGCAACATGCGTCATCTTGATCGACCGTGCAACATTATTACTGTTTTCCTTCTGAACATTTTGATTGCTCCGTGCTTAACATCTAGGATTGTGTGGTGAACCATTTAGTCTTGCATTAATCACTCAACATTTTATATGTTTTATTAGTTGACCATCATTTTATTAAAACCCATTGGTATGTATCACACTGCCATGCTTGAATTCAAAGGACAAAACCCTACAACTTCCGTCATATATACTCACATCTTTCAGACCAAAACTTCACCTTATGAATGAAGTGTTTTTCGTTTTATTTGAAAGAACACTCTGGATTTCTCATACAAAAAAGAGAAGGGACTACTGAGAATGAGAATAGCTTAATTATGGAAGTGGAAGGTAGTCCATTGCATATGACAAACTAAGAACATTATTCACTGACTGTTAGCCGTACTTATGCTGCTGCTCTTGTTTCTAATTTGTGACAAGATCATCTTTTCTCTGTTAGTCATGCACCTTCAGTTTAATAACATGTCAGCGTTGACAGAGCTGACCAGTGCCATGAATGTGTCAAGATGGCATGAAATGTTAGCATAATTAAAAAAGAAACACGTGTTAAAGAAAAAACCTATACTTTACATCTACGGTGTGAGCCCCTTAGATTCATCTTGAGGAAAATAATAAACTTATTTTGAGCATCCAAATATCTACGTATAAATATAGATTACCCGGCCCAATAGTGCGACCTGAAATAAGATTGCAGTCCCTCATTCAACACAGCGGAAAAAATGGTACACCCTCTCTTTTCATTTTTATAAAACGTTTTAGATATTTCCATATGGATTAAACGGAGATCAGAATAAGTGAGGCCGAGTGTTTTGTATCCTTGAGATATTTTTCTATGAATAATAAAGTGTAATTTGTATTGTTGTACAAAAAGTGAAATTTTGTATTAAAAATATGTTAATAAAGTGAAATTTGTATTGTTGTGAAAAAGTGAAACTTTTATTAAAAATATGTATTCTAAGATTAGGTATTTTACCGGATAGCGCGAGATTTTGACCAGAAGGTTTTTGGATCTCTCATATTACAGTCTCAAAATTCAACTAGTGAACTATGATCTTTTGACTATGATGTTTCATAGGGTTGTTGCTTTTAAAAAATTAGACATTAACATAGTTTGGTCGGCAATTTAATTGCATCGCTTCGCATTCTAAACCTCCAAATCTCCGTTTCCTAGGTCAGCCACCGTGATCAACGTATCTCTTGCTCCAATTTAGTAGCTTTGGTATCATATTGTAGTGCAGGTCGAATGCTTTGGAATGTAACTGCTACTCCTTTTATGTTGGATCTTCTCTGGATGAAAGTCCGTAGAGATTGATCATAAAATGAGCAACATTTGTATTACGGTGTGCTATATTTAACACGGTGTGTATCAAGTATGTCAATACGCGCTTGCATAGTGTGCAACGTATATATGTAATTAAAGTAAACTTACGCGTATGATACTCGACGAGCTCCTCGGTCATCATCGGCACCATTACGGATCGACGATTCAAAACCATATTTGGACATCCATTCTAAGCACTCCGAAGAAGGTAAGATATCCATTCTAAGCTTGTTTTTCATGGGTGCTTTGGACCCAGCACAATTCTAGGGTTTTGTGAATCGCCACTCTTCTTCACTACCATCTTCTCCATCATCAAGCACGAGGTCTCCCTTCGGATTTTTGTCGGCATATTTTTCTAGGTGTGTAATGCCGGGAGAGTAGGGTTTTATCTTTTTCCTTGTTAACCATGTTTGTTGTTGTCTTAAACTAAAATTCTTCCTCCGAATTAATAAAAAGGTGAAGTTTCTATGTGTTTTAAAAAAAGACTCGGTATTACGGAGGCGCTCATAGGGGAAGGGTCTACGTGTGTGCGTTCATAGGGGTGAGTGTGTGCACGTGTATGTGAGCGTCTGTGTTGTACCGTGTTTCGCAGAAAGAGTGGAAAAGAGGAAACTGTATTTTGTAAATCAACCGCGGAAGGAATCCATCGGCCCGTGTATTATATATATAGGCAAAACTCGATCCATCAGGGCATGATGCCTGCAACCCATACGATCAAACTAAGGTACAATCATCAAGCAAGAAGCGAAACTAGGACCAGCCGGCCGCAGAACAGCAACCAATTTGTTGCATGTATGGAATCTCAGCTTACAGGTATGGAATCCTCGGTTTCCTTGTGAACATTTCAGGTAGAGGGAGAAGCTTTGGAAAGTGCTACTGGGAATCAATCGATCCATCCATATATATGAATCGATCCATCCTCGATCGTTCTAATCTTGCAGGAAAGCCCATACCAACATCCACCAGCTAGCTAGACCAACGGCCGGAGATCACCAGCCAATGGGGCAAGACGGCCGATGCGCTATGAAGTTGTTGCTGTTGCTCGCCATCGCCATGGGCGTCCTAGCCGTCTTGCTCCTAGCCCAATACAAGCACCCGCCGCCGCGCTACTACGCCTCCATCCTCTCCATCTCACGCATAGACGACTCCAACTTGGAATTCGACATCTCACTCGGCGTCGAGTCGCGGAAACCTCTGTGGGGCCGGACATGTCTAGACCGTGTCTATGACCTACTATGGCCTCCCACTCGTCCATGCCACCACCGGTGCCGAGGTCTGCGGCGGATGGTACAAGCAGGTGTGGGTGGTCCAATGGACCACGGTGGTGGCACGGACGAGCATGGTGGGCGGCTTGCCTAGGTCCGTGGCTGACGGCATACTCGCGGACACGCTGCGTGGCGTTGCTGTGTTTGAGGTGAAGTTCCCGATCCAGCCGGCAGGACCTAGATCCTGCGACGACGGCAAGTTGGCGACTTGCATGGTTAAGCCGTTTAACAATAGAACCCTTCCCTGCGACGTGCAAATTCTCATAGTAAATTCGACAAGCTGCTATGGCGCGCGGCTGTAATTCAGTTTCAGTTGTTTAATTGATGGACATGATTTAGCGTTGAAAGAGCGCTAGGTCATTTAGCGTTGTAAATCCACGTGCACGTCTGTTGATTTCGCGTTTAGTTTTTCAGATATATATTGTTTACTTTAGAATTGTCTCAGTTCTTGATCTTTAATTTCTCACCACTTCCTGCAGTTAAATTTTGTAAGATGTGCATCGAAATACATTTTTATCGGTGCCGGTGGCATACCGGAAAAAATATAGCGCAAAAAAAATACCGTGATACGTGCAAACTGCGTGAATATATTAGAGCTATCATCGATAACAATTTAAATTCTTGGTTCGTAATAATTTGTTGTAAAATTTATAGGAGTTCCGTGTCTGATTCGCAGATATATAAATATCTACTTTTGTACAAAATAGAAGTTCCGTGAATACTGGCATGCGTGCATTAATTAGGCTAGGCGCGCTTGCACGTATGCTGCGCATCCGACTTCCGGCAGCATTCAACTAATCGAGCTAGCAATACATATGGATTCCCAATAGGAAACACCTACTCCTTTTTATCCAGTGTCAACAATCCATGGTTTGACATAGACCGATATTAACAACTAAATACATGTAGTCGGGGATGGATAGTCAGCTAATATAGCTATATCTATACTTACTATTAAATGAGCAAATATGTGTTGTGATGTGTTGATGCATTAAATCTGATACGTTCGATTTTCATCGACGACGGAGATCAACATACCTTTTCGTTTTCTAGCTAATTACAGAGATTGCCACCGCCGAGTAAAATAAACAGTCATCGTCCAGTGCCTGCCCTTGCCCCGCTCCATCCCGCATCCCCGCGCCGTGTGCCGACCCTGCGCATCGCTGTCGCCGCGGAGCTTCTCGGCCACGCCCGGCCTCCATCCCCAGCTGCCGCCTGCCCGACTTTCCAGGCCCATCTTTCCAGCCCGGCCGACTTCCCACCGCCGCTGTGTGCGCCTTGGCCTCCGGTCGCGGTCCCTCCGTGTGCCACCTCTGCCGTCAAGGAGGCCACCGGACTGCTCTTCCCCAACCTGTCCAACGCCGGCGACGAACGAGCGTGCTGCTGCAGCCTGCAGCTGAACGCCAAATCGAGACCATCGGTCGATTCGCACGGGCCGCCGCCTCCGATCTCCAGGACGAGACCAGCTTAGGCTGATTCCTGACGCGCACATACTCTCGACGACCGCCGACTTTCTGCTCACCGCGCTCCAGCACCACCTGCCCGCGCCCCTCCGTCGATGGCCTAGCTAGGCACAAAGCCCTCTCCGCCCCGCAACCGTCGAACCCAACAATCGTCATCGTCGACCGTCCTCGCTGGACGCAACGAGAGCAGACACCAGTTCGTGGCCGTGCACTGCACAGGTACTCTGCTGCCGTCCTTTTGAATCACTTTTTCTTGTAAGTTTTACTTTCCGTATCATATGATTCATATCGCAGGCATGGATTATATGTAGACGTTGACAATGGAATTAATCTCCATAGTGGGGCCATATAAGCTCAGTACAGCATCTGAGGAACAAATAGCATCCTGAACGTCGAATCCAAAATACCAATTATACACTTCAAAAAAAATACTAACTCTCTTGTTTTAGCTCGATGACAGCCTAAGAGTGTGCGTAGCTTCTGACTCCATCTTCACTAACAAGCTTCAATCTGTGCAGCTCCCTAGACCGCAGTCTCTTGGCCCTCCACGAGGTCAACAAGAACAGGGACCTATGGGGTGAAGTGTTGTCATTCTTGCTCCTCAGATATCCCTGTGCTAATTCAGTCCTACCATAAATGCTTACGAATCATGCTGTAGTCTCTTTTTTCATCTTGTTTCATGTTGCTAAAACTAGAATTTTGTATTCGAGGTGTCTAATGGTTGTATGATGCACTTGTTATGACTTCCTGCACAGATGTTTAATTTAACCGCAGATGCAGATAAGATTTGTAAAAATACTCAAGAGACAGGAAGCTCCACCCAACTGAACCACTGCATGGATTGGATCAATTTGGTCCTAAAGATAATTCCAGAACTTATTGTTTAAGATGATGATGGTATTTTTTCAAGTTATGTCTTCTCCTTTTCCCTTTTGTTGTTATCTAAAGGCCTCTCTATTTTCCTCTCTCCTGTATTGATTTTTTTTTGCAATGCAGATTGACTCACGGTAAGCAGAATAATATAAATTGATCGTTTATCACTTTATCAGAGGAGCTGCGGTAATGGTATCATAATTTTTAATACACTGAACTATCCCTTTTAAGTTTTAATGCAAATTAACCGGAACAGGCAGACGCACGTGTCCCTTCTATATTAACCCGGTTGTCTATATTTTTTTGAGGCGGTACAGTGGGTTTCCCCACTGCAAATTTTCTATTTTCCATTTTCCAAAGTCAAGAGTTTTACAAGTATAGACAGGTCAGAGGACTAAGCTAGAAGAACAGGCCTTACGCCAACAGAAACTAACTAACCAAATAATTACAGAAGTAGTTAGATAAAACTAAGCACCCAATTTTTAATGCCATGATAGGATTTTCGGGTGGCCTTGTAGAGCAGTAGAGTCATCTCGTCCTTGAACTTTCGTCGGCATCTGTAGATATTGGGCTCTATGTCCTTGAAGATCCGGTCATTCCTTGTTGTCCAGAGAGCCCAGGCAACAATCATAATGATTTCCATTGAAAACGGCTGTGCAATTTGGGGTTTCAGGCTAGCAAGGATATCTTCAATTGGTGACTGATGGGCAACCTGAGGATTCCATCCAGGGCAGAGGTATGTCCAGCATAGCAGTGCAAAAGGGCATTCAAAAAACAGGTGGTTTCGGGTCTCGACCACATCTCTATTGCACATCGCACAGGAATAAGAAGGCATGAAGAAGTTCTTTTTCTGAAGCAGCTCTCTCGTGTTCAGACGATTCTGAATAAGGAGCCAAAAGAAGACCTTATGTTTTTGTTGACAGCAAGAATTCCAAATCCACTTCAGAGCTGGGCAGACATTGTCTTGTTTTAGAAGAGACTGATACGCTTTGGACACATGAAATTTATTGGAACTATTGAAGGCAGTCCATCAATCTTGTTGGGTCTGAACTGTTAGTGAGGTAAGAAAAGCTTGGAACTCTAGGAACTCATCGAACGCCTCTTCAGAAAGAGGGAGATGGAAGAAATCCTCAATATCTTGAAGTTGCAACGCTGCACTAACCGAGATGTCAGGGCAGATCGTGAAGGAGAACAGATGAGGTCATTGTAGTTGTTTCGGTATGTTACAGTAAGCATCCCTCCAAAGCAGAGCAGTACTGCCATTGAAAATCTGGCAAGAGGCAAAGTTCTTGTACGTGGGCAGCGTCTTGAGACAATCTCGCCACCAGAAGGAAACCTCTCGAGTGTGAGCAGGGGGGAGATCATTGGCATAGTATGCTTCCCAAACTAAATGTACCCAAGGCAAGTCTTGCTTGTTATAGAACTTGTGAACATGTTTCATCAGGAGGCACTCATTCTGGGTTTTGAGGTTTATCACTCCCAATCCTCCCTGCTCTTTCGGCTTACAAACCAAATCCCATGCAGCAAGGGGGGGGGGGGGAGATTTTTTGTTTGAATCTTTGTCTCTCCATAAGCAGTGTCGCCAATACTTGTCCACCTCTGTAAATACCCACTGGTAAACCTTTAGGGAACTCAGATAGAACGTGGGCAAAGAAGAAAGGACTGAGTTAACAATCCTCAACTTGCTGCCGTAGTTTAGGTACATTGTGCAAGAGGGGAGTCTGCGTTGAACTGTCATAATTAAAGGCAGATAGAACTCTTTTTTGGGCTTTGTAGTACTGAGAGGAAGCCCAAGGTATGTAAAAGGCAGAACTCCTTGCTGGCATTGAAGAGCCGAAGTGAGAGCAGGCACATTTGCCTCCAGGACATTGATGGGTATGAGATTTGATTTTGCATAATTCACTTTAAGACCCGAGGCCTCCCCAAAACTCTCAAGAAGTCCTTTGAGGTAGACCCGCTGCTGAGCATGATGACCAATGTGTCATCTGCGTACTTCACAATCGGAAGTCTGTAGTACTTCGGATGGGCAGTGGTCGACTTAGCAGATCTTGTCTCATTGCATCATTAACTAGGCTTTGTAGGAGATCGGCAGCAAGAACAAATAGGAGGGGCGAGAGAGGGTCACCTTGCTGAACACCACGCTTACATTTGAAAACATTTCCGGGACTCCATTCAAGAGAACAGCAGCAGTAGCAGTGGAGAGGATTTGCTTTACCCATTGGCACCATTTGTTACCAAATCCTTTCTTTTTAAGTACCGATAAGATGAGAGAATGCTCTAGCTTATCAAAAGCCTTTTCGAAGTCCAACTTGAGAATTACATCCTCTTTTTTTGATTGGTGGCACATGTGTAAGTATTCATATGACCAAGCAAGGCAGTCTTGGATGGTTCTATTTTTGATAAAGCCATATTGATTTGCATGTATCAGTCTCATGATCACTGTTTGAAGACGATTAGCCAGCAGCTTAGTAATTAACTTGAGGGTGCAATTGAGCAAAGAGATGGGCCTATAATCATTGACAGTAGTGGCATCTGATTTCTTTGGGACAAGTGTGATGAAGCAGCCGTTAATACTTTCTAAGCAGAGCTGTCCCTGGTGGAACTGATGGCAAAGGTCATAAAAATCCTTTTTGATTATAGGCCAACATTTTTGGAGAAATTCAGCATTGAACCCATCTGGGCCGGGTGATTTGTTGTGGGGGAAGTCAGATACGACTTTATCAATTTCTTCTGTTGTGAAAGCCACTTCCAAGAAAGAGAGATGTAAATTTGTCGCCAAGAGCCTGTCCAAATCAAACTGCACATTGGTGGGCTCAGACTGCCCCAATCTGTCCTTGAATGCATCTAACAATAATGTAGCTTTTCCCTCATGTTCTGTCACCGATTCACCATCAGGTTGAATGAGAGAAGCAATATGATTCTTCCTTTTCTGGACAGTGGCAAGAGAGTGAAAGAATTTTGAGTTTTCATCCCCTAGAGTGACCCATTTAATTTTACCTCGCTGCTTCCAATATGCGAGCTGCTGCTTGAGAAGTGTAGCCAGGTGGTCTTTTAACCGAATTCGGAGTTGTCTTTCTTCAGCTGTCAGATCCCTATGGTTCTCCACAGTATCCAAAAAGGCGATGAGGGAGTTGAGATCAGCAATATCTTCCTTGAGAGAGGATAGTGATCGAGACCATCCTTTAGAACTTTTCTTAAGATTTTAAATTTAGCTGAAATTCTTTTAGCTGCATCTGCGTAGTGAATAGACGGAGTCCAAGTTGCTTCAACTAGTGGTAGAAATCCCGGCATTTCCAACCAACGGTTTTCAAACCGAAAGTCAGAGCTTTTGGGTATAGCTGTTTGGATGGAGACGACACACGGCACATGATCCGAGGTAGACATGGACAAAGGAAAGGCCATAGTATTTGGAAAAGAGGACGTCCAAGACACGAGGTGAAGAACCAGTCTAGTCGCTGTAACAGGGGGGCCGCTTGCATATTACTCCATGTGTATTTCCTTCCTTTTAGCGGGATTTCGACCAGTCCCAGGTTACTAATAGCTTCATTGAACAACAACATCTCATTTATATTTCCGCCCTCTCTATTTCTATCATCAGGTGATCGAATCAGATTAAAATCGCCTACCAATAACCAATCTTCATCAGTAGGTATTTGAACATTATGGAGCCATGAGAGGAACTCAAGTTGCTCAGCATTACGACAAGGGGCATAATGTTTGTAAAAGTCCAAAAGGAGTCAGTTTTTGTTGAGTGGAGCTCTACCGAAATGGCATATTCATTTTGAAACACACATTGACCAGTGAAAACTGAACTGTCCCAGATTGTTAAAAGCCCACCTGATCGGCCCACAGAAGGAAGGTAGCAGAAAGCATCAAAATTTCTTGGGCAGAAGTTCCTGATAAAGTTGAGGTCTATAGAGTCCCTTTTTGTCTCCTGGAAACAGATGACATGGCATCCACTTTCTTGTATTTTATTGAAGATAATGATCCACTTTTCTTGAGCATTCAGCCCCCTTATATTCCAGTTGAGGACTTTCCAAAATTGTTTAATCATTGGCAAACATTAGGAAGTAGCAGAGCCTAAGCACAGTCGTAAACTGAAAGGCCAAGTGATCAAAACAACACAACAAGAGAGTAATCCAGCCTGTGAAGGACCAGGCAGTGGGGCCTGTGATGGACCAGGCCAAGCAAGAAGAAATAAACGGGCACACATAAATCTTCATAAAACACCACATGCATAAGGAGTTTCCCAAAGGTCGAACACAACAAAATATCACTGACATAAACTTCATAAAGCCCCTAGGTAAAAGGAAAACAACTAGTCTCGAGCCGTGCCTAATAGACTTAGGCATTGTCTTCAGGTTCTGATTCAGATTCCACATCGACATCATCAGGAGGGCAGAGCTCGTGTCTACAGGTACTGCAGACAATGGCTCTTCTTCTGGTAAGTTGAATTTGTGCATGAGATTCCTTATCACCTTTGGTTTGAGTTTCGGAGCATCAGATGTGCATGCAAGGCAGTTTCTGTCGAAGCAAGTTTTCAGTTTAAAACCTTTGGCCATCGCTTTCAACCTGTCACTTCTCCTAGCTTGGAAAGAGACAAGAGGAGTACGGTTGTCCCTCCTCTTCAGGTGAATGACAGAAGTGGAGGGTGGGCAACTGATTTGAGTAGTTCTTTTGGGCACCTGTGGAGTGGAGTATCCCATAGCAGCTTCTTTACTTGCAATCTGTAGAGTGCAGACTGGCGGAACCTCAACAGGGCATGCCTTGGGCAGATTGAAAGCAGTGGTCTCAGGAGCAGCCTCATTGCCGACGTCTCCTAGGATAGTCCAGACCTTGGACTGCAGCAGTTTTTTTGTCCAAACAAAATCATCAGGTGAGAGCAAACGAGCAGTAATGAAGTTGTTCCACTCTTTTGGCACAGCAGCACAGACACTTGTAACAGAAGCAGGTTTGAAATAGGCAGACCATGCTTTACTTCCTTCTTTGGAAATGTGTGCCTGAGGAGAGATGTGAAATTCTGGCACCAGTACCATACCAACCTGCAGATGCTGATGAATAATGGGTGCCCCATTGACTGAACCGCCCGAGGACAGACTTGGATCAGAACTGTTTGTCAGAGTTAACGAGCTATCGCCTTGCTGTGCAGCTTGTGGAGCCACATCCTGCGGGGCCTCTGCAGCAGCGATGTGCTGCTCATGGTGCATTATCTGATCAGGCACCGGACCGTTCTGTATAACAGGGTTGAGGAGATCATTGAGCTCAAGGAAATCAGCCTCATCGATCTGGTGAGGGGCTGCATTCAGGTCAAAGAGTTGGCCCTGGTTCAGGTGATGTCCAGCAGCATTATGGAAGCCAGAGAGAAAAGGTTTTATTAGAATAATCAGCAAATCTAACAGAAAGAATAATCAACAGGTGTTCAGTTTCTTTCAAGTCAAGAAGGTTTTATTAGAATGTAAAAAAAGGTTTTATTAGAATATTCTTTTTGAATCATGACTTTGTGGTGATACCAGTCGGAGAGAAAAACTTATCTTATCAGACGACGGAAGCTTCCGATTGCAAAATTGTAAAAGAAATAATCCATGTAAATAATGGTAAGGTCTTTCTTACTTGTAAATAGGCCCTCTAATTGTGAAGACGTGCGTTACACGTACATGTCAACAAGTCATCTAGAAACAAAACTACTACTACTAAGATTGGTAGGGGGGAGCGCACAGCAGTACAGCACGGCAGCGTCACCGACTCGAGCACTTGCAGTCCGTAGCCCCGCCGTAGGACCTGTCCGGAACGTGCAGCTTGGGGTCAAACACGGCCGCCCCTTCCCTCAAGGCCTCAACTCCGCAGCGAGGATACCCAGCACGTGTCCCACAGGCACTCCGGTCGCCCTCGCAACAATGTTCATCTCCGCTGTCTTTCGCGGCACAACACAGAACCGTCGCGCCTCGGCCTTTTGATGCCCACGGCAACAAGCTCCGCCACGGCAGCGGCCTCAGCGATACTAGATCAATGTCTCCGGTCTCCTTATGGCTGGTTTTCTAAACTCTGATAGAGTAGTTTGCTGCTGGACATTCGCTATTTTTTCTTCGTAAGACGTCATAAGAGCTAGGAGGACCAAGTTCATCACGAATTTAGGCAAATGTATTACTTTGATTAACTCTACAAGAAAAACCAAGTTCATCATTTAGCTAGGAAAATATGTTACTCTGATTAACTCTACAAGAAAAGCAAACATCACTGAGAACAAATTAAGCGATTCAGCACCACTAACTCTCAACAACGATCAGTAGATATGCGTACGTAATAGACTACATGTGGATGGGTGATCGATCGTGATCATGAGGGGAGTGCATGCATCTTCATGGTGTCGATCTAGCTTGAGGATTATTCAGGCCGCGTTATGATGATGAGAGCATGCAGCTAGAAGGCAAACGAGGGTACATAACATCCACGTCGTCGACCCTCAACCTGTTGAGCCTGGAGATGGTGCAGGTACTTGTCCAAGGGGTTGTTACTCGGCAGGTCGATGCCGGAGGCGCTGTAGGACGTGTTTGGTAGCCCGGCTGCCCTCAGAAAATCTCCACCCACCCCGTTTTTTTTTGTTTGGTAGCCCGGGTCGCGCCCCTTCGCCCCTGCCCACCTCGCCCCGATTTGTCTCTCAGCCCTGCCCAGGAGAGAAGCTCAGATCGAGCTTCTCACCTCATCCCGGCTCACTTCGTCCCGCAGCCCGCCCCCGCGCGCCCCCAGACCCGACCCCCACCTCTCTCTCCCTCTCATTTCTTTCTCTCCCTTCCTGAGCTCTCTTCTCCCCGCCTGCGCCATGCTCCCTTCTCCTTCCCTTCCCCGCGCCTGCCGGCCTTCCCCGTCCCTTCTGCCGCCACCCAGCAGCGGCGCCCATTCCCCAGCACCCACCGGAAGCGCCCGGAAGCGCCTCCCTTCACCAGCACCTTTGCGCTGCGCCCCACTGGTCGCCTCCATGCCTGGAAGAGGAGGGCGAGGCTTCCTCGCGCCGACGCCCGCGCCTGCTGCCTCCGAGCGTGGAGTAGCAGGGTGCGACCTCCCGACGGCGGCTCCTCTCGCCGGAAGCCGCTTTTCTCGCCGGCGGCGGCGCCTCCCCTCGCCGGCAGCGGCGCCCCAGATGGAGGGACCTGATTGCTTTTTAAATTTACTGTTAAGGGACCTGATCGCTTTTAAGTTCTCTGTATGAGGACCTAATCGCTTTTTATAAAAGTCTGGCATGGTTCAGATGATACGGGCTACCAAACACGGTCTCAACTCAGCACTGTTCGGCTTATACAACCTACCAAACACCCACAGTGAAACAAATTTGTATGTGGTCAGCATAGCTGGACTGGGCATGGATGGGCCGAGATAGAGCATACGGGCTACCAAACACACCCGTAGTTCCTGCTGAGCACCGCAACCATAGAGACAAGGAGGAGGAGTAGGACTACGAGGGCGGCCAGAAACGAGGCCACGCGCTTGGATGGCATGGCAGATTCGCAGTGGAATAATACTTGGATGTTCTTCAGTCCGTCCTTGGTAGCTAGGTTGGCGATCGAGGGCGGTAGGCCGGTTTATGAATGCATGCGATCGAGGCTAGTAGATCGATCGGGATGCTTTGAGTCCGGAGCCGAGTCGAAAAGAAAATTGATCGATCCGCCAGGCCGATTCCGAACGGAAGCCAAAGCCTAGTGCCAGGGCCGGTCCTGAGAATTCGGGGGCCGGGGCGGTACCACAATCCAGGGCCCTACAATATTACAATTTTTTGAGTGGCACAATATCTCTACTTTATAATATCAGTAAGGGTGCCGGTCGTACGTCGTCCTTCGTACGTCGCTCGTTTTGCAGTTTACCCCCTCAAAGACTGTAAACTCAACTCGCAGTCCTAACTCTTAAACAGATCGAATCATTTTTCTGTGACGCCCCGCTCGCACGACCTGGCGCTGCCCCTACCGGCCAGCTCCTTCCCTCTCACGTCGTGGAGCGGCCACTCCCACCGCCCCTGCCGACAAGATCCCTTCGGCGTCCGTCCGTGCGTCCTTGCGCGCCTACACGGGTCTCGCTGCCAAGCAGCTCCCGGAGAAGAGGCCGCAGCGCTAAGCTGCCAAGACATGGACGAAGCGTGGCCCGCTGCACTTCTCAGATGGAGCAGAACTTGTCTAGGCCTAGAATCCATCACAACCTCAAGAAAACGAACGAGCTCAACCCACTCGAGCTTTCCTAGCAAGAGGAAGAAGAGTACAATCGGGAGGAGGACCACAAAATTTGGCCCGTGCTCCAGATCGGCGGGCAGGAAGAGCAGCGCCATGGAGGCCTCTATCGCTAGGTGCACGATTTATTCCTTCCTGGAGGGGAAAAGGAAGCATCATGTGTCCATGGAGCCATGGAGGTCAAAACCTATTAACGATGTGAGTGGACATTTTACCAGAGAAGTCTGGGCTGTTGGGTAACGTGGTGATGCAAAGGCAGAAAGATGGAATTTTTTTTTTTCCTTTGGATACTGCTGGGTCTCATTTTAGAAAATTTGGCGTTTGTCACCATGGAGGGAGAATGAAAACTTAGGATTGATGCCCATCGTGAACAATTTGGTAAATTTGACATTTGGCACACCGTTGGTGTTCTTATATCTTTCTGAATTAATTTTTGACGAATATCCTGACTTCAACATTTATTCATGTTTTTAAGCCCATGTCCAATGCTAGGCACTTATACAGAGCTTAAGTATAGAAAGGGGACAAATTGTTTTTACCTCCCGCGCACCGGCGCCAACGAGTAGTCTACACGACAATTGGTACAACACACAGAAAATAAAGAATTTCCTTTACTAGGTGTGCCTGTGTCATGAGTCATGACGGTGCTATATACGATGTCAGGAACGGAGTAGCACTTTCTTAACATGCACACCAAAGTGAGCAACATTTTCTAGCGGTCGGACAACAATCTTAAAGAAAGACCTGACATTTTTTACGATAGCACGACCTGACAAGAAGTCACTGTAATTTATGACGATAATTGCGGAAGTGTCAAGTACATTTAGTCCCATCAAGATTTTTTTTATTGGTGAAATTCTCTTACCTAAAAAATCTTTAAAAAAAGTAAACCCGTAGCAACGCACGGGTAAGTTTGCTAGTTACAATTTATATATGTAGTGATATGGCACCACTTGTTGTTCCTGCTAGTAGTCAGATGATTTCATCTAAAGAGACACCAAAGTACACAATACCAGCTAAGCGTCGGAAGATACACGTGCCAGCCAAAACTGAAGTGATGATTGGTTTAATTCCAGTTCAGATCACCCCAGCAGATGAAGTGAGGCCAACCTTCAGGACGCCATGCAAGGATGGAGCAAAGCACCTGGATCGATCCAATAAACTGAATCGGTAAAGGAGCTAGCTAGCTGGTTTATTCCATAGTACCGGGACGTTATTTCCTCTTTCCATTAGTATTCCAAATAGTTTGTTTATTTCCATTGATGTTTGAGTACATGTCGGTCAGGTTTTGTTTTACGAGAATAGGAGTCCGGTCTAGCCTGGTACGTGCCTGCGTGCACTATAATTAAAGAGGCTCCGCCTCATGTAACCCTAGAGAAGTTTATTCGTGAGTTAAAGAAACCAGAAAACGCCATGGTTTGGCGGCCACGTTCTGTGTGTATCTGTTGATAATCCCATCGAGGATTTGTTGCTGTTGCGCTCGGATTGGAGGCGCGATCTCCTAATCTGCATGCTGATTCTAAACGGATCGTCCGAGTACTTCCGGCCGTCCGGCCGCCGGGTGTGCTTGTTGTTTTTGTTAGGTTTGCGTCTGGTAAACCTGATCGCTGATTTCTTCTTGCTAGTATACATTGGGAATTAGTACTGCTGCTTGTTTCACGTGAGATTAGGAGAGGAAGGAATAATTATACTGCTGAAAGCTAGCTTCAAGGTTTGCATCGGAGAGTTGCTGGATAGTTGGAAATACAATTTGGTCGGCTGGTTATTTTTGTACCGTGAAAGATTGGGAACATCTCGGCGGCGTCGACTACACTAGTTACGCCGTATCATCTTGGTATCAGAGCAAGGTTGTTCACGGTGCAGAATTTTTTTTTCTCGGCTATTGCTTGTCTGATCTTGTTACTTTGTCAAGATGTCACACCATGAGAATTCTGATCCGGAAGGAGGGGAAATTCCTTTGGGTCCTGAAGTCACAGAAGATTTGCGTATTCACTTGATGTCGATCAAAAGCGTCAATAAAAAGCTTCGTGCAAAGGTTGAAGATTTGTCTGCAGATATTGCGGGTGTCGAGGACCGGCTTAATGTGCGTTTGACGACCAGTGATTGTCAGCGGGAAGATAGTTTGCGAGTGGTGACAGAGAGTCTTAATCGGTTGACTGCGGTTGTCCAGCGTCTAGAGGCAAGGGATGCACCACGTCGGCAGTCCCGGTCACCATTGCGCAACCAAGGCCACTCGGATGGTAATGTTTCTGATTTGTCAGATGCTCGTGCAGGCCAGCAGCCCCGGCTACGACGAGGACTTGAGGGTTGCCATGGTGCTGCTCCGCGGCGCAACGCAGGTGGTGATGCTGCTCGGGAGGATGATGGTATCGGACGCATAAAGATAACTGTACCTGAATTCTCGGGACGTTCTGATCCGGAGAAATATTTAGAGTGGGAGATGCGTGTCAATCAGATTTTTGACACCCACAATTATTCTGAAGAAAAGAAGGTTCGTATTGCGTCCTCGGAATTTACTGAATATGCTCTTGTTTGGTGGGATAATCTGAATCGTAGCGGGGAGCGCGCTGCAACATGGATTGACATGAAGCGTGTTATGAGAGACAGATTTGTGCCCGCTAGTTACACTCGTCAACTTCATAGTAAATTGCGTCGTCTTGTGCAAGGCACAAAAACTGTTGATGAGTACTATAAGGAGATGCAAACATTGATGATACGAACAGCGGTACGTGAGTCTGCGGAGGCAACCATGGTACGGCTGTTTGAGGGGCTGAATGAAGATATTCGTGACCGTGTTGATTTGATGCAATACAATGATATTCATGAGTTGATTCATCAAGCTGAGCGTGCTGAACGGTGGTGTCATGAGAAGCAATCTGCAGGTATTCGTACAGGTTATAGCAGTGGACGGCGTGCTGTTTCTCATGTTGATGGTGCGTTTAGTGCTAAAACAACCGGTTCTTACAAGCCGGCAAGTGTTGAGCATAGCAAAATGGCTGCTGCACCTCAGGAAGTCTCTCAAGCTGCATCAAGCACGTCTCATCATAGTCACATTATTTGTCATAAGTGTGGGGGGCGAGGTCACATGATGCGTGAGTGTCCGAATCAGAAGAAAATTTTGCTTGTTGATAATGCATATATTTCAGAATCTGAAGATGAGATGCCTCAATTAGAAGATGCTACTGGTAAGGATGATGGTAAGACCGTGGATTGTTGGCCTGAACTTAATGTGCCAAGTTTGATGGCGCATAAGGTGCAGCGTGATGATACGATTATTGTTGAACCGGGACAGCGGAGGAGCATTTTTCAAACAGCATGTACTATCAAGGGAGAGGTGTGTAAGCTGATTGTTGATGGTGGCAGTGCAAGCAACATGATTAGCAAGGACGTGGTGGAGTCCCTTTCTTTGCCTACATGGGAGCATCCGAAGCCATACTATATGCAGTGGATCAATGGCGTGGGCAAGTTGAAAGTCACCCATCGAGTGAAAGTTCCTTTTTCTGTGGATGGATATGTCGATAAAGTGGAGTGCGACATTCTGCCGTTACATGTTTGTCATCTTCTATTGGGACGTCCGTGGCAACATGATGTGAATGCACTTCATCATGGACGCACGAACAGGTACACATTTATGCATAAGGGTGAGTTCTACGCTCTTCTTCCCAAAGATGCAAAAGATATTAAGTGTACTGTTGAGGTGTTCAAGAAAAAGTCTACAAGGTGTAGGTCGAAACCGAGGACGGTTTCCCTTCAAGGGAGGGAGGATGATATGGCACCACTTGTTGTTCCTGCTAGTAGACAGATGATTTCATCTAAAGAGACACCAAAGTACACAATACCAGCTAAGCGTCGGAAGATACACGTGCCAGCCAAAACTGAAGTGATGATTGGTTTAATTCCAGTTCAGATCACCCCAGCAGATGAAGTGAGGCCAACCTTCAGGACGCCATGCAAGGATGGAGCAAAGCACCTGGATCGATCCAATAAACTGAATCGGTAAAGGAGCTAGCTAGCTGGTTTATTCCATAGTACCAGGACGTTATTTCCTCGTTCCATTAGTATTCCAAATAGTTTGTTTATTTCCATTGATGTTTGAGTACATGTCGGTCAGGTCTTGTTTTACGAGAATAGGAGTCCGGTCTAGCCTGGTACGTGCCTGCGTGCACTATAAATAAAGAGGCTCCGCCTCATGTAACCCTAGAGAAGTTTATTCGTGAGTTAAAGAAACCAGAAAACGCCATGGTTTGGCGGCCACGTTCTGTGTGTATCTGTTGATAATCCCATCGAGGATTTGTTGCTGTTGCGCTCGGATTGGAGGCGCGATCTCCTAATCTGCATGCTGATTCTAAACGGATCGTCCGAGTACTTCCGGCCGTCCGGCCGCCGGGTGTGCTTGTTGTTTTTGTTAGGTTTGCGTCTGGTAAACCTGATCGCTGATTTCTTCTTGCTAGTATACATTGGGAATTAGTACAGCTGCTTGTTTCACGTGAGATTAGGAGAGGAAGGAATAATTATACTGCTGAAAGCTAGCTTCAAGGTTTGCATCGGAGAGTTGCTGGATAGTTGGAAATACAATTTGGTCGGCTGGTTATTTTTGTGCCGTGAAAGATTGGGAACATCTCGGCGGCGTCGACTACACTAGTTACGCCGTATCATGTAGTGTTTCTAGTGACTGCTAAAGTGCATCCACAAAATACTCTTAAATTTTTATGTCAATATAAAAATTTATTCATTAATTATCACGTGAGTTATTGCTAGAACCATGTCGTCATGGGGGTATTGGGTACTGTGTGGCCTCGTGTCGGCGACTCGGTTTCACGCATCTTGATATGACTGTGTGAGGACCAACTATGGGTAGTCTGCAGTTCAGAAACGGACGGTGCATAGTGCACACCTGATCGAAAATTAGACTAGTAACTACTCCCTCCTTCCCAAAATAAGTGTCTCTGATTTGTTGAAATATGGATATATTTAGACGTGTTTCATGTCTATATACATCTATATTTTGGCAAATCTAAAACACTTATTTTGGAACAGAGGTAGTATCATATTAATGGAAAGGGCAAATGAGTTGATTTTTTATTTCCAGGGGAAAAGTGTGTAATTCCTTTTTTAGAGGTGTCACTTGTGCGCTGCATTCCTGGATGTCTTCGTGCCTTTGTCCAGACTACGGGCTAACTTTAGAAGGAAAAAAAACAAGCTAGCAAAAAAGGCCAAGTAAGCCGAAGGAGAAAAGGCCCAGGTAACAGTCCAGTAAGACACACAATATAATGCTTCGTTCTGGTTTCACTGACTGTGCGAGGGAAGAACTCTAGACCAGCTCTAATGGTGACACCAAATTAGCCTATTTCTCTGCTAGGTATACCTCAGCAAGTTAGGAATTGGGGCCCCTTTATTTCGAGGGCCCGGGGCGGCCGCCCCTCTTGCCCCCCCCCCCCCCCCCTCTGAACCGGCCCTGCCTAGTGCGTAATTAGTCCAACCTAGCTAGCCAGGGTCACGTTAAGGCCACGTGCGATGGACTATGAGTCTATGACAAACGACCCGCATAGTGGACGATCTTCAGTTTCTACGTCCTGTTAGCGCTCGCTAGGGTTATAGGATTCAGTTTCTCAACGCTGGCTAGATTGGTGATCATGCAAGACAAACGTGTGAGCCTTTTGATGCCCATGGCAACAAGCTCCGCCACGGCAGCGGCCTCAGCGAGAGTAGATCAATGATAGGTCGGCGTGTTGCAGATGCCTCCGGTCTCCTTGTGGCTGGTTTTCTAAACTCTGATAGAGTAGTTTGCTGCCAGATATTTGTATCGCTATGTTTTCTTCGTAAGACGTCATAAGAGCTAGGAGGACCAAGTTCATCACGAATTTAGGCAAATGTATTACTTTGATTAACTCTACATGTACGCGACGGTCTCCTACCGTGGCGTCGCCCTCGCCGCGAGCGCCACCTTGATGCAGAAGATCTGTGCCGGGCCGATGAAAGGGGCCGTGCACCACCTAGCCGTGGGCGACGCCGGGGTGGTCGTGCCGGGGTCTCTTCTAGATGGCCTCGCCATGGACATGCGTAGCGGGGTGCCGGAGATCGACATCGGGCTCTATGGCCCCGGCCCGACGAATATGGCGTGGCAATGCGGACCGAGGATGGTGGGAGATGTCGGCGCCTTGCAGGTCGAGTGTGAGCGCTTGCTAGGGTGGCACAAGGTACATGATTAGCCGTAGGATTTTTTCTTAATTTGAGTAGTGTAAAATTGATAAGGTATGTCTTCATATGATTGCTGTAAGCAGTCAAACGAGGTTTATTTTGCTTCTTATGAAGAAGGTGTAAGGCTGGTCACAGTGGGGAGTAACATCGAGTAGTAGATGTTACTATCTCCACAATGGGGAGTAACATATGTGTTGTCATATTTATTAGTCAATAGACTCATTTTGTCTTGATAAGTGTGATGTTACGATAACTAGCTAAGTTATCACAAACACCTCTCTCCTCATTAACTGCATGCCACATAAACAAACTTGCATTGAAATGTGTGATGTTACCACCCAAGTTACTTCCATTGTGACCAGCCTACTCCAAATAACGGGTGGGTGGCTACACACCCAATGTGTGATGGTGGGAGATGTCGGCGCCTTGCAGGTCGAGTAATAAGATACTCTAGCTGCCATTATGGAATGGTAGGAACACGCATCATCTTGATAGAACGTGCAACATTATTACAGTACTAGTAGTATTTTGCTTCTCATCTTTTGAGAGCTCAGTGCTTAAAATATAGGATTGTGTGGTGAAACATTTATTCTTGCATTGATCACTCAACGTTTATACTCCCTCTGTGCTACTAGTACTCAGGGCATATTTTTTTAATATCTTGGCCCAAGGTGATATTTGATTGGGGCTAGAAATTTGTATGCATTGGTGGGGGAGGCAATCAACCACTAATTGGAGATGGAATTAAATATAATTGTGCCTAAGAGGTGAGGTGTTACGAGACAAATCGTTTTTGGGAGTATGTTTTAGTTGATCGTCATTTTTATTGAACACCATGGGTATTTATCACGCTGCAATGATTGAAATTGTCTCAAAGGAGAAAACCAACAACTTCCACCATATATACTCACATTTTTCAAACCAAAAATCCACCTTATTAATGGAAGTAGTTTTAATTCTTCAGCTTTCCATCTGAACTACAATCTTGTTCCATATCACTATATTGTAGTAACATGTTGCTATATTGGAGTAATATGTACGTCTATGCCGTGACGGATCTATGAATTACATATTTGAGGCTCAAAATAAGTGAAGCAAATTATTATAATTAGTGAAAGTTGATGCCGATAATTTCATGAGCTCGACGTCCTGGTAGACCAGCTCCATGGATGTACTTGCAAGCGACCCCACATCAGGCTCCAAGCCTCCACCCCGAGAGTCAGAGCGAACTGCCCTGGCTACCCCCTGGCGTTGAGAGAGGATTTGCTATTCATGGTGATAGCTACACAATATGGCATAATACGGAGATACAAGCCGTATATACTGATTTTAGAAAATTGGTTTCAGGAATTTGTAAACTGTATAATTTATGATTGTCATTTTGTGCATCGACTTTTAAAAATAATCATGATCACTCTTTAGAAATTCTTCAACTCTAATAGTGACCTAACTGGTTCCCTTAAGTGATCTATTTTTACCGTTGCGCACGGGTGTCGGTCAACCATTGGGTGTGTAGCCACCCATCCAAATAACGGGTCTTTTCCCTACTCGTTGTTCAATTTTTCTAAAAAAGCTCAACCGGGACTAAATCCTTGTCTTTAGTCCCAATTTCGTTGTCCCGATTGACTAACCGGGACTATATGACGTTTCTAACCGGGACTAAAGCCCCGTTTTCCACTAGTGAAAGTACCTAGGAACTGAGGTGGTTCGGACCTAGTTCTTGGCAGCAATATATTTTCGCGTTAGCGAGTTTCTTGCATTTGTCTAGATCATGCTCTACGTTACTAATCTAGAGCCTAACACTCTAGCTATGTACACACCAAAGACATGGATTTCATTTTGTTTTCGCACATTCTTACATGAATATGTTTTGACCATCATTATATTATTTTCTTGTAAAAAAATTCATTTCTACAAGGCACCTCAATTACAGGTCAAGAATGTTGTTTGGATTCAACATATTTTTATTTTTCTTTATTCAATGTAAAAAAAATATTTTAGATCTGACCTTCATAGTGTACTTATTTTATTTTTCTTCTTTTGCTTTCTTTATGCCTTTCTGAAAATTAGTTGCATTCTGTAATTTGGTCGAAAGGAGAAACTGTCCTGGCGTCAGGAGAAGAAATAGTTCTGGCTAGGGTGCACGTAGAAACAGGAAGCAGAGACAGTGTAGGTGCGAGCGCAGAAATACGAAGGAAGCGGAGAATCAAGTTGGCCTATCCGACGAAATTATTCAGGCGTGCTCCCATTACATAGGGGACCCGGAAAGGCTTGCTGTCAAGGCAAGGCAGCTTAATTTATAGCAACTAGTTAATTTTGATCTCCACTTAGTCGCAAAAAAAAAAATTGATCTCCACTTGACTAGGCCCAACATGCAATGGCAGCCATGTGACCTTTTTCTCCCCACCCCATCCATGTGAGCGAGCATCTTCTTCCTCTACATGACCAACAACTCAGACTGCTCGATCGACTGCTGTACAGAAAATGGTGGATGAGAAAATTGGTACTAGCAGGTATGCAGGGACTCGGAAGACTTGAGACTTGGTCATTGAAGCACAATTTCTTAGTTTTTTTCTTGAGCGACTGCGCTCACTTTTCAATCAATGGCTGCACTGTAGTTTGGGACATTATTGGCCATCACATTCAGATTGAGCTGGCTGATAGCAACTTGATTCAAAGTATATCTATACTATTAAAAGATTCGTACGAAAATTGTCAATGAGATAACTTAAGAAGCCGTTGCAACGCACAAGCATCTATATATATCGAACTACTTGTACTACTTGTCCAATAGAAGATACATGCATTTGAGACGGTAGGTAGGCTACTTAAACGTGCAGCAACGACGAAGCAAGGCCTGGTTGCGTGTGCAGATAGAACGTGAAATAGAAGGTACATGCATTTGAGCAAGGCCTGGCCGCGTGCAGATACATGCATTTGAGCCGCCTGCGTTAGTTCAACTTGTTCTTCCACTTGTATGCTGAGTCAGATACACATGACATACTCCTTCCGATCTAAAATCGGAGGAGGTAATAAATAGGTAGTGCTTGCTAACACAAATCTTGTGTACCTGTGGCTACTGGTTCAAGTAAAACACCTACTGCCAAGCTGCTCATTCTGTTCATGGAGCCTGTCCTCCCTCGTCCCATGGTCCGAGCGGCCAACATTGGTGGCTGGCTCGTCACAGAGGGCTGGATCCAGCCCTCCCTCTTCGATGGCATCCCCAATAAAGACCTCTTGGTATAGTAGTTCACATGCCTAGCTTATCTCCAATTTTTTTACATTTGATTTTTTTGAGAAAAGAGGATGACCTTAGGCCTCGGCATCAGTTTATACACAGAATCATTTATCTGCTTTGTCTGAATGTTGGTGTGTTGTTGCTTAATTCCTGCCCATCGACCGAGTAGGACGGCACACAGCTGCAGTTCAAGTCAGTGACGCAGAACGCTTATGTGGCCGCAGAGAATGGCGGAGGCGCAGCGGTAGTCGCCAACCGGGCCACGGCCTCAGGTTGGGAGACCTTCAAGCTCCGGCGGATCGATCAGGACACCTTTAACTTTAAGGTGTTCAGCGACCAGTTCGTGAGCGTCGCCGGCATTAATGTGGTGGCAACGGCCGCCACACCGGGGCAGTTCGAGACGTTCCAGTTAGTGCCCAACAACAATGATAAAAATTTGATGAGGATCAAAGCACCAAATGGGTCCTTCTTGCAGGTAATTAACATAATACTCATTCCCAGGTTAGATTATTAATCGCACGCTGGGTGTGCAAGAAAGTTGCTTATCTTTTGACTATGACTGTTGCAACCACAAGCTAACATCGAAGGTTACTTAACTTCACTATTTAACCATGTCATCAACCTGTTTCGTTGCTGGCACGGCAGGCAAACAAAGATGGTTCGGTGACAGCTGACTTCGGCGTGAGCACGAACTGGGGTGACGAAGACCCATCGGTTTTTGCAGTGACCATGGTCGGCATCCCCAATAATGATCTGTTGGTAAAGTAGTTCACATGCCTCGCTTATCTCCAATTATTTTGTACAATTCTTTTTTTTTTTGAAAAAAGCGTGCCTGATTTGAGAAAAAAAAGAAGATGATCTTAGCCTCGGCATCAATTTATGCATACAATCATTTATTATTACAACTCTTTTGTCTCAACGGTGGTATGTTCTTTCTTAATTCATGTGTATCGGTGGAGCAGGATGGCACGCAGCTACAGTTCAAGTCGATAACGCAGAAGGCTTATGTTGCCGCAGAGAATGGCGGAGGCGCGGCGCTAGCCGCCAACCGGGCCGTGGCATCAGGTTGGGAGACTTTCAAGCTCTGGCGGATCGATCAGAACACCTTTATCTTCAAGGTGTTCAGTGACCAGTTCGTGAGCGTTGCCGGCATTAATGTGGTGGCAACGGCCAGCACACCGGGGCAATTTGAGATGTTCCAGTTAGTGCGCAACGACAATGATACAAATAAGATGAGGATCAAAGCACCAAATGGATCCTTCTTGCAGGTAATTAACCTAATACTCATTCTTATGTGAGATTATTAATTGCATGTTGGGTCTGCAAGAAAGCTACTTTTCTTTCATTGACTATGACTACTGCAACCACGAGCTGCATGGAAGGTTACTTGTCTTCACTATTTAACCACAAGTCATCTGTTCTGATACTGTCACGACAGGCAAACAAAGATGGTTCAGTGACAGCCGACTTCGACGTGAGCACGAAATGGGGTGACGACGACCCATCGGTATTTGCGGTGACCATAGTTGACATCCCCAATAAAGATCTGTTGGTAAAGTAGTTCGCATGCCTAGCTTATCTCCAATTATTTTATACAATTTCTTTATTGTGTTTTTTTGAAAAAAAAAGAGGATGATCTTAGGCTCCTCATCAATTTATGCACATAGTCATTTACTATTGCATCTGTTTTGTACCAATACTGGTGTGTTCTTGCTTAATTTCTGTCTATCGATGGAGCAGGATCGCACACAGCTACAGTTCAAGTCGGTAGCGCGGAAGGCTTATGTGTCCGCTCAGAATGGCGGAGGCGCGGCTCTGGTCGCCAACCGGGCCACGGCCTCAGGTTGGGAGACCTTCAAGCTCCGGCGGATCGATCAGAACACCTTTAACTTCAAGGTGTTCAGTGACCAGTTCGTGAGCATCGCCGACGTTAATGTGGTGGCAACAGCTGCCACACCGGGGCAGTTTGAGACGTTCCAGTTAGTGCGGAAAGACAATGATAAAAATAGGATGCGGATCAAAGCACCAAATGGATCCTTCTTGCAGGTAATTAACCTAATACTCATTCCTAGGTGAGAATATTAATTGCATGCTGATTGTGCAAGAAAGTTTCTTATCTTTCATTGACTATGACTATTGCAACCACAAGAAGGTTACTTATCTTCCACAATTTAATCGCGAGTCAACAACCTGTTTCGTTACTGGCCTGACAGGCAAACAAAGATGGTTCAGTGACAGCCAACTTTGGCGTGAGCACGAACTGGGGTGACGACGACCCATCGGTATTTGCAGTGACCATAGTCAGGACCCAGCCCTCCCTCTTCGACGACATCCCCAATAAAGATTTGTTGGTAAAGTAGTTCACATGCTTAGCTTATCTCAAATTCTTTTATATACTTTCATTTTTGAAGAAAAATAGGAGGATCTTAGGCCTCTGCATCAATTTATGCACACAATCATTTATTATTACATCTCCTCAACGGTGGTGTGTTCTTGCTTAATTCCTGCCTATGGATGGAGCAGGACGGCACGCAGCTACAACTTAAGTCGGTGACACAGAAGGCTTATGTAGCCGCAGAGAATGGCGGAGGTGCGGTGCTGGTTGCCAACCGGGCCACAGCCTCAAGTTGGGAGACCTTCAAGCTCTGGCGGATCGATCAGAACACATTTAACTTCAAGGTGTTCAGTGACCAGTTCGTGAGCGTCGCCGGTGTTAATGTGGTGGCAACGGCCGGCACACCGGGCAGTTCGAGACGTTCCAGCTAGTGCGCAACGACAATGATAAAATGTGATGAGGATCAAAGCACCAAATGGGTCCTTCTTGCAGGTAATTGACCTAATACTCAGTTATAGTTGACCTCATTCCGGGAGAAATTAAGACTATTGCACGCTGGGTTTTGATGGCATAGCTAGCAGACAAGAAAGTTGCTTGTCTTTCACTGATTATGACTATTGCAACCACAAGCTGCTTGCAAGGTTACTTAGCTTCCATGATTTAACTATGAGTCATCAATCTTTTCTATTGCTGGCACGACAGGCAAACAAAGATGGTTCAGTGACAGCCGACTCTGGCGTGAACTCGACCTGGGGCGATGACGACCCATCGGTATTTGAAGTGACCATAGTCGCGACGATGCAAGGAGAGTACCAGGTCTGCAATGGCTATGGCAAAGATAAGGCTACACAGGTCATGAATGTACGTACGAGAGCTGGAAGGCCTCTTTTATTTCCTCTCTAATTTGCGTCTATATAGGGTTTGCCTGAAGCTATTAGATTCCCTGAAAGTAAGCTATCATCCTTGCCACTTCGATAATGTTGATTCCACATATGTTTGGCAGAACCATTGGAGTACATACATCGTGGAAAGCGACTTTGCGTTCATGGCAGCAAATGGGCTGAACGCAGTGAGGATTCCGGTTGGGTGGTGGATTGCGAGCGGCTCGAAGCCCCCAGCTCCATTCGTCGGAGGCTCTCTACCAGCCTTGGACAACGCCTTCAACTGGGCAGAGTACGTATTTTTCTTTTCAATTTGACTGGCCTGCTACGTTGTGCAAACCGCACATGCACGTGCAGAGTCGTGTGTTTTCATGTGCCTACATAGTCTTCACAAAACAAGAATGATCTCTTGTGGACATTTGTTTTTCATCTGATATGGTTTTCTTGGAAATATTTATGCAGGAAGCACAATATCCGCGTGATCATTGACTTGCATACAGTTCCTGGATCCCAGAACCCATATGAGCACAGTGGTACTAGGGACGGCTCGCAGACCTGGGGCGACTCTAACATCGCGCAAACAGTGCAAGTCATTGATTTCCTCGCAGCTAGGTACCAATCTAACAATCATTTACTACCTCCGATCCATATTAGTGGGCACAACTTTGTCTAGATACACATGTATCTAGTCTAAATACTTAACTAGATACATATGAATTTAGACAAATCTATGCCCACTAATATGGATCGGAGGGAGTATTAAAACTCTACACAATTGTTTCCATTTTGAGATTATGCAAAGTAAAGTAATAATCAGACGCCTTAGATTTAAAACTCATGTCCAGTAGAGAATTAATCGAAAAAGAAAATAACAAATAGAGACATGTTTATTTTCAAACGGAAATCAAAATCACTCAACTCAAAAAATGAAAAATGTATAAAATGTCCATATCAAATATGTAAACAACATATAATAAATCTAGCGGCGACAATACTTGGGTCACTGAATGCTTTCTCGAAAGAAGCCAGCTAATTCAATCTCATTGCTCACCTTATTCACATTTGATATACGTACAGGTATGCCGGCAGATCAATCCTCTTGGCGGTAGAATTGATGAATGAGCCGAGGGCTCCCGGCGTGTCCCTGGATAGCCTGAAAAAATACTATGAACAGGCCTACAACACCGTCAGGAAGTATTCGATAACAGCCTATGTGATCATGTCCACCCGACTAAATGTCGATTCGACGACTGAGCTTGTTGAATTTGCCTCGCGGTTTGACAGGGTTGTCCTTGACGTGCACTTCTACAACTTGTTCAACAACATGTTTGATTCTTTTACTGTGCAGCAGAACATTGACTATGTCAACAACACCATCGCCAATGGTCTCAAGGCTATGACCAGGCCAGATGGCCCACTCACCTTTGTTGGTAAGTGTGTGATAGTGTAGGTCATGTCGTTAGAACAATAACTTTTCACAACTCCGCAAAGAACTATAGTGTTTTCAGTGAATTTAAGTTTAAAATTCATGACATCTTTTGTATAGGCGAATGGGTGACCGAGTGGAAGGTAAATGGTGCAACAAAAGCTGATTACCAGAGATTTGCAAAAGCACAGATAGCTGTGTATGAGCAAGCCACATTTGGATGGGCTTATTGGACCTACAAGAATGTTCAAAATCACTGGAGTATGCTGGGGATGATCAAAGATGGATACATCTCCTTACAGGATGCTTAGCCGAAAAAATAGTGACAGTGAAAAAGATGGCAACTAGTTGGAAACTTAATCATAGAGAAATGATGAGCTGTTGACATCTCGAGGTGAATTTATTATGTAATATGAATTTAGTTGTAAAGTTGTGCTTCTAAGTTTATTTACCAAAGTTGTTTTAGCATTTCTCATGAATTTCTTAAGTATCATTCGTGCACTTGCAACACACGTCTCCAAATTTTTAATCTGTACTTTTAGCGCACGTCTCCACGACCTCTCCCCGTCCCCCATCCTCGATCATCGGAATCCACCGCCACAACCCACCATCTCAGACCAGCAGCACCGGTGCACCAACTCCGGCCGTGGCCCCAATCTCCATGGTCCAATTTCAACTCATGTGAATTGGATTTTTAGGATTTAGTCGTATGATTTGCCAAGTTCTTAGTATTATGACCTAACATCTGTACACATTAGTTACCTAGATAGTGAGTTGCTAGTTACTTCAGGATGAATCACCTATCAGTAGCGACTGTCTATTGCTTCAATCAAAATTGGCATTGTAAGAGAACACACAAACACAATACGAGAAAATGAGTTGTTGCTGAGTATAGTCTTGTCTACGAAAACACACAAACTCAAAACACGGATACTCAGGTAAATGAGCTCGATAAAACACAAGTGACATTGAGCCTATTCTGTGGCCAATGGCCATTACCTAAACCTAAAAATATATTTGAATAATTTCTCCTTTTCTTGCGTCTGCATGCGTAGAGTTGCTCATAATAGGGAGTCTAGATAGCTAGACCATCTACAAACATATTTCGAAATGATTGTTTGCCGTGGTTAGTCCACACGGTTGGCTCTCCTTTTATTATGCAAACAACTTATGCAAAAGTTACAACATACTGAACTCCCCCTTAATCTGTAAGGCGGTAGGTCACAATCCAATCTCATACCTAATACAAACATGATCGTTTCAAATATGAAACCGATCCTATCTCTCTAACACTCCCCCTTAATCTGAACTCTCGTGTACAAAGTTTGGATTGGAACAAAGCTTACGGATGAGGTGAGTAAATACATTTCACAGAGGGAACAATTTTGTTTCACAAGTATTTTGCTTTCACATTTTGTTGCCACATACCAGTCTGGGTATCCAACTTCCAACAAACATTTAGCAAGGAGAAATATAATTTGTTTTCTCAAATCTTTAACCACAATACACCTTTTGTTTCTAGATCTAGACACCCTGGTCCACTTGGCCAAATGATATTTCCTCTTATTGGTTCTTGCCTGACCAAAAGAAACCTCTCATATGCTTATCTTTTATTTTCACAAAGCTTTTACTCAAAGGAACATCAACATGTAATAAGAATAAGTACCCGATTAGCAAGAATCCAACAAAGTAAGTCTGCCACCCGAGGGTTATGCATCCCCAGTCTAGGAGTCAAGCCTTTTAAGAAATTTTGCCTGTCCACATTTTTCAAGTGAGCAAAGGTAACAACACCCCCCCACCCCCACCCCCCCCCCCCCCCCCCCCCCCCCCCCCGAACATACTTCAAAGGTAACAACGTGAGCAATGGCTACTCAACGATTCCCCTTCCCCAACCTATCAGTAGCGACAAGCGATTGCTTCAAAGGTAACATTTGCCCTCATAAATAGGAGATTTCCTATCAATGCTCAACGATCCAAACATGTGAGATATTCTAATTCTAAGAGAAGTGACATGAAAACAACGTGAGCAATGACAACTCGAAGAACGCTGTTCCACGGTCCGCACAACGTGTTAACACACCAACAGACTATTTGGCAACTGAGAGCGCTGAATCGACAACTAGATCAACTAATCTTTACTATTAAAGGAGAGTCCGTGGTATGGTGTCACACGTCTAACAAATTACAAAGCAAATGCCACCGTGATTTTTAACAACTCCCCACTCGAGAGAGAGAAACAAGATTATCTCAACAACTAGCGCTAGATTATCTCAACAACTAGCGCTAAAAAATCTCAACAGCTAAAACAAACAGACTCATTCACAACTATCGTTTCAGGTGCGGGTGCGGTACCTGCAACTGTTTTGATTCTGGAAGCACGTACCGGACGAGCTCACCCGCCGGTGAGCGGTCTACGTTCTCATGGTATCAATCCTAGCAGTCGCAGTGTCCAAGATGCGTCTGCTGTCGTGGGTTTGTCACGTCAGGTGTCATAGATGACTTCATAGGTGTGGGATTACGCGAGTCAAGCATCTCCGAGCTTGGGATCGCAGGAACAAAGATCAACACAGATTTACCCAGTTTCGGCCCCCTCAATGTGAGGTAAAAGACCTACTTCCTGCCTACCCTAGATTGGTATTGATATGATAATCGAGGTGTTACAATGGAGGCGATCCGATCTGGTACTCGCTGTATGAGCTAGGGTTTGGGGCTTGATAGCTTGACCCGCTCTAAGTCCTGCGAGTCCTCTTTATATACACAGAGGCTCACTAGGTTACAAAAGGACACTTCCCCATAAGGAATACATCCACAGAGGCCTACTCGGAGACTACTTGGTCTTCACGTCCTCCGGGATATGTCTTCTAGATCTTTCCCCTTATGGCGGTTCAATATTGGGCTTGTTCCCAAGTGGGCCTTCGTCCGTGCGAGTAAATTAAGTCGCACTAGGCCGCGGGTTAATCCAGAAAGTATTCCCCCGACATTAGCCCCCAAGTTTAGCCTGGATTTCGAGTGAAGGCTCCTTCGTCTTAACAAACCCCTGAGCCGCGCACGTGAATTATCCCAGCTGAACTCCAATTTTCTTATTTCCAATCTGCGGCTTATAACTCTTCTTGGCGGCTCAAGAACGCGACTTATCCTGTCTTGACGGTTGATTTTCAGATCTAAACGTCTTCCGCGTCTGGGTTATTTATCTTGGCTCATCGTTTTCCCCAGCGTTCTGCATCAAGTCCTGCATTACGCATCCGCTACTCCTTTCCGCCGCCTCCAATCTCGCTTCTCGTACTCACAATCCTTCGGGGATATCTCCATCGATCTGGGAAAAATGTCTCGCCGCAAGTGCAACTGGGAAGGCTCGTGGGTCGACGAAGATTTCCTGGAATCCCTATCTGCACGGGGCCTTCTTCCGCCAAAAGATCAATGCGAATGGCGGGCGGCCGGTGAGGAGGTAATCCCCAATCCTCAACCAGGAGAAGTAGTGATTTTTGCGGAGCGTTGAGCGGGGTCAAGCCACCGGGCTCTCTCTTCTTCCGCTCCTTGATGCAGCGGTTAGGTCTCCGCTTCCATGACATTGGCCCTAATTCGATGTTGCAAGTGAGCAACTTCCACGTCCTCTGCGAAGATTATCTGGGTATCCCGCCTTCAATAGATTTCTGGCTTGCTCTTTTCAATTGCAATAGTCAAAGGGAAACCACAGATGGTCCTTTTCTCCAATGCGGCGCCATTTCCTTCCAACGCCGTAGGGGTAGCATCTTCCCAAAACTAACTCTTGCCAAGAAAATCAAGGAGTGGCAAAGGACATTCTTCTATTGTAAAAACACTTCTCCTGAGGGCGAAATTCCTCTTCCTCTTTGGTCTCCTTTCCCTTCGCGGCTACCGATGCTCTGTCTTCTAAACCTGATCCTTCTTCGTTGCCCTTTATCGAATCCCTTCTAGACAAGGTGAGAGCGCTGACACTCATGGTCTCACTGGACTAGATCTCATATCTTGCTGGACTAAGTGGCGAGTTCAGCCTGTGAGTCGCCGCTCGCGGCTTATGATGGATTTCACTTGTCATGCAAATGACGTCGATCGCACTTGCCCTGAAGATTGGGACAAAGGGGAGTGGATAAATTTCATTCGCCGAGTGACGGACGAGGATATTGACTCGTATGACAACGTCGGACTTGCTCCCTTCTGGGCTGAGCACAAGCCTTTTGTGGTAATGTCTACTTGTCACCTGTTTCCTCGAAAATTCCTTCTCCAATAATTAATTATTTCTGACCTGAGCTCCTTTTCAGATCGATCCCTATTTCTGGGTTCTCCCCTCAGAAGATGTCGACTTGAATCAAGGATCCGCGGCTGAGTCGTCAAAACAAGCCAGCCTTTGGCGAAGATACAGTTATGCATGAGGGTAGTGCTTCTGAAGAGGAACAACAAATGGCCGACACTCTTTTGTCCTCGACTCCAAATACACCTTTCCTGGAACTTCCTGAGGTGCCTCGCAGGTCCTCGAAACGTATTTTATGCCAGAGCTCAGAAGACCCCGCGCAGCCTGAGAAACGTCGCAAAGCCTTGGCATTACTAGCAGAAACAAGAGCTGCCAAATCTTTAAAACTCGCTGATCCCAACAAGGCTACTTTTTCTTCCGAGGCTGTTGCAGAGGATTGCTTCTCAATAAGCTCGGGTAATTGTTTGCGACTCTTCTCCTTTTCTTTTTGTTTTTACGTATTTCTGGCAAGGAATTGCTGATCACTACTTCTTTTCATACTCTGTAGGTTCAGATTTGCAAGGTTTATCTTCTCCTTCTTCTGGTTGCCTGATGAAGAGTATCCGTGTCGCCTCTGGGTATGGCTCGCCTTCCTTTCAATGTTGCGGCTCTGCTAGGTCAGCTTATTAACCCATCAATGTTTTGCAGGGCTATGTCTGAAGAGGCTACCAAGTCTAATTCCCATCCCACTTCTTCTCAGCAAGCTATGAGCGAGGATGATGTTGCTGATGAAAACGTGGGAAACAGTAATGGTGCGACTCAACCAAGGCCCTCCCTGAGGAAGGTATTGCAGACGCGGCTCCTGCTGGTAGGGTATCTACTGAAAATAGAATTCCAGCTCCAGGAAATAGTTCTAAGTCAATCGCAGATGCCATAATTTCTGCTGGAGACAAGCATGCTGCTCTGCTGCGCGGCTTAGTTGAGCAATTTTCTTCAAGTCGCCAGGTACATATACCGTAGCCCCCAAGGATCAAAACCTTGTGTCATCGCACGGGGTGTTGATTCTTTTCCTGCTTCAAATCTCGAGCCCCCAAATTCCTGGATAATTTACCTATGCGTTTTGCTCTGTTTGTTTTCAGCGTGAACTGTCCTTGCTTGATGCTTCTGGCTCAATAAAGGGTAAAGGCATTTCCATAGACCATCCTGAAATGATGCAGTCTCGCCTGGAGCAGCATAATGAGGTCATTAGGGACCAAGATCAGGAAATAAAATCTCTCAAAGGTCAACTCGACTCCTGCGAAGAGCAATTTAAAGAACTTGAAGCTGATATGCAGCAGCGACTCATGGAGAAAGACGAGGTCATTAGATCTTTGCGAGAAGGGCTGACTCTTAAATCTGAATTGATTGATCGCCTGAAGGGAGACCACGCAAAGGAACTCGCCGCGCGAGATGAAAAATATAACTCGCTGCTCAAAGCCTTTGAGGGTTTTGGCTCCATGGTCAAATCAGCCGTCCTGCAGCTTGCTGGTTGGTCTTTTATTCCTTTAATCATACATATTTTGGGTAACCAACGTTAGTCTCTGACTTGTTTCTTGCCTTTTCTTTCTTGACATAGGACCTGAGGCCCCAGTGTCCCGCTCCAATTTGAAGGATCAACTGGTATATCTGTCTGACCTCAGCCAGCGCTTCTTAAAGGTTACCAAGGAAGTTATGACGGTAATCACTCCTGCGACTGATGGCCCAACATCTTGCGAGTATTGGATAAATAAACTGCTCAAGGCTCCACATTATGTCTCTGATTGGAAACGATCCTCTGCTCGCGCCGGAGCCGCGCATGTCTTGACATTGCTTCGAGCATATTATCCAGAGATAGATGTTGGCAAGGTTGCTCGCCACGGCCTGGCGATGAGCGCAGATGATACTGAACTGCCAATAAGCGAGTACTTCGATATCTGGAAAGGGATGCGCGGGTATGCCACAAAATTTGTTGATAACTTAGACTTGGGCACTTATCTTGATAAATTCAATCTTGATGGGAGCAAGGTGTCAAGGAAAAGTCCTCAGGAGCTGAGTCATCTCGGGCTGCCACTCCAGCAACAGTATCTGGTGGCCCTTCTGCTTCGTCTGGCGGCGCCCTGATTATTAGGACACCTGCGACTGCAACTGCGAGACAAGCCGCGCCAATTCCCACTCCTGTTGCTCGGAAGAGGAAAAATAAATAATGTGGGACATGCCCGTTAGTCTGTAAGATATTCATGTATTATAAACAGTATTTTTGTGACCTATAAGCAGGTTCTTTTCTTGATAATTCCATTAAGTAGACGCTCGCGCGGCTCAGTATTTCCTAGGAACATGTGTGTTCAGGGTCGAGAGCGGCCATGATAGGCAATCAAGCTCGATTGACGCCACACCCCAGTACTTTGGTCGCATAATGCAAGACGCTTCTAGCTTAAGGATTGCCACTAGTTTGGCAAAATTTGAGGTGCGATTGGTACTCGCGATGCTCGTAAGGAGCCCTCAAGGGTCAGTGATATATGAAATTCAAAAGACTCAGCGACTCAATGATAGTTGAGGCGAAACGACAAACCCTTGAATGTCAAGGGTGCCGGCTTTATTTCATAATCACTCGATGTTTTACAGGGTGTTACATGATGATGCAGGCCCTTTAATGCGGGTTTTCTATTCCCCGCAGGCCATGCATACTTGATACTCATCGCACTTAGTTGCGAATTAATACTCCTAACGGAGTGGGTTGAACACCTGATTGGTTCAATTTTGAGTCGCTAAAGCGACTCGGGTCGAGCATGATAGCTCCGATGTATCTCATGTTGAAGCAGAGAGCAACTTTGTTAGCGATTAGCCGCACTGAGCTGCGACTTATGTTGAGTTGAGTTTGCTTTGTAAGGTCTCACGATAACTGAGCCCCTTTGGCTGGGGTTGTTGATCGAGGCTGGGTCTATGCACATGCGCCATTTCTTGTCTTCTTTTTGTATCAAGGCGACCTCTGGGGCATTATCTTGCTGATGCGCGACTTCTCGGTGGGTATTTACCATCCGGTGGCTGCATCCTGTTGGCCGCTTCCGCGGTACCTCCAACGCGACTCGTTTTGAGCTGCGATTCCGATCTGCGACTGATACCATGTGAAGAGTTGGCGATACAAGCTTCTTCTGCGAGTACTGAGCCTGCGTTCTCGCATTCTAACGCTCTCTGTCTGTCTCCATATATTGTAATAACACCGTTTGGTCCTGGTATCTTTAACTGTAGGTAGACGTAGCAGGGGCGAGCGGTAAATTTGACATAGGCTTCTCTTCCAAAGATTGCATGATATGAGCTTTTGACTGCTACAACCTCAAAGTCTAGGAGCTCTGTGCGGAAGTTCCGCTCTGTTCCAAAGCTAACTTCAAGTGTTATCTTTCCGATTGGTCGCGTAACAGCTCCTGGGATTATGCCTTGAATTTCTTTCCTGGATGGTCGCAGCCTTGTCTCGGGTATATTCATTCTTCGGAGCGTGTCTTGATATAGGATGTTTACTCTTCCTCCTCCGTCCATTAGGACCTTACTTAACTTGTATCCCGCGACTTCAGGCGTGACCACAGAGCTGGCTGTCCTGGATCTCTTACTTCTGGGGGGTGATCGCCGCGACTCCAAATAACCGATTGCTCTGTCCAGCGACGATACCTTTCGGCGTTGAAATCTGACCGCTCTTCCGGCTTCCGTCCGTTGTTTGTACTTCCACTGTATGAAACTGTCCTATGTTTCTTCTAGGTAAAACGTCAGGCCCTTGACGAGAGCTAGATTTTCTTGTGCTGCATCGATCCGCTGCGAGCCGTGTCTGGCGTGTCGCCTTCTTTCCACCTCCGGTAATAATGACATTGCGCCTTTGTGTGACCCGCTGGCCTGCCATCTCTCTGCGATGTAAGTCGCAAGGCACGTCGAAGATCCCCTTGCAGTTATTAGGGAGTAAGGCCTTATCACTCTTGCTCCTATCTGGGTGTGCGATGTTCAATCTCGCGACTTGTAATTTCCCTGTTGGGTTCTGTGATAAGCCGCCTGCCCTTTATCTGTCTTTGCGTACTTGTCAGCTACTGCCAAAAGCTGGTCGAAACTATCAATCTTGTGCTCAGCGCGACTTAATTTGTGCACCAACGGCTCAAATCTACAGTTCTTTCTCATAGCTTGTATTGCAGCTTGTACTGTTAAGTTTTTGGCGGAGCCAAGGATCTCCGCGATTCTCTTGATCCAGTCGCCGCTTGATTCGTCCTCTTTTTGAATGCATTGTCTAAGGTTTTTCATATCTTCTGTTTGGAATCTGCGGATGAACTTGTCCTTCAAGTCTTCCCATGTGCTTATTGATTTTGATGGCAGCCTTAACAGCCAATCCCTAGCTTCTCCCTGTATTGCCAAGTGGAAGTATTTCGCACGTACTTCTTGAGTCACATCAGCCCCTGTTATGCTTGCCTCGTAATCTCTATCCATAAGGCAGGGTCTTGGTCACTGCGATAGGTGGTGACTCGCTGCGACTCGTCGAAGTTCGGGGGGAAACGAGTGAGCCGTATTTCCTCTCCAAAACATGCTGGTCCTTTCAATAATGAATAGGAGTTTACTGGCGCTGAATCTTCATCTGAATCAGTTTCAATCTGGGATGGCTGAGTCGCTCCGGACGTCCGCGACTCGCCTTCTATCTTCTTTTCTTTTTCCAATGATACCTGCAAACCTGCTAGCTGGTTGACCACTTCTTCGACGCTGCACCTTTCTCCTCCCCATGATACCTCGTTTTGCGGCTCATTGGGCGTGACTCCATACATATTTGCTTGTTGTAAAGCAGCGGTTTGTAGTAGGTCGATCGCATAGCGAGCTTCCTTATCAGCTCGTGTGTCTCCAACCGGTGCTATCTTTGACAATATCCCTATCGCGGCGTGCACGTTGCTCTCTGGGTCGCCGTGGAACTGTGATTTCATCTCTCCTTTGTCCATCTTGATCTGATGTTTTTGCTGCCAACGACGGAGTCGCCACTCTTCTTCTTGGAGTTTCTTGCGCTCAGATGTCGTCTTGGTTCGCACCGCCTGGTGCTTCGGCTGGCAGCGACGGAGTCGTCGACCTTCTTCTTGGAGTTTTTCGCGCTCAGCCGCGAGTCTTTGTGCCTCTTCACAGAGCTCCGTCCTGATAGCTTCAATCTCTTCAATCTTGAGGTCTCCTTCCTGATTTGGTAGAGATCCCCAAACAGGTCTTGACGGGACGGGGATGGGCAATCTTGCCGTAGCTTGTTGTAGCTCCTCCAACACGCGGACCCTGACCGGCCGCAGCTCCTTCACCGATTCGCTTCCTTGAGTCGCGTCCATAGATCTGCGACTGACGGATCCGACGAAAACTTTTACTGATCCGATGGGAACGATGTATCCGAACTCGATGCGATCTGCCTCGGGTCCCCACTCTGAGTCGTCGATGAAGGGGACCCCATTGATGTCTTCAACTTGGCCGATGGCGATGTCCTTGAAGCCTGATTTCGATCCTGCGCGGAACGTGACGCTTTTGACCGCAGGCCCCACGGTGGGCGCCAACTGTCGTGGGTTTGTCACGTCAGGTGTCATAGATGACTTCGTAGGTGTGGGATTACGCGAGTCAAGCATCTCCGAGCTTGGGATCGCAGGAACAAAGATCAACACAGATTTACCCAGGTTCGGCCCCCTCAATGTGAGGTAAAAGACCTACTTCCTGCCTACCCTAGATTGGTATTGATATGATAATCGAGGTGTTACAATGGAGGCGATCCGATCTGGTACTCGCCGTATGAGCTAGGGTTTGGGGCTTGATAGCTTGACCCGCTCTAAGTCCTGCGAGTCCTCTTTATATACACAGAGGCTCGCTAGGTTACAAAAGGAAACTTCCCCATAAGGAATACATCCACAGAGGCCTACTCGGAGACTACTTGGTCTTCACGTCCTCCGGGATATGTCTTCTAGATCTTTCCCCTTATGGCGGTTCAATATTGGGCTTGTTCCCAAGTGGGCCTTCGTCCGTGCGAGTAAGTTAAGTCGCACTGGGCCGCGGGTTAATCCAGAAAGTATTCCCCCGACACCTGCCGCAGGAGGTGTGCCGTGTGGAGTACGATGACTGCTTCCGCGGCCACCGTCGACGTGCCATGTGCAGGCGCACCTCATGCCATACATATACGACGAACATAGCCGCGCTCTTATCAAGCAAAGGATGCCAACATTTGTTACAAAACAATTTGTGTTATCAACCCTCTACCAAAGTTCTCAGAATCACAAGCCTGTTATTGTGCTACGAACTTAGATTATTTTTGCATTGCTCCAATTTAAGATTCCTGAATCAAAATCAAGGCCGCAATGCAGTTGTCCGAAGTGTTGGGTTCCGCGTACGGTAAATTAAAATTTCACGTATTGCTACGCAACCCTTGTTTCCAAGATCTACTATGAAGATACATGCGAATACGAAGATCCAAAGATCTAGTTTAGTATACGTTACCAACACCGTAGATTGCGGAAGAACATGTTGATGACGTAGTCGATGTAGTCGATCGCGGTCTCTTCTCAACCAAGCCTGGTAGAGAGATCACGATGCCTTCTTCTCATTTGCTTCACCACCTTGTTCAACAGTTGAAGGACGCAACGTCTATGACGAGGAATCCCTCCGAGAGCTTGCACACGTACACTGGAAAGGTTCAGCAGGGCTTCGCCGTCCAAGTTTGAAGTCTGCTGGTGTATATGAAGGTGGAGATCTCAACACATGAGAAGGAGAGAGAGAGAGAGAGAGAGAGATTAGATCTAGTCTAATCGGATAGGTCGCCTCTAATTAGAGGTCCCTCTAATCCAACTAGAAGAGATCTAAACTTGAGAGCAACTTGCGTCTCAATTGCTTCTATCTAAATTGTATTTCCACAACTAGAGGGGTGGGGTTTATAAAGGAGTCCAAGGGGTAGGGAGACTTGGGCAAAGGGGAAAACCATTTCTTGTCCAACTCAACTTGGATTGGACAAGGGGAAAGTCCCCTTGCCCAATTCGGTATGGGAGGATGAACTCTCCTCCCCTTCTCCCTTCCTAGCTCGGCCGGCCGGGTGGGGCCCAACCTTGGCCAAACCGACCTAGGGCAGGTGGGGCCCGCACTAGGCCGGCCCGCCTCGCCTCCTTGGCCGCCGCCGCCGTTTTCCTGGTGGGGCCCGCCCTGGCTACCACCGACCCGGCGGGTGGGCCCGCCTGGGCCGGCTGCCACTTGGCCGCCGTCATCGCCCCCTCACCCCGCCATGGGCCTTCGGCCCACAAGGGTTCGGCGGGGTTTCCCCCGATGGCACTTCGGCCCACCACCACTTGGTGGTGTGGCTTTAATATTTTCCCATAATTATATTATCAATTAAATAAATGAATATTTAATTAACATATAATTAAATAATACTTTGTCATATTAATTCTCATTTGAATATTTCCTTTTACAGAATATTCACCGAATTAATTACTTATCATATGAAACTCCTTTCATATGATCCGGGACACCTAGTGTCCGCAGACAAAATACTCCGGACAAATATATCCTCTCTTATAAACTTCCTCGGAATAAATCCGACCGTGATAGTAACTTCTATCACAAACTTTCTCTCAAACTTTCTCTCTTGACAAGGTATGTCATATCACGCAAGCACCATGCCGATGATACTGTCTCCATGTTCCAGACCAACCATATAACACAACTAACCAATCCTAACTTAAGTGTGTCCACCCTACAGGTCCGATAACGGGTAGCTATAATTGGTTGGGTATCAACCAATCACCGGCCAGTGACAGTTCCAAGGACGTCCTGTGTGGCTGCTATCGTTATGCGAATAACTCTACTGTTGAACCTGTTGATTATCATATATCAATCCCATTACTCACGACACCGAACTTCACCCGAGATATAGATCCGTGATGATACCATGAATCAATCAAGGATTGATTCACATCATCTTTGTCTATCTCGTTACCGGTAAGTTCCATTTACTCGTTGCCGTATTATGATATCCCACACGGTGTAACTTCACCGTGCATTGTCTGCAGAACGAAGTGGATATGTATATAATACCGAGCGGGCCCTGGAAGTATCTCTCTTAACCTAGAGGAGTAATTTCCCATCTCAGAACATCAGGATACACACACACCTTTGAAGCTACCCAGCAACTGCCTTTATGGTCACCCTGTTACGGCCGTGACGGTTAACAACACCAAAGCAACTCCTCCAATATGCATGATCCCAATAACCTCATGGTTACAAGGACATGTTATATAACAACCTTTCTGTGATAAAGCTAAGGACAAAAAGACTATTTAACGGAATCTCTTAGCATACCAATACTTGGGTGACCCAGCCATATTATAGTCCAATAATATGCCATCCTTGATGCTAACATAAACTCTATGTCCATGACTAGGAAAAGCCGCGTCATCTAGCATTAAGAATTAGTCCATAAAAGAACTAGGGTACTTTTTACGTATTCATATTCTCTACACGTGCAGGTGAGCTTTTCCCTAAATCACGCATTTAGAAATCACTGCAGTTATAGCATAGAGAATACGAAATAATGTATGAATCAGATATACATATGTATAAATACATTATCACATGTATAAATACTTTGCCTTTTGGGCATATATCCAACAGTCTCCCACTTGCACAAACTGGCAATGTTTAGTTTGCATAAGTTAACATCTAGACAGATGTTCGGTGTTTCTCATGCTCACCCTTCTGTGGTTGACATTTGTCTGTTTAGTCCCTAATGGTGACTATGTGAACTTTATGTTTCTTATGCAAAAGATATATCTTTTCATGCATAACCTCAATTGATCAAATGATCACTTGTAGCCTGGCTATGCTAGGTGAAACCCTGGAACCTTCACTAAGAATACAATTTCATTGTTTTACCAATTAGTTGTCTTCTTCGTAAAGAACCACACCTAGACAACCCTTCATCATGGAAGTTTTGCATTCCCACTGTCTTTGCCACTTGTCGTAGATTTCGTGATATAGACTTAATGTTTTACATAAACATACTCATCATTTGTGATGCACAAAATTCAGAAAATTCTGTCATCTAATCCTTGTCTTAACCTTTATACTTATCTCATAAGATTTTCCAATGCAACTCTTACATTATGAGTATTTCTCACTTTTGAAGTAACTTCTTCAAAATACACCTTATGGAGAATCCTCATCTTAATTGGAGTGAATTGAACTTTTAGCAATTCAACTTGTCAACAATCAAGTTTGACTATTTTGTTTTGATCTTAAAATTTCACATCTTAAGAAATTCCTTTATGATCAAGATTTCAAATCAATTGATCATGCTCACCACCGTACGAAACAGCCATGGTTCTTGCACATGAATTTCCTTAATCTTTATGAGAATTTGCATTCTCACGTATTTTGAATAATATTCAAAACACCCTCAATGAAATTTCCGCAACATTATATCTCATCTTTATATGGTAACTTCCATATGTGATGTGATGAATATGTTCCAAATATGCATGTTATTAATTTCCTTTAATAACACTACACATTGTATCAAAACAAAACAATCTATAATATTACATTATTCAAACTCGAATAATATAACTAAGCTCCCACTGATTTAAATGAAACTATGACTTTCCTTTATTTCTTGAAACTCAAAACAAAACTTTGTTTCTTGTTTCCTTCTTTTAATGTCATTTATTTGTCCTAGACAAATGTATTTCTTTTATGATTTGATTTATATTCAATTAACAAAAGACCCTCGAGCTGTACTAAGTACACAACCTCAATCCATCTTTCCTTTTGAAAAGGAATATGTCTTTGTCAATTTCTCATATAAACTTCCTATCATAAAACTTTCCTTTGATCAACACAACTTTGCGATCATCTTTTCGTTAACAAAAAGATCCTTATTGAGTCTATCATAACTCAATAATTATGATATTAAATTGTATATGACATCTAAGTCATAATCTATTAGGTGTTTTATTCTAGCACAATCCTTTCTTTATTTTGTCTTGACATATTAAGTTTACTAGAAACTCATATGTTCACTATTCTGGTTAAGTGAATTTATCTTGACAAGACGTCATGCATTAAATGCATAGACACTCGGTATTAGTTTAAAAGACTTGTCAATTGGAATTGCTTCCGCTTGTGCAACAGCTGATAACTATTTCCGAAGATTCAAATAATCTCTCCAAGATTTCACTATCCTCCCACTAGAATCCTTTAGAATAATAAATTACTCAAGAATCACACATATCTTAGTGGCAAATCATTGTCACTTGTGTGGTGGTTACAAAAGGATTTCCAATTAACTTATTGGAACAACCAACAAAATAAATCTCTATTTATCTTCCTCCTTTAGGATCAAGTTTCAATCTTTCATAAAACTTTAAGGTCCCAAATTCTTTGTGTCTCCTTATGTTTATCTTTCAAAACTATGACACAACTCATAAGATAAATCTTTCTAAGTCTTCATTATTTTAGGACCGAATCTCTTTTCAGAAATTCCAAGTACCTAAAATCTATCATGTCCTTTAGGTCTATCTCTCAAGACTATGACATGATTTCCTTTAAAGACTTTAACTTTGTGCTAAAACTAAAACAATGCAATAAATATTGTAATTGGATTTCTTGGAATAATTCTGCAAATAACAATATCTTAGCAATTATTTAATCAAACTTGATCAAATACATGAATCGAAATAAATTTCCATCCATCATATTACTAAGATAATATTTCTAAAACAATATTGTGTAGTTCCAAGATATCAAATAAAAATTGATTATCTCAAAACTCATCATTGATTAACTTCACTATGTGCAATATCTCAAAATCCTTCCATCATATTACTATGATCTATTTGAGACAATAGTGCCACTCGAAGGTGGTATCAACAGCTTCACAATATATCTTAGAACAAATGATATTTCCATAATTCAAGAGATTTGTAACTTGATAATCCACGAAGGGATTGATCCAAAATATTCTTTGATAAACGAGAGATAAAATCTCACAAAATCACAAGAGTACTTTCATCGCCATAAATGCGATCCTATTACAAAATAACCTTAGGGTAAAACCCTCAAACCTCTTAAACTAAAACTTGAAAAGTAAATTGGAGATGCCTTCATATCTTGTGGATGAAACTTCATGCGCCGAGCTTGACGCACATCACCACCTTTACTCCTCCGTCATCTTACTTGCCGTACCTCATTTCTTGCCCTTAGAAGGTTTCTTCTTCAGAGCCAGGAATTTCTTGCAGTTACTTTTCCAGTGTCCCTTCCCTTTACAGAAGAAGCACTCGGATTCCTCTTGAGTTGTAGTAGTAGTCTTCTCTGATGCCTTAGCATGCTTAGACTTCTTTGTTCTCTTCTTCTTGAACTTTGCGGTTTGGGTAACCATCAAAACTTGATTGTTCTCCCTCTTCACGCTAGGTTCAGCAGTTTTTTAGCATTGCAAGCAGCTCATTTGGTGTCTTCTCCAACCCATTCATGTTGTAATTCATGATGAAACCGCTGTAAGACGGGGGAGGGAAGCCAACACAAAATCTATACTTAGCTCGGCCGGATTTGGAAATCCCAGCGCCTCAAGCCTTGTACCATAACCAAACATCTTGATTACGTGCTCGCTCACAGAGCCTCCTTCTGCCATGTGACATGACCACAATGCCTTCGTTATTTCATAACGCTCTGTCTTAGCCTGAGTCTGGTACATGGCCTTGAGTGTGACATTCATGTCATATGCAGAAGTGTTATCAAACTTCTTCTGCAACTCAGGATCCATACATGTCAACATGAGACACTGAACCGATATGGCAGTATCACTCTTCAAGGTGTACTCCTCGAATTCAGCTTGTGGCGCCTCCACCACCGGCATGGGCGGCAGCGGCCCATCTAGAACATACTCACTCTTCGCGTTCCTAAGAACAATCCTTAGGGCGCGAATCCAATCAGCATAATTGCTCCCATTTGCAGTTGGGGTTTCTTCTCTACCAGTGGTGCAAGGTTAAACGTGGGTGCTATCTTAGCCATTGATCTACAACAATTAAGTTCACTTAGACATGTTCATAATTATTATCTGGCACTAAATTTAAAACTAAATGTAAAGTGCTCCCACTAAAATTGATATTCTTCAGGATCAACTTAGTGTATTACGAAATTCACAATCCTCAGTACTTGAATCATGGATACATGTCTTCAACTATGACGAAGGGGTAGGTCAACAACCAATCACTTCCTGCCGTGATTTTCTTTTCATCTTTCGATGTTGTGCTCCGAACTCATAACTGGTTATGCCTGGACGTCAAGACAACCAATTGCTATTGCTGCTAGGACCGTCCGTGCCCGCCTCCCGAACCCTTGGTGCACATTACTCCTGGATACAGGTCGCACGGCAACAAGCATCCGGTTTGACGGTGCAGCGATTGGATGAGCACGAACTCCTTGATATTTTCAATTTTAGCTTTAAGTAATTAAACTTTGGAAGCTACCGAGGAATCTCCCTAATAATTACACTACTGCGCAATCAAGGGAAGAACAAGAAAAAACACATATAAAACAAATCACTAGTAAATTAACACTTGTGTGATGTAGTATAGTCTTTCTTGCTCCATCCGCCGGTGGCACCTTCCATCGGCGTGGCCACGTCGAGATTCACGACACTTGCATGCCTTCTCCTATCCTCCACTACCACCATGGCTCGATGAATAAGAATGGCACGCCGGCCACAACAAAAAGGGTTAGTCAACAAAATAATATTTTAAGACTATACCACATCACATGTCCTGCAAAACAGAGTTAGACGTTCCTCTAACATTTGTTTGCAAATTTTAGCGTGGCTTGTAGGATCAACGGGACAACCGGAAACCTACGGTCCTCACCAAGCATGTTTATTCATGTTGCTAGATTGACTTTACGATGTGAGGGAGGGCCCAACGCTATGAAAACATTCCAGCTCCCCCTCTAAACTTCACTGGTGCGCGTGACCCCCGTGTGGACCTAGTCCACATGCCCTTTCCATCACCAAGTCAACGAATCCAACTATAGATAGACCCGAAGCTACTGAAGCACTTCGTTGGCGCCAACAAGCATACTAGGAGCAGCCGGAAGGTCCGCGGATTGCCAGAAGTTCGTAAAGATATAACTATGCCATCGGAAACAATCCTTAAAGTGATATATTGGGAAGCATCCATAAATAAACTGAATGTTAGAAGCAACTCTTCAATAACATACCCGCACAAACTTATGCGGTTCCCGCACATACCATGTGCTCTAGATCAAATCATGTATCTACGCATAGATCGGCTCTGATACCACTGTTGGGTTCCGCGTACGGTAAATTAAAATTTCACGTATTGCTACGCAACCCTTGTTTCCAAGATCTACAATGAAGATACATGCGAATACGAAGATTCAAAGATCTAGTTTAGTATACGTTACCAACACCGTAGATTGCGGAAGAACGTGTTGATGACGTAGTCGATGTAGTCGATCGTGGTCTCTTCTCAACCAAGCCTGGTAGAGAGATCCCGACGCCTTCTTCTCCTTTGCTTCACCACCTTGTTCAACAGTTGAAGGACGCAACGTCTATGACGAGGAATCCCTCCGAGATCTTGCACATGTACACTGGAAAGGTTCAGCAGGGTTTCGCCGTCCAAGCTTGAAGTCTGCTGGTGTATATGAAGGTGGAGATCTCAACACATGAGAAGGAGAGAGAGAGAGATTAGATCTAGTCTAATCGGATAGGTTGCCTCTAATTAGAGGTCCCTCTAATCCAACTAGAAGAGATCTAAACTTGAGAGCAACTTGCGTCTCAATTGCTTCTATCTAAATTGTATTTCCACAACTAGAGGGGTGGGGTTTATAAAGGAGTCCAAGGGGTAGGGAGACTTGGGCAAGGGGGAAAACCTTTTCTTGTCCAACTCAACTTGGATTGGACAAGGGGAAAGTCCCCTTGCCCAATTCGGTATGGGAGGATGAGTTGGGGTTGCACCCCAACTCTCCTCCCCTTCTCCCTTCCTAGCTCGGCCGGCCGGGTGGGGCCCACCCTTGGCCAAACCGACCTAGGGCAGGTGGGGCCCACCCCGGCGCACCGACCAGGCAGGTGGGGCTCGCCCCAGGCCGGCCCGCCTCGCCTCCTTGGCCGCCGCCGCGTCCTGGTGGGGCCCACCCTGGCTACCACCGCCCCGGCGGGTGGGGCCCGCCTGGGCCGGCTGCCACTTGGCCGCCGTCGTCGCCCCCTCGCCCTGCCATGGGCCTTCGGCCCACTAGGGTTCGGCCGGGGTTTCCCCCGATGGCACTTCGGCCCACCACCACTTGGTGGTGTGGCTTTAATATTTTCCCGTAATTATATTATCAATTAAATAAATGAATATTTAATTAACATATAATTAAATAATACTTTGTCATATTAATTCTCATTTGAATATTTCCTTCTACAGAATATTCACTGAATTAATTACTTATCATATGAAACTCCTTTCATATGATCCAGGACACCTAGTGTCCGCAGACAAAATACTCCGGACAAATATATCCTCTCTTATAAACCTCCTTGGAATAAATCCGAGCGTGATAGTAACTTCTATCACAAACTTTCTCTCTTGACAAGGTATGTCATATCACGCAAGCACCATGCCGATGATACTGTCTCCATGTTCCAGACCAACCATATAACACAACTAACCAATCCTAACTTAAGTGTGTCCGCCCTACAGGTCTGATAACGGGTAGCTATAATTGGTTGGGTATCAACCAATCACTGGCCAGTGACAGTTCCAAGGACGTCTGTGTGGCTGCTATCGTTATGCGAATAACTCTACTGTTGAACCTGTTGATTATCATATATCAATCCCATTACTCACGACACTGAACTTCACCCGAGATATAGATCCGTGATGATACCATGAATCAATCAAGGATTGATTCACATCATCTTTGTCTATCTCGTTACCGGTAAGTTCCATTTACTCGTTGCCGTATTATGATATCCCACACGGTGTAACTTCACCGTGCATTGTCTGCAGAACGAAGTGGATATGTATATAATACCGAGCGGGCCCTGGAAGTATCTCTCTTAACCTAGAGGAGTAATTTCCCATCTCAGAACATCAGGATACACACACACCTTTGAACCTACCCAGCAACTGCCTTTATGGTCACCCTAATACGGCCGTGACGGTTAACAACACCAAAGCAACTCCTCCAATATGCATGATCCCAATAACCTCATGGTTACAAGGACATGTTATATAACAACCTTTCTGTGATAAAGCTAAGGACAAAAAGACTATTTAACGGAATCTCTTAGCATACCAACACTTGGGTGACCAAGCCATATTATAGTCCAATAATATGCCATCCTTGATGCTGACATAAACTCTATGTCCATGACTAGGAAAAGCCGCGTCATCTAGCATTAAGAATTAGTCCATAAAAGAACTAGGGTACTTCTTACGTATTCATATTCTCTACACGTGTAGGTGAGCTTTTCCCTAAATCACGCATTTAGAAATCACTGCAGTTATAGCATAGAGAATACGAAATAATGTATGAATCAGATATACATATGTATAAATACATTGTCACATGTATAAATACATTGCCTTTTGGGCATATATCCAACAGGAAGAAGATGACCGACTTGTCTGGTTGTGGGAGAACGATGGAGTATCCACTGCAAGATCGGCGTAGTTAGCGTTCTCTGCAAGTATGACGGAAGATCCCCGTGGGGAAGCATGTGTGGAAATCCAGAGCAGCTCTACATTTTAAATTTCTTTGCAAGGCTCGTCTCCAAGGACAGGTGCTGGATGGTGGATAGAATCATGAGAAGGGGTTTGCAGCAACCCACCTCGATGCCCCCTTTGCGACCAGGACCATGAGAGTTACTTGTCCGGTTGCTAGAGAGGTGTGGTTTAGTGTGTAGGCAACATCTAGAGTGGATGCCACAACGGGATGCGGAACTGATGTACTACTGGATTAGGCTGTCGACCCGGATGAGTCAGAGGCGAGACGAGTGGCCGTGTAATATCTTAGTCATGTAGAGTATCTGGCAAGTCTAGAATGACATGGCCTTCAATGGCGCACAGGTCTCGACTGAGAGAATGATCGACAAGATCATATCGGGGATGGAGCAAAGGAAGAAGGGCGAGGCTTCTTCGCTTTGAAGGTTTTACGGTTTTGGCCGATGGCCTTTGCGGTGGGATGAGGGGGAGTAGTTGCCATGAAAGATAAGATAGGGACCGTCTCGAGTAGAATGTGTAGGTTAGAGCGCATTGTACTATTTTTGGTCTCCTGTGTTGTAAGCCTACGGGCTTCTGGACAGACCGCTTGGCCAGTTCTCTGTATGAAAATGGCATGCTTTTCCATGGCATATTTTTTTAAAAAGAATAAATCAAGTTGGAACCGTGTCTTACGAATCTGAGCATGCAGGTAACTAAATAGTGTTCCCACCTTTTGGTTACTTCCATTTTTTTTTCCATTCCTGTATGATCCAAAACTATGGACCTCAAGTTTAGTGCCTATTATTGGAAAGTTGTGAACGCCCTTAGCAAAAACTGAGTGTTATAGATGTACAATTATTGAAGCAAATGCCAAACTAAGTTCTTGCAAATATAGTAGTAATACGCTGAGTAATATATTATCTGTTGAAAAAAGAATTCTGTGACGTATAACAAAGAAATATACAAATGATTTATCTCACTGTTCTAGAAAAAAGACGACATAGGCTCTGACAGAATGAGGCCGTGCTTCTGGTGAGGATGCACCAGAAGCAGCACTCTCCTCGCTTTGCCCTTGTCTTCTTGTCCCGTCTCTCGAGATCTGGATGGGGTATCTGCCTCTCGATGCCGTCATCCATCGCCGGGATCCTGCCCGTGTGCCTAGGACGTGGATGGTTTATAAGCTCTTTGTTTAAGGGATTAGTTGGTGTCGCAACAAAGCAGGACGGCAGTCAGGGACGATCTAGGTTTATGCACAAAACCTTAATTCAGTTTATGTATAGGGATGGCCATTTGTGTCCAACACGAAATCAACTGATCAACGTTCAAATCCAACACGATACAAACAAAGAAACAGTTAGCATCCATGTACAACTAACCAATTAGAATCCACGTATATTGACTCCGTGTTCTCCACTTCTCCCTGTTTTTTTTGTGTCTTGCAACGGCCCCAGTCTACTGTAAAACATCTTACGCTTCAACGAGACAAAAGAGGGAGCAAATATTAAATTTTGTGGCCTTGTTTGAGATATGTTGTTCTCAGTTTGCATCTCATATGTTGAAGCATCTAACTGGGAGTAGGTAGTATTTTGGCTTTGCTTAACCACAAATGGCCGATCTGGGGGAATTCTCGCAGGCATTAACACAGCGCTCCTTTTGTTCAAAACATCTTACTGTGTTTAGTTTCATCTACGGTTTAAATCATATGATTTTTTGTGGTTTTCACTACCGGAAAAAAATTCTTTGCCGTGCGGTTGTCTCTTTGCCGTGTGTCCAGTTTTGCGGAACACGGCAAAGTTTAGACTTTGCCGTCCAAAACTGTAAAAGGCGCACGGCAAAGTTTGAAACACGGTAAAAAATTCTTTGCCGTGAGGTTGTCTCTTTGCCGTGTGTCCAGTTTAGCCGAGCACGGCAAAGAGTAAGGAAAACACACGGCAAAGACCTATACACGACAAACATGTAAGAAAACACACGGCAAAACACCACGCACGGCAACAATCAGAGACCACGTGTGCGTCCTCGTCAAATTTCACGGAGCGGCTATAACATGTACTTTGCCGTGTGTCTAAAATACATGGTTTGCCGTGTACATATGAAAAACACACGGCAAATTAGAATGATTGAGCTAGCTAGCTAGCTGCTTTCCAATTTCTTTGCCGTGTTCCAGAAAAATACACACGGCAAAGAATATTTATCATTTTTTCCATTTTCTAACACTAATAGCCATTTTCGTGGTATAATCCATATTATCTAAGACTATTTGCACTCATCTAATTTCCACACAAAGAGTCCATATTTGATGTGTAATCCAAAAATATTACAATTTTTCTAGCTTTTTACCTAATTTCACTTATTTAAATTCTTTTATGTCGATTTTTTAGAATAATTCAAATTTGAACTACAAATGTATGATAGTTTGCTCTAATTTTTTTACAAAAATCATTTTAAGGTACACAAGTAGTGGTTATATCACAGAACCGTCGATAGTTTTGAAAATTTTGACCCCTTAAAATGAATAGACAAGACGGTCATTTTGACCTTTTTTCAAAAAAATAAAAGAAAGTGAAACAATACTCAAAAAAGGATATTCTTTGGCATGGAGTCCTTTTATGTGTAGTAGTTGGTAGTAAAAATGATAAACTTGAGTTTTGACAAAGTTTTCAAAACCATTCTTCACAAAAAGGGCAATCATCTACAAACATGTATAAGTTTCGAGTCAAATGACCTAGTTATGAGCATTCATGTGGCATAGTTTGTGATAATGTGCCCATATTTGACACATGTGTGTGTCTTGGTATGGCAAGCAATGTTGCAAAACGAAGTTTTTTCAAATTATTTGTATAAATATCATTTTCTATTTTTTAAGTGCCGAAAATGACTTTTTTTGTTAAGCAAGTACAAAAAATATGGTGCAAAATGGCACCCATCTAAATTTCACACAAAGTAGACCACATTGTATGGATAATCCAGAAATATTAGGAATTTTCTCGGTTTCTACCTAATTTCACCTATTTAAATGACTTTATGCCGATTTTATGAAAGTAATTCAAATTTGATCTACAAGTGTGTGATAGTTTGATCTGAAAATTTTACAAAAGTCATTTTAAGGTACACAACTAGTGGTTATATCATAGAACCGTCGATAGTTTTGAAAAATTTGTCACCTTTCAATGAATAGACATGGCGGCCATTTTGACCATTGTTTTCAAAAAATCAAAGAAAGTGAAAAAACTTCAAGAAAAAATCTTTGCCATGAAGTTCTTTTATGTGTATTAACAACAATGATAAACTTGGTTTTTTAAGTTACACAAGAATTATTCTATGTAATAGTCAGTGCTACATAATCAAAAGAAAAAGAAAAAAGAGAAAAACCAAAAAAAATCTTTGCCGTGTACCTATACACGGCAAAGAGACTAGACGTGCTGATTGGCCAGAAATAGTTTCACCCGGATCAGCCCTGGAGCCGTTGGATGATTGATCGGCATGATCCAACGTTTGACAGCAGCTGTTAGAAAACACACTATCCGTGTGCGTTGAGGCTGAGACTTTTCTCGCGCATGTGAGGCAGCGCACGTGAGGCCAGCGAGCAGCACGCGTCTTCTTCACAGCATCGACGCTCGCGGACACACAAACGCGGCGTGTGGACGGCAGCTTCTCGCGGCCTCCAGCTTCTCGGCGACAAGCAACGCGCGCTCCGCCGCCCCGGCGAGTCCCGCGGCCGTTTCGCCTCCATGCTCGCCGAAGGGAGCCCGGGCTCGACCGCGACATGGCTGCCGTGGGTGTGGCTCCGCCTCCCGGTGCCGCCTTCCACCGCCGCCTCCCGCCTCCGCCTTTCGACGCCGCCTCCCCGCATCCGCCTCCCGGTGCCGCCTTCCGACGCCGCCTCCCGCTTCCGCCTTCCGACGCCGCCTCCAGCCTCCGCCTCCCGGCGTGCCGGCTGCCCCGCTCGCTTGGCCGGCTCCGCGCCTCGCGCGGCCGGCCCCCCGCCTCGCCACGGCCGGCCTTCTCGCACCTCGCCAGACCAGCTCCCCACCATCGGCCTCGCGGCTGGCCGCCCCAGGCCGTTTGGCCGTCTCCCGGGCGCCGCCTTTTCGTTTGGCCGCGCTCCGCCCGCGCCTGCTCCGGCTGGCCGTCGCCGGTCGTCTTCTTCCTGGGCGACGCGGAGGAGGAGAGCTCAGAGGCGGCGTCCGCGTCCTCGAGCGATGGCAGTGAGAGCACACGCTACGCCGGCGGGGGGAGCGGCCACCTCGAGTCTCGGAGTCCGGCGCCGCCAGCTCGTCCCTCCCAGCGAGGTGACGGGGATTTTTTTTTTATGGCGTCATACTTCTTTGCCGTGCTGTCGGCGCGCAGAGCGCACGGCAAAGAAGAGTTATGTGCCGTGCTGCTGGAACCAAAGCGCACGGCAAAGCGGGAAGGTGTGCCGTGCAGTGCGAGGAGGACACACGGCAAAGGCTTTGCCGTTGTTTTTAACGAAAGCGCACGGCAAAGGATCTTTACCGACACGTATTAGGCCGTGTGCGGTTTGCCGTGCGGTTCGGCACGGCAAAGACTGTGCCGTGTTCCGAGCAGCCTTTGCCGTGCGATTTGGCCGCACGGCAAAGTACTCGTTTCCGGTAGTGTTTGGTGGTGGTCTATGGGGCGCTGCCCAAGACGCCCGGAAACAATAATTTCTGGCGGAACTTGTCTTTATTTGTGGGGATGAGTTATTACCTATATTGGTAGGAGGTGATTTCAATATCATTCGTAGGTAAGAAAAAATAAAATGATAACTTTATTGCTTATTGGTCATTCATTTTTATATTATTATTGAAAGTATGGACTTACGAGAAATTGATCTCTCAAATCGTCAATATATGTGGACAAGTATGCATGAGAAGCTGGACCGCTTTCTTGACATCGTAGAGTGGGAGTAGAAGTTTCCTTTGGTTATGGTGCATGCAATGACCCATACGGGATCCGATCATATACCTTTAATCACTGATACAGTGACCCAAGCTCATTTAGGTAATACAAATCATTTTCTTTTGAAATTGTCTTGGTTGTGACAACATGTTTTTCATAAGATGGTGTCTAATGAATGAAAATCTACAACTGGTGGAGCCACTCCAGTGGAGAGATGTCAACACAAGATAAGACATATCCGTTAGTTGCTTTGAGGTTGGGCAAAAAACTTTGCTAGTGAGTGAGTATAAATAGTTAAGAGATAAACTTCTTCTATTAATTAATGAATTAGATGTTCAGGCCGAGTTTTCTCATTCGAGTGTTGTTGAGAGGGCTGCCAAGAAGGAGGCGCGTGAGTGCACTGCAAATCTAAGACTTGATGAGGAGACTAAATGGGCTCAACGTGCGAAAACCAGGGCATGTACAAGAGGGGGGAATAGCACAAGTTGATTTCTCAAAGGAAGAAAGCTAATGGAACACATGCCTTACTATAATCAAAATAATATACACAAATAATCATAAAATTTGAATTTTTAAAAAAAGTGACAGACAAATAAAATCGACAAACGACGTACGATAGTTCTGAGAAAAAGTGTTTTTCCACACAATCGTACATGATAAGCACGGATAACGATAAAAGGTTGAAAGGAAAATGGTACTCCCTCCATTCACTTTTATAAGGCACACTAGTTATCGTTCTATTTATTTTTTAAACCTCTATCTATCTATCTTTCTGTTTTAACCACGTACATACTAAAATAAGTGAATCTATGTACAAAATATTAAGTCTAGATTCACTCATTTTGTATGCATGCAAGGATAGATAGTGTGCATTATAAAAGTGAACGGAGGGAGTAGTAAAGTTGCACCCCGTTCGATCAATATTATGCATGTTCCCGTGCATCATGGCGGTTAGAGGACCTCATCACAACCTGTTCATAAGAGATCATCAATATAAATTGACTCCTTATAGACACTGAATTACAAATATCAGATCTCAAAAACAATTGGGTGTCCTTGAGAGTGATAACACATAGAAACAATTATTGCCCACGGACTAGAAAAACTGGAACACTCCTACAACGTGCAGAAGTTGCTAGCCTTCTCAAAAGAAAGAGCTTAAAGAAGCACTCCCAACTATTTTCACAATATCATGTCTTTCGCAAATCATGGATCTTGGTATCAGATATATAGAAGGGTTCTTGATGATGCCATATGCAACCCAATGCTTCTCCTATCTGTTAACATTTTATGTGGACAACAATTAGAAATGAATAGAAAAGCCAATCTACCATGCATTGGGATAATTTTAGTCTTCTTTGACAGTAATGTTTGAACAATGAAATGAGGATTCTGTCAAAAAGCAGTAGTTTCTTATGTCGACAAATCTTCTTCGCCTATTGGGACCACCCCCACATATTATACTGTTGTCGTCCACATCTTTTGAAACTACTGTTAATTATATATATGTGTTGTTTGAATTTCAGACCTATGTCGCGGAATAAACAATACCCAAGTGGAAGGAGATGACATGAAGTGGTAAAGATTGAGAAGGCATCACTCCTTTCAGTGTTCCTGATTTGGTTTCAACATTTGCTAGCAGCTGGTTGCCGAAATCAAACATGATAAATTGTTAGTATGTACTACTAAGGAGTAACATTTTTTGTATTCACATCTTGTGCTAAAATCAAACCTGTTAAACTGTTAGTCTTAATAAGCATTGAGAGGGTATCATTTTTCCAGTGTTCCTGATTTGCTTACAACATTTACTTGTAAATTGTAATACAACTGGACCTGTTGATTCCACTATTAAACACGGCCTCAGTTTTCAGGTAGTCATGTACTTTTGGACTTTATTTTTCTTTCACGAGATATAGTCGAGATACCATCATGTAAATAACTCACTGTGGCAATTTCATTTGAGTGCAGGACTGGAATATGCCGAAGGTAGGACACGGTAGCGACATGTGTCCTTGAGACAGCGCACAACCGTTGTCGCCTATACGGCGTGAGTCGCGTGACAACAAGGTCGAGAACGACGTGGACACCAGAGATAATGCAGGCAGCCCGGACAGCCGAGGTGTCCTCGAAACGGCGGCGGCCACAGGGGCGACCGGCAAGGATGGCGTCGAAAGCGGAGCTAGGGCAGCACGCCGGATGGGTGAGGACGTCGTTGACACCAGAGGTAGGGCACCGTACGTGTTGATCAGCCGATTGGGATATGGCGGTGACGTTCGATTGCGATATGAGCGAGATATGTTGCCTGATTTGATTTGATCTGATCGCTGAGACTCCTTAGTTTGCGAGCGTGTGGGAAAGGAAAGCCTCGTTGGTTCGTACGTTTTTTGGTGGGCCGGCTCAGGTTTGTTGCCTTTTTTTTTTTTTTGCGAAACACAGTACAACGCAAGCGCTCATATACACGCGCACACACTCACCCCTATGAACGCACGCACGCACACCCTACCCCTATGAGCACCTCCGAGAGACTGAGCCGGCGGGTCGAGTCTTGAGATTGACGAAGTCACCACGGGCGCCTCGCTGTCGACGGGAACGTCGCCTCCCACTGAAGAATATTCCGCCTTAAATGAGAAACACCAGCGTCAAACCTGGGGTTTGAACTCTGGTGGGCTGGGGGTACAACCACCCACCTAACCATCTTGCCACAGGCAAGTTCTCTCAGGTTTATAACTACCAGCTGGGTATTTAATGCTGATTGATAATTACTGTATGAGAAAGTTTGGAAAGTTGGACGAAAAATGTTGACGGAGTGCTGGTGCTGGCAGGCTAAGGAACCAAATTTGATTTTTAGATAGGAGGAGGATAGGAGGAGAGAGGAGAGATACTGATGTACGTACCTTGTTTCGTCCTAGGTAGGGCGTGCACTCCCTCTCCAAAGCACCTGCGTCTCCAACCATCATCAGCCCGCATGGCCACATCAGCTTCCTCGTGCCCTGGCCACAGAGCATGACGTCGAACTGCGGCACGCCGCTTCGCATGTCCATGGCGAGGCTATCCAGATGAGATCCTGGCACGACTGCCCGGGTGCCCCTCGCGACTAGGGGGTGCTCCACCGCTTCCATCGGCCCGGCACAGATCTGCTCGTCCGTCATGGTGGCGGTGGCGGCGAGGGAGACGCAGCGGTAGGACACCGTCGCATACATGCGAGGATGGGTGCACACGGTGGCCCAGGCACCCCCCGAGGCGACGCGGAGGGTGAGGTTAAACTCAAGCTCCGTCGCTGCACCGTCACCGGTGACATGGCCGATGGCGACGGAGTAGTGCGGTGCCTGGCCGAAGGCCTGGTCCGCCAGGAGGAACAGGACGACGGCTAAACATACCAGCATGGAGAGCATGACGCAGGAGGCCACGTCTTTTGCCCATGACGATGATGATGACTGCGGCAGGGACGAGTGCTCGTGGGGTGGGATTGGGATCCATCTCCTGCCGGTACGGTACATGGCCTGATCGGCGCCGCCGCACGTCCTGAATTCAGTTGTACGTCTAGATCGAGATAGAAGGAGAGGTTTAGCAACGCAACCGAGTCAGCTATAAACATGCATGGGATAAACGTGCACGCTAACAGTTCGTAGGAGGCTGCTGGGTCAAAGAAACTGTAAGTCCGCCGCTTAATCAGTGGCCTGTTTGGAACTTGACGCATATTATGGATCATTCGATCTCTCTATCTGTTCGATCCGGCCGTTATGGGAGAGTGGAGCGAGCCTCCTTTCAGCAGGGAGAGGAAAAGGGAAATAATTTGCTTACCGATCAATGCTGGTCCTTGCGAGTATATAATGCCTTTAAAAAAAGGAGACAAAAAGGAAACCTTAGCTTCCTCATATGGTGTCAATCTGTAGGGAATCCCGAGTTTCCTTGCGTGAATTTCAGCTACAGGGATTATATATGCTGAAAGCGTTGTTGGGAATCAATCCGTAGCTAGTAAGACGTGTTTAAATCTGCTTGCAAGTTGCGACCGACATAAAATAGTTTCCTTGTGTGCATCTTTCAGCAAGGAGAGGAAAAGGGAAATAATTTGCGAGTATATAATGCCTTTAAAAAAGGAGACAAAAACGAAACCTTAGCTTCCTCATATGGTGTCAATCCGTAGGGAATCCCCAGTTTCCTTGCGTGAATTTCAGCTAGAGGGATTATGTGGAAAGCGTTATTGGGAATCAATCCGTAGCTAGTAAACCATCATCGATCCATACATATATGTATGTACTCGATCGGTCCATGGTTGAGTCCCTAGCTAGCTATTGCTGCAGCAAAACCATATATACCAACATCACCACCGAAGAGCCGAACCTCGATCAGCAACCAACCAATGGCGCAGGGCCTTCGCACGTACTTCCTGGCCGTTGCCGCCGTAGTCGTCCTGGCTATAGTACTCGTCTTAATCATTATCCCCCCGAGGCCGCCGCTCTACTACGCCTCCATCGTCTCCGTCTCCGGCGTCAGCGACGACTTGGGGCGGCAGCCGCTGCAGTTCAACTTTGCTCTCGGGGTTCAGTCTCGGAGCCCGCTGTGGCGCCGCGCGTGCATCGAGCGGGGCACGGCCGTGGAGGTGGCCTATCGCGGTGTTGAGCTCGTGTACGGGAGTACCGACTCGGAGCTTTGCGCCGTTCCGCGGCAGATTTGGACGGTGAGGTACTTCATGGCCAATATGGTGAGGAGCAACATGAGTGGCTTGCCGGAGTTCGTGGTGGGAGGCCTGGTCGCAGACGCCAGGCATGGGGTTCAGGTGTTCGACTTGACGGCCCGGATCCCCTCCACCAGACATGACCGCGACGACGGGAAGCTGGTGTGGTGCATGAGGAGGCTCGTTGGGGACAAGATCAGCCTGGCCAATGCATGCGACGTGCACTACTACTCGTAATGACGATTTCCTTTGCTTGCTTTCCCTCATACTACTGGATGCATGCATCCTTCTGGTTGATGTTAATGTTGTCTTTCCTTGAAGGAAACAATTGTAAGTTTTGGAGTTGGTGCTTTCATCAATCCATCAGCTCATGTTCAGCTGAACTAAATTGCACATATCAATGAACATCGATAAAAAAAGAGAACATGTGAACTTCAAAAAACAAAAGGAGCACCGAAATTAGACGTGAACTGAAACTTGAGAGTCCTCATCACCGCATAACCAAAGTTGCATACAAAATGGCTCAATCAAAACACCCCAGCAAGTCCTATCCGACTAGCGTAGCATCGTGTCTGGTTGTCACACAAACAAATTTGGTGGTGTGTGCATTGCGTGAAGCATAGTCGAAGAGGAATAACCTTGCATTCTTGTCTATAAAAGCTAGAGGTGTCATATCTTAGCCACCTATATCATCCGCATAATCAAGTTGAATATACAAAAACCACCACCTAGCAGCATTGTCAACATAATAAATAAGAAAATATGTGAAGGGACTTTAACACACATGTTGACAGCCAAAAAGTTTTGACATAGATAGAACGATATTACAACTTAATATGTGCAATCGGGGATAGCTACTAAAAGATTGGTAGGGGGAAGCGCAGAGCACGGCAGCATCACCGACTCGAATGCCCTTACAGTCCGTCAGCCACGACGTCCTGGCGGCCAGACCGCCGTAGGAGTTGGCCGGAACGTGCAGCTTGATGTCAAACACGGCCGCCCCTTCCCTCGTCTCCACAGCGAGGCTATTCAGCGTGTGACCCACGGGCACTCCGGTCGCCCTCGCCACGACGTTCAACTCCGCCGTCTTCCGCTGCCCAGCGCAGAACCGCCGCGTCTCGGCGTCGCTGGACGCGATCTGGACGCCACGGTAGAAGATCTCCGCGTACATGCCAGGGTTCACGCAGGCCTTGGCGCCGTGGCTCCGCGAGGTGACGGCGAGTGTGAGGTTGAAGGAGAGGCCCGTAGCCGGGTCGAGGCCGGGAGAGACGGAGTCTATCCCGACAGAGTACTGTGTGTCGACGCTAAAGTACTGGACCGGGACGAGCACGCCCACAATTGCCACGACGATGACGGTCGCCATGAAACACAGGAACCTGCAAAAACCAGCCATCCTTGCCTTGCTCTCCTCGTCCCGCCCGATCCCCGTCGTATCTCCGTGGGGCGCCTGCCTCTCGACGTCGACGTCCATCCCGGCGGCCGGCTTGTCCGTGCGTTGAAGGTTCTTGACGGGTAGGTTGGTAGGCTTAGCCTTGGGCATTGGTTGTGTATATATATATAGGACGCTTCCATTGATTCTGGGTAAGTGTCGGATCAGACTGCTGTTCCGTTTTGGAGACGAATAAAACGTCATCACGAACGTGTTGGTTTAGAGTTTAGACTCTGTTACTGCGCTAGCTTGATTCTAAATCCTCATCGATTGCCGGAGTATGTGTATGTTTGAACTCGGAACAACAACAACTTCGGTCACCATCGATCGCATCGCCTGAGTTAGTGTACTGAAAATAAATATTTACGGATCAAAAGTAATTAGCCTTTTTTTAAAGTCCTACCCAATGAAATGGAGGAGTGGCCGGGCTACACCGCTACACGGCCACTATACACACGTCGGTGGAGGACGCCGTCATTGTTGTTCCCTCCGACTCCGCCGAGTAGTATATATAAGTTTAAATTTCTTTTTATTCAAAGTAATTTTGTATGAATTTTAAAGAAAACATATTTTGTCATCTTAATGGGCTCGCGACCGACGGAAACGTTTCCTTGTGTCGTTCATGTTTGAGTAGCTAGGAAAGGAAACGGATAGGACTACTAGTTTCATTTACACTTTGGGGAACTGGGTACTAGTATATTTGCTTGGCGATCAATTAGCAATCTTTTAATTAATTAAAAACTACAAAAAGGAAACCTCAGCTTCCTAGCACATGGAATGGAATCAACCCGCATGGAATCCATCGGTCCATATATGACTCGATCCGTGAGTCCATCTTCCATCGATCTATTCTAACTTCTAAGCCACGCGAACAATCATCACGTACGGAAGAACCGAACCTCGACCAGCCGGCCGGCCGGAGATCAGAAACCAATGGCGTGTGGCCGCGGATGCCTCTACAGTTGCTTCCTGGGCGTGGCCATCCTGAGCCTACTCGTCTTGCTTGTAATCCAAATCATGAACCCCACGCCGCGCTACTACGCCGTCATCCGCTCCGTCTCATTGATAGACCCCAACTTGGAGATTGACATGACCCTCAGCGTCGAGAGACGGAGCCCGCTGTGGAAACGGGCGTGCCTGGACGGTGGCACCGGCATGGCAGTGGCGTACCACGGCGTCCCGTTCGCCTTCGCCGCCATGGGTGGTGATGATGTCTGCGCCCCGTGGTGGAAGCTGTGGCGGCCGCAGCAGACGACGGTGCTTGCTCGGGGGAGCACCTTGCCGAGATTCGTGGTGGACCGCGCGAGGCATCGCGAGGTGGGGTTCACTGTGACGTTCCAGATCCAGTCGGCAGGACCTGGCGACCGCGGCGGCGAGCTAGCGGTGTGCGTGGCGAGGCTGCTCGGGGACAAGCTCACGGCATGCACCCTCGTTCATGTTATACTGTTATATTTCTCTACTAGACTTAGTTCATGTTTCGGATTGATAGTCAATGTTGATGTCTAGTTATCCTTGAAGAATAAGTTTGTAAATTTTCGGAGAAGAGATGCCTTTCCAGTACCATTTTCGGACACGTAGTAGCGCATGTAGGGGGGTCCGTTCATATGGTCAACCTTGCCGTAGATGATCGAACTCGGCGAATAAGATACCCACAATGCCGAGGAGCCAGCGTGGACAGTCTCGACTTGCTGCCATTGTTTTCTCGATGTGCTATGTGGCTTTCGTCTTATAGCCGTACATATGGATGCGAGACATAGATCGGGTATTCAGTTCGGGATGGAGAGTCCGTGTCGGAGACTATAGATGAAAAGAAGCGCCGCAGGTCAGACCTGTTGGCTCGGGCAAGGCGTTCGACGATATGATGCGCCGTGCTCTACCCAGCTGCGGCATGCACATGGACATGAGCTCCAGCTGCGGTGCCCACGCCGTGATCCGTTCCAAGCCCAAGACTGGCGTCGCAAGGTGCGCGCGGGACCTGCCACCCATGGAAATCACCGCCGGCGCACTGATCCTGGGCACGGCAGCTGGTTACGATCAATCATGTCAGATATCTGAAGTCTGGACTCCCACTACTGGAAAATCACTCTTCGCCGCGTGGTCAAAACACACGGCGAAGGCTGGATTATACCTCGGCGAAGGGTTCGCCGAGAATGGCACTCGGCGGAGAATACTCGGCGACGCCGCTTCGCCGAGTGCCTTCTATCGAGATACACGGCAAAGAGTTCGCCGAGTGTTTTATTGCCCACTCGGCAAAGATAAGTGAATTAACAGAGAAACGATGCAAACGGAACTGCCACGTGTTAACTGAGGTTTGCCGAGAGTCTTACGTTGATACTCGGCAAAGATGGTAAAATGGAATAAAAAAAAAGCCTCGACGCCCGGTGCGTCGCCGCCGCCGCGCCAGCCGCAGTGGCCCGCCAACGCCTGCGTCCCGGCAGCCTCTCCGCCCAGCCATTTGCCTCCCGCCGAACTGCACCGAGACAAGCTGCTTCGTCAGTGGAGGTGGAGGAACGAGCCGCCGGAAGAGCTGCTCCGATCGCCGGAAGAGCTGCCACGCCCGGTCGACCGTGGGGCCGCGGGGCACGCGCGCCGTATGTGCCGTTTCGTGGTGCACGCATGTCGCCGGCATGGGAGCTGCGTCATTGGAGGGACGAGCGGCGCCATGGGTCGCGTCGGCGGAGGGAAGAGCGGCGCCATGGGAGCTGCGCCGTTGGAGCTGCTGCTACTCAAGTCCTCTGTCGCGCAGAACCCGGGGCGGCGCGAGCACTGCCTTCGTCGAAGAGGAGCAGCAGGGAGAGGATGAGGCAGTCCATCACCACGTCGTCCGGGTGGGCGAGCTCCTCGACCGGGTACGCCGTCCGGCCACACGCCGCCATCACCACGTCGAGCTCCTGCGTCGGCGGCGAGCTTCTGCATGAGGGAGGATGGATCGGGTGGGAGGATGGATGAAGAAGGAAGGAAGAAAGAAGGAAGAGGACGATGGGTGGTGGGGGATTCCATCGGGTGGATGGATAAGGCCAGAAAAAAGAGAAGAAGAAAAAAGAAAGGGGCCCGTGAGCCATGTCACCAATCCTTGGCAGGGAGCTGTCTGGGCCCTTGGATCTTAGAAAATCCAACGGTGGAGACCCCGATGGACTCCAATTTGGACCAATAGAAACGCAGAGAATGGCTATAACTTGGTCAAAACCATTTTATGAAGGATTTTTTTGAAATATTTGTCAAAACTCAAATTTATTATTTTTCCTAGCAACTAGTAAACATAAAGGGACTCCACACCAAATGATTGCTTTTTAAAAGTATTTTTTTTCACTTTCTTTGACTTTTTTGAAAAAATGGCCAAAATGGCCACCATGGTTATTCACTAAAAGGGGTCACATTTTTCAAAACCATCGATAGTTCTGTGATATAATCACTATTTGGGTATCTCAAAATGATTTTTGTAAAAAAAATCAGAGTAAATTATCACACACTTGTAGTTCAAATTTGAATTACTTTTGGAAAATGAGCATAAAGTCATTTAAATAGGCGAAATTAGGTAAAAAGCGAAAAAATTCCTAATATTTATGGATTGTCCATCCTATATGGTCTACTTTGTGTGATAATTGTATTGGTGCAATTTTGCATCATATTTTGTGTACTTGCTTCACAAAAAAAAGTCATTTTGACACATATAAAATGGAAAATGATGTTTATAAAAATAATATAAAAAACTCAGTTCGGCAACATTGTTGCCCATACCAAAATACACATATGTGTCAAATATGGACACATTATCACAAACTATGTCACGAGAATAACCATATCATAGTCATTTGGGTTGAAATCTATACATATTTATAGATGATACACATTTTTGTGAAGTAATTTTTTGGAAAATGTGTCAAAACTCAAGTTTATAAATTTTGCTATCAACCAGTACACATAAATGTACTCCATGCCAAAGGATTGCTTTTTTTGAGGATTTTTTTACTTTATTTGACTTTTTTAAAAAAATGGCCAAAATGGTCACCATGGTTATTCACTAAAAGGGGTCACATTTTTCAAAACCATCGACGGTTCTGTGATATAATCACTATTTGGGTATCTCAAAATGATTTTTGTAAAAAAATCAGAGTAAATTATCACACACTTCTAGTTCAAATTTGAATTACTTTTGGAAAATGAGTATAAAGTCATTTAAATAGGCGAAATTAGGTAAAAAAGCGAGAAAATTCCTAATATTTATGGATTGTCCATCCTATATGGTCTACTTTGTGTGATAATTGTATTGGTGCAATTTTGCACCATATTTTTTTTTGTAATTGCTTCACAAATAAAGTCATTTTTAACACTTGAAAAATGGAAAATCATTTTTTGGGTAGTTCGCCGAGTGTAGGCACTCGGCAAAGGTGGGTGTCCGTCACGGCTCCGTCGGCCGGGCTGTTAGAACAAACAAGGGCCCAGAAGTTCGCCGAGTGGTGTTCTTCGCCGAGTGTCCCATCTTTGCCGAGTGTTTTTGGCATTCTTCGCCGAGTGTCCCATCTTTGCCGAGTACTAAATCTCTTGCCACTCGGCGAAGATGATATTTGCCGAGTGGTCCTGGCTTCGCCGAGTGTTTTCTGGTTTTTCTCGGCGTAGGTCCTATTCGCCGGGTGATACCGCGATTTTGCACTCGGCGATGCCGAGACCACTCGGCGGAGATGGATTTTCCGGTAGTGTCCCCGCCTCGTTGCCGCCGGCTACCTTGGTCCTGATTTTTCGGAATTACTCTATAATAGAAGCGTATTAATGGATACTGTCTCTGCATGTGTAGAGTAGCTCAGAATCGAAGCCAGTTGATAATACTTTTTTTAATTCAAAAGGCTGTATCATGTATGGGGTGACCAAATTTACAATGTGCGAAACACATCAGCATTGCCAACAGAAATTCGACAACAAAGAGATTCAGCATCCCTCTTAACCACACACGATCAAAAGACTAGCGACATGCGTATATATATACTAGGAAGACCAAGTTCATCATTTAGCTAGGCAAATACTACAGTAGTACAGTATATTACTTTGATTAACTCTACAAGAAAAACAGGCATCACTGAGTAATCTGGTCCGGGGCATCGCACCACGCCGTGGCGGCTCCAACCCGCATGCTCCCGCACTGTGACACACAGTTCTCCCCGTGATACATCTTCGACTGGCCATACGACCCGGCTGGGAGGTGCAACGCGACGTCAAACACCGCCGCCCCTTGCTTCATGTCGGCGGCGAGGGTGTCGACGCCCTCGGAGGGCACAACACCGGTGGCGACGATGTGCTGCTCCGCCGACTTCCTCGGCCCGACGCAGAGCCGCCCCGTCTCGGGCGCCTGGCTCGTGGCAAGCTGGATGCCATGGTAGGAGACCTGCGCGTAGGTGCCGGGTTTGATGCACGCCTTGGCCATGTAGCTCCAGGAGTAGACGCCGAGCGTGAGATTGAACGAGAGGGCGCCCCCCGTCTTGGGGTCGCCGGAGACGGAGTCTATAGCGACGTAGTACTGCGTGTCGACTCGAAGGAGAACGAGCGGGATGATGAAGCACAGGGCGACCGTGAAAACCGTCCCGCCGATGCACCAGTTGCACTGGTTTATCTCGGCCTTCCTCTTCTTTTCCATGATCTCTGGATCTCCATGGACTTCCTGCATCTCGACGTCGACGTTCATCCCGGTCTTGTGCCTGCCCATGTTTTCTGAAAGCTCGTCGACTGATTGAGCTTGTCGTTGCTGCTAGTTAGAACAGGGACGATGGATCTATGTTTATTGGACAAAAGCAGAGGTCGGCTCATGGATATATATATCGCGATGGCCGATGGATATACGTGAACGACTAGTTTCCGTTTTGGACTCTTAACCGATCTACGGAGTAATTGAAAACTATGGTGGATATATTATTATGTCATAGTGCAAATCCGATCGATGTCCTTTTCTGGTTTTTGGTCGGAGTCTTTTTTTTTTTTCTCTCTACCAAAACTGCATGTGACGAGGGTTTTGGAACTATCTACTCAGTACTACTGTAGTAGTGTAAACGTTTAACTCGATTCAGGATAGTTTCTTTTCTTTTGCGAATAGGCCAAAGGCCAACTTTTCGCTCGCGAGGCGTTTCGGCGATTCACGAGGCGAAACTTTTTCCTACCCTAGCGCCGCCATCGCCGCAGGCCACCGGCGCCACCGCCGGCGTAGGCCACCGCGGAAGAGCTGGCCCCCTCTCCATCCAATTGCCGCTCCGGCGGCAGGAGGGAGGGGGACCCCGTTTTTTGCATGGTAATTAGGGTTATGAGTTTCTTGGCATGGTGCGTCGTTGGGGTGATGGGAGCGGTGCCCGGGCAAATAAATCTGTCTCAACTCTTCTCCCACACTGGCGTTGTCCTTCATGGCGGCGTCTGTGCTTGCCGATCTTTCAGGTCGGTGGCTGTAGGGTTCATGGATGGTGTCGGTGAGGCGGCGGCGGCGGCGACTCCATCAGATGGTTTTTTCCTCCTGCTCTGTCCCCGTTGCTGCGGCGTTGTCTCCGACGCCATGGTAGAGCAGAGAGGATTCGTCCAGGAGTACGTGCAGACGGTGGTCTGCACTGGTGACAGCTGGAAGATGGTGCACCTTGTGGTGGTTTCGTGGTTGAAGGCTGACGGTTCTGGTTCTCTACTCCGAGATCGTCATGCGTGGGTGCCAGTGCTGAAGTTCGATGGCGTGTCCGGGGCATTCTTTCAACAATAATGGTTTGTCTTATGACAAACTATTTTGGAGGTCCGAAAAGCTGATGATCAGCGATGGAACCGCGTCGAGCTCGGGTGAAGAGGTGATCTGTCTATTTTTTCCTTGGTGGCTGCTACGGTGGTGCCGAAGAAAATGGATAGGCGTTGGTTTGTCACATAGGTTTATCCTATCTTTCCAGATCTGTAAGATCGGTGTATACATAATTTGTATCTCGTTTTTTATTTACCAATGAGAATCGTATTACCATGCAAAAAAAAAAAAACTCAATTCAGAGAAGCAAGTAAAAGAAATCTTGGGCATAAATTAATTTATCACGACCAAATTAACATGAGCGCCTACCGATGGACAATTACATGTTGTTTGTGTAAAGTAACCAGACATGAATCCAAGAAAAACGAAGTCCAACCCGTTGTGGAATCTCCGCGTTGATGTAAGCTGAACTGCTTAAGCGACCATAGTTCATGTGACAAACAAAAGTTGTACAATTACTCTATATGACTAAGCTTAAATTTTTTGGGGAACGGTAATTTGCCACGGTCTCCGCATCAATGTAGGCACACAATAATTTTTTTTTAATTTTTTTTGGTACTCGACCGCCCTTCTTTAGAGTGTTTACTAACAGGGTCTAGTGATACTAACTCGGTTATCTGCCAAGGTCGGGTGGTGCACAAGCCTATATTCTTGCTTGGCACGATGTCAATCTCCGTCGTTGCAAACGGTCTACTATTGCAGAAATTCAACAAGGTTATATCCTACAGGTTGTTGCGGCTAAGCGAGAATTTTGAGGCATACAACCCGTCTTGATTTTAATCTCCCATTTTGTTAGTTTCTTTTCTATTTCTCTAGGTTCATACACCCCATTATATGGTTGTATCCAGTGTTCTCTTGGTCTAATATAAGAATTTATTTATTTATTTATGAAATATAATTAATGTTCTTCTATTTGCATTTTCTAGGCTATCAAAGATTTTTATTTTTTTTATCGACGATGCAGACGAACATTTTAGATGGGCCTTTTACTACCAGGCCCTGAATTCCGGGCCAGATATCCCACGGGCCACGGCCCATCCATCCACCGTCGGGCTAATTCACCCGGAAGGCCGGACCGCCGGAGGCAACACACCACCACCACCCGCTCCGACGGGAACTAGCGAGCGAGTAGGGTTCTCTTCTCTGTCCGCTCCGCTTCGCCGCCGCTCCTCCTGCTTCTCCCCGCGATGGCGGCGCTGGTGGCGACGAGCATGGGGGTGGTGCGGGAGGTGCTTGGGGACTCCGTCGTGGACGAGGTGGACCAGCCCATCGTCGACTATATCGCCAACGTCCTCGCCGACCAGGACTTCGACTTCGGCCCCCCCGACGGCCACGGAATCTTCGAGGCCCTCGGCGACCTCCTCATCGACGCCCGCTGCGTCTACGACCGGGAGCACTGCCTAGAGGTACTATCAAACTCGCCACGAATCTCACCGCCATTCCGCGTCCCCCAATCTGGGTTATTAGAGCTTCGATTTGATTTGACGGTGCTGTGTTAGGGTACTACAGTAGGTTAGAAGATTCGGGCGGCTCTGATGTAGTATGCCTGTTACTTCCATATGTGCAAGCCGCTGTGCTGGCCGTGCTATCTGTTTTAAGACTCGAAAGCATAGAAGAAAACCTAGATGAAGTCTAGTCTAGCTCAATCGTCCCTGATGTGCACGGCAACGATTTAGCTGTTAGTCACTAAACCTTTATGACGCCTCTGCCAACCAACTTGCCCCATTGATGAATCTGATAACAGAGGCACGATCACCATTCTGGGTTCTGAGGTGGGAATAGTAGAGGAATTGCTTGGTTTCGATTCCGATTCCACATGAATGGGATCATCAGGCTGTCCGTGCCATTCGCTTTTTGTCTTGGATGCCTAGAAAACCTAGTTTGTCGCTTACAGTCACGGTAACATGATTTAGGTGTCATCCAGTTACAGCTGTATCTAGTTCATGACGTGTTCTGCAACAATTTAGCTGTTAGTCACTAATTAACCTTTTCTGTCACTCATCCCATCCTAACTCCCCCGAATCCCCCAGTTTTTGGGTTAGAGCTTCGATTCGATGGGGCTGTGTTTGGATACTAGGTTAAAAGATTCGGGCTGCTGTGATGTATGCGTCTTACTCCTTGTTGTTCTATTTTGTGCAATCGCTGTGCTGGTCGTGCTATCTGTTTTAAGACTCGAATCCCTAGGAAACCTAGTTTACCGCTCAGTCACGGTACCATGATCTACTTCCTGATGTGCAATGCAATGATTTAGCTTCTAGTCACTAGACTTTTATGACGCCTGTGCCATCCCAACGTACCCCCATTGAATCTTAATAACAGAGGCATGAGCACCATTCTGGGTTCTGAGGTTGGAAGAGCAGAGGAATTGTTTGGTTTCGATTTTGATTCAACATGATCGTTGATGTTCTTTTTTGTTTCCTTTCTTGCGATGCAGGTCTGCACTAAGCTCTGTGAGAAATTGGGAAGTCAAGGCATCGTGAAGCCTAAGCAAGCTGTGCGGAGCCTTGCTACGCCTTTGCGCATGAATGCGGGGATGGAGGAGGAGAAAGCTCCCAAGAAGACAGAATATATTTTCGATGCGCCCCCACTGTCCTCACGTGACAAAGCCAAGATTGACGGAACAAGAGGAAAGAAGATAGGCAAAGAGAGGTAAGCTGTTCACTCCTAGACTGCCAGATGACAATATTCCTGTCTTTCATGAATACGGTTCTTGTGGTTGAAATCTAGTGCTTAGCATGTTTCCTCTGTTTGACAGGACATTATATGCAATTAAAATGCTGTCGCTCCTCATTAAATTTGACGTATACGGTATACCGTGTTGCTTGTTGGTGCAGGCCAGTACGAGATGCATGTTGCCGAAATGGAGGCGCTGAGGGCTGGAATGCCTCCAGTTTATGTAAATCACAGTAATGTTGGTGGGTCAACCATTAGGGATATTCATATGGAGAATTTCAGTGTTACTGTTGGTGGTCGTGATCTTATTCAAGATCAGACTTTAACGCTTGCTTTTGGAAGGCACTATGGTGAGTTACAACTTAGATTACTAGATATGTCTAAAGCTTCCAGGATTCCCCTTTTTTCAAGTATTTAGTTTATTTGCATACCATTTCAGGTCTTATTGGAAGAAATGGTACTGGAAAGACATCTCTTCTCAGAGCTATGGCGCAACATGCAATTGATGGAATTCCTAAGAACTGCCAGATATTGCATGTTGAGCAAGAGGTCACGGGTGATAACACAACAGCTTTGCAGTGTGTGCTGAATGCGGATGTTGAACGGGTTCAACTTATGCAAGAAGAGGCCCGTTTGGGTCAACAACTGGTTAACTACTGCTGAATTAGCTTTCTACATTCCGTTCTTGCTTGATGTGTTCTTTTATCTTGGTAACTTTCCCCTTCATTTCGACTGCTCTTTTATTTGCTTATACTCAGCTACTTTGATGCAGAAAGATCTAGAGTATGAGACAGAGCCCAACCAGAGCCTAGACAAGAGCAAGGATGGTCTTGACAAAGATGCTATCAGCAAGAGGCTTGAGGAAATATATAAGCGACTTGAGTACATTGATGCAGATGCAGCAGAGGCTCGTGCGGCATCAATTCTGGCTGTATGTTTCTTTGTTGACATCCAGTTCGTGGTGATTTATTCTTGTTTGTCTCATTTGCACACGTAGTATTATTCTATGCTGTTGCTGTCATTTCTCTCGCAGTAGCTAGTAGTTACCTTATTTAAACAGGTTTAGTTCTCACATACTAACATTGAACTTCTGATTGGTTGAAATCTTTACAGGGTCTTAGTTTCACTCCAGAAATGCAACTTAAGAATACAAAAGCATTTTCTGGTGGATGGCGCATGAGAATAGCGCTAGCACGTGCTTTATTCATTGAGCCAGATTTACTGCTACTTGATGAACCAACAGTGAGTTTAGAATATATCTTTGCTTCTCTTCTCTTGCTGCCACATGCTAACAACCTATCACTTTGCAGAACCATCTTGATCTTCATGCTGTGTTATGGTTAGAAACATATCTCCTGAAGTGGCCAAAGACATTCATTGTGTGTCACATGCTAGAGAGTTCTTGAATACGGTATGAACACGTAGTATTGTTATGCAGGAGCTAATATTGTCAGAATTTGCCAACTCATATTTACTATATTTGCATGTGCACCATGTTTTTTCTTTTCTTTACTTTTCATCTTAATAACTGAATAACTGAAGGAAACAATTCTTAGGTTGTCACCGACATTCTTCATCTACATAACAAAAAGCTGCATGCTTACAAAGGTGACTACGACACATTTGAGAGGACAAGGGAGGAGCACCTCAAGAATCAGATGAAAGCCTTTGAAACAAATGAGAAGGCCAGAGGGCACATGCAGGTTGGTCTCTGCATTTAGCGGGTATCATTAGTCCCCGAAGTATGCTATTAATAATTTTCAAAGTATGTTGTGATAGTGTGGGAAAAAAAAGGTGCACCAGTGCACCGCAACATGAGCATGTAGCAATTCTCTCATTTGCGCTCTGACTTTCTAGTGCAGTATGCCAATATAGCTCTTTTTAATCTACTGTACTTAGCTGTTTAGCATAGAAGCCCTATCTGATGCTGAACATGGCATGTCTTTCCTGCAACAGAAAAATGCTATTTAAATAATACAGTACTGTATAACTTTATTAGCTTAAAATGGTAATACCATTAGAGGTTGTGCAAGTCTGGCCTAGGTTCTGCTTGCTTTGTATAAGCTTGAGCACGATACCAAATTAAGATTCGAAGAACTCTCTGATTTTGCTCAAAGGTGAAGCAAAATTGCAGTATCTTGGAAATATCAACATATACAGCTAGATATTTTTGGGAATATCAAGGATGATGTTTGTTGATCTGTTTTGTATGTAGGCATTCATTGACAAGTTCCGATACAATGCAAAGAGAGCATCACTTGTTCAATCGAGAATTAAGGTACATTTTATGCTCCTGTTTCCATGACTTACATCCTGAATTCTAGATATCTTTGAATTTCAACACATAACTTTATCTTCTATTTCAAGTTAACAGAACATTTCCAAATTGTATATTTTTCCATGTTCCATCACAAATCTGATGTTTGTCATAATTGTTTTATCTGCATTATCTCAGGCATTGGAGCGAATGGAACATGTTGATGCAGTTGTTAGTGACCCAGAGTATGCCGCCTCCCTAAATCTTTTTCGTTTGGTCTTTTGTACAGTTGACTTAGCAATTACCCGCATAATCCTTTGCAGCTATAAATTCGAATTTCCAACCCCAGAGGACCGCCCTGGACCACCAATCATTAGCTTCAGGTTTCATTTCTGACCCCTTTTGTTCCACCATTTATGGAAAGCTTGTTCTCTTCTTCTCATGTGAACCTCATGACTGTCAATACATAACAGTTGTATACATTCTCTTTGAGATAGTTATGTCGTCTTGGGTTGTGTTTGTGTTACTCGAATCTTCTCAATTGAAATGTAATACTTTTGCTTTGTGCAGTGATGCTTCATTTGGTTATCCTGGAGGGCCTATTTTGTTTAAAAACTTGAATTTTGGTATTGACCTCGACAGCCGTATAGCAAGTATGATATCTTTGTTCCGCTCATCTTTTGTTGACTAAACAATAATATCTAGCTTCTGTGGTGGTGGTTCTCCCATTTTCTCTCATATTTTACTTATTGTTTCAGTGGTTGGTTCAAATGGCATAGGCAAGTCCACTATACTTAAATTAATTTCTGGGGACCTGCAGCCAACTTCGGGAACAGTCTTTCGCTCGCCCAAGGTGCTTTATCCTCTTAGAGCTACCATCTTGATTCTTTACCGCTATAACCTTACCCATGCCATGTTAACTTGTTTTGCACGATTGTACTGCTTTCTCTTGCATCTCTTGCTTCCCTTGTCATTTGTCAGGGTGTTGTGCATGTGCACTTTACTTCTAGAATGCAACCACTTACGGTCATTTTAATATCATTATTGTTTGCTGTAAGGAGATATCTGCAGCATCCTGTATTTTGTTTGTTGATTTTTTTTCTTGTTGCTTCTACAGGTCCGGATGGCTGTATTCAGTCAACATCACGTTGATGGACTTGATTTAACTGTGAACCCCCTTTTGTACATGATGAGATGCTTTCCGGTAAGCTCAAGCATCATTCTAATATGAAATGCTAGGTTTAGTTGAGCATGAAGTTCGCCTCATAGGTAGTTAAGACATGTATATCATGCTCTGTTTGGTAATTAACTTAACTATAATTTTCAGCTCTAATATCAAAAGGTGTATAATAATCTGTTTGGTATGTAACTGTCAGCTCTAATATGGATTTTTTTTTTATGCTCTGTTCGGTATTGAATTCAAATATAGATTTCAGCTCTAATAGGAAAAACTGTATTATGTCCTTTTTGTTGAACTCAAAAAAATTCACCTCTTATACTGAAACAATGTACTATGCTCTGCAGGGTGTACCTGAACAGAAATTGAGGTCACATTTGGGCTCCTTTGGTGTGACAGGAAATCTTGCCCTCCAATCTATGTACACTTTATCGGTAATATAACACAGCATATCACTAGATGGATTTAGCCGATAGTGAATTCACAGTCACAATCTAAGCTAACCTCGGACTCGAGTTATGTTGTGCATTCGTCCAAGGGTATAGTTTTAATTTTCTTGATCCTAATTAAAACTTGATCAATGGCAGGTGGTCAGAAGAGTAGGGTTGCATTCGCGAAAATCACCTTCAAGAAGCCGCACATTATTCTCCTTGACGAGCCTTCTAACCATCTTGTAAGTTAACCACCTCACCACCCTCGCTCGCTCTGTCTCCCTCATTATCATTTGTGCAAGTAGGATGAGAAACCACCAGGAGTCGGCCAATTCCTGACACCGTGAACTTGCTGTTGTAGGATCTCGACGCTGTGGAGGCGCTCATCCAGGGTCTACTCATATTCCAGGGGGGAGTGCTGATGGTAAGAACACACTGCTCTGGGTTGCATGTGTTCTCTTTTCGTGCCAAGGTAGCTTTGTTTTAACCTTGGCACTCTTGCAGGTGAGTCACGACGAGCATCTGATCACGGGAAGCGTCGACGAGCTCTGGGCAGTGACGGATGGCAAGGTCGGTCCATTTGAAGGCACGTTCAAGGATTACAAGAAGATGCTCACGACATAAAGCTAGAGAGATAATGTAGACTTAAGAGACCCAAGAGCTATATCATGTATCACTTGTACTATATCCGTGGATGGTGGAACTGTCGTATGTAACCATCGTCACCCTATGCTTTTGCCTTCCTGACCTTGGAGCAAAAAATGTTACCAGATTTTGTTTTTTTTGCCAACATGACATTTTATATCGATGCACAGGTGGGTATACATACCTCTGCTCACAGTATAACTGCTCTCATGCTGGGTTACAGCTCGTCTATTGCATTTATACGTTATACAGAATTGCTCCCGTAATAAAGGAAAATCTTGAGGTTTGTGCCCTTTTATGTACAGGAAGGATATTTTCTGTTACTGACTCTGGGTGTCAGGCGGCTCTTCCTCCTGTGCCTGTATACTCAGGAAATCTTGAGGAGATATCAAGGATACTGGTGGCACTAGTATCTATTCTTATGGCTACCTGAGAATGTGTAATTGGATGTTTGATTTGCTAGAGCAATCATCAGATTCCCAGCGGTCAGCCATTGCAATTTTCTTCTGGCATGTTTGGGAGGCGAGGAATGCTGTCAGAAGTATTGTGGTGATGCTCCATCCTCTTTGTACGATGGTGCAGCATGTTCTACCTCAACCTTCGTCAGCTCCAAGTTGTCAAGCTAATTCCTCAGGATGTAAGTGGCTACAACTGCTGACCAATAAGGTGGTGCTCAATGTTGATGCTTCTGTCTTTGTCCTGTCCATCTGCGTATGCTTTGGGTTGTGACAGTGAGAGCTTCAGACACACTAGATCATCCTCCGTTGTACAAGAAAATTGTCCCTTCGTTCGGTTTAGTTACTTTGGGCCATGTCGATCATTGCTACTCACAATGCAACACACTGTAGTTGCAGCTAGCAAATTCTCTGATGTTTCTGCTTTTGGGGGGTGGCTCCCAAGCTCATCCGCCGAACATCCCCTCTATAAAGTGTGCAAGATATTCCAAACAAAGAGAGCGAGTTGCAATTACTCTTACCCCCTAGATGTAAATTTCTTACACCAGTTATACCAGCTCATTTTACTCTGATGTTTACCCTGTCTAGGGGAAAACTTTCAAATTTTACCTCATTTAAGTTTTGGCTCACTTCAGCCAGCTCGCACTTGCGGTGCCTTATTTTCGTTGGACGCCTGTTTTGCCCACTGATGCCGACCAAGTCCGGCAGCGGAAGCAGGGCAAGACGAGTACATGAAAGCTGTATACGTCTGTCTCCTCGTAGTCACCACAATCGTGTTGCTCCATGGCGCCAAGTCGTATCCATTGTTCACGGTGACTTGCTCGGCGAAAGCACAAGTGGTTGGCGACCTCGGCCTCTCATTTTCGTTCCTTCTTACTCTTTTTGATTGTTCAAGTAATGTATTTTTCTGGAAGTATCAACAGCGACACAGCTCCATCAGTGGGCAGATTAATTAACTGACGAGATGTTTCTTTTTTGGTGATACATGTGTTCAGGATGAAAGCTAGTGCACTTGGGAGAACATGTGGACGTTCACGTCAAACTGCCAGTTGGTACGTGGAAACCAACACATCTATCGGCGGGCCTATGCATCTTGGCACATGTCTTGCGCGAATAGCTAAAAACCAAGCTGGCCATGGCGAAGCTCTCCTTCACAATCCTGCTCCTCTTCCGCGTAGCGTGACCGAGGCCGTCATCTCAGGATTGTACAATTGTCACAGCTCTTCCTCGACCTTAGCAGCCATGCTGCCATCGCCATCGTCGCTGCTGCCGTGGCGATGCCGCCAGCTACTGGTTCTCTTCACCATGGCCATCTGGTTTCCACCCTGAATTTTTCCTTCCGAAGGTATCAAGCAGAGGTCGTGAATCAACGTTTTTTAGTCTCCTGTCAAATAGAGGCATACCAAGATATTTACAACTAATGGGTCAAAACCCACAGAATCTAACATGTTGCACCCTTCCCTTTGCTCCTGAAAAAATGACGCATCTACATTCAGCTTAACATATCTACTGACGGCTTATCCTCTTTTCGGCACAAGAAGAAGTAAAAAAATGATTATTCTCACCTTTGATTTATGCCGCAGGGTGAAAAGACTCCTCGAAAAAGAGAACAGAGAAACAGAATACTCTACTACTGTCCACCGACCACCCACCCACGTATGTAGAATCCATAAGGTTTACTACTCATGTACGTTTATCCGGCGATTGATCGTACGGTTACGACTCCAAAACGGGAACAACTACTACTCGTGTACGTTTAACCATCTGCCATCGCTATATATATCCATGAACCGACCTTGGCTTTTGTCCATAAACCTAGATCCATCGTCCCTGTTCTAGATAGCCGCAACGACAAGCTTGCACTTGTCACCGAGCATTGAGAAAACATGGGAAGACGCAGGCATGAGACCGGGATGGATGACGTTGAGAGGCAGCTACTCCATGGAGATACCGAGATCATGGAAAAGAAGAGGAGGGCCAACATAGACCACTGCGTCTGGTGCATCTTTGGGACGTTTCTCACGGTCATGCTGTGCGTGCTTGCACTTGTCACCATCTACCAGCTCGACGCCCATTACTACGTCGCCATAGACTCCGTCTCCCGCGGCCACGATACCACCAGGGGCCTCTCCTTCAACCTCACCCTCGGCGTCGCCTCCCGGAGCTACGGGGCAAAGGCGTGCATCAAACCAGGCACGTACGTGGAGGTGTTCTACCATGGTGTCCAGCTCGCCATGAGCGAGGCCGAGTCCGGAGAGCTCTGCGTCGAGCCCGGGAAGTCGGCTGGGAAGTGCGTCGCCGCAATGGTCACCGGGGTGCCCGTGGGGCAAGTCATGGACAGCCTCGCCGCGGACATGAAGCAAGGCGTGGCGGTGTTCGACGTCGAGTTGCACCTCCCGGACGGATCGTACGGCGCCACGTCGCTGTCTCGCGACGGGAAGTGGGTGTCCGAGTGCGGGGGCATGCCGGTCGGTGCCGCCGCCGTCGCGTGGTGCGATGCCCCATCGCAGTTACCTAAATAGGCTTGCTAGCTAGGACAGTAATTCATCTCGATCGGTGATATTTTTTCTGTAGTAGAGTTAATCGAAGTACTAGCCTGTACGTAGTAGAGTACTCCGTAGTAGATTTCGATTCATCCATCAGTTCTAGCCTGTTGCTGCGTCAAAGAACGCTTTGTTTACAGTGTGCATCAATTCATCTCTGTTTCTTCGAATTCTCTACTATGTGCACGCTTGATTGCCTTTTTCTTCAGCTACTTTCACTCTTCATAGCATCTGAATCTCTTTGTTCTCTAATTCCGGCTTGCAATGCTGCTGTTCTTAGTACGATTAATTTGCAATCGCTCGGCCGGCGGCGCGACGCGGTGCGGCGGCGAGCCTCTGCGATGGAATACTCGGGTTCCTCGCTGGTGGCCTCGACCAAGAGGTAGCGCTGCAAGGAGGACCACAGCCAGCCGCGCTGGCAGGCCCATCGTCTTTGTGCTCGCGCAGAGTGATGGTAGTCTTGGGTGGCGGCGCCCATCGCTAGCTATGTACATGTTCACATACGTCTAAATCTAGATATATCTAAGACATCCTTTTCCGAATAGAGGGAGTAGCTTGCAGATCAATCTCTGGCCGGCGTACGTACCCATACGTTAGCCGCCGAACACGTACGATAGGATGATGGAGCTGGGGTTTCCGTTTATATTATTTGCGCATATCTATGGACAGTGCTACGTCGTGGTCGACCACGATCTGACTTATAGCGAGCTCAGTCCGATAGGCCCATAAACGGAAAGAAAACGATTAGCGAAAAGGGAAAATGGGAAAGGATCCTGCGCGCGCAACCCAGGACACACGGGACGTGGCCATCAGGTGCGGTTTTGGTGGGATACAATGCCAAGACCCAGACCCATAAATTAGCAAGCCCATGGGGACGCGCACCCCAGGTGTTCTTCTTCCTCCCTCGCTGCACCATAGCCATGGAATCGAAAAATAATTACATCCCTGCACAAAACATGACCTAAAAATCCCTTCTGTTCTCTTCCTATGTTTCAACAAAGCAAAAGTGCAAAGCAACGTATATAAAACATTACATCACATCACAGATCTCTCCAAAATAACACACAGATCCTACGAATTGCATATCCAGCAGGAAGTAAAAGTTCTAGGAAAGGGATCTATAAAAGGTTTCAACAAGTTGAACATTCGAAGAAACATCTGTAAGTTTTTCAACTGGACACTAGCTCTTTCCCCCATCAGTTTTTCATTGCTCCATCAGCTCTTTCCCCCAGAAATCAACCAGAAGTAGATGATCCCAATTTACATCCCTGTAAAAGATGTAGACAAATTTTTTTTGTGAGGAACCTGTGAATGTTCTTTTGGAGATGATCCCAATAACTGTGCTATGTAAAGAATCTGAAGTAGCATCCTGTGTAATTCTCATTGTAAACCAGATGTAAAAGGTACAAATTAGAAATTATTTGAGCAGTAAACTGTCATAAAACATATTCCTTTTGCTGTCAAAATAATTGTGTGGTTTAAGTAATCCTGGGATTTTATTGCCAACGTGAGGACTGCTGAAAACTGAATTTCTTTTTACATAGCACATTTTCCAGGTTGGTAAACATGGGGGCATGTTTTACTGATGAAATCACAATTTAGGGTGTGCGAACGAAAAGCAAGATCATTGATATACACATTGTATTACTGAAGATGAATGCACATGCGCATGTTACTTTCCATCAGTTAAGTACTGAAGATTGTTAACCGTTACTGAAGATTGTTAACAGTTACTTTCCATGTTACCAAAGGAAATGTAGAATTGCAGAAACTAGTGTCAAAGTGATTATTAGCAGATTCCTACTGTTTCCATCAACTAAGTAAACATTTATTTGCATAAAAATAAGAACATTACTTGCTACAAAAAGGTATACCACATTTTCTACCCCCGTACTAGAAAAATTAACTCACATGTGGCATCATCTAGCATCTTACCCCCTCTCCCCTCCCTGTATCTGTATACTGAATTAGGTGCATCTAGCATCTGCCAACAAATGTGTTCATGTTTATGGGGTAGCCGAAAATTACATTTGGATAACAAAACACAAAAAATGTAACTAGTGGGAGCATCCGTAATCGAACAAAAGCTACATCTACATTTTAATGTCAATAGTTAAAATAAGTGTTATCATGAAGTATTACAAGTCGTTATATTAGGGTAATATTTTACTCTTTCACTAGAATTTGATCAGTAGTTTGGTGTTCCCCTGAATCATATGTTGTAAAAATATTCATGCTTTCACCATATTTCAGAAACAGAACAAATACATGTATATAACCAGCTGGAAAATAAGGATGATTTCTTATGAGCAAGATGTAAAGTTCCAACTACCATTAGACTCTGATGAGTAATTTGCTGGTGCGTGAAAAAAATGCATGGATACGTATCAGACTATCAGTGGATTTGGTCATACATGTTTGAAGCTAAGTTTTTTGCTTCAGGAAAATGAGTCCTTTTTATGATGAAGATAAATTAACATCTGGGACTGAAAAATCATGAGAATTTGCATCTGAAAAATCATGAGAATTTGCATCTGAAAAATCATGAGAATTTGCATCTGAAATTGAAATGTAACTATACCGCTACTTTTACAGCTAAATGCCTACATAGTGATCATGAACTTCTGATCATGAATTTACTACGTGATTTACATCTGCTAAACTTTTGATCATGACGTCGGTTGGGTCATGTTGATTTACATCTGCTAAACTTCTTACAGGGTTTAATAAAATTAAACCCTGTAGAACATCATGCATGAAGTTACTTTTGTGCACATGGTGGTGTAAAATTTACTGTGTAAAAAACAAGAAATTATTTATTTGAGATTGTAGGATGTAATATTAAATGTAAAAGCAATCATGTAATGATGGGGCGAAATATGACACCACAAAATCACGGGTTTGCAAACGAGCGATGTAATGTTTGTAGGCAAAACTGAAAAATCAGTAAAACCTAGCTTCCCCCTGGTAGTTACACTGGTACTTGCACACTCATCTGGCTCCCACAAAACTTACATTGTGTGCATGGGGTGTATGGAAAAGCATTTGAGGGCTTGCGACGACAATTTGAAAGATGCTTCTGGTTGGCTTTTCCACTAGTGTTCCTGCAGTTATTTGGAAAAGTAATGCATTAGAAACAGAGGATGTGAACATGCGAAATGTATTTCTTGCATAAAAAATATAATTTGTATAACGAACATGTTATGCAGTTCCCTGCTTTAATAGAATTTGCAATGTATATGCTATTAACATGCTATATTTTGCTTATCCCTCTCTTGCTTCTTCCTCTTGGGCTTACTTGTGCTGCTGCCCCAGCAAGCGGTCTTTAGTTCCGTCCTCATGTTTGTTACTATGTTTGGACTTGCTTGGCATGTTGCTTTATTTATAAAGCGGGGCGAAAGCCTGTTTCGAGGAGGATATTTTGCTTATCCAAAAAAAATCAGGGGTACTTTATAAAATGGATGTTGAAGGTTTGGGTGGGATTAATCTTGACAATCCCCCTCCGGGAGTAGTTGGTGGTTTCAATAACACAGGAACAATGGCACGGGAACGGCGGGAGACCATGTTCCTCTGTTGTCGAGGTGGATCAGTGGATGTAACTTTAGACACAGCAGCGAGTGCTCAAACTCTGCAAAAAGTGGCAGTGATAATGAAGTTCAGTCAACGCCTAAGGTATTTGTTACTGCAAAAGGTGGATAGTGCTTAACACTTACGTATTGCGCATATCTATCTAGCTCGACCAATATTAAGGATTTGCGCATATCTATCTAGCTCGACGTACGCGCTGTTGGGCACGGGCACGCATGCATGCAGACGTACAGCTGCCTCTCTCACCCGATCGATTCATTCTAGGCACGAATTACACGTACGTAGGTGCAGCACGAGCTCCTCCGAATAAAAATTGCTACTAGTACAGTACTCAATGAGACGATGTGACGGTAGCAAAGCAAAAGCACTAGTAACGTGCTAGCTGCATGCGGATACACGGCACCCGATAATGCAATTTGTGGAGACAAACGAATAGCCCTGAGCGTACACACATGCAAACAGCACCTTAATTGCACCAGATTAATTTGTCATGGTCATCAAATTAACTAATCGCAGTCAGTACATAATCTGAATCACATTACAACTTATCGGTTGACCTGGTATCAGCTACCACATTAAATTCTCGCTATCACCAGATTAATTTGTCACACTCAACACGTAATCTGAATCATAACATTACTACTTATCGGCTCTATCAACTACCAGATTAAATTGTTGCGATCTCGGTCAGCAAATAATCTAAATAATCACATTACCACTTATCGATTAACCTGGTATCAGCCACCAGATTAATTAAATTAATCGTAGTCACCACATATATACTCTGAATCATCACATTGCCACTTACCGGTTAACTTGGTATCAGCTATCAGATTAATTTGGCATCAGTTACCAGATTAATTTGGCATAGTCACCATATTAAATTAGTTACAATCATCACATGTTCTGAGTCATCACAATACCACTTACCGGTTAACTTGGTATCGGCTACCAGATTAATTTTTCACGGTCACCAGATAAATTTGTCGCGGTCACAACATACTCTAAGTCATCAAAAAAATTAAACTTACCGATTAACCCGTAATCAGTTATCAAATTAATGGATCGGAGAAACTGCCACATTTCCGGTCAATACTGTCACACAGGTCAACAATTATTAACAATCTACTCACTCCGTTCCAAATTACTTGACACACATTTTGACAAATCCGAGTCAACTATTTTGGAACGGATAAATGGTTACACAATATTTTGGCATGCACTCATTGAGGTTAATTAATTAACTATCTAACAATCACCATGTACGGTCTTAAGATTACGTGAGATGGACAATAAAAAGGTAAGCATATTATACTAGTTTCCAATCAAGTCATGTACTACCAAGCTGACACTATAGCAGTAGAGGTTCAAAAGTTATAGGCATAGCGTACTAGTATAGCTGATGGACGGTCCAACGCTCGCACTGTCACGTATGGGCCGGGTCCATCCATTTGCACTGTAGCACGAGACTGTACAAACGGTCTAGCAAAATTGTACGATGCTTGAAAAATTACGAGCGTGCGGACGCCGCACGGAACGGCTCGCGTGCGGCGCTGCTGGGTAGCTTTTCCCGTGTATCTGTGATCGTGATCACAAATTCACAATGATTTTTTTCCTTGAGTGCGAATAGAGACTTTAACACCTCGTTTGGCTCCCATGAATTGGTTCTACAATTCTCGAATTGACTTACATATGCAGTGTTCAAGTTCTTACAAAATGTAAATGTTCTACATTCTGGTTGAATTTTTTCAGAGCAATTTGTTTTGTGTATTAACATTTATTCTTGCGATTTTACATGTTAGCTTTCTTTTGACATATTAGCAAAAAATTGCACAATCTTCGTAAATTTAGTAGGGAAAATTCAGATTCTTATTTCATCTCCGATGGAGGCGCATTAAAACTGGCGATATGGTCACAATCTAAGGCATTTTTAGCTTGTACAGGACTTATTCCCAATTCAACATAAAAGATTATCTAGATTCAGAAACTTAAGTGAATAGTCGGTATTCTGTGCAGAACTAGTAGTTGGCATTGAATGTACTAAGACTTGGTGCTTGTACCAATCTATTCTTTTAAGGGCATGCAAAACTGTTATTTGTTTCACTGGAGGTTTCCTAACGGGTTGATCAACACATGGCATTCTCAATACTCCTTGTTTGTTTATAAGAACCGAATGAGATTCCAGTCTACTTTTGATATGATTAAATTTGATTATAAAAGATTCTTAAAGTTATTCATTCTAATCCCTATGTGTTATTCATTCTAATCCCTATGTTTCTATATACGAGACATCATCATATTTTAAGAGAGGGAAGTTTAGACTCCCGAGCTCATGTGCTTCTCTTATAATACAAAAATCGAAGAAAATAGTAAAACATTTCAAAAAGTTCTGAAAATTATTGATGATGGATGTATACAAATACATACGTGCCAAATTTTGTGCTAAAATGACATGTGTGATGCTCTATGTGGAAAAAAAATCAGTGATCCAAAATAATACTTGTAGATCCCATTTCGGCTACTCATTTCTTTTATTGCACAAAGCATAAAAAATGTCATTTCAGCTCGAAATTTGGCAGGATGTAGAACATTTGTATATATGTTCACCACCAATTGTCTCAGATTTTTTGAATGTTTTACTATTTTTTATTTGTTTATTTGAGCATATGAGCTTGGGTGCCATTTTGAATTTCCTATATTTTTAAGATTTACTTTGCATATTAAAGCCAGCAAAATGTATGACAAAAGGAAAAACAATTCTTTTATGTCTCTGAAAAGCACGAAAAAGGAGGAAAAACCAAAAAAGCAAAATGGAAAATGGAAAAGGCGAAAAACAAAAAAAGCCTGAATGGGCCGGCCCATGCAGGTCGACTCCGACGGGCGAGGCGGTGCACAATACTCTCCAACCTAAAGTGTGAAACAGTCAAAGGCGGAAAAGGAGCGCCTATATCACGCCCGCGTGCGGTCGGAACGGGAGGCGTCACCTGAAGGATTTGTCCCCACGACGCTACCTCGCAAGCGCACCTGGCCTAGTGGGCTGACCCAGGTACGGATTCCTTTCTTTCGCTGTTCTTTATCCTTTATTTAAAATATGGAAATAAAAATTAGAAAATATTTTTGAAAAAGAACATATTTCAATTCTGGAACATTTTAAAAATTGAACGTTTTTAAAATTTGAATAAATTTTAAATATGAACAAATTTGAATTTTTTTTTCAAATATGAACAAATTATAAATTTAAACAATTTTTGAATATGAATAAAATTTAAACTTGACATTTTTTAAAATATGAAATATTCCAATTCTGAAAAAAATTCAAAATCATAAAATGTGAAAAAAAAACGAGAAAAAGAAAGAAATAGAAAAATGAAAAATTAAAGAACGAAAATTAAAAAGAAAAAAGAAAACAAAAAGCAGAAAAAAGAAAAAGGAAAATCTGCCGAACTGGGCCGGCCCGTCTGCAAATTCCTTGATGCGGCACACCCGCGTCACTAATGGGCGATATATAGGATTAGCTGGCAGGAAACATGTCGTTTTTTTTCTTCTTGAGAAGAGGGAGGAAACATGGTGACTGGTTATTGGGTCGCGGGCGGTTTTGTTGTACAAATCGCCCGGGCGGAACGGAGCACTTCCTTCAGGTATGGGCCAGAACTGGTCCGGCTTTAAACAGTTTCAATCCCAATCTCGTGCCTCGATAGGCGCAGTCTTCTCCTACTACTACTCTCCTGCGCCTGGTGGCACTCTCTGGCCGCGACCGGGCGCGCCTGCAGCGCGTGCTGATGGTGTTCGACAGAATGCCTTGCCGATCGACAGACCACCGGTATAAGTATTGGCGCGCAAAAGCTCTTTTTTCATGGCTTCGTGGTCCTCCTCATTCTGTGCGTGTGTGATCGTGCACACTGCTTACCGGCTTGATACATGATGTATTGGTACATGCGCAATCCGTCAATGGTACCCCAATTTTAGATGTCATGCAAAATTAAGGAAGATAGGAGTGATTATGCAACCGTTCACTTACTATGTTAGTTATGGTTATGAAAGCAGGGTTTCTCACAACGAGGTTTAGGAAATTGCGATTAGTCGCAAAAAGTTTTCCTGTTTTCCTATGTCCTGTGGTGGTGTTGCATCCTTTATAAATGTCTTGCCATTAGATGCAACACAATACTGATACTGACAATTTGAAGATGAAACTTGGGTTTAAGTTGGCTTTGAACTTCTACTACCACCAAAGTACCATTGTTCACCTCCTAGGGCTAGTACCTTACTAGCTCCAGCCACCATCGATTGATTCTTAGACAAAGGTTCAATTGTTGGTTCCTGGTTACTTTTCCCATTTGAATCAAATAAGTCTGTTTTTAGATATATTTATATATTTCTTAACAGAACCAATCACATTTTCTTGTGACTTTGTCATTAAACTTGTATCCTCTTACCTGTCTGCTTTTTATCTACAGGATCATATCATTCGTTGTTGCTGACTTGATGTTTCCTCCAGAGATTCTTATCAGAAAGTTCTAAAAGTGGACTAACGAGAGAAACTGTCATGCCAATATGCCATCCTGCAGAGAAGTGATGTGCTCTTAATAGCAGGCAAGGATCCGGGCATTTTCTTATTTATTGTCCCTTTCTGCGAGTCATCCGAGAACAGTTCAAGTTTTATTGACGAAGTTCTCCTTTTTCAGTAACATTCTCAGTGTATTAGTAGCTGACTTGCATGAATGGGCATTCGGTTGAACTACCCTGCCATAAATCAGTGTAGGAAATTTCTGAGTGTAGTATGCTCTGGAGTGTATCTTGCTGCTCGTTTGTACTGTAGCAAGTGGAATCATAACAATTCCGTAAAGGATAAATGGATTGCCAGGATTGACAGGAATTCGGTTGATGTGTTTGCTCTCCGTGAACTTATGCAACTATGTGCAAAGAGTAGGTCCCTCTTGGTTGGGAAAAGCTGCCATGGGTTAGCCATTCATTTTGGTCTGGCTGCAGATACAGTCACATGCAATATTCTAATCAACTTGTACACAAAATGTGGCCAGAATGATTGTGCTCGTTATGTTTTTGATGCAATGCTTGTCAGAAGCATAGTCTCGTGGAATACCATGATTGCTGGGTATACTCACAGTGGACATGATGTACAAGCTCTGAAGCTTTTTTCAAGAATGCACCAAGAAGGAACACAGCTGAGTGAATTTACTTTATCCAGCACAATCTGTGCATGTGCTGCAAAATATGCTATCAATGAATGTAGACAATTACACACTATTGCACTCAAACTCGCACTGGACTCCAATTGCTTTGTTGGAACAGCAATTCTAGATGTTTATGCAAAATGTAATATGATCAAGGATGCCTGCTGGGTTTTTGAGAAGATGCCTGATAAAACTGTAGTTACATGGAGTTCATTGTTCGCAGGATATGTGCAGAATGGCCTTCATGAAGAAGCATTGCATTTGTTTCGGATTGCACAAAGGGAAGGAGTAGAATTGACCGAATTCACACTTTCTGCTATCATTAGCGCATGTTCAAGCTTAGCATCAAAAATTGAAGGGACACAACTTCATGCAGTTATCGTGAAATGTGGCTTTCATGGGAACTTATTTGTGGCAGCATCTCTTGTGGATTTATATGCAAGGTGTGGGCAGATTGAAAAAGCTTATGCAGTATTTTCTTCCATGGAACACAAGAATGTTGTCATATGGAATGCAATGATTGCTGGTTTTTCAAGGCATGCCCATCCTTGGGAAGCTATGATTCTGTTTGAGAAAATGCACCAGTTAGTGCTTTTTCCGAACGAAGTGACCTATCTCTCCATATTGTCAGTGTGCAGTCATGCAGGTTTAGTTGAAGAGGGTCGTCACTACTTTGACCTGCTAATGTCTGATCATACAGTAGAACCTAATGTCCTTCACTATTCTTGCATGGTTGATGTTCTGGGACGATCTGGGAAGACTGATGAGGCCTGGGAATTGCTTCACAAAATGCCATTTGAACCAACTGCTTCTATGTGGGGATCTTTGCTTGGGTCATGCAGGAACTACAATAATAGTAGACTAGCCAGAATAGCAGCTGAACAGCTTTTTCTACTTGAGCCAGACAATGGAGGGAACCATGTTTTGCTCTCAAATGTATATGCTGCCAGCGGGAACTGCGAGAATGTTGTGATGGCAAGGAAATATTTGAAGGATAGTGGTGCAAAGAAAGAACCGGGCAGGAGTTGGACTGAGGCAAAGGGAAAAATTCATGTCTTCGTTGCTGGAGAGAGAAAGCATCCAGGAATCACAGATATCCATAATAAGTTAGAGGAAATTTATGACGATATGAGAAAATTTGCTCGCAGCACCAAAATAGAATGCGATCTGCATGATGTTCGTGACGACCAAAAAGAGGAGCTGCTTAAACACCATAGCGAGAAGTTAGCACTTGCTTTTGGCTTAATCAGCTTGCCTCCTAATATACCAATTATAATACACAAGAACCTTAGGATCTGTGGAGACTGTCATTTGTTCATGAAGGTTGCAGCCCATATCACCGAACGTCTAGTCATTGTCAGAGATACCAATAGATTTCACCATTTTAAGAACGGCTTATGTTCTTGTGGGGACTTTTGGTGATTTAGGACTGAATGGAGAATGCAACCATCTACCAGTGTCTAGTGGTAGTCTCTTCATGTAGCAAATTATTGCCTGTCAAGTGGCACTGCCACACTAAAGATCCATCTAGGACTGATTTCTTGATAGCTTTGCCATTCAAGTCAATAATGTCATGCTGCTGGGAATTTTGCACATGATTTACGCTGGGAATTTTTGCCATTAAGAAATTTTGTGAAACATACTCTTCTAGCAATTAAATCCAATCATCCATATTTGTTGCAGGTTACCGTTACAAAATTGCTGTTATAACTTAAAATTGACAATTAAATTTCCCCAGAGCTGCGATCATGTTGGGACAACTATACCTTTTTGCGTGCTTTCGATTCAAAAGTTATAGTAATCTTCCATTCTAGCCTTTGCGCGTGACAATGAGGAAAACATTGGCTATTTTGGAAATAGGACCAAACACAATGCCCCCCCTTTTGAACCAATCTCCTGAGGGTTTCTCTGTGCAGCACTGAAAAAACTTGTAATGTATACTTCATCTTCCTTTTGACGGATCTTGTCACTTAATCTAATTCTCTTACTCTCACATTCTCTTGGTTGTGTTTCTTAGTTAGTCTAGAATGTTGCTATTTTTGGGCATACTCCATCAATAATCTGTACATCTTTTCATCTCTTTGTACTACGGTATAATATAGCAGAAAGTATCAAATTATCATTACAGAAGATGTCTGTCCTTGTCATTTGTCATCCTTGCGAACTTACTAGCTGTGCATAGTTTTTGCATCGTGGTACAACCAGGCATAACTTTGGTTTTTTGCAGAGTCCTCACTTCCCATCTGCGCGTGTTACATCTGTTTCTCAAGGAAAGTACTGTTTGTGTACAAAAGCTGGCGTCTAGAACCACTAGCAGGACCCATGGAAAGGGCAAATAATATATGAGAGAGGACCATTCATCAGGTTAGCCACTCTTTGTGGACCATACATCATGAACTTGATGAAGACTGCAGCTTCTTGTAAAGGAAAAGAGATCTTGTGGCTGATGCCTGATGGGTATATCATAGCATTCTGTACGTTTAGTTTGAGTTGATCCCACACGCCAATTTTTCCGGTTAGGCCTTTGGTAATCGAGCATATCGTTGTCGAATCCAGTGGTGGTTTCTGTTGCTCGGCTATCAATTTACTCTCATGCATTGCCATGTGGTTATAGCTGTCTGGTCTCATGCTCTCAATCGGGAGCGCAAGTTTGCGTCACCAAACTCTGGCAACTTCGATTAGAATAGGCTCATGCTTAATTTGATGCCAAAATTTTAGTAAGATTGCTATTTGTTTATTTTTTAAACGGAAGTGCTTTGCGTACGATCTTTTCTGTACGATTTACATAAGACTCTAACGTGGCTTAACCCTATTCGGTACGATTTCTCTTGGGCTGGGCCATCGATGCATGAGATGCATGTGCTACTGCGTGTCGTACGGAAATCGTACAGAAAAGATCGTACGTATAGCATCACTCTTTTTTAAATGAAACTGGACAGCCAATTGGGCACCTAGATTTTTGCAACGCCACAATTTGGTGTGGTTCCAGACCTTCAATGCTCTGTTGGGCACAAACCAAATTGGTCAAAACCTTCCTATCTGATGATCTAGCTTAGACAGTCACATGGAGCTTTAGCTGTATCTATACTATATATCAAAGCTAACCCAGTTAGCCCTCACGTCGCTGCTCCACGTCACCGCGGGCACTGTAGCTGTGCAAATTCGCACTTCTACAGTGCGCGCGCGTCTCCGCGCCGTCGATCTTCGAACGGACGGTCAGCGAGGCCTTTTTATGAAAAGGATCATGTGCTCACTGGAAATTGCGGATCAGTCCATCCTTTGCACGTAGATGGGCTAATTTGCAAATTTCAGAAACCGCAGGGACCTCGCTGAAAAACGCGCACACTTCTCCTCCCCGTGCTCTCCTCTCTCCTCCGGGCGGAACCCTAGCCGTACGACCGCCGCCGCCGCGCCGTCGTCTCCGGCCTCGTGGTACTACTTTGAGAGGCTGGGGAGGTTCGTCGTACCTCCACCGTGCTCATGGTCGACCCGCGCGTGCTATGGAGCTCTGGAGCGGCCGTATCGCTCCATCTTCTCCGGCTTCGGCCCGCCACCGTCCGCCGCCGTGTGAGCTTGAATCCGGCTATCTCCCACGACCATTAGCCAGCGGCGCCGCCGTATTTAGGTAGCCCACGCTCGGCCGCGTCCAACACGCGCACGCGCGCGTGGTAGCTTGCTCACCGCCGGCGAGAGCAAGCACGACCGAGCCGTCGCCGATTTTGCTGACACTGACAGGCGGGCCCTGCCTGGCAGGATTTTAACCTTTTTCTAATTGATTTCGGTAATTGATAAAAAACTGACAGTGGGGTCCATTGTCAGACATTTAACGTTTTCAGGAATTACAGAAAATATTTAAGATTTGCAAAATTCATAATTTCTTATCTGCTAATCAGAATAATACAAATAATATATCAAAACGATCAGAAAAACCACCTCTAATTGTTTACATACTTAAAATATTTGTTTGACCAAAATTGAATTACTCTAAAATTGAAACAACAATTCGCTTATTATTTTAAATATGACGGTTATTTGAAATGCTATCTTGGATCCATTTCAGATCCATTCAAATTTCTTCAAATGCCTACATTGCAAACATGACCATATGTTTGAATCAAAATTACTCCAAAATTAAAACAACAATTCACTTATTATTTTAAATACGAAGGTAATTTGAAATGGTATTTTGGATCCATTTCAAATCCATTCAAATTTCTTCATATGCCTAAATTGCAAACATGACCATATGTTTGAATCAAAACCTTACGTACCTTATGTTCATTTTAAGAATGTCATGTGTGCACAACAGTTATGACTATTCCATTATTTTGGCTTAACAAAATAATCATTTCCAAAAAACGTTTCAAACCAAAAAAAGAAAATGGAAACGTTTCCATAATTGACCATCCAAAAAATATTAGACAATATCAAAATGTCTAGAAGAAAACAAAAAAAAATTACAGCAACAAAAGAAAAGTTCAGATTTTTTGTATTGTCAAAGAATTGGATAAATTTGTGAGAAACACACAAATTTGTTAGAGCATTTAAATCCAAATTTTAAATTTGAGTCTCCTAAAATTATAGCAACCTTTCAAACCTGACCATTTTACAAACGTGAAAACAATTCAATTCGTAATAATTTCCTAACTTCAGCAATTTTGAAATCTGAACATTTGTAAAAAACAAAAGCTTTCTACAAATTCCAACAATTTCAATAATATAAAAAAAATCAAACTTAACAAATTTTCAATGTTCTCACACAAAAGTTGCACAAACATTCCATCCTGCAAAAAAAAAAAAATATATGCCCAAAAAGTTCCAAATTTAACAAATTTTAAGACTGTCCCCACAAAATTTACACCAAAAGTGATCAAATTTCAAATTTAGATATTTCAAACTTTCCAAATCTTTTGAACTAATTTCGGGGTCTGAACAAATTTTACCCACAATTCATTATTACTTGGAAGACTCTTCTTAAATATTTGTAGCAACTCTTGAAATGTCTTGTCAGATATTCCATTCTTTGCCTTCCACTGCAGCAATTCCAGGGTGGTACCCAGCTTTTTCTGGCCATCTTCACAATTTGGGTACAACAATTTTTTGTGATCCTCTAACATGCGCTCCAACTTCGACCACTCGTTTTCACTTCCGCACTTCATCTGTTCATCAAGAATGACCCGACGAAGATCATCATCATCGGACTGATCAACAATGACCTCATGCTCAGCTTCGTCTTCCCCCATTGTAGTATCACCGTGTTCAGAGAACAAAGGATAGTTGTCATCATCCTCTTCTTCACTGTCTTCCATTATAACCCCTCTTTCTCCGTGCTTGGTCTAACAAAAATAATTTGGCATGAAGCCTTGTCGCAACAGGTGGGAGTGTATGGTTCTTGCGCAAGGGTAATTCCTCTTATTCCGACAATCATCACATGGACAAAACATAAAACCATTCTGCAGCTTGTTTAACTTAGCCACATGGAGAAAATGATGCATGCCATCAATGAACTCGGGACAGCGCCGATCACCGTACATCCATTCTCGGCTCATCTGCATTACATAAATACATCAAAAAACATTACACCAGCTAAACAATGAATAGAGATACGTGACCAAATTCATTAATACAAGTTCACCACATTTAAACAAAAGTAGAGGAGTGACCAAATCTAATACATAGTTCTCATAAACATTCATTAATTGAAACTAATATACAACTAGCTAAAGAATTTAAATCCAACAACAAATGCGATCAAAATCGCAACTAAGGTAACTATTGAACCAACAGCATAATGATACCAAGCCTCTTGACTAATGACATATTTTCTAATCTTCTTAAGCTTGAAGTGCATTGCATCCATCTTCATCTCGTGAGCAGCGATGACGACCTCGTGAGCATCAACGATGTCGGCAATCTTCAAGTCCAATACCATCTTCTCTTCTAGGCATTGGAGACGAAGATCTTCACTTATCTTCAATTTTGCTTTCAAATCGTTGTTTTCTTTTTTTTTAAACTCGAAAATAGGGTCGGCTGGAATTTCCGGTTCAACTACCTCCTAAATAAAAATATATCTATGTCAAGTTGGTCGGCATGATTGTTATAACCACGAAACAAAATAAATAGTTATAAAAATATACCACATCCGAATCATAGATCGGACGAGGGCCGACGGGGACGGATATCAAAACCATGACACTATACATACAAAAAAACATAAGAAAATTTTACAAGAAATAATTATGCATTTAAATCATATAACTAACATTTTTTTAAATAAAAGATAAAAAAGAGGCTTACCGAGGTGGTGTCGGTGACGGAGCGGCGCGGGCGATCGACGGCGGTGAGGAAGGGGACGGGACGACACTATATGAAACCACAAATTATACTTTAATTTGAGCTTAAAATGCATATAAAATAAATGAAATCCCTAACTTAGTCATTTCATCAAACACCTTGCAAGCACTACAAAAATCAAACTAGCTAAACTTGCAAGAAAATGAGCTAAACTTGAAATGCCGGAAGAGAAGATGAAGAAGTTGCTAACCCTTGTATAGGGTGCCACCAATCTTGACAAATGTTGGAGAAAAATGGGGTGAACTAGAGCTTGGGAGAGAGGAAAAATGGAGTTGGGTCGAGTTGCTTCAAATGGAGCTGGCTCGGGGTGAAAGAAGCAAATATAGGCAGGACCTTTAGTACCGGCTGTTTTTACCAACCGGTACTAAAGGCTACTCTTTAGTACCGGTTGGTAATTACAACCGGTACTAAAGGGCTTGCCGTGGGGCCACCAACCGCGGCCGCATGTGCCACGGGGCCTCCAACCCTTTAGTACCGGTGGGTATTAACAACCGGTACTAAAGGCTGCTCTGTAGTACCGGTTGTTAAGACCAACCGGTACTAAAGGGTTGGAGGCTTGGGGCACGGCTGGCACAGAAATACAACCGGTGCTAATGCCCCCTTTAGTACCGGTTTTTGTACAACCGGTACTAAAGGGGGCGCACCGTTGCCCCCTTTTCTACTAGTGCTTCTGGCCGTCGCCCTCCCCCTTGAATCTGAGCCAAGCAGCGCTCCTCAGAGGGCACCAAAACAACATCAGCCACTCCTCCCGGCGCCAGAACGGCGTGCGATAGCGGTTTGAGCTGCGGGGTGCGGGGTGGCGCGGGAGCGGGATTGCCCGGATGCCGGCGGCTAGAGTTTTCACCGCTGCGGGAGTGCTTTTATATGACGCGGTGAAACGAACGAACGGCCCAGATGCGCTCTCAGAAATCCATCCAACGGCCAAAAATCCCTAAACGCTGAGGGAGCCCCTTGAGGTATGCCCATTTACCTCTTTAGATATCCTGATGGTTTTGGTCGGGACCATGTGTAGAGCCACAAGACGCTACTGTTATCGTGCAAGCTGCAATTGTTTACTATGTAGCTCCGCCTAAATTTCTGTACCAGCTGCGAACTAAATTCGATATCTTTTGAGCAGATCCGTGTGTGTGCAGTGGGAATGCGTAAAGGAGAGGCGCAGGCTGCAAGCGATCTCTGGATTGAAGCATTTCTTCCCTGCGCACTCAAGACTGACTTGATAGAGAAGGTCTGGCTGGCCAGGCCAGGTGGTGAGATGATGGAGGGAGAGAGAGAGGGAGAAGGAAGAAAACTTGGTATGTTTTCAGATGCCTTTTCACCGTCGCAGGGCCTGCATGGTGTCATGTTGGTACTCGCTTTCGGTCAGCATAAAGTTGGTCTTTAGTGAAGGGAGACAAAGTGGAAGCAACGGCTCCTGATTTACCACGAGGCTCCTGAAAAGGATGAGCATACTACTGAGTAGTTGGGACAAATAACATGCACAGTTACACTTAGGATAGTGAAGAATATACCTAGTAATGAAATTGGAACAAAAATTACAATGCACAAACGAGATCAATACATGCATTGTACATACTTTAAGATAGGCGAGGCATTATTTTAGGGTGACGTCAAGGACTGAAGTTTTCATGCTGGGAAATAGCATCGAAATGACACTCTTTCACTTTCCGATTGGAACCGCACTTTTTCATCAAAGAAGCTAGTACCACTGAAAAAGAATCTAACTTGATATCTAGTGATTTACTAGGAGAATTGGAACTCTCCTACCGAGATTTGAAGGAAGACGAGAACCCATCTTTTGCTGAAGTACCTATTTACGGGTATGCTATAGATATCGGCGCGGCACAAATTTATCGTCCCTTTTGCAGAAGGACCATGCTAGGTGTCGGCCTTTGGAGAAATCCCAAGATCGGCCGCCTCCCTACCGTTTTTGAGTTTTAAAGCAGTCGATCCTGCCGTCCGATTAGATAGATAGAATTTTTATGTACAGAAGTTCATCGGCCAAAAGCTGAAAATTATTTTTTGAAAGTACAACAACAACTAACTAAAGTCTAGCCTCCCGGGTCCGTCGAATGCGCAAAAGCACGCTGCTGTATCTCTTCCCAAACAAGATGCGCCACCGCTTCCGGCTGCAAGGCGGTGTTCCGGAAGACCCGCCTATTCCGCTCCTTCCATGTTCCCCACATCGAATAGATGAAAGCTCCGCTTGCCTCCCGCCTTCTCTCCTTAGGGATTCCGGCGGTCATGCCGTCCCACCATCCGTCCAGGGTATGACCCAAAGGTGGCGGAGCCAAGCCGATGCCTCCATTCCACCCAAAGATTAGCTCCCGAACTCTTGAAGTGAAGCTGCATTCAAGAAGCAAGTGCTGCACCGTCTCGGGATGGATCATGCACAATTTGCATATTGGATCATGAGGCCAACCACGCAAGGCCAAGTTGTCCGCTGTGAGTATCTTGCCGTGAAGCGCAAGCCAAGCAAAGTAGCGGCACTTTGGCTCCGCTTTTGCCCTCCAAATCTTTGCCGTGCGAAATGGTGGACAAGTTCTCACAAACTGGCATCGGTAAGCCGATGCCGCGGAGTAGCTTCCCGACACCGTCCACCGCCAAGTAATCGCGTCAGGTCGAGGCTGCAGTACTACCTCATGCAGCACCTCCCAGAGCCTGGTGAATTCACTACAAGGAAGGCACGTTCAGTACAACACGAATCAGAACTGGATGAGAGCGCTGTTCCGGATTTCTACGCCTCCCTACCGTTTGATTTCATTAAATACACGAAATATGGGTTGCCCCAATGCAGCATATCCTCACCCACACAACTGGTTTTTGTATGTTTAGAGCGTCTTCGCAGAATTTAATACAGCGGTGTGTCAAAATAACGCAAAAAATTGCAAATTTTGAGAAAGACCAAAGGAGCAAAAAACAACAATTGTATGCATCGAATACCCATTTGGAGTCGCAAAAGAGTGCGGTGGCGAACGATTGATGGAGGGCAGGCGTGGTCGAAGGCGGAGTAGGACGCGTCGAGCAACTCCGGGGAGTGCTAGTCGATCTGTCGAAGAAGATCCATCTTGACACAGCTCATGCAAATGGCACTGGATATGGTGAGGGAGTTTTCTAGCTAGAGTCATAGAGGTTAAGTTGAAGAGGTCGTGGGCAGTTGTGGCTACGTTGATGCTTGCAAAGGGGTGGGTCGAGGTGGAGAAGCTCCATCGGCTGCTTCGAAGGAAGACCGAGTGGGATGCTGCGGAAGAGGGGGTTCCGACGAGGCTTGCACCGGAGTTGTTCCTCAGTATCGTGTTGGAAGAGAGGAAGGAGCAGGGCGTTGGAAATAAGATGTAGGATTTGAATATTGTGGTTGTTGCGATGGATACGACTGACGAAGTGAAACTTTGTGATTTTTGCATTGAAGCAACTCCCATGCTTGTTCTTGACCTGGAGTTGAAGAAAGAGACTGTTTAATAGCATTTGGGTGTTGGAGTTGTCCTGATCGAAGTCCTTGATGCAGGATCATAAAAACAGGGAGTTATTCTAACTACTGAAGTTGTTGAAGTGGTCCGAGTTCAAATTTTTACAGTTCTATATTTACATGAGTCGGAATTACCCGCAGCTATGTCTACTGGCCGACCGCCCCGAGCCGGCGCGTCAACATGGAGAGAATGCAGATACGATGGAGAAAGCCATCAGTGGTGGGCGCGGTGGAAAGGAGAGGATGCCATGGGAAAATTCAGCTTGAATATCAGATTGACAACCGAACTATTTTTTTGAAACTGTGGGGCAAAAGTTTTGCCCCAACCATTTATTAAGAAGAAGGTGCCCGGTTTATTAGTGGGAGAAACCGAGCGAAAACCAAACAACAAACACCAACAACATGGGAGGGGCCAACACAACCACAAAGGGCAACACCTAAAACCAACAACTCCCGAAACGACAACCCCACACTACCTACGCAACCGTAGCCTGACGACTACCCCAGGACCACGCAGCTGCCGTTAAGCAGTCGCGGGCGCCTTACCAAAGGCTCCATTCTTCTTGCCTATGCTCCTAAGAGCCTTCTTCACCTTCTTGATTTCGCCAGTAGAAACCTCCTCAGCTATGAGGCAAGCAATCGTCTGGCCAGATCCAGGGCTAGCTGCCTCCAAGCAGGCGAGCAAGCCACCAAGTTTTTCCGCGAAGACCGCCTCGTCAATACTTGCCAAAAAACCTTCACGGTCAAAGAGGGGCGACCGGATGGACTTCATTGCCCCAGCGCTAGGTGCTTCCTCATCAATAACCTGGTCACTCAAGGATGAGAAAGTGACAGAACCAACCAAACCTCCATTATCCACAGAGGAGGGCAACTCGCACGACTCAGGCGGAGGTGGGGATGGCGCCATGTCCACCGCCAGAGGCTCCAACGAGCCTAGTTCACTCGGAAGCACCACAGATGACTCCCCACAAGGATCCCGCAGCTTAGGCAAGATCTCCACAACTGGAGCCACAACCTCGGTGAGGACATCAGTCCTAAGGACAGACGACATCGCATCCTGAGCACGGGGAGAAAATTCTCCAAAGCAGCATTCGGGCCCCTCATGAACGGAACCGAACTGAACCTCAGGTGGCAGAGGCACAACCGACGTAACCTGAAGCTTGGTAAGAGCGTCGCGGACCTCAGAGCGAAGCAGCTCAACCTTCTGAAGGACCTCCATGCACAGCAGGGCAAACTGGGACTCCAGAGTAGAGACTGAAAAGGCTGGCGAGCGCAGGTCTCCCGGACGGCGCGCCATGGCAGGCTGGCGAAGCGGCGGGAAGGCCGCGGCGTCGAGCTTGAACGGTGGAGCCGGGACAGCCTCAGAACACTCCCTCTCCTTGTGGCCTGGGCGGGAACAGCGGCGACAGCAGATGGGGTTCGTGCAGCTGCGGATTTGGTGGCCTTTTTCGAAGCACTTGAAGCAGAGACCCCAGAGGTGACGAGGAATAAGGGAGCGCGGGTGGGCCGGAGCAGGAGTAGGTGGAGGCTTTGATGGCGGGGACAGGCGGTGGCGCCGATTCCGCACAATCTGCCACCCCTCTCCTAAATCGTCCACGCGATCTTGGGCTTCAATCTCTTGTACGGCGGGCATGGAGCGCCGCGCGGCTTCCGGGAGACCAGAGCGAGGCATTGAAGGCTCAGAGCAGATCGGGCGGGAGGAGCTGGTCACGGAGGGGATGGGAGCAGAGCCGTCTTCAATGCGGCGGAGCGGGGAGAGCAGCAGCTGACCAACCTGCAATGAAAGCAATGCAGAGGCAGAAGACGCGGGCGGGGTCTCTGGCACCTCCTCCACGGATGCGGACCGAGTCTCTGGCACCACGTCAACGGAGGCCGAAAGGGCGGAGGGACGCGCCACAGCAACCACCACGGACCTCATCCGCGGCCGCACGGGCCCCAGATCTGGCGCAGGTGCCACGATCTGCGGGGTGAAGTTGGCCGGCAGCCGTGCCGGGGGTGGGGGCAGCTGATGCGGGGGCAGGGACAGGTCTGGGCGGGTGGCCGACGCCGCCGGAGTGGCCGGCGTCGGGAGGGGCCGGTGGGGCTGGGGAATCGCCATGGTCACGAGAGCAACGGTCTTCTTCACATAGATACGATCTTAGGTTTCAACATTGACATTCTACCTCAGTATCAATATGAAGCCCTTGAATGTCTAGATCCAAGCAGATCATATGGATCTCTTTGACTCGAAGGATTTTTGTATAAATGTTGTGGAATTGGAAATGCTTAGTAGTTCCTGTGTTGCTTGTTTGATTTGCGCGAATTGAATCATACTACAGATTTCTCCGCAATATACATGGATCAATTTTTTTTTAAATATTCAAAATGTATTTTTTTTGTATAGTGGGAGCAGATACTGTAGTGACCCAAAATAGATTTCCGCGCTACACGCACGTACGGTAGTGTGATGATATGGTACAGTAGACGTTACATCGGTCGCACTCGCACCTGATCTCCACGTACGTTTCAACTCTCGACCCATGCATGGCGTTGTACTAGTAGTATCTGACGACGAGCTAGCTGAGGCGCTGAGCTCGCATATCATGAAAACTGTAGCAGTACCAAGAAGAGTCACCTGCTCGTCCTCTCGGAAACAGCTGCCGCATCCGCATGCACCACGAAGGAAAGAAAGAACTTTTTTTTTTCTTGCCTATACTCCACAAAAAAAAAAAAAAACAGTGCGCGTGATCGAGGGTCAGGGCGGGTGCGTCGCCAGCATGCAGCACAGTGCACGCTCCAAGCGGCCGCAACATGTCGATCCCTCACTCTACCTCGTGCACTCTATGTGGCACCACTGTTAAACTGTGTTTGTGCAAGACGTTGGCCTTGGCTTCAGTTTCCTGTTCATGTCTTATGGAGTATATACCAATTTTCGACATCCGTTCAAAGAATTTTTGTTCATACGATACAGTTTGGTACTGCATCTGCATGAGTAGTGGTAGAATCTGATGATACCAGCTTGAAATGTCTTACTTGGCTGAAGACAAGTACCTGCAGAGTTCCAACCTTATAAACACGTAAACATTCAGAGAAGATGGTGAAGTAATTTGTTATGACCCTCACGTGGGAGCTCCAAGTTGGGCCGTTGTCAAAGGCCATCCAGGATGGGCCCACCCCAACCGGCCGGCCAGGAAATAGCATCGCTACTTATACACAGCCAGAGGCAACGAAGAGGGCATCCAGTTTGGATCACGATGAAAGGAACGGCGTCTTCTTCCTCCCCCAAACTCCTCTGTTTCCCTACCTCCGGTCTCTTTCTCTGATCCCCATCCTCTTGCTGCTACTTTGCATCCCCTAATTAGCTACTCAAATCCATGTATTCTGGTACTCTTGAGTGATCTGTGAAGTGGGTACGTAACATTATGGTATCAGAGCCATCTCCCCACGCTTCCACCACCTCCACCATGATCTCCATCACCACCGAGGGTGGACCTCGTCCTGCTCGGGATTGGGAGGCCATGAATCAAGACGAGAAGGCAAGGATCGAACGGAAGTTGGACGAGATCCTGGAAATGATGAGGAGCCGGAACGCATCACCATCTACGACTCCAGCAGCGCCGACATCCGCGGCTGCACCGGCACTCGGTGTTGGCAGCCCAAGCTCCGGTCCAGGCTCATCCGCAACATCAGGCGCGTCCCCGGTCGTCCCCGACGCCAGGCTTGTCGTCGCCATCGACACCACCAGCCTTGCAGCTCCGCCGCCGACCAGGTGTTCGATGGAAAGCCCAAGCCGCGATGCTTCCGAGTCGAGTTCTCCATCCGCCCCAGCAATGGTGACCAAGGCAAGTGACAATGTCAACTCCTATGCCGAATCACCACTGGCACCACCACGGCTAATTGGAATGGTATCCTCTGGTTTTCGCACGATACCGGCGTGGTCTTGTCTGCTGCATGCGCCGTCTCACCCACTGGATTCGCTGGACTATACTGGAGGCTTCTTTTCAATTTTGTGGCCATTCTTACCTGCCCCAGCCCCAAAGCCGCCATGGCTACTGCTCGGACTTGAAAGTACAACAGGGCATGAACACCCAACGCTTGTCCTTGTTAGTGCACTGCCTGTGTTCCTGGATAAATTTGCTGAAGTGGTTGTGAACAGGGGTCGTCCTATAATTGAGGGGTGCAAGCAATTTAATTCCAATGGTATCATGGAAGCGGCCTTTTCTGTCCTAAAATCACATATGCAACAGATAACTGGTAACAACTCTAGCTCTACCATTTACATCATTACCAATGACCTGTCCAGTACTAGTAGAACTTGGTGTTTTGATAAAGGGCTTTCAGCTGTTGAGGAATGGTTCTCAGATAGTCAAGGGGTGCAGCAAGCGAGTGCATTTCTTGATGCTTCGGTTGGGTATGGGAGTTGTGTACAAATATTCAGAGATCAGACACTTATTGGTACACTAGTTGGAGGGGCTTGCTATTTAGCTTGGATATCTGAACATGAGAGAATCTCTTATGTGGTGGTTGTCAACGAAAATTCCGAGCCAAAACTTAGAGGTGATCATAAGCGAAATGAACTTTCTAGAATTGATTTGGTGAAATGGAGTGACCTGGGAGTAATAATTCAGTCTTGGTGGTGTGCATTGAAACCTTGGTCACCATTGGTGCTTATGAATTATACATATTGGCTGATACAGGAGCACTACATGGGAGTGGTTGTGCTATACATACAGCTGCTTGGTTGGTCTGACATTTCCATTTTCAGTGGGTGCAATACATCTGTATGTGAATGTGTTTTCATCGAGTTACAACAGCTGAATCAGTACCAATATCTGCTTAGTCAAGTTGTTGCGACTCATCTGAATGTCAATCTTATGGAGCTATTGCCACGAGATGCTGCAAGTAGAGGGTGCAGCTATACAGAACTCCATTGCAGCGATATAGGGATGCCAAATTATCACCATTGCTCTGCTAGGAGGCATCAAAGTGGTGAGGATTATTGGTCCCTGTGGGTACCTGAGCATGTTACAAGGTTTTCTTGGGAGTTGATTCATCTGGTGATGGATACTGGGCATGGCAATTTTGTTACCAACCAAAAACTCACCATTGATCTATTTATTTCCCTCAAGCAACTGTTGGGACTGCGGCTGTTTGAACTGATATTGCAAATCAGAATTGTAACACCATGGAACCCAGGCGAGCAGAATTCAGAATTTCAGTGGCTGGTCATCTATCTCTATGGCAAGTGTTTTCTCTACAATATATATGGTTCAGTTATTGCAAGTATCAACAGACATTCTCAGACCTGTAAGGCGGGTCTTCGATCTGAGGTGGCATTAATTGTCTGGATGACCGTGGACTTGGATGACAAAGCTAAGCAACACGAGATGAGTTCGTGGAATCCTGAAGGTTACATGCTTGCTTTGTGCAGCTGTGAGAAATGGCAAGAACTTTCTCAAGAAGGGAGGAATGTCACAAACCAAGACGCCATCGCCGACCCAGTCCATGTCAGCCACAACTACTGTATGGCCTTCATCAACAAGATCTCCATCGACTACGACTACAACCCCGGCCAAGTGCACCTCTTGGACATAATCTGCAGTGAACACATCTACTACCGTGAAGATTACCATCGTGACGCCAACAATATCATGGAGGTTCAGGCTCCCAGGGATCCCGGCAAATCAGCCCTTCGTTATCCTTCGAAGACCTCGGCTTGGGGACAAGCCGAATTTCAAGAAGGGAGGAATGTTATGACCCTCACGTGGGAGCTCCAAGTTGGGCCGTTGTCAAAGGCCATCCAGGATGGGCCCACCCCAACCGGCCGGCCAGGAAATAGCATCGCTACTTATACACAGCCAGAGGCAACGAAGAGGGCATCCAGTTTGGATCACGATGAAAGGAACGGCGTCTTCTTCCTCCCCCAAACTCCTCTGTTTCCCTACCTCCGGTCTCTTTCTCTGATCCCCATCCTCTTGCTGCTACTTTGCATCCCCTAATTAGCTACTCAAATCCATGTATTCTGGTACTCTTGAGTGATCTGTGAAGTGGGTACGTAACATAATTCAACGTCATGGGGCTGTATATATAGTGTTGTCAGTATACAATTTGGCGTGTGGAGGAGATGTATGGATCATTTTGGAGTGATCCAGTGAGGTGGACATTCCATCTCATATGGGCAAGCCCTCCAGGATATACAATCATATCTGGCACAACATTCCGATTTGCACTGCAAGATGTTGCCGAGCGGCTCGGCGCTCTTGGTATCGAGATCCAAGGCGAAGTAGCCAAAGGCAGCCGTGGTGAAGACAAGCACATTACTCTTGTCACAGTACCACAGCAGCTTGACGCCCATGTCGTCAGAGTCGTCGGCGCTGGACGAGCCCAAGGCAGCCGAGACCGCCATGCGCAGGTCAATGTCGCCGGTGGGGCACCACATGGGTATGTCATTGTTACCGCGCCTGGTGCTCAACCAAGCCCACATGGTGAGCGTCAAGCGGCGCTCCGCCAAGGTGAAGGCACGGAGTTGGCCGTCGTCGCGGCAGCCGAGCAAGATGCCGAAGTCCCGGTACGGCCCATGCCGTGAACGGCTCTCGTTCGGGAGATCGAGCAAGCTGACGACGTCACACATTGGTCCACGCACATCCAACGCCAGAATGACCCGTTCGGTGCAGTGGCAGGTGCACAGCCAGCAGATGGTATTGCCGCAGACGGCTGGGGGCGTCCTGGGTGCATCTCCAGATACGTCCATGGTCGGCCAAGCGAGTAGCCCGGCCCATAGTATGGAGCCATCTTGCTGTCGATGAAGAAGGGAGGGATCTCGAGGCTGCGTTGGGAGCTCCATTGCATCGTGCGGGAGGAGAAGATGCTAACCAACAGCTCCTGCCGTTCCGTGTGGATCGCTGCCACGACGAGCTCAAACGACGAGCTCAAACGACGACGAGCTCAAATCTCTGCCGGTGAGCAACGCGCAGGTGCACTCCCAGAACCCGATGTCCTTGTTGACGTGGTATGGCGGTAGGAAGTAGCAGCTGCCGGTTGCGGGGTTGCACACGCAGTAGTTGATGGCGGTGGGCATGCCGGCGCCGGGCTTGGCCAGGGTGACGCGGCTGAGCACGAGGTACCCGTTGCGAGACAGGACGGGGTCTAGGTCCAGGCAGCGAGGGTCCAGCCCCGGGCTGCAGGGGCAACGCCACCCAGCCGGGCCACCTGGGCGCGGGACGAAACGGGGCCGGAGCATCGCCTGCTCGTCGTGGTCCGCGTGGTCGAACACAAAGAATCCCAGCAGGAGGGCGCGGCGAGGACGGGAGGCCCGCCGTACGAAGGAGCGGCGCGACACCAGGCGGAGCCACGGCTTGCAAGTGGCGGCGCAGCGCACGACAACGGACGGCGAGGCGCGCTCGAGGATCTCGAGGACCAGTTCGGTCGGCAGCACAACCCCGGCGTCCACGCGCGGGCGCCGGCGCCGGCGCCCAAGGGGCATCATGATTCAAGTTTGGCGACGGTGGATTGGATCCAGCATCATACTTTTCGCAAGTAAAATAGTTGTATATCAGGGTCGGAATCCAAACCGATTTGTGGGGCAATGCCATAAAACGTATTCATGTACGTAACCAATACGGTGTAGTACACCGATTGGGTTACGTTTCCTGTATCGCCACGATGTGGGCTACTCCACACGTAACCGAGGCCCCGATCAGGCCAAAATCGATCGCCACATCGATCGTCGAAGAAACAACGGACGGTTGCATTTAGCTACGTTGCAATAAAAAAAAGTGTAGCACATATCTGCATTTAGCTACGTTGCAATAAAAAAAATATACATTAACAACTGCAATGAATCCGCTATTTCATGCTAACACTAATAAATAAAATAAATATGCGAATGCTGCATGTTGCTAGAAGGCTAGTTCAATAGTGAATAGTAACTTCTGCTACTATTCACTGACGAATTTGTTATTTTCGTAGCTCCTAAAATGTTTTGAGTTTCAAGTTGAAAATTTACATGTCTATAAAACTCTTATCTTCCCAACATAGTACATTTTCATTGAGAATTTTTTAGAACTTTTAAACATGATTTTTTCGTGGTTTTCACCGGTTTTTCACTGAAAGTTGGTTTTCACCGGATACTTTCTCGGGACGAAGATGCAGACCATGACCACGGCGATGAACGTCGCGCCGATACCCAGGACGTACCAAGCTCTCTTGGCCTTCGGGATGTCTCCGTGGGGCGCCTGCCTCTCGACGTCGTCGTCCATCCCCGCCGGCCGGCCCGTCCCTGCGAAGTAGAAGGCTCTCTGATATCTGCAACACTTGGATCCGTACATTCTTTACAGGTAGGTTGGTAGGCCTTGGCCGTGGCCATTGTGTTGTGTATATATGCATACATAGGCTAGGGGTACGTGTCGGGGTCAGATTCATGTTCCGTTTCGGCCACTGGTCGATCTGGACCTTGGTACGTGCTCTACCTCAATTCTGAATCAGCATCGATCGCACGACGGCACGAGCAGGTGTATGTTTTTTTTTTGGAAAAGGGTAGCCCGGCCTCTGCATCATGATGATGCACAAAACGAGCAGGTGTATGTGTTCGCATTTGACTACACTACGGGAATAAATAATCAGTTGTTTTTGTTGTCGGTATGTTTCCTGCAGTTGAAGTAATAAGTGTTCGACAAAAAAGTAGACTATTCTTTCTGGTAATTTTTTTTTCATAAAAGGAGCCGACATGCCAGCAATTTCTATTGAAATTGAGCATATTCTCTCTGGTAATTAATAGAAATAAATCGTGATAACACGTACCTAACATATCGCATCTCTACAGGCCTACGAACACCGGCCCATCCATCAGACCGACTCCGAACGAGGTCGAAACATACTGCGTATGTAAATAGACGAAGCTAAACTAGCTATGATGAGAACGAACATGTGGTTGGATGGTTAGGAGAGGATGGTTGTACCCCTAATCTATCTGTGGCGACGTCCCGGTCAATAACGTCGTGTCTGTGGACACTGTCAATTTCAAGACCTGACCGGCCGGCTCAGTCTTTCGGAGGTGATCATAGGTTATGAGTTCATGCGGGCGAGTATATACATGTGCATATAAACATCTGCGTCTGTACAGTGTTTTGAAGAAGAAAAAAAAGCTATCCAAGGATCACGTTGTCACCAAAGCACACGACGCGCCAAAAGCTAGCGTCACGTCTACCACGTATGATGGACCATGAGAAGCGACTCGAATATTAAGCGTTCTTCGGTTCTCGGCAGATGTTATGGGACCGACCCACGCTACTATGTCGCCATCGACTTTTCTCCGGTGTAACGAGTACTCTCTCCGTCCAAAAATAAGTGTCTCAAGTTTGCCAAAAAGTAGATGTATCTATACATGAAACGTGTCTAGATATATTCACTTTTGTGCAAACTTGATACACTTATTTTGAGACGGAGGGAGTACATGTTATGGTCTTATGGACGACCTCGCGATGGATGTGCTGAACGGCGTCAAAGTGTTTGATGTCACACTCAGGTGCTCTGAACATGAGGACGATGACTACAAAGATATAAGAGTGGCCTCGTGTGGAGGCATGCGGGCCTGCTATGTCGCCAATGGCCTAACAAATATGTCGCCAATGACCTTGCAAATAAGGGCTGATCTTAGATAATATATGGATGCAAGACAACGCATGAATATAAAAATAGAGACGTGTTACGGTACATCCAATTAACCTGGACCGTTCGTGGGCCTTGATCCGACGGTCCACGGCTGATATACTACACACTTTTTCGTGTAGTATTAGGGGGTTGTTTAGTCAAAACACTTGTTTAAATCATAAACTTTTTCCCGCTCGATTAAATTGTAGGGTAATCCAGTAAAAACACTTATTCAAAAATTCAAACGCGAGGGCAATATAGACATTACACTTAATCATTTCATTCTTTAGGGTTAGAACACCAGCAGAGACAGCGGCGACGGCGGCGCTGGTTAGAACACCAGCGAGACAGCGCCTCCTTCCTCTCCCTCTCGCCGGCCTCCGTCGCCGTCCGCCCACCGCCCCCTCTTGCTCCCGGCTCCCCACCGCCCCCTCTCGCTCCCGGATAGCCGTCGACGGAGGCGCTCTCGAACGCTCCCGTTCCCCACCACCTCTCCCGGTCGCCGCCCTCTCCCCGTCGCTCGCGCTCACGTTCCTCGCCACCCTCTCCCCATGGCTCCCAGTCGCCGCCGGTGCCCGGCAGATCCGGCGCCCTCCTCCACGAGGCAGAAGCATCCGGTGAGATCCCCTGATCGAACCCAATCTTGGTTGGTTCATAGGACCGCATCCATCTGTACTGTATCCCTCTTCTTTCAGACGTTTCTTGGCTGGCCCTAGGAAGTATGAAAAGAACCTCTTCTAGTTCTGAATGAGTTCAATCGACTACCTTTTTGTGTCCGTTCACTGGTGCGTGGTCAATCCAATCTGCTGGATGATTTTTTTGGGGTCCCTGGTGGATTAGTGTTAGGTGAAAGAGAAAGGGGGGGAATCAGCAAGTGTAAATCTAAGAGCTAGTGGTCTCATGTAATTTGGTGGAGTATTAATAATTGGTCTACTACGCTGCTGTAGTGTTTATGTCATTTTCTACACCGGAAACAGCATTAATTGGTGTTCATGTTTCTAGCTCCATCAGTACTGCTAGTAGAAACGATTAGTCACAGATCCGTTGGTTGTTTACCACCTCATGTCAATGAGAAAGGAAGGAGCATACATCCGTGGTCTTTTCTTTCGTATCAGATAATAAGGATTATCACAAGTTAAATGCACGCTGCATCTCCATTTGCTGATTTAGCTGGTATGAATATCCTCATGTTAATTTTCGTTTCTTACTGCAATAGGTTGCAAAGGATAGGTGGTAGGATTCTGAACCGTCGACCCACAGCCCCGCTGCGAACACATGGTCAGGACTTCCGCTTTTACATCGGAGTAGGAGGAAAAGGTTCCATTTTTGCCGCTCCATGGTGGCGCCGCAGTGGCAGGTGGTGGTGTTGATTCGGCACGGCGACCTGTAAAGGGTTGCTGCTAAGCTGCTGCCTGTCTTCATCAGCCATTGGGAGGTATAAATCCCTCATTTCAAGTGTTTTTCATGTATTTCAATTGTTGTCTTGGCACAGCACCTAATAAATCATATCTTCAGTAGTACTAAAGCAGCCACAAACATTGATTCATAATGTTTTGTTTTGAGTAGTTGATGCAACCTGGCCGTCCTATTATTGATTCACCAAAGTTGTATTATGCTTTGTCTAAACATTGTCCATGTGCAGTGATCTTTGGCGTCCATGGATGCGGTAGCGAGGCAGCGGGTCGTCACGGTGACCAGCTGGACCATGCAGAGCCAATGTAGCCGGCCGACAAGCTGCTGCTCTGGGATCCTCACTGATGCCGGTGTCCCGCACCGCCGGCAAGCGTGTCCGAGCGCCTCAGATTGCACCCTGCCCTGACCCAAGGTTGCTGGTACAGCTACTGCTTGTCCCCGCCGACCATCGGGAGGTATAAATCCCTCATTGAAAGTGGTTTTTATGTGTTTCTAGTGTTGTTTTGGCCGAGCACCTGATGGATCATATCCTGATAGATACAACAGTACTAGGAGTACCAACTGATTTTTTTTTGGGACAAGTCTATTTGATTCACCATCTTCCGTTTCTACTCTGTTGCCATTTTGAATGTGTTGTCCCGGTGGATCATTTCCCAAGCAGACACATACATTTATTCACCATGTTTTGGTTGGAGTAGATGATGCAAGCTGGGTGTCGTCTTATTGATTCGCGACCTTTAAGTAGTAGTACAGCGTCTGTCTATTTGGATCAGATTGAGCACGTGTCGTTTATGTGTACTATGTGACTAATGATTTCTATTTCCATTCTTCATCTCCTAGGTAATCTCGATAATGCAAAGGACCATGCCTCCAGGATACTGCTCTTGTATGCGTTAAGGTGTGGTCTCTCTCACAGCTCTCTTGAGTGTTTGTTTCTCATGTGTTGAAGTGTTGTTTTTGGGAAATAACCTAGTGTGGATTGTATCTCGAAGGATTACTACATCAGCCAGAAACCCCTTATTTTGGTCTAGTTAGATATGTTATACCTGGGAATGGCATGTCAGCTGTTGGTTGGTTTAATGTTACACCAGAGATAGGTTGCTGTAAATTTACATATCTATTTGGACCAATCGTTAGTAGAATCGGTTAAATGGCTGCAGTTATCATTGTGTTATCGTTGATTTGTCATTTATGTCAATCAGCTTTTGGTCTAGTTCACGACTGAGCATACATGTGCACATGTCAAATTACTTGACCTTTATGGCATCCAGCATCAGAGGTGGGATTTTTTGCTTCTCTAACTTTTCTTCTAAAGTGCTGTAGCATCACAAATCGATAAGGTTTGTGTCAATTATCAGGTAAAAATGTCTTTATATGTCACCTATTGCATGTAAAGCAGCCCCCAGACTGACTTTGCACGGTAATGGAAGATTGTTCACCCCTCTCTCTCTCCACTGCAGCATGCTAAACAAGTGGACCTCACCTTACTTTTTTCTGTGTAAACATGATATAATTTGATCCATCCTTAGCCTCGTTTTTATCTTCTATCTGTTTTACTACCTCTCATGCTCTGTTTCTCTCATTGCTAGTTTTGCTAGCTGCACTTTTCTGCTTGTGATATTGTTTCAAGCAACACACTTAGAAGAATGGCACTAATTGTCTGTAGCTGGGTGTTTTTTACAGATGGCTGCATACCTTCATGTCAAGAGTACCTCTGGCCTAGCTGACAACTCATGGTTGCTGCTACAGCAGCTGCTGCCTGTCTTCACTGAGCTCGTTATGCCATTGGGAGGTATAAATCCCTATGTCAAGTGTTATATTATGCGTTCCAAGTCTTGTTATGGCAAAGCACGTAATGGATCATTCTTCACGGAGTACTACAACAGCCACAAACCTTTGTTCACCATATATTGTTTGGAGTAGTTGATGTTGTCGTCTTGCTGATTTTCCATATTTAAGTAATAGTTGATGTTTTCGTCTTTTTGTTACAGATGGCTGGTACATGCCAAGAGGACCCCTGGCCTAGGTGTTTGCTGCTGCTGCTGCCTGTCTTCGTCGAGCTGGTTCTGCCATTTAGAGGTATAAATCCCTCATGTCAAGCGTACGTCAGCGGTTATACTGGAATTGACCTTGCTGGTCATGCATGATGCGCAGCTCGTCGGCTGGTGGCAACCAGGGGCGGAGGCAGGCAAAGAAGATAAGGGGGGCGGATGGAATCCTTTGTTAAAAAAGCACTTGATGGAGTGCCTTTGAGAGAGGTATATAAATCCCGCATGTCAAGTGTTCATTTAAGTGTTCAAAGTCTTTGTTTTGGCAAAGCACCTGATGGAGTGGTACAGCAGCCACACACATTGGTTCACCATGTTTTGTTTGGACTAGTTGATGCAACCTGGGTGTTCGTCATGTTGATTCGCCATATTTACTGTCTACTAGCTAGCTGGATGATCCTTCTGTTGTACCATGCTTCGACTATTCTGCTTGTCCATTTAGATAACGGTGCTCTCAAAGCAGCGGATTCGCCATTTTAAGTAGTACTACTACAGCTGCCGATTTCACTGTCTACTAGCTGGATGATGCTCTTTTTGTATTATGCATTGTCTAAACATTGTCCATGCGCAGTGATCTTTGGCGTCCATGGATGCGGCAGCGAGGCAGCGGGTCGTCACGGTGACCAGCTGGACGAGCCAATGTAGCCGGCCAACAAGCGGGGAGGCCATGGCCTAGCTGGTGGCGGCCACCGCCGTGTGCCCTCCTGCTGCCCGGACCAAGAGCGGGGAGGCCATGGCCTAGCTCACGACCCAATGTTGCTCCTACAACTGCTCTGGGTCTTCCATTGAGAGGTATATAAATCCCTTATGTCAAGTGTTCATTTAAGGGTTGCAAGTCTTGTTTTGTCAAAGCACCTGATGGAGTGCTACAACTGTACAACAGCCACGCACATTGATTCACCATGTTTTTTTTGGACTAGTTGATGCAACCTGAAGAAGGAGAAACGTAAGGAATTTAGAAGATTGATTTACCGTCGTTGGGATGTAGAGGAGTTTGAGAGACGTTGGATAGATTTTAAGGTGAAGTGGAAAGTCAAAGAAGTTGAAGAGAAGCCAGCAAAAGGGAAAAAAGACAAGGGAAAAAAGCCCAACAAGAAAGAGGAAAAAAAGAAAAAAGCTGATGCATGGGTTATGAGGATGTATGAACTGAGAAAGAAGTGGGCTGCCTCCTACACAAAGGGAAGATATTTCCTAGGGATGCAGAGTAACCAGAGAAGCGAGTCCCTCAACTCAAGGCTTCATGTGCACCTGAACAGGAGAATGAAACTTGTTGATTTGTTGCAGCATGTTGAGCACTGTGTGTCGATTCTGCGTAAAAATGAAGCAGCATTAGATGCAGTAGCCTCACATACCATACCCTTCACTAAACTGACTGCACACCCACTGGAGATACATGCCTCTACTATTTATATTCCTGTTATGTTCACAAAGGTAAAAGGACAGATTGACAGAGTATCAAAATGGCGGGTTGCTGAGGAGGTGTGTGCTGCTGGTATGATAACCTATGTGGTATCTCGCACAGACTCTCTGGATCTGAAATATCAAGTGACTTGTGTGCTCAATGGACATAAGATGGAATCTGCAAATTGTGGATGTAGAAAGATGGAAAGCGAGGATATTCCGTGCGACCATATATTTTGCGTCATGGCGAAACTGGGCTTACGCGAAATTCCAAAATTTTGTGTTAAGCCCAGATGGACAATGAAAGCCAAGATAGCGTACGGGTCTACCAGGACTGCGAATACTCATGTATGGTCGGAGCACATGGATACGTACCATCAACTCCGCCAAATGGCTAGTGAAGCTTTATTCACATCCGCAGGTTGCACGGAGGAGACAGAAAAGTTGATGGAGTACCTAAGGAATATGGTGGATAGGATTGAACGGATGGGTAGTGGCAAAGAGCCGAAAACATTTGCTCCTTTGCCGGACTATTACTCTTCTGCTCGCCAAAGATGCACCGAAGAAATCCAGGACCCACTCACAATAATTCCAAAAGGCAGGCCCAGTACCAAAGAATCTAACAAGAGGTTAAAGCCGATCCGCGAGAAGGTCAGGGAAAAACAATGGTTAGTGTACATGCTTTAAACGTTTATTTCTGTGCACATTTTAGTTTAAAATTTTGGGAAACCGTTAACTGGATTTTGATTTAATTATGGCAGGAAAGGTGTTAGGAAGGCAAAGGGCACATACAGGTGGACTAAGAAAGATGAGGATTCAGAAGAAGAACCAAAATCAGAAGAACCCAGTTCTGAAGAAGAACCCACGAAGGAGAGAAAATCACATAAGTCAGTGTTCCCATTTTCATGACAATTTTGTTGTGGTTATCCCTTTTGGTGGCATCGTTGTAAATCGAATATTATGCACGCAGGTATGGAAAAGATGCTAAGGTGACAAGGGGTACCAAAAGATCATTGGAGGATGAAGAGGAAGTTTGTGCACATAAGACAAAACGAAAGAAGTGAGTATTTTTTGAATTGCAATGTTTAGTTAACATGCTGAATTTATTGGTATTATTTAAGTTAGTGTCCCAACAAAAATTGAACCTATACATTTTAGTTGCTCACATGTTAGTGTTTAAATACGCTGTTGCAGTAGTTTGTCGAAAAAATAAATTGCACATGTGCAGTCTGTATGTTTTTCTTCTGCTACTCCCACCGTACTTTTAGTAATTTGTTAGCTTTGTTCGATCCAGTGGATGATGAGAATTTGTTTAGTTCGACTGAGTACATATCTTCATTTTTGCCTATTATCTTTTGGATAAGATCAAAGGAAGAGGAGTTTAGTTTATTTATCTTGGCTAAAATGAATGAAATATATTCAAAAAGCCGCCATTTATGATACTGTAGTTTCTTTTGTGAAGACATCGGCAGAGAATTACGTTCTGGATCATGTTAATGAACCAAATACAAAGATGGAAGGAGTTTACACTGTACAAATATAAAAAATCCTTCACAAGCAGCAAACCAACAGGAAACACCCTATGATTTAAACCTCTTGTTTTGCTATGAGCTCGTGTGATATTTATCTTCCAATTGTTATCGCTTCCTTTTATATCCTATGTTCATGTTCACCTCTGTGTTGGTATCCTATTGATGTATTTAAAATGTTCCAGGCAAGGCTCTGCGAAGTGCAGTCAGAAAGAAAACCTCAAAAGAGGAAAGAAGAGAAAAGAGATTGATGAAGATTGGACTGCTACGAAGGAGGAGCGGGCTGCAATAAACATGAAAGCTCGTGCTATGACAAAACAAATAATAGCAGATGTACACAGGTCAGTTGCAGCAAAGAATGAAGCAAGAAGAAAAGCAAAGATCGAATTAGAGAAGAAACAGGCTGCTGCAGAAAGAGAGGTATTAAAGAGGCTGGAAGCTGCAGAACAAGAAGGACTGAAATAATGCTGCTGCAGCAAGAGAAGAAGATAAACGCATTATTGCTCAAGCAAGAGCTGAGGAGCAAGAGACTGCTAGGCTGGAGATTGCATACGCGAGGAGAATGTCTGCTGAAGCTGAAGAAGAGAAGCAAAGGCTGGCTGCTGTTGGTGAAAAGAGACAACCTGAGAAAAGGCCACCACTGAAGAAAACTTCTAAGAAATCTTCTATGTTTGACGTTTTTAGATAGATTTTATGATCTTCAAGTTTGTGTTACCTTATGATGCGTAGTTGTTTTGTTTTCCTGGTTATAATTATGCTACCTGAAGAAAAAACTCACCGTGTCGTAGTCTGGCTTAATTTCTAGTGTAGCGAGTCTGCTTTTGAGTAGCTAAATCGAGGTAATTTCTGCTTCTCCAAGTATCGTTTCAGGTCCGATTTCATTGTATCTTGCTTTTGTTGCATGGCTGTGCTTTGCAGCTCTTCTCTACAGCCATGAGAGTTTCAGGCCCAAGTACCATTTGAACGTATAGTTCTGTGTTCTTGTCAGCCGTGTCTTGAAAGTGTGTCATCACAGCTTGAGATTAATTGCGTTCAACCGTAGGGTGGACCAAAACAAAATATTACACTGCAGGTTGTAAACTAGGTGAATGCCAGGACATAACCTCATGCTGGGCTAGCAAAGCTAGCCAATCTGCATCCGTTCGATATGATGGTATCGTGTAATGTAATATCGCCTATCTGAACGACTGAACCTGGTTTTGGTCTACAGGTCATTCGTACGCCTACATGATTGTACAGATTGGTATGCAGAGGTAGAAATTCTTTGCCCTGAGACTGACTGACTTGCAATGGTTCATATCTATCCACCAGAGGAATGGTCATTCCCGCAGCCATTTACTGCTGGTGACATGGACCAAAACACTGGCAGGAGAGTAGCATTCCCAGTTGGAAACTCTGAATTACACGACTCTGACTGCTATCTGCAGATGGCACAAAACCTCATGGCATACACAGCAGCAGAGTAGCATTTCACAGTTTAAACTCTGAATTCCTCCACGAATCTGACTGCTCCCTGCAGACTGTTCTCCAGCCAGCACAAAACCTTGCGGCAGATACAGTTAATACGATGAACGGAAAGACTAGTCTGTATTTCTGAGATCATGTTTTTCCCCATTTTAGTACAAGCACAGAAGAACGGCCTAGAAGGCATGTGCAAGCTGTCGGTGCCACCTTCCAGCATCTCTATGGTGTGATCATCAGCAATTTAATTAGTTTACCGCGGCATCCTGCTGTTGCGTCGTGGCAAAGATGTGGTCAAGCAATTGGTGTTGCGTCGTGGCACAATGCTCTTCTTCAGGTGCTCACGCTTGGTGCCAGTGCTTGGCGATGGAGTGAGCATTCGCTCCATCCCAGCCATCTTGTTACCCAAGAGCTCATTGGCGAGCTCTGTCTCCAGGTCTGTTTCTACAAGCCTCTTGACGCCAAGAAGGACGTGCAGAGCCAAGCTGTCGATCTCGGACAGGAGCGGGTCATACTTGAACAGGCGCGCCTCCTCGGTGCGGGCTTGCTCGTATGTTTCCTCACCGATGCGGATGCGGACCATGGACCGGCACAAGGGTGATGCCAGGGAGGTCGACGAGGGTGAGGTCCGGCACGCCACGCTTGTGGATCCTCCCATGATTGGTGGGAGCGGGTAGTTAGCTGCCGGCCGGCCGGGCGGCTCGATCGATCACTAGCGTTGGCGGCGGGCGGGCAGAGGAACGGGCGGCGGCCGGGGGAGAGGCACGGGCTCCTCACCTCGTCGCTAACGAGGATGATTAGGGCACTCCCGTCCACCCCACTCCACCTTCTCCTACTCTGCCTCGCCGCCGTGGCCTCCAAGCGGCCGCCCGGCGCCGCGTCCAAGTCCACGCTCGAGCCCTGCGCCTCCTCCACGGCCTGCCCCGCGCTGCTCTCCTACACCCTCTACGCCGACCTCAAGCTCGCCAGAGCTGGCCGCGCTCTTCGCCGCCGACCCGCTCGCCATCCTCGCCGCCAACGCCATCGACTTCGCCGTCCCGGACGCCGCCGACCGCATCCTCCCGGCCGGCCTCGCGCTGCGCGTGCCCGTCCCGTGCGCCTGCTCCAGCGGCATCCGCAAGGCCACCTCCGTCAGCTACGTCGCCCGGCAGGGGGACACGCTCGCCTCCATCGCCTCGCAGGTCTACGGCGGGCTCACCGCGCCGGACTGATCTCGTCTGATGGCGGGGCATATACTACACCGACCAAGGATCTAACAATTGTGTAGTATGTAGCCGTTAATAGAGCCGTTAATATAGCCGTTAACCCTAAACTGGCGCACTAAGATGGGCCTAATCTTGAGAAGCCCGCTACCAGCCCAGTTCACCTCGTCCGTCTGATCAACCATATACTACACCCCAATTCCTGTAGTAGAATGCACCGTAAAATCTCTCTAAAAATACATATACTAGGTAATCAAAACACATAATTGTGAAGTAAAAAAAAAACACATGATTGAGCATCATTCATCGAGATAGCAACATCATCTAGATATACAAAAGCACTAAGATTGGTCAGGAGATTCGCACATGACAGCATCGCCGCCGACCCGAGCTCCCTTGCAGTCCGTCAACCAGGTCGCCAGTGCGCCGACCCCACCGAACGAGTCAGGAGGGACGTTCAATTTGGCGTCGAACACCGCCGCTCCGTGCCTCATGTCCGCCTCGAGACTTTCCAGCACGTGCCCCACGGGCACCCCGGTCGCCATCGCCACGACGTGCACCTCCGCCGTCTTCCGCGGCCCAGCACAGATCTTCTGCGTCTCGGGGATGCTGCCGGCGACCTGAACACCATGGTAGAACACCTCCACGATCATGCCAGGGTTGACGCAGGCCTTTGCCCCGTGGCTCCGTGAGGCGACGTGAAGGGTGAGGTTGAAGGAGAGGCCCGAAGCCGGGTCGAGACGGGAGACGGAGTCAATCCCGACGGAGTACCGCGTGTCGACGCTGAAGTCAAGTACTGGATGGGGACGACGGTGCAGACGGTTATGGCGACGATGAGGAACGCAACGATACCCATGACGCAGCAAGCAGCTCTCGTGCCCTTGGTCTTCTTGTCCTGGGCCGCCGTGTCTCCATGGGGTGCCTGCATCTCGACGTCGTCCATCCCGGCGGGCTACTTGTTGTCCGCGCGTTGAAGGGCTTGAAGGCTTTGCGATGATTGAATCCGTTCTTGGCAGGTAGGTTGGTAGCCTTGGCCTTGGCCGCTGTGTTGAGTATATATGAATTCTATTGATTGGACGTGTCGGGATTGGACTGCTAGCTAGCTGTTCGTGTTGGTTTCGACTACGATACATGTGCTGGCTTTGATTCTGAATCTTCATCGATCGCACGAGCACATGCATGTTCGCATTTGACTGCATTACGGGAACAAGAAAAATCCTTCCATCGGGCTGCATGTATGTTCGTTTTTTTCTTTTTTCCAAAAAGTCCTAAGGGCTATATATTATCTGGAACCAGTCAACCAGCTCTTATAGGAACATGCTTATAAGAAAAAGAAATAACACACAGATTTTTGAAAATTTTAGCATCATTTTCCTTCTGCATCTCTCGACAGCACGCCGTGAGAAAAGTTTGGTGTGCCTTTTGGGCCTCCGGCGTAGCCAGGCTTGTGTAGGAAAAAGTTTAAAAAAACAGACCCTTGTAGAAGCGGTGACCTAAAAGTCGTCGACATTGACGAGAAGATGCATTCGATCAAGATGTAAAGAGATTGCCATCTCTAATACCGAGATGGGCCGGGAGATAATCTCAGCTCCAGCTAAGAGGAGATGCGAAATTTGAGGACATCAATATTCTGCGACATCATCCCTCTCCATAGAACGCAACCACTATAGACACAATCACATGAGACCTAATGGACGATTGACTCCAAACTCCATCCCGTCCACGCTTCTCTAAGGAAGGGCTTTTTTAAACGAGACAAAAGATTTGCCTTTTATATTGATATAGAAGAAGCAAACAACATAGGCCTAGACCAATGATGAAAAGGAAAAATACATGAAAACAAACAAATGGCGGTAAGGGTCCCTTTGGACAAGAGGGTCGGGCTGAAGGACTTTCGATAATCTCATGCGTCCCCAATACCCTTTCACCGGAGACGAAAAATTTCAAGACCCTACAGGAGAAGACACACCGATTTCAGATCCCTCCACCCCTCTTGATTTCCTCTTTACTGAAGGCCTCGAAAGAAATGTTTTTGTTCTGTATAGTTCTCTGCATGTATGTTCGCATTTGACTCGGGCACTACTCGATGGTAAGTCTTCAGGTTGTGACTTGTTAGCCTGTCCACATATTTAGGTGCCTTTATTCAGGCACTTTAAGGTGAGGATCTTTACAAGAAGCGGATTGAGTTTGAGCAATGCAAATGTTGTCATGTAGATTATGGAACCCAAACATCTCTAACCTGACTTTTACTTTTGTATATAAATGTTTTAGTGGCGTTCTCTAACTTGACTTTTACTTTTGTATGAAAACAAATATAAATAGGAAATAGAAAATCTTTAGAAAATGTTGGTGATTAACTTATGTTATATGAGACTTCCATTACACAAAAACTTCAATTTGGAGTACTTAATCCCTCCACGTTTTTGATGTATATTTTTCGTAATGAATATATTCTGGTCCACAAATTATCATGACAAATACAATCCAGCGAAATTTCATTTAATATTATATAAGATATGACAGCCTAACTTCACCCGCAGCGCATATATGTATCTGCTTGGTATATATAGGATAGCAAGATTATACTGCCGCAGTTGCCATTTCTTATGTGAGATTATACTAAAAATAATATAGAAATTGTAACTTTTTTCTTAGTCAAGACGTGCGTGCACGTACACATTTACTAGTAGAGATACAAATAAGAGATCATCCCTCAGACTAAGACTAGAAATAACAGTAGGCGGGTTAATTATTGTCTTACTTAGGCTACGCCGCTAGGCAAACAACTCCTCTTGGTCGGGGGAATCGCACATCGTGGCGGCGGCACCGACACGCATGCCCTCGCACGTCGACACCCACTTGACGCCGTAGTACGACGCCATCCCACCGTATGAGCCAGCCGGGATGTGCAACGCGACGTCGAACACCGCGGCCTCTTGCTTGATATCTGCCATGAGACTGTCCATCACGCGCCCCTGCAGGGGCACCGCTATGGCCATCGCCAGGACGCGTTTCTCTGCAGCCTTCCTCGGCTCGGCGCAGAGTCGCCCTGCTTCGGCCGTGCTGGTGGCGAGCTGGACGCCATGGTAATACACCTCGGCGTACATGCCAGGGCTGATGCACGCCTAGGATCCATGACTATGCGAGGCGACGCCGAGGGTAAGGTTGAACGAGAGGCCTGTCATCGGGTTGAGGCCGGAGGCGGAGTCTATGGCGACGGAGTAATGCGCGTCGCCCCTGTAGTACTCGATCGGGAGGAGCAAGCAGACGGGCATCACGAGGGCGAAGATGACGACCATGCAGCAGACGTAGCAAGGTCCGGCAGGCTGGGTCTTCTTGCGGAGGAGCTCTGGATCTCCATGGACTGCGTGCCTCTCGACGTCGTCCATCTCCGTACGCCTGCCCATGTGTAGGCTTTGGATTGTTTTTTCAGCGTGTTGAGGGCTTGGATCGGTTTGGCGTTGTGGCAGAAAATGGAGCTTGTATGTTTATATGGACAGAACGAGAGGTCGGCTGGTACTACCTGGTAAATCGATATATATTGCTCTCGCCATCGGATAAAAGGGAGTAGCACACACCCGTTGTGGCAGAAGAATGGAACAATGGCTCGCTCTCTCGCTGGATTAGTAGTTGCAAACTGCGTACGCTCCTTGGGGCGTGGGATGCGCGACATACGTGCACACCCCGACACCCGCGTCTCGTCTCGTCAGAGTGAAGAAAAAAAACACGCACGTAAACGGCGGGCCTGCGTGCGTCCACAAATCGCGTCGAGCCATTGTTCCATTCTCGAGGGAAAAAAGGAAAACACGCGTCGTTTCTTTTTCCTTTCTCCTTGTTTGCTGGACGTGCCCAATAAAAGGACAGTGGCCCACGTACATACGCAGCCCCCTGCGGAGGAGCTTTGTCCACGATCGAGCCCGATAAATAACCATTTCCGTCGTACGTGTCTCTCTCTCTCTCACACACCCGATTGGTGCAAATCTAGGCAGGAATTAGTTAGCAGCCAGTACGCACGTCTCGCACTCTCGCCTGCCTGCTACTCCCTCCGTTCCGAATTAATTGACGCAGTTTTAGTACAACTTTGTTCTAAATCTGAATCAATTAATTTGGAACGGAGGGAGTAGCACTGAATCATCAAATCTATAGCCAAATAAAGGTCACGGCCCAACTAATTGATGAATCAGTTTATCTCTTGGACCCGCGCGCAACTCTCCACCACGCATGCATGCATGGAGTATATACTCCTTAATTGGCCCTCTAATTAATTCACTCCACATGCACACGCAGGCTGCAAATTACTACGTGGCACCCCAACAAACTGTATACTCGTATATACTATATCACGGCACAACAAAAACCCTAACAAGACGTACACCCCAACAAGACGTACACACTCCTAGTAGCTAGATCCTATGGAGATTACCAAACTTATCCATCTTTTTGGTTCTACAGAATAGATAGATGTAATAATAACCTCGGTCATCGTGTTTCCCATCTCCGGAAAACCGACAAAATGTAGCCTCAAATTATAACGTGAAACAACACGTGGAGGACGGTGTGCCTTGATTGAAATTCGGCCCCAACAACCTCCAAAATGGTCAATGCATACATGAGTAGAGGGGTGCGCTTAGATAATGGTGATGTAGATGGCCAGGGAACAGCATGCCACCAAAGCTTCGACCACAACATACATGCATGAAAAGATACATCATCTTCTTATAGCGCCACACCCTTCTTCACTATGAGGCGGGCGACAGCTCCCGTCTTGTACGTAACGTGATGCAAACCAACAATTAATGGACCCGTGCGACAACAATGTCTCCCGCAGCCACAACTCCCATTGAACTCGTTGATGACCGTACCAGCTGTGATGCGGCGCTAAGCGTTGCCATCGATTTACATGGACGGCACCCACAAGGTACATCGATATCCACCGATCTTGCTTCAACTCCATGTCGTGCGACCATGGAACCGGCAAACTTCATCGCCCCGCACGAAGCACAAATCACAGGATAAACAAAGTATTTAGACATTTTGTGGATTCTAACCGCTGCCGGCACTGACACTCCAGCAGCCATCCCCTCGCCGCCCCCGTCCTCCTCAACTTGCAGCCTTCATCGGTCCTCCACCGACTCCGGCCATCCCTCTAACACCCTCCCCACCACTTCCTTTGTGACGCCATTGGGCAAACCCCTAACCCTAAGTCATCGGTGACCCATCCTTGCAACCTCTACCCTCTTTTCTATCGAGTACATAGCATAGCAACTACCAAGGCTCATGCTGGTGGAGATCGAGAGACGCGAGCGTGCATGCATCCATGCATGGATGACCTAGCTAGCTGAGCTGCGACTAATCCTCGTGATGTGGCCCATCAATAGACAACGGACCTAGCTACTACGTGATCCATGCATATATAACCACGCATCAGAATCAATCAACCAAGATCGCGTGCATGCACCGTGTATATATGAACGTACGCTCCGATCCAAACACTACCCAGCTTGCTTCCTTCGACTTGCACCTAGGAGTAGGAATCCACCAACATCTCAATCTGAGTCACGTACAAACTGGCGTCGACCGTTAATATGATACTCCCTCTGTTTAAAATTAGACGACTTTCATTTGCCCACATGTGAATGTATATAGACTTGTTACAATTATAGATATATCCATATTTGGACAAATGAAAGTCATTTAATTTAGAACGGAGGGGGTCGCTGTTAAATCATGCTACCAAGATTTAATATAACGTGTTATGCAAAATTACCGGAAACCATATAAAGTATGCCCTAGATCAAGCTCTATCAAGTCTCATCATTGCCGATGCCAGATACTAAATAAATTTCTACTTGGCAATTAGCAATAAATAGTCCAAATACTAGCAGCATTTACCCAAAATAGTCCAAATATTAGTATCTAAATAAATTTCTACATTTTTAGGGGTGCCATGGCACCCATGGCACCCCCACTGGATACGCCCCTAGATGCCACCACGGCCCAACATTTAGGCCTAGGTCATGGGGAGGAGGGATAATAATGTGCCCTGCAACACCGTCCGTTGTGGCCCACTTCGTCGAAACTTCCGCCGCACCACTACCTATCCTACCGATTTTTGTCGCATAAATACGTGTGAAAATTACAAGTGCTAGCTAGTCAGATACATGTGAAATTGAAGTGCATAGTTGGCGGAGCACATCCCGTTAATAGGTGTAAGGCCGAGCAGAGAGTATATAGTTTTTAGCATAAAATAACAAAGGTTTTTCATAAAAATCTATCACGCGTAAGTCAAAATAATATTCTTTGCGCTCATTGTCGCGCGTTCTATGGGTCCATAGTTATAGTTAGGGGCGGTTAGTAACTATCATTTTATGTGTCATCGTCGTGTGTTATTATATGCATCACCTTTTATTTCATGTGTCATTTTTTGCAGGCGCTATTATTTCATGCATGAAATGATGCCATACAACCCGTCATTTCATGTGACATTTCATCATCAGGTGTTATTAAGGTCGTTATTTCAAGCTAGGAGACGATTACAACTGGTCACTACGTATGTTGTTTCATCATCATGTACTGTCCCTATATATGATAGGATATAGCTAGTGGCTATATTTCATGGGTCATCTCGTCGTCGCGCATTATTAGTATATGCATAAATGATACCAATTACCTATCAATTCATGAGTTAGCTCGTCGTAGTGGTGGCGTGTGTTAGGATAGCTCGATGCCCAAAGATTTCACCATCAATGTATTTTCCATGAGCCTTCACTTTTGTATTTATCATGATCCTGGACTTGTATTTATCATGATTTTTCTAATATCTATACTTGTTATTCTGCGTCACAATGTTTTCGGATACATGGCGATTGAAATCTTCAAGCCCAGACAATCTTCTCATATAAGAAACCTTTTATACTTGGTTTACTACTTCCTTTATTAATTATTCCAAAAAATATAAATACTTCCATTATTGTTTTCAGTTCTTCGTATTTTCTTTCATTGTCGTCGTAATTGAAACATAGTTCGGTGGAGTTGGGGACAATAAGGTAGCTTTTAGATGTTTTACAGTTAGTTAGACGTAGTAGTTCCTTCTTTGTGTTTGATATTAAACCTCGAGTTACATTATGGGGAAGAGAGGCTCTACTGCAACATTTTGCAGTTAGAGTCGAACGAGATATCAAGCATTGTTGTCAGAGCAGCTAAACAATTGTTTCCACTACAAGCAATCGCGCGTTTTTAGGGCCTTAAATTATGCAATGAGAATACCACTACGGGGTTTTTAGTTTTTGGTAGGAAACAAACTACTGCCTATGGTTTCATGAATCGTCTCATTGTCGCGTGGGCTATTCTTATTTGCACAAAATGATATAAATTATCATTTCATGTGTCGTCGTCGTGCTAGGATACCCTATGTGGGGTATAGCATGAAATGATAGCATAAAAACTCTCATTTAATATGCAACTTCTTGTGCGGTTTTGGACCTAATCTAGCCTGGTCGTTTTTCTCAATCTCTCTTCCCACATGTGTCGCCCGCCCATATGCAGCCAATCTCGCGTTGTCGTCTTCGTGAGGCCGTCTACTACCTTGTTGTCGACGACAAGTGATTTTACTTGACGGGGGTGCAACACATGCGTGTGTGTGCGTAACATGTTGACGCCATCATCAGATAGGTCGCCTCCACAAACATCGATGTGTCACGCCGTGTCAGCCCTGGCTCAAACTCTGTCAACTCTCAACATTGATGGTGCCGCTGCGACGCTGCGGCACAACGTATCGGCCGTGTCTCAAGCTCTGTCAAGTCTCGCCATCGCTTGCACCGCGGCAACTCGTCGGGTCAGCCCTAGATCAGGCCCGTTGTCAAGTCTCATCATTGCTGACTCCACCACCTCTCCTATCTCGCATAAATATGTGTCAAAATTGCAAGTGCTACTGCCAAGTGCATAGTTGGCGGAGCACATTCCCGTTAATAAACGTAATGCCGATCACATGAAATAATAGAAAGTACATGTTTAGCATAAAATAACAAAGGTTTTCATAAAAATCTATCACGCATATAATAATAATTAATAGGTCAAAATAGTATTCTTTGTGCTCATTGTCGCGCGTGTTCTATGGGTCCTTATTTATAGTTGGGAGGCGGTTAGTACCTAACATTTTATATGTCATCGTCGCGTGTTATTATATGCATCACCTATTAGTTAACGTACCATTTCTGCATGCATCACTATGTCATGCATGAAATGATGGCATACAACCCGTTATTTCACGTTCCATTTCGTCATCGTGTGTTATTAAGGTCTTTAATTTAAGGTAGGAGACAATTACTACAGGTCATTACTTATGTTGTTTCACCATCACGCGTCCCTATATATGTTAGGATATAGGCAGTGGTTATAATTTCATGTGCCATCTCGTCGTCGTGCATTATTTTGTATTATGCATAAATGACAGCAATTACCTATCAATTCATGAGTTAACTTGGCGTTGTGGTGGCGTGTGTTAGGATACCTCGATGCCTGAAGATTTCACCATCAATATATTTTTCATGAGCCTTCACTTTTGTATTTATCATGAACTTGGACTTCTATTTATCATGATTTTTCTAATTTCTATACTTGTTATTTTGCTTCACCATGTTTTCAAATACATGTCGATTGAACTCTTCCAGGCCAGAACATTTTCTCATATAAGACACCTTTTATACTTTGGTTTACTATCACTTTTAATAAACTTAATTAACTTTTCCAAAAAATTATAAATACTTTCATTATTGTTTTCAGTTGTTTGTATTTTTCTTTCATTACCGTCGTAACTGAAACATACTTCGATGGAGTTGAGAACAATAAGGTAGGTTTTAGATTTTTTATAGTCAGTTAGACGCAGTAGGTCCTTCTTTGTTTTTGATATTAAACCTCCAGTTACTTTATGGAGAAGAGACTCTCTACTGTAACATTCTTTACTTTGAGTCCAACGAGTTATCAAGCATTGTTGTCATAGAACCTAAACAATTGTTTCAACTACAAGCAGTCGCACATTTTTAGGGGTCCTAAATTATGCAAGGAGATGACCACTACGAGGTTCTTAGTTTTTGTTAGGCGACAAACTATTGCCTAAAGTTTCATGACTCGTCTCATTGTTGTGGGTTATTTTTATTAGCACAAAATGATAGAAATTATCATTTCATGTGTCGTCGGCATGCTAGGATACCCTGTGTGGGGTATTGCATGAAATCATAACATAAAAACAGTCATTTAATATGTCATTTCGTCATCAAGTGTTATTATGGTCCTTATTTCAAGTTTGGAGAAAACTAGTACCTATCATTACTGTATTGTGAGTCCTTACTCGGTCCTTATTTCAATGTGTGACGTTTCCACATTGTGAGTCCTTACTTTATTTTAATACATAGATATTGGCTATGATATCATGGCCATCTCATCGTCATATTTTATTATTTTATGCATGAAATGAGATTGATTACCTACCATTTCATGAGTCGTACGTCTTGTTGTCGTGGCGGAGTGTTAGGATAACTCGGTGTTCAAATTTTTTACCATGTTCCGCGAGTCTTCACTTTTGTACTTAAAATGAACTATCACCTCCATTTATCATGTTTTGGTCTCATATCTATACTTATTATTTTGGCGACGAGTGTGAGCTCGGTTAGACTACCTCCGTCGTGAAGGGGCAGGACACGTCCGAGTGCCTCGGATTGTGTTGATTAAGAAAACATTCGCTGTATGAATATTTCCTACCAGCATCATGATATTGTGCTCCCTTGATGTTGCCTAGAAATCACGACGCACTCAAAATGCAAGAACATCCAACATCTCCTTATCTTCATCACATCATCTCATCACTCGATTATCTTCTTCCTCCTCCAGATCCCATCTTCATGCATGCACGCGATCTCTTTAAGCATGCGCGACCACCGTCGAGGATAGGTCGCTGCCTCCATGCCGCCAACGTCGTTCCAGTACTCCGCCGCCGTCAGCTTCGTCTAATTGCCGCCAACTACATTGGTATGGTCGCATGGATGTGGTTTATTAGTTATGTACCATGAGTATATGACACCATTTTAAGAAGTGCCTAGGAGAGTAGCACACAATAAACACGAGTAGCAATCCACCTACGAAGGATAGCTAGCTTAACGTATGCATGCGCCATGCAAGTGAAGCGGAGGCCGGAGGGCACACACGTACGTACGTGTACTAATCTACTACTTTGTGGGGCGGTAGACGTACGATAACCCGGCCGTGGCCCGAATTGATATTTTTCCCCAACAAAACTGAATTGATTTAATACTAGTCCAACTAACTACTCCCTCCGTTCACAAAAGGATGTCTCAAGTTTGCACAAAAGTGGATGTATCTAGACATGGTTTCATGTATAGATACATCCACTTTTAGACAAAGTTGAGACATCATTTTGTGAACGGACGAAGTAGTAATTACTATGATTGATTATTATTTACACCACATTGCAATAAGCTTGGAGATTAAAAACCTACAGTACGAAGGAAGCAAAACACGGTATATAATGAAGTTGTACGCTCCATCGATCACCGCTACTCCGAGTGCCCACCGCGCCGTTGTTGTCGAAATCCGTTTGCAATGCAAGTGTTTAGGCTCGTAATCAGGCACGATTACCCCGGCTCCCCTCGCGATGAGCAAGAGATCGTCTTCTTCAGCCCGACGCTTATCTTCACCGTCGTGGTCATGGTAGAAGCGAGCGAGATGCCGCCGCGGAACGACGCCTCCATGTGCGTGCATGAACGCACTATACTCGTGGATCCCAAATCCCGTTCGACGCGATGTGGAAGGTGATCAGTGCTGAGCTGCTTGTCGAGCGCGGTGGACCAGATGCCGATGTCCGCTGTTCCGGTTGCGACGCATGCACGACCGCAGTAGTGGGTTTCCCATGCGATGAATCTTGTTTGGACCGACACTTATCTTCTCCGTTGTGGTCATGTATGGTAGAAGCGAGCGAGACGCCGCCCCCACATGCATGTTGGGACACCGAGGTCTGCCGCTGTTGTGTCGGCGCCGAAAACGGCCGGAGTCGATTGCGACCGAGTAGTGGGGCTCGTACGTGGCCAAGAAGAATCACATAAGTACACGACGCGGCTGTGAGGAGGATCTATACAGTACGTGACAAGAACGGTATGTGAATCTCGTGAAATCATTTTGTGCAATACTAGAAGCGTGCGTATTAACTGGCTGCTTTGGAAGTTGGAGTGGAATTAATCGATGCGTGCACGGGACCTGATTGGTTGCTGGTTTCGACTCGATGGAATTGATGCTTTGTCAAGTACCGAGACATGCATGTACAGATGGCAGAGCAGAGCAGAGTGGCCAATGAGATGGCGAGAACTGCGTCCCACGGATCGCCAATCTGAGCCGTCCACACGCGGCAGGAAACACAGAACGAATCTCAAACACCACGCACAGAAAGCTTCCATCTCTCTCCAGTCTCCACTCCCGAACCAAACGGCATCTCACTCTCGCTCTCCATCCCCTTTCTCTCTCTCTCGCTCTCCGCCGGCGCCGGCGCCGCCGCACATCCTCCCCCTGATTCCCGCCGGCCGGCACATCCGACGAAGATTCCCCACCAGATCCTGGCCGCCATGGAGGGCCTCTCCCGATCCAGGGACCTGCTGCACGCCTGGGCGCGACCCACGGAGGGGACACGCTGCTCGCCGGAGGCAAGAGGCAGTAGGAGATCCATGACCGGCGGCGCCATCCTTCCCCGCGTCCTCCTCCGCCAGACCAATCCCCGCCCGCCTCCACAGGGAGATCCAAAGGATCCTTGACTCCTCCTCGCTCAGGCGCCGGGACGACCTCCCCCAAGCCCCACCGCCCTTCTGGAGCTGGAGCCCGTCACGCAGAAAAGGTGATTTTTTTTATTTCCCCTCATGCTCGTGCTCCAACCCTTTTGCTTACCAAATTTCCTCCCGCCTCTCTGCTTACTGAAACGATGTCCAACTTTGCACCACCGGCAGGAAGCGTTTCGTGGCTTGCACCATCGGTCCAGCGGCGTCTTCCCCAACCTGCTGCGGCTGCTGCCCCAACATGCAGCACACCCTATGGCGGCGATGGGGGACTGACGGAAGATGGCCGAGGAGCTCAAGCGGGGGGAGGCGGCATCCACAAGCTCCTAGGCCCTCGCTGCCGTGCTGGCCTTCCTCTATGAGCCAGTGTGCTTTAGGTGTGCTTGATATCCCTATGTATATATCCTCTAGCTGCTGTCTCTCTCTAATGCCGGCCATCCCCAGCCGATGATTTAGGAATCAAGCGCGGTGGTTTGTATGACCAGGACGATTTGCTTGGCTGTGGTGATGATTCACTCAATGGACTGTGTAGTTCGCAAGTTTTTCCATCTGAGTAATGATTTCGTTCTGTAGGAATTATTAGTGTTTGGCTGCACATACGAACACATTCCTCTCTTGTGAATGAAGACTTCTTTCCATGGACCTGCTACTGCATTCTAGTAATTAATTAATTAATGATTTAACAAGATGAGAAGTACTACATGTCGTCCATCTATGAAAATAAATACAGTAGCTCATGTCATGCAAGCCCATCGAAACCACTCCAGCCTTGCTCTGTACATGACTGTATATCTTGCTGCATGCTTGTTCCCGAGTAAAAGAATCAACATTGTTGTTTGTTGTATGATTAGGATTTGCTAGGCTGTGATGATCTGCAATGGATAGTACTAAGCTTCTTTTCCTGAATGAAATGTCCAGTTCTTAATGTCTTCAACCTATGTCTTTTGCTCCAATATCTGGAAACTTGTCTGACCGTACATACAATGGTTTATTTTTTGCAGCACTGATCTGACACTGAACCAGCCCCAGTAGTTGACGCTTCCGAACATTAGGAAGGCCAAGTCGTCGATGGGGATCTCACACCATCTGTCCAGCAGCGACCACGGCCCCGAGCTGCTTGCTGCTGCCGGCTCCCCAACATGCAGTGAAACACCCTAGCACGCGCGGCGCCGATGGTGGCCGAGGAAAGCTGATGGTCGTGAAGCGGGAAGCGGCGCTGGTGGGGAACCGGGAGGAGGAGGACGAGGCGTCTTTGGCCTCACCTACACCTCCACCCTTGCTGCCTTGTGATGGTGGTGCCTCCATGGTGGTTTAGGTGAGCTTCTCCTCTAGCTGCTAGCCTATTCTCTGCCACGGCCTTCGAGATGGCGATCTATTAATTTTGGAGTCAGTGCTGCTGTGGTTGTATGATTACGATTTTCTAGTTGGCCACGATGTTCTGCAATGGACAGTGTAGTTAAGAAATTTAACTTGATTCGGCTCACTGGATGGTTTTAGTTACCTACAAGTTCTAGCTATCGAGCGTGGTGGTAGCTACTACATACTGTTGTACATATTTTTAGGCGACGCCCGACCGTGGCCTATGAAAAATGTATTCCCTTTTGAGTCGCAAAGTTTGATCTGATGAAATTTGCTTGCCTGTGTTGATCTGCGATCGACTAAGTAGTTAAGGATCTTGATTAGGTTCGGTTCACAGCTTTTTTTTTATTACCTAGTTCTAGCTATCAGACCTGGTACAACTACATGCTGTTGTTTATCTATTTGCGCGACTCTCTACCGTGGACTTAATACAAATGTATCTTTTTTATTGCGAAGTTTGATTTGTTGAAAAGTGCTTCGTATTAATAAAAAGTTAGGGAATTCCGTCCTTGGGACAGAATTTTTGCTCAATATCTGCATGTGCTCTCAACAAGAGAAGAGATCACTTCTCCAGAATCTACACATGTTTGCCGTTTTCCATTTATTTTTCCTTTCTTCTATTCTGCATTGCCGGGTCACAGGACATTAGTCACTCATAATCTGATGTCACTCATAATCTCTGTCACGTACACACAGCCATTCATGAGCCACTCGTCTTGAATGAATCTGCTGGTTCGCAGCTCGTGTGTGCTGCTTCTGTTGTACTATGTATGTAGCAGGAATGTTGGTAAAGAACATTCAAATATTTTAACTGTTGGGCGTCCATTTCTGTCCTCTGAACTAGGAAGCTATAACGTTGTTGCCATTGCTTGTTGTGCACTAATTAATAAAGTAGGGAGTCACCGTCTGTGGTGTAGGCATTAATAAAGTAGCACACCATTAAGTATCATCATCTGCTCAGCATGCTAAGCTCCTCTGATTTGATCTCTGCAGCTAGGGTTCTTATCATCAGCCACTGTCTACGGTTGGTCCAAGGGAGTGCCCTGCACAGAGGAATTCCTGCTCTCCGTGATGAACACGGACGGACAAACAAAGGTACTACCAAGCCAGCCAATGTAGCAGGACCTCATGGTCCTTGCGATGGCGCTGGTGCAGTACGTGCTTGTGTTTTAGCATATATAAGTAGTATGAACAAACATGGATCAACTAATAAAACGTTTAAACGTAGCTGGTACATAAATGCAGTTCTCGTGGTGGTCTGGTTCTATCGAGGAATATGAGCCCTAGAGTGCAATGGGGCATGCCCAACACGCGTGAAGCCACAAGACACCTTGTCTTGGAAGTTATTGCCGGAGAGTTTGAACTGATCCGACACGCGCTTGTTCATCATGTACCTCGAGAGGCACGCCAATGCCCCTAGCAGCGATTGGACTTGGACGTCGCGAGGCATACAGTGTGGTTGAACCATGGGTCCAACGCTAGCTACTTGAACGATGGTAGGAGACGGAGTCGACGGAGACGTAATGGAGCATCTTGGGGCCGATTGTGCTGGCATGTTCGCATGGGCAACCCTAGTACCGAGGATGCACACGATAATAAGGTGAGGAAGAGAAAGACCCATAAGTACTGGAACCATAGTGTATAGTCGCCAGATGCTGCCATTGTTGATAAATTTGCTATGTTTCGTCCCGTCCTTGGTAACCGGATTGGGCCTTAGCGGGTGTTTAATCCGGGAGCCGGACCACAATCCCATTTCAGAGACGCATGATGTACATATATTTCGGAGATGACCATTGTGAAGAAGAACTAGTAGATGAAATAATAACATGAAATAATAGAGAAGGCACAAAACTCCATGGGGCGGGCGGTGGCCCCGTCGTCGAGGAAGATGTTGAGCAGGATTGTGATGGAGTGTTTCTCCATGGCCAACTTGGTTTCTTGCTATTTGCTCAAACAATGTTTGATGGTTGATACGATCGGTTGCCCGTGCCAAGATGCATGGTGTACGTACTTATAGGCCCACCGATCGATCAATGTGTTGGCTTCTACCCAGTGGCCGGGAGTTTAATGGGAGCGTCCAAAGTTTCTTCCCAAATGCACTAGTTTTGATGACATCACACCACGTCGAGACAGGATATCCTGATCGATCAATGTACACGAGTCATGGAGGCTATAAAGAGGTTGGTAGGCACACGGCGGAGCAAAATTGAGGCCAGGGTGGCCGCCGCGCTTGACATGGCCGTATGTGGCGGTAGTCCGGAGAGCACACATTTGGTAAAACTTTCCTCCATGCAATCCACTCGAGCGGGGTAGCACCCATGCAGAGGCCTAATTAAGCTAAAAGTACATTCCACACATAAGTGGGCCTACTTTAAGAGGTGAAGACAGCCGCCGTGCCCCTCGTTCCCCACCACACGAGCTGTCGCATCTGTTCCCGCCGGCCACTCGAAGAAGCAGGTTGCCGATCGAAGAGGAGGCGTCGTTGTCGTCGCTCTCCAAGCAGAGGACGCCATCTGCTGCACCGGATTCACTCACTCAGCGAGGTTGGCCAATCCAGGACTAGGGAGCACCTGAAGCCCAAATTTCTTGTGTTTTACTGTTCGTGCCTGAGCTGGGCGATTCAGCTCCAACAGTGCTAGATCGAGCATCTCGCTCGCCCTCTTGGACGGAGCAGCGAAGAACCAGACGAGGCCCTGCCCCTTTTCTCTGATGGCCGCTCTTTAATATCCTGTGTGCGTTCCATGCCCTGGGTCTAGCTAATAACGAAAAAACTGCATAGCCATATCGCACGAGCCCCAAGCCACGGGAACCAATTGATTCTCAAAGACATGGACCACGCGCGGCATGACGAACAGCGATTCTGCATGGCAATAGGATGAGCCCAAACCAGCGACGGCGCATATGCCAACGGCGCGACGAGGTGAGGCACTATGGCAACAACTTCTTTCTCATGGCGAGACTCCACCTACCACCGTCATGATCAGCCTGACCAAACGGCGCGAAGAAGGCATGTGTTACCATCCGGATGGGGAGAAGAGCTCGCTGCCGCCGATCGGATCTACGAAGACGCAGTGTGTGCTTGCTCACAAGTCGCCTCTCCTATCCTCACCCCCTCCTTCATATATAGCCTCCCGCGTCGAGGCAGCGCCGCTGGCGTTTGGGTGACACGGCGCCAGCAGCCAACGACGAATGCGTGAGGAAGCTCTAGAAGAGGTGGAGCAAGAGGTGCATCAAGTAGGGCGCTGGACCAGCAGCCTTCTCCCCTGACTACTTCATGGCGCTGGTGGTGAACGGAGGCGACGTACGAAGCTGCAGCCACCGGCGATTTGTCCGAGGAGGAGGAGCTGGATCAGCCCGCAGCCGATCCAAACCCTGCCGCCTTGCGCTCCCGTTCGACGGACAGCGCGGGTTCCGGCCGTCGCTCGCCCTCCGGCAGGAGACCCTCGATCTCCGACGCTCTGGAGCGACGCCCTCGACCTCCGGCCCTCTCCTCTCCTTGCCAAAGTCCAAAGTCACAAGTCACGCGCTAATCGCACGCGGCTTGTGACCATGGACTTCTATTTATAGAGTGAGGATTGGATGGGATAGGGGTCTGTGTATTGAGAAAGAGAGCTAGCACAAGAAGAAAGGGTGAAAAATTAATGGGAGACGTTCGGGAGAGAGAAGTAGACGTGCTTGGCATGGGCTTCAGGAGAGAACAGGAGGGCCGTTGGATCGTTGTCTGGGATCGGGGTTGTGTGTGGGGCGATCCGTGGGTAGGTGCTTCCTGTGATCTTACTGGCTGAACACTACTCATCTGGATCAAGCGTTTGCAAAATCTTATACTACAGGGCCCAAGGCATAAAAGGATCAAGTTCCAAAGCAACCAGTAATTAAGCGTCATGCATGCACTCCTGGACAATCCAAAGATGTAGACCATATTTGATGGACAATCCAGCAATATTAGGAATTGTCTCGGTTTTTATCTAATTTCGCCTATTTAAATGACTTTATGCCTATTTTCCGAAAGTAATTGAATTTTGAACTACAAGTGTATGATAGTTTACTCTGAAATTTTAACAAAATTCATTTTAAGATACACCAGTAGTGGTTATATCACAGAACCGTTGATAGTTTTGAAAAATGCAACCCCTTTTGATGAATAGGCACGCTGGTCATTTTGACCTTTTTTCAACAAAATGAAAGCAAGTGAAAAAATAGTCAAAAAATGAAATCCTTTGGTATGGAGTACTTTCATGTGTACTAGTTGCTAGGATAAATGATAAATTTGAGTTTTGACAAAGTTTACAAAAAACTTCTTCACAAAAAGGTCAATCATCTATAAACATGTATAAGTTTCGAGTCAAATGATCAAGTTATAGTCATCCCCGTGCCATAGTTTGTGATAATGTGCCCATATTTGACACATAGGTGTATCTTTGTATGGCAAACAATGTTGCCAAAATAATTTTTAAAATATTATTATAAATATCATTTCCATTTTTTTTAAGTGCCAAAAATGACTTTTTTATTAAGCAAGTACCAAAAATATGTTGCAAAATGTCATATACATGATGAAAAAGATGATATGGGTGTAATATTTGGATTCCTCTCATTTTTCTAATCGATTTAGACATTTTATTTGTTAAATTTTGATTTATGAATTTAAAGATATGAATTATTCCATATTAGACGAAAAATAGAAGAAAGAAACATAGCTATGCCGATGGCAGTCCATTGCCGACGGCAGATCCTATGCCGATGGCCATGTCGACGGGCTGGCCTCGTCGTAGTCTATGCCGACGGCCCCAACAAAAAGCCGTCGGCATAGAGGTCTTGTAGTGAGAGTCTAAACCAAGACGCTCGTGATGACGTTTTATTGTCTCCAAACGGAACAGCAGTCTAATCCCGACACTTTCGTCCTACTCCAAAACATACAAACTCTTTCGTCTTTCAAGGAAAAACAATATTGACTATCAATCCCAAAGCACTTCAAGGAAAAGAAACATTGACTATAAATCCAAAACGCATGAAACTATTACATAATTTTACAGTTTTCCTAGTTAACAGACGTCTGTTTTCCAATTCGGAAACAGACACATTTTTGGACGGTCCGATGCGTTGCACGAATCTCCGCGTTGTCTCCTCATTTTTCATTTTCATTTCCGCCGCCCCGCCAGGTCAACCGGTCGTATTGATTTTTTCTTTTTTAAATTTTCATTTCGTGGTCGAGGCCATCGCGTCGTTTAGCTTGGGGGAGAGAGGGGCGGAAGCCATGGCGGAGTAGTCGCTGCCGGCTCAGCCGGTGCCAGGGAGACAGTGGTTCGCGAGTTGGCGACGAAGCTGACAGAGAGAGGGGCGACTGCGGAGCCTGCACTAGATCCGCGCATCGAGAGGGCCGCCGCTCCCGTCCATCTCCATCCAACGGCGAAGAGATCGATGATCCGCGAGCGTGGAAGGATTGTTCGCCGCCGTCGATATGGGTATCTCTATTTCTCCACACCCCTGATTTCTCCAAACACCCTGATTTGAGTTGTTTTTTTTAAGCTCGTATCGCTTGTCACGTGGTGGGGATCGTGAGATCTGAATGTTACGATGTTCCGCGGTAGTGGCAGCTCGTGATTCTATTGTAGGATCTATCAGTGGATTTCTGTGGGTGCCCGCTGATCTGAATGTTTCTGTGGGTGCCCCTATGATTTGGTGTGTCAGGGTGTTCGTCCTTCAGTGGTGGTAGGGATAGCTAACTCTTTTGTGCAGTTAAGTAGTTCAGTTGGCTAGTTGTTTTAGGGGCAGTTTTCCGGTAATTTCTCAGGATGTAGTAGTGTTCAGGTTAGGTTTTTTTTGGGTTTGTATTCATGTTAGTTTTAGTCAGGATTTAGGTGTGTTCATTACATGAGGCTTTGGAGGAGATTTAGCTCGTGTTCCTAATTTAGCTTGGAGGATTTCTTAGTGGGGGCTCGTTAACTTGTGTGTTAGGGAGTTCGTCCCTTAGGCTGGCACAATCACTGACGCTTGCGCAGCGAGGTTATGCTGCTGTGTAGCTTTTTTGGGGGTTCAGTCTTGGTGATTTTATCAGGATGTATAATGTTTTAGGTTAGTTTTTTTGGTGTGTGTATGGAATATGGATGCGTTCATCACATGAGGCTGCATGATGCTTCATTTGGTGAATAGGCTACTGTGATTTTTTTATACTTCATTTTTTGCTTTCAATCATGTAGCAAGCAATCCCTTTATCTCATGGATTATAGGTTTTAGCCCTAGTGCAATGCTTTTGCTGTGGGTCTGATTACTTTGATATCTTATTTTACATTCAGATGTCATGTGCAGCTTCTGTTTGTTCCGTTCGATGATTACTTTTCCTATTGCAGCTATCAAGCCACGAGAAGGTTTGTCGATAATATGTCTATATTGAATACAATGGTTCGTGGTTCACCAGATTATTTGTTAGCTTTGCTTCATTCATTTGCTCCTTATTATCTTAGATTCTCAGTATCTTGATTATCATTGATATTTTCTTGAGTATCTATCACTATCTTAGTATATTTAAGTAGCTGATTGAATCGTTTTCTTTTATGGAATCATTATCCTTGAGTATCTTCAGTTTCTTGTTTCGCCAGTCTCTTTGTTTGCAGTTTCATAGTATTATTTGCTCAAAATATTAGCTTCTCAGTATCTTGATATTTCTAGGCTTTATTTTTTTATATATTCATTCATATTTTGTCAGTCTTGTTTTCCTATATAACAGCTAAGCTATTTTCATTGTGCAACAAGCACTTTTCTGTATTTCCGATCGTTTTCTGTGTCGTCTCTTCGTTTTCTCATTTCTCGTGATAGAAGGCCTGCTGTTTTGCTGTCTTCTCATTCCTTTTTTTTTAATTATATCCCGTGAGGGGAGCTCCATGTATCTTCTCTCATTTTGGTCTTGCTCGGGCGTGGAGGGTAGGAGGCATGGATGGCCATGGCGGAGACGGAGAGGTCCTTAGGATCTCCTTTTCCGGCACGCCCGGGGACAGAGAGAGAGAGGTGGCGCGGCTGCATGGTTTCCTCTTCCGCCGTGGGCGTGGATCAGGACGCTGCCTGCTCTGTTTTTCCTTGCCTTTTGTTGCCCCGGCGCTATGAGCATTTTTGTTCGGTGGTCGGAGCTTCGGTTGGCGCTGCCGGCATGTCGTGTATACTTAAGTTCGTCGGGGGTTTGAGTGGAGCGTGCGCCGCGTGGCAAAGTGCATTCATTCCTCCATCCATCTGCAGATTGTTTTTCATTTATATCTCTTATCATACTTATTTGATTACTCTCATTTGCTCAGTCTTATTTGCTTACTATTTCTTCAGTCATACCTAGTCTCAGAATTTCCCTTTCTTTCCCTTTCTCTTTTGCTTCTTATTTGCTCATTCCTCAGTCATGCGTTTTGTTTTGTTCAGTTTCTCATGATCATTTATTTTAGTATTTCAGTTTTGTGCGGTGTTGATTGGCTTCACTTTCATCAGCTTTTTAATAGTCCTAAGTTTTCTCAGTCTCTATTTTCAGTATCTTTTATTTTTCTTTAGTTTATTCATTTCTTCAGTCCAAGCATGATAGTTGCATTAGCTTTTCAGTCCATCATTTCAAAATCCAGTCCTCATTCCTTTGCTTTGATTTTCTTGAGTAGATCAGTTCATCATTTTTTTATTCGCTCAGTTTATTGTTTTCCGTCATCGGATTTTCTTATTTGTTGAGTTTATTCAGTTGTCATCTCAGTCTTCATTCATTCTTGACTTTATCATTTTTTTTAGCTTAGTCTATCAACATTATTTCAGCTTCTTAATTCTTCAGTCTCTTAGCTTCTTACTTTCTGTTTGAGTTTTTCAGTGTATCATTATTTCAGCTTGTTAACTCATCAGTCTCTCAGCTTATTCAGTCTATGAGCTTTCTCAGTCTTGACTCTTGAGTCTATCATTATTTCATCTTCATAGTTTGTTAGTCTCTGCTTTGTATTTGAGTTTTTAAGTCTTGAGAATATCATTTGTCAGTCTCTCAGCTTATTCAGTCATTGAGCTTTCTTCACTCACATCCATTATCTTATCATTATCATTTGTCAGTCTCGCGGAGTTTTTTAGTCTTTCTTGAGTCATGTTATTTTCAAGTCTTTCATTCCTGATTTCTTTCCGTCTCATTATGTTTTGTTAAGTTAATTTTCTCATTCTTCAGTCCTTTTTTCTTCATTATTCACTTTTTTTCACTTCTTTCCCAACAAGATGGAAGTGTAGTCGAGTGTCATTCATTAGTTTATCAGGTGCATCTTTCAATAATTCTTGAGGCCAATGTTACTCAGTAAATTGGGCCTTGTTGTTCATTTTCTTCCCTTCATTTATTCAGTCTGCATTTCTCGGGTTTGTCTGAGGTCTTTGATTCGAGCTTTCTGTGTCTGTTTTGAAAAATAGAGATGATGCAAAGTTCCTTGGTGATGAGGTTCTAACTTCTTGATAATCCTTTCATCTTAACGCATCTTAAATTAAGATGGTCTCATGTTGTTCCCTATTTCGGATTGAGAAGATAGTGATGTTCACATTGGAATAGTGAGGACTGATCGCTGCGTGCCTCGAAGAGTTAGGGAAGTGAAGGGAAGTCCTTGAAGACATTCCATTGCTCCAGAAGATATCTTAACAGAGAGAAGGCTACAGGGTAGTTAGCCTGCATCTTTTAAGTGCTGGCAACTCTAATAAACAATCGTGGCGAGCCAACGACCAGCCGATCGCGGCTAGCAGTCTGCGTAGCGGCCAGGCGCAACGGCAATGCGGTGACGATCCGGGCGATCTGGTAGGCGGCGGCAGCAATTACGTTTTCCCCTTGTTTAATTGTTCCTCTAGCACATAGAAGGAAGCGACATGCTTTTGATTTATCTAAATTTTCCTTCCTTTTCTTGTAATCTAAATGAAAACGAGGAGTGCTGTTGGCAGTAGCATAGTTGCCTTGTGGAAAAAAGCTTCAGCAAGACATGTTTTTGTTAATTTATCTGAATCTCTCCAGTCCCTATGATCTTGTTTCCAGTATCTCATTCTTGAGTCCTCAACCTTCGAATGAGATTGAATCTCTGCGTTGGAGCTGGTCGAGATTGTAGGAGTGTTTTTCGTGCTATAGAAGATGACATGTCTCGTCCTGAGCTTTTTGGTGTTAGTTGAATCAAGTAATGACTGAGAAATTTATGTCAAAAAAAAAGTAATGACTGAGAAACTGAGCCGGATAAACTCAGTATTGGGCTGACTCAAAACTGGGGGCAAAAAATATGTCTGTTCGGTGGGAATGAAAACAGTCATGTTGTCTTTGCTTTTAGTCTAGCAGCTGTCAAATCCCTATTGGTTAGAAAATGTGTCTGTTTCTAAATTATAAAACAGCTAGCTGCTGGATAGTCACTCCCTAATTTTAACTCTATGAGGTGGTGGAAATACTATAGTAAAATCGTCTCTGACGCAATGGAAATCCAACATGGGAGCGTGGTGCGTGCACATAGAGGTATTAGGAGCAGTGCACGTCGCATACATTGGACATGCTGTTGTCGACCCCGACCAGCCTGGACATACACCACACCAGCTTCGTGCCATCGCCGTGTTGTCCGGTCGATGGGATCTGCAACGTCACGTCGAACACCTAAATTCCACGCCTCGCGTCCGCAGCAAGGCCTTCCACCACGAACTCCGGCAAGCCACTCACATTGCTCCTCTCCGTCGAGATTACCATGCTCCACACGGTCCAAAGCTTCCATGGACGGGCGCAAAGCTCCCGGTCGATTGTCAAGAACACGAGCGCTACGCCGTGGTAGGCCACCTACACGGCCGTGCCATTGTCAATGCATGGGTGTGGCCACAGTGGGCTCCGAGACTCGACCCCGACAATAAAGAGGAACCACACCGGCTGCCGACCCCAGTCCCCGCCGACGAAGGCGATGGAGGTGTAGTAGAGCGGCAGCGTCGGGTGCATGCATTGGATAAAGAGGAAGACGAGTAGGGCCAGGACGACCACGGTGGCCACGGCCAGTAAGCACATGCAAAAGCACCCGTCATTGCGCGCCATTGATTGCTGATATCTGGCGGACTGGTTGAGGTTAGATGATTGTATGTACTCTATCCGTCCCGGTTTATAAGTCCTCTACGTATCCCTAGGTCGTAAAGTTGACCAACATAATATAATATATATATTATAAAAACTAGCTGAATGCCCATGCGTTGCTACGGGATATTGGAAAAATATTATGGACACTCCGATGAAACAATTACACTAAATTAAAAAAACATGTCAAATGACATGACATAGTTTCTATTCATACATCGATACAACCTATTCTCTCCAACTTCTTTTCTTTTTGTATGGCTGTAAGCTAGTTATTAAGAAAATTTCACAAGTTGAAGTAACTTAAATCATCTGAAGCATTGTTCTCATGCAAACAAAAATGGTTCAGATGATTACATTTACTGCAACTTGTGAAATTTTCTTTGCTAAAATTGTCTTTGCAGTGCACTTATTTATTAGAAAAGTGTATTGCACCTATTCATTTATAGGTTCTTCTGTGCAATATTTTATTAAACAAATGAAATTTCCACACGAACTCCAATGAAAGCAAATAACACAGAAAATTAACTGGATTCGTTTGCCTAATTATATTAAATTAGTTTAAATTTAACATCCTCCTTTGTCCACCACACTTCCCCCCTCTCTCTCGGTTAGATTTTTCTTAGGGATCTCCGTTGTGCCAAATCCATAGCAGCTAACTGATTCGAAGAAACAAATGAGAGCGAGCGCAGCAGCTTCGGTGCTAGAGAAATAAAACAAAAGGAGCCGACTACATATGTCCGAGCCAAATTGTTAAGCTAGCTCTGGATAATAGTACAATAGTGTAGTGCCATCATCTTAAACAGAAGGAAGAAGAGGCCAGGCCGCTGAATTAGTTGAATTAGCAAGTGCAACTCACCAATCTTATCTCTATACATCAATATTCAGTAGAAGGCCGGCGCATGCAGTGCATTCTTATTATTCCTTTAATTGGCACATCTCCAGGTCAGGTTCAGGTTCAGGCCTCCCAGTCTCCGGTCCAATCCAGGGGACACATGGCACTGGATGGTGCAGACGCGAAAGAAACTTGTCCATCTCGTCGATCTTCTCCACTTCCAATCATGTGCGAGGAGCACCGAGACATAGCGTCCGACGAAGTCGGTGGCGAGCACGAGCATGTGCCCAGCCTTTTTCGGCCGCGCGGCCGTCAACGGCCCCGCTAGCTTGGGCCTCGGTGTCGATTGAGTGTGCAGGTAGTTATGGTGAGATATGAGGCCGACGGAGAAGGAGGGCATGGGGAAGACAGCGACATCCAGGACGTAGGTCGGGATTGGGGCTTGATCGGGATGACCAGAGAGAGGAGCAGATTATCTCATGGAGCCATGCCGCTCCCCTGTCCAGTCCTCCACCATCGACTCGTCCCCCGCGTGTGTCCAGCCAACCACGGCTTCGCCCACACTCCGGCGACCCAGCTACCACGCCAATCGAGGCGGCGACGACGGCCGCGTGGGGTGCAGCGCAGAATCCCGTGGCGAACCTCCCCAGCCGAGGAGCCGCTCCCCTGCCCACCCATCCAGTCCTCCACCATCATCGCCTACCCCATGTCGGTCCAACCAACCACGGCTTTTCCCCCCACTCCGGCGAGCCAGCTACCCCTCCAATCGAGTACGCGACGACGACCGCGTGGGGTGCATCGCCAGCTACCCCTCCAATCGAGGCGCAGCTAAACAATATCGATTGAACAATTCAGGCCAAATATCGTTTAGCCATCGGCCCATAGAAAAATAACCTGGGCGCAACACGCACAGCGCTAACGATGAACTCGATACTTTTAGTACCACCTCGACTAAGTATCGAGATGTTTGGAGCGCGCGAAAACAACTGTGACGCACGACGTACCACCACGACGTACGGACGGACGAAGGAAGAAACACTACCCGTATTATATAGTAGAGATATTTTCAAATGGTATAATTTTTGTATTTTAAAATTTATATCATATTAGTAAAATTCGTGACATAGGGATACGTATAGGACTTATAAACCGGGACGGAGGGAGTATGGCTTTGCTGCAAGAACATATCGATGGAAGAGGTAGTACTTATGGATATCGATGTTATATATACTAGTTGAATGCCCGTGCATTGCTACGGGTCACTCAATATTTTGACATACATGTAAATATAATTAACATAAAAATTCATATGTATAGAAAAATATAGTCATATAATATTGAAAACAATAATGTTCTATTTTTCTTAAAATATAATCCAATAAAAATATAAAAAACTGCATCGTATGCATACACAGCAATAATCAGTAATAATCCTTTATAGTTAAGTGCACGTGGGTAACACAATACAGTATATGATAAAGTTGTTCAATTCGTTTCCCGAATGAGGGTGATGTTCACACTAAATCGCATATTCGCATATGTTTGTCTTGATTCAGCACTGAAGGTCAGGAGCCAAAGACACATTTTCGTGTTATCTTACAAGATCAGAAGTTTAGACACAAAGTCAGATGCAAGTGTGCAACTAAGAAGATTCTAGCGTACCACCTCAAATCTCTAGCACTGGTTGACACCATTTAACTTCTTTCAATATATGACAAGAAACAACGGTCACCTTGTTGGTCAAGTTCAAAGCAGACCATGCATATGGGGTCCACATCTACACCACGACGTGCCAGCATCATGCACAACGAAGGGAAGCAAACGTTCATCCAGTATTGCAATCTGCAGGTAATCATCTTAATTGCAAGGTGTGGTTACAAGTGTTAGTTAGTGACAATACATCTGCAAAATACTGAACACAACATAAGTGTGGAGATTTTTTATGGGATGCAAACTGGATTAATTACTGATTAAAAAAACAGAGCTTCAGTTCACACGATTTGAGTAACTTCACGAGAACCTTCTTAGCTTGTTCATCATTGTAACATCAGTTGTTTATCTGGAGCCTCTTCACCTTAATTAGTTCATGATAACTCAAGTGCTTAGTTAATTAGATCAAGACATTATATGCACAAAACTTGGTTTATAAAGACATCATAGACAAGTTTAACAAATATTTGTAGCAGTAAACACTCTCCTTGAGGCAATTTTATAGCATCCAGCCCACATCATGAGCTGAAATCTGTATAGCCACAGAACGAGCTGAAGTTTTCTCACACCCAGCCAGCCAGACAAGAACATGATTTTCTTTAATTTATGCAATGACCACAAAAAATCAATTTCAGCCCCAAACTCAACCTTGGTCTTGCTCTTTTAGATGCGTGTAATCCCAAATTTACCATTGATGTGCTATGTTTATTCATCATGTAGCAGAAGGGGATCAATGGTTTCCTCACATAAGCGAGGTGGCGCTAGCACGCCCAGCGGCTCCATCAAACCAGCGACATGTTGTCCGCCTCACCTGTGTCATGTCGACACTGATACCTTGGTCATGACAGAATCCACGGAGATAAATCATTTGCTTCAAGCAAGTGGGTGCAGCACTCACCTATCTGGTTGAGAACTCTTGTTGGTTCATTCAAACCAACCGCCAAAGCTTACAAAAAATCCAAGCCACACTGAGACATGTGGTCTAGGTTCAGAACCGCCATCAGGCAACAGCAAAACTATGACAAAACATCTATTTTTTATACAACTTTTCTCATATAAATTGCTCTTATCATATTACCTTGTTGAAGGTTATAATTTCTATGAGAGCAACCAGAGAATCAGATCAACAGGTAGATGGGGTAGTAACAAAGAATGTTTATACCACATTAATTAGGACACATTAACTCAGGTGAGAATACAAGCAGAAGAATATATAACTTCTCCATAAATTTGACATTCTCAAACAAAAAATACTTCTCCTAAATCCAAAGGGAAAAAATTTCTACATAATATGAATATTTATTGCAAAATCAAGAGGACAATTTTTTTCACTTCACGTCATGCCTCACGGAAAGCTGTTTGTACATCAGAAAAATACAAACTGAAATTTCAGAGCAAACATGTATGCAAAAATTCATTACACTCTGACAACCCACAACATATGATTTGATCACTTCCATGATCGAACAATACCTAAGTCTAAGACATGCCTTCTAAAGTTCTAATACACAAGTTCCTTCACATGATTGATGACTCAATCAGACAAATTCCACTAAACCATTTAAAACAGGAAGACATCGTGCGATACCTGATCACTGAAATTAGCAATATCATCTTCGTTTCTGTCACAATCTCCCAGCATTCCTTGAACCTCCCACTGCAGTTGTAACTCGGGGTTGAGATTGTGATCGTCCTGCCCAAGCGCGAGGCTAGACAAGATGGCTGCACTGACATCGGCGACCGAGGGATCGCCAGCCTGCTGGTGGTGTCGTCCTCATCCTCAATCGCCAGTTGCAGCAACCGCAGCGTCTCCGACGGGGATCCTCGGCTCTTTGGCTGTTCCCCTGCGTGTTCTGAAACACACACAAGTCAGCGAGACGGCAAACCCAGAGAGCACTAATTGGAAGTATATGGGTGTAAGGAGGCTAGGGTCTGGGGATGTGCCTGGAGGGAGGAGGCGCGAGAGGCGACACTGAGTTCGGACAGCCACTCCCGGAGCATCTGGTGGACCTGCTCCTTGAGGACGGCAGCGTCGGCGGAGCGGCTCTACTTGCGGGCGGACTGGAGGCCGGAAAAGATCTGCGGAGGATGCTGCGTCCCCGTCGGCTGCCGCCGCTCAGAGGAGAAAGGCGGATCCGTGGCGTACCCCACGTCGTCTTCGTCGTCGTCCTTCTTGGGCGGCCGGGTCGGCGGCGCGGCCAACAGCGTGGAGGAGAGATCTTTCAGTTGAGGACGCATTACGGCTGGTGGAAGAGCTCGGGCTAGAGGTGGAGGTCGTACTGGAAGCAGTTGTCCGGAGGCCTGAGGGGCTCGGGCTGGAGGAGGACGCCGGCGAGGTCGATGCTCGGGGGATGGGTATGATTGGGGATTTCCTTAGATCGGATTGCGAAGGGAGCGAGAGCGCGATGGAGAATGCTCATGGTGGCGTCGGCGACAGGGGAAGGGTATGCGAGGAGGCGCTCCGGCCGATGGAGGAGGTCGATCTGGATGTGGAGGTTCTGCTACACGACGGTTAGGATGGATTCAATCGTCTTCCGATCGGTGAGGTTTGACGTGCGAGCGAACCGGCAGACCACGACACGACGTACGAACCACCAAACGTATCATCACTACCGCAAACTCCCATTTAATAGTAAAGATTGATCGATGCATTGATACGAATTGATTCCCAATAACACACTTTCCAAAGAATCCCTCTATCTAGCTGAAATTCTCATAAGGAATCTGAGGATCCCATACGGAATGATTCCATACTAGGAAGCTGAGGTTTCTTCTTTTGTTTTCTTTTGTTTAAATGCATATATAGAAAGCTGAGAGTTATGTATTTTCTGTACACTAGAAATAATCTGAAAATAGGACAATGTAGAATATTAATTTAACTATATCAGCAGATCTTGACCGCTAACCTTGTCCAAAGTCATCTTGCTTGTCCATAAATATCCACATGACGACTCAAAAAAAGCATCACTTGAGGCAGCCGGGAGCATCCCTGTGTCCTGGTTTTTTTTTTGAATTTTTCCACGTATATTAAACCAGCAAAGAGTACACGATTACATCGATTATAAAAACAAAACTAAAAGAGACTAGCAAATCTCTGAGATCTTCAATCCCTTTCTTCATCCATGACACAATCTTGTACTTTTCTGAAGGCAGCCGTAGAACAACGCCGAAACCAACAACCCACAGACCTGTGAATGCCACCGAAGGTTCTCCCTTTTTAATTTTGAGCCGCAATGCCAAGGCTTTGTGCACGCACACAGCCATTAAATTAATCAAGCAACATCGGCAAGAGCACCACCACTGATATTTCAGGGACAAATAACCGAACCACTTTGTCAACGTCTTTGGGAGCCGAGAGAACGAATCACCATTGCCGAAGACGTAGTAGCCGGGATAGATATTGCAAGGACAAACCTCCTCGCGGCAACCATGAGAAACAATCCAAAATTGATCTGACGAAGCAAGATCTGAAGAACCATATCTAGACAGACTTAATCTTCCAAAGCCACCATTGACGTCGGGAAGGGTATCTCGCCGTCGAACGAAGCGTGGAATATCACTTATTACAGACGATATCATCTCCATTAACGAAGAAGATGACGACCAAAATCAAGCTCTAACATTAAGTACCTTCGAAAAGCGCCGTGCGCAGGTCCGAGGTCCCCACCCCTCCTAGTGCCAGAACGGCACCTAGAGGAGGCGAGGACCCGTCGAATCTTTGCCGGCGACGACAATGAAGCTGCAAATGTCACCGGCGGCGGCGGCTAGGGTTGAAACCCTAGGCCGCCGCCACGATCGCCTCGCTCTCGCCCTTCCTTCCTAAGGTACCGGTTATTTACATAACCATTCATACATTTCTGTTTCATGACAGACATAACGACGAAGTTCCTTTTCCGCTCCAATGCAAATTATAAATATATAAGAGAACATTGCTCAGACCAACACTAGAAGTACCAGCAGTCGGATTAATTGATGTCCTACCTAGGCTAGGCAAACAACTCCTCTTGGTCGGGGGAATCGCACATCGCGGCGGCGGCACCGACACGCATGCCCTCGCACGTCGACACCCACTTGACGCCGTAGTAGGACGCCATCCCACCGTATGAGCCAGCCGGGATGTGCAACGCGACGTCGAACACCGCGGCCTCTTGCTTGATATCTGCCATGAGACTGTCCATGACGCGCCCCTGCAGGGGCACCGCTATGGCCATCGCCAGTATGCGTTTCTCTGCAGCCTTCCTCGGCTCGGCGCAGAGTCGCCCTGCTTCGGCCGTGCTGGTGGCGAGCTGGACGCCATGGCAATACACCTCGGCGTACAAGCCAGGGCTGATGCACGCCTTGGATCCCTGACTATGCGAGGCGACGCCGAGGGTAAGGTTGAACGAGAGGCCTGTCATCGGGTTGAGGCCGGAGGCGGAGTCTATGGCGACGGAGTAATGCGCGCCGCCCCTGTAGTACTCGATCGGGAGGAGCAAGCAGACGGCCATCACGAGGGCGAAGATGACGACCATGCAGCAGACGTAGCACGGTCCGGCAGGCTGGGTCTTCTTAAGGAGGAGCTCTGGATCTCCATGGACTGCGTGCCTCTCGACGTCATCCATCTCGGTACGCCTGCCCATGTCTAGGCTTTGATTGTTTTTAAGGGTGTTGAGGGCTTGGATCGCTTTGGCGTTGTGGCAGAAGATGGAGCTTGTATGTTTATATGGACAAACGAGAGGTCGGCTGGTAGATCGATATATTGCTCTCGCTGTCGGATAAAAAGGAGTAGGTCGTTTCCTAGTGGGAATCGTAACTGCTTGCTGGCTTTTTTTTTTTTGCGGGTAGCTCGTTGGATTAGTTGAAAGCTGCGGGAAGTAGGTACCGGGTAATATTTGCCGGAAAAACATAACACTACGGGAGGGATCATCTATGCCGACGGCCCCAACCTATGCCGACGGTTTTTTGTCGGGGCCGTCGGCAAAGAGTCCAATGCGGACAGCCCACAAAAAACCGTCGGCAGAGAAAATGCCGTCGGCATAGGTAATCTCAGCCGACGGTAGCCGTCGGCTAAACATTTGCCGTCGGCATAGGTAATCTCAGCGGATTTTTAAAAAATAGGAAACAGTACAGCCTAGCCTACGCCAAGCCATCGGCAAAAATAAAATTATTTTTAATATTTATTCTTTTCTATTTCTTTTATGCTTGTAGCTACCCCTTTGCCGTCGACACAGGGTCCATGTTTTTTATAATCTTCATTTTTATGTATTTATTTATTACTATAAATTAAATTTAACATTTTTAATATGTTTTTATTAATTTTTATATATATAGCTACACCGAATAGCGGTCTCCACCCACATAAAATGATGACGCGAATCTTGTCTCTCAGAATTGCACGTCAAGAAATCGCGTAAGAGGTGGGGTATAACTTTGTTTAGGGTGTTCCTAGGGCTAACCTTACACAACCAACCAAAAAAATTCACTTTGCTACCCCTTTCGACTACTTTTCGCATTGATATTAAACAAACCATGCAAATTACATTGACAACATAAATTACACAGAGAACAAAATTAAACAAAATTACATTGATATTAAACATAGGTGCCTCCTGGAGCTCCGCCAGATGCGCCCAGATGACGCTACGTGTCCAGAGGTGTGCCGACGGCAAAGCCGTCGGCGTAAGTCCATCCTAAGCAGCTGGCTGTCGTGGGCCCCACCACGCATACGCCGACGGTTTTTTCGCCGACGGCCCATTCCCGGCCGTCGGCACAGGCTACGCCGACGGTTTTTACCTATGCCGACGGCCTGCTGACATGTGCCTACGCCGACCTACGCCGACCGAGCTGAGCCGACGGTTGCCGTCGGTATAGGCTATGCCGACGGCTTAAAGGCATTTGCCGATTTGGCCGTCGGCATAGAAGCTCTGTCCCGTAGTGTAAGTAGTACCTTGGTCCTTGTACACTATCGACGATGAGATGTGGAATTTTATTTGAGTGTTATTTTCACGAAAAAAAAGCTGAATTCTCTAGTGCTTTATATTAGGAAAATCCATTATCATGCACTTTATTAATTAGGAATCAATGAGCAATGCTGTGCAGCTGTGGGGATTAAAAACTAAACAACGAGGGCAACGGTAAAAATATCCGTTATTTGGATGGGTAGCTAATAACTAGCTATACACCCATTGGTTAACCGACCCCGTGCGCAACGGTAAAAAGAGATCACTTAAGGGGACCAGTCATGTTACTATTAGAGTAGAAGAATTATTAAAAGGTGATTTGAATTTTTTGGTTATCAGTCCGTTAAGATTAATTTTAAAAGTCGATGCACAAAATGTATATTATTTTAAAAGTTTTGAAAGCAATTTTATAAACCAAAAATCTGTGTGTATTAGAAAAACAATCTAAAATGGGCATATACGGCTTGTGCCATATTATGTAGCTATCACCATGAATAGCAAATCCTCACTCAATGCCAGGGGGCAGCCAACCCTGACGCTTGGGGTGGACTCTCGAAGCCTGTTGCGGGGTTGCTTGCGAGCACATTTATGGAGGTGGCCTACCACGGCGTCGAGCTCATGAAAATTATCGGCATCAACGTTCACAAATTATAATAATTTGCTTTACTTATTTTGAGCCTCAAATATGTAATTCGTAGATCCGCCACCGCTGAGACTCGTATATATTACTCCAATATAGCGACATGTTACTACAATATAGAGATATGGAACGCAGAAGAATTAAAACTACTTTCATTAATAAGGTGGATTTTTGGTTTGAAAGATGTGAGTGTATATGGTGGAAGTTGTTGGTTTTCTCCTTTGAGATATTTTCAAGCATTGCAGTGTGAACACCGTTGAGTGATCAATGCAAGAATAAATGTTTCACCACACAATCCTATATTTTAAGCACGGAGCGATCAGAAGTTCAGAAGCAAAATAGTACTGTAATAATGTTGCACGGTCTATCAAGATGACGCATGTCCCGTGTCGCTACCATTCCATCTTGGCAGCTAGACTACCTTACAGCTATCATATGAAGATGTATCTTATCAGTTTTGCACTACCCAAATAAAGCAAAAAAATCCCTACGGTTAATTATGCATGTATCTTTTGCCGCTCTACCAAGCGCTCGCATTCGACCTGCAAGGCGCCGGCGTTTCCGACCATCCTCGGCCCACATTGCCACGCCATATTCGTCGGGCCGGGGCCATAGAGCTCGACGCCGAACTCCGGCACCCCACTGCGCATGTCCATGGCGAGGCCATCTAGGAGATACCCCGGCACGACCACCCCGGCGCCCCTGGCGGCTAGGTGGTGCTCAACCCCTTTCATCGGACCGGCACAGATCTTCTGCGTCAAGGTGGCGCTGGCGGCGAGGGCGACGCCACGGTAGGAGACCGTCGCGTACATGTGTGGCTCGGCGCACTCGGTGAACAAGAGAGCCCACGAGGCGACGCGGAGGGTGAGGTTGAACTCCGGTTCCAGCGTCGGCCGGTGGCCGAGATCCGTCGTCGGGTCAAGGCCGGAGACGTGGTCGATGGCGACGGAGTAGTGTGGCACCTGGCCGAAGGCCTGGTTCCCGAGGAAGCAGATAACATAGGCGAGCAAGCCTACAATCGTGGAGAGCACCAAGAAGACGCAGAAAGTGCCTACCAATGACGATTGCTGCTGCGGTTCCGGCTGGTCCGGCTTGACGGGGGAGTACTCTTGGGCAGCGGCGCCCATGGGGATCGATCGCTCTCTGGCGGCGTAGAGCCTTTACGCGCCGCCGTTCGTCCGTCCGTCCTGGAATGGGCTGGACCTGGTATGTCGCTGAATTTGTTGCGATTCTGGATCTTGACTTATCCAATTCTCCTGATGCGGTTTATATGGAGAGAGACGACGTGCATGTGTTGATTAATTTACTCTAGTTGTAGCCCGATCTAATTCTTTTTTTTGCGACTCGGTCTAATTTTTTTGTTATGACGTGTTAGATGCACGTATGTGTGATTTTTCACGGAGAAAAAGGGACAGGGAAAATAATTGCAGAGATATTGATCCCCTGAGGCATCTGAGCTACATCCCATGTTGAATGAAGAAATTAACAATAATTGTGATAAAAACAATCGAGTCGGACATGCTGCCGATGATGACCGAGGAGCTCGTCCAGTATCATATATACGGGCAAATCTTTAGCTACGCCACTTAGTGCAAGCTTGTGATGTTATACTTCACAGTTCACACGCACACGGTTAAATAAGGCACACCGTAATACCAATGCTGCTTGTTTTATGATAGCTAGTCTTTACGGACTTTTATCCATAAAGATCCAAAATAAAAGGAGTAGCATTTCCTTTCCAAATAATATTTGATCCGAACTACAATATAATCCCATGTTACTATTTTGGAGCAAACGATACGTTGAACACGGTGGCTAATATAGGAATCGGAGATTTGAAGGTTTAGAATAAGCATGCAATGTAATTATATTGCCTAGACAACACCCTATGAAACATCGTAGTCGAAAGATCAAAATTTATTAGTTGAATTTTGAGACTGTGTAAAATGGGAGCTCCCAAAACTTTCCGGTCGAAATCTCGGACAGCCCGCTAAATACCAAATCTTAGATAACACATTGTTCAAATAAAATTCCGAATAACTCTTGTCACCTAATTTGGCGACATTGGTACTGCCAAAGTCCAAAGATAACGACAAAACCATGATGACTAATTACAACGATAAATATTCTTAGGCTTATTATCATCTCTCAACGAGGTGGTCAGGTCAGTGCGTGCATCGGTGCATGCCGACTTTGATCGACCATATCGTACGTGTTGGTAAAACGACCGTATCGCCAGCAACAGATCTAGCTCCATCAATGGGAAGATTAATTAACTGAAGAGATGTTTCTTTTTTGGTGATACTTCTGTTCAGGAAGTGATGGTGGATCTGTGTGCCATGTTGTAAGCTCTTCTCAGCATTAATGTACCCAATTTTCGTATGCGGCCTAATTAATTTTAAGCCGGGCTGCAAAGCCTTCCGCTTAAATGATATCCCTTCTATCTGCAGCTTTATTTGGTCGGCATGCCTTCTGGAACCGCCACTGTCTGGAACACCCTGTGTTGTCAAATACATGTATTATTATTATTTTTTATTTTTTTTGCATCATTCTTACTTGTATTGCCAAAAAAACTGGGTTGACTACCCAGCTCAAGCTTGGCACCGCCACTGTCTGGAACACCCTTTCCAGCAGCGAGCCAGTGAGGGAGGGAAAATGCTCTTAATAAATTTTTATTGGTTGGGAGCGATGAACCCTTCCTGAAAGTCGCTCCGCCATTGCATATCAACCTCTTTACAACCTCCGTTGCACCCTCTCTATGCTCCTGCAAACATGACGCATCTGCATTCAGCGTAACATATCTAGCTAGGACTATATCCTCTATTCGGACACAAGAAAGAAAAAAGATGAACTCACCTTTGATTTATGCAACTGGGAAAAAAGACTACTAAATAAATATACTCCAGCTAGAACAGAGAAAAAGCTAACAACTACTCTCCACCCACCCACGTACGTATGTTTTGTCCAACAGCGTTACTACTCGCGAGTCGTGACCGGCAATAGCTCGGTGACGACTCCAAAACGGGAACGGCTGTTACTCGTCTACGTTTAACCGTCTGCCATCGCCATATATATAGCCATATGGCCAGCCTCTGCTTGTCCATAAACCTAGATCCATATATCCTCCCTGTTCTAGATAGCTGAAACGACAAGCTCGATCGACCAATCCGTCCACCAACGAGCTTTGAGAGAACATGGGCCGGCATCGGCATCAGACCGGGATGGACGACGTCGAGAGGCAGCTACTCCATGGAGATCCGGGGAGAATGGAAAACAAGAGGAGGGCCAACATATACCACCGCGCCTGGTGCATCCCTGGGATCCTTATGACCGTCATGGTGTGCGGGCTTGCCTATGCCACCATCTTCCAGCTTGACGCCCATTACTACGTCGCCATAGACTCTGTCTCCCCCGACCACGATCCCACCAGGGGCCTCTCCTTCAACCTCACCCTCGGCGTCGCCTCGCGGAGCTACGGGGCCAAGGCGTGCATCAAACCAGGGACCTACGTGGAGGTCTTCTACCGTGGTGTCCAGCTCGCCGTGAGCGAGGCCGAGTCCGGGCAGCTCTGCGTCGAGCCCGGGAAGTCGGCTGGGAAGCGCGTCGCTGCAAGGGTCACCGGCCGGGGTGCCCGTGGGGCAAGTGATGGACAGCCTCGCTGCGGACATGAAGCAAGGGGTGGGTGTGTTCGACATTGAGTTGCACCTCCTAAAAGAAATCAGGGAACGATGCCTTGGACTTCGGCTCGTGTACGTGTTAATATAGGGCCTCAAGAGGCATTGTTTGTTACAGATACGATTACAGGAGATATTCAGGGAAACTACACCGAACCTATTTTATCTCAATAGGTCGGTTTACATTTAAACAAGATATCTGCTAATACCCTCCCTTAATCAAAACTTGTACAAGTTTAGATTATGCTTGAATGCTTCTAGCTCTCTTGTCGGTAATGCTTTAGTGAACCCATCTGCAACTTGATCTTTGGATGAAATGAACCTGATGTCAAGCATCTTTTGAGCTACTCTCTCTCTAACAAAGTGAAAATCAATTTCTATGTGTTTTGTTCTAGCATGAAAACAGGATTTGCTGAAAGATAAGTAGCTCCCATATTATCACACCACAAGCAAGGATTTTTCTTGAGTTTTATTCCAAGTTCCTTGAAATAGTTTCAATCCATATTACCTCTGCCGTTGCGTTAGCCAACGATTTATATTCTGCTTCAGTGCTTGATCTAGAAACCGTGGCTTGCTTTCTGGAACTCCAAGAAATAAGATTCGGTCCAAAGAATATTGCAAACCTCCTGTGGACCGTCTGTCATCGATGCAGCCTGCCCAGTCCGCATCAGAAAAGCACTAATCAAATCAATGTTGACTTTCTAAATGTGATACCCGTGGTGATGGTATCCTTGACATAACGCAAAATCCTCTTCACTGCTGTCCAATGAACCGAAGTTGGGGCATGCAAAAACTGACAAATCTTATTTACTGAAAAAGAAATGTCAGGTCTTGTTAATGTGAGATATTGCAAACCACCTACAATACTTCTGTACTTGGTACTGTCTTCGGCCCTAAAGGATCCCCTTGATGAAGTGATAATGGCTCCAATGGAGACAATGGTGTATTGAAAGCTTTGCACTTATCCATGCCCACTTTTGCTAGTAACTCAGCCGCATATTTTGCTTGAGTAAGAAGAAGTCCACCGAAATTTTCCTCACTTCAATACCCAAGAAGAAATGCAAATCACCCAAATCTTTTATAGCAAAGTGTTTATTGAGATCATCTACTAAAATGGAAATAGCTTGATTGGATGATCCAGTACTATAATGTCATCCACATAAACTAGAACATATATGGTGATACCTGACTTGTTGTAGATGAATAAAGATGTATCTCCTTGTGATGCAATAAAGCCCAACTCTTGAAGTTTAGCACTTAACCGTGAATACCATGCTCTTGGTGCTTGCTTAAGACCATACAAAGCCTTGTCAAGTTTGCACACATACCGAGGTAAATGTACATTCTCATACCCAGGAGGTTGCTTCATGTAGACGTCCTCTTCCAGAACACCATGCAAAAACGCGTTCTTGACATCGAGTTGACGAAGATTCCAGCCTTGTGAAACAGAAACAGACAAAACAAGTCGTATAGTGGCAGCTTTTACAACTGGACTAAACGTATCCTCATAATCTATACCAAACCTTTGCTTAAAACCTTTTGCAACCAAGCGTGCTTTGTACCTTTCAATTGTACCATCTGGATTTTTCTTGATGCGATAAACCCACTTACAGTCAATTATATTCTGATTACCAAAACTTGGAGGTACAAGATGCCAGGTTTTGTTCTTCATGAGAGCCTCATATTCTTCATCCATTGCTTGACGCCATTCTGGAGTGTTTAGAGCATCTTTCAGATTTGCTGGTTCCCCTGCAGTACATACAGAAAAATTATATCTGATAGTACCATCAGTCCATTGCTTTGGATTTGTAATTCCCTTTTGTAACCGAGTTCTTGCTGCAGGAGGAGCTATAGCCGGAGTATGCGCAGAGGATCCCGGCTACTGCTCTGCGTGCTGCGGCTGCTGTTCTGCACGCGCATGCGCTGACTGGGTCCCACCGCTGTCGCTGTCTCCCGTGTTGCTAGCGGAATCGTGGAGGGAGGAGGAGACAGGCGACGGCGTGGCGGTCGCTGGTTCGTCAGGTGCGGAAGACACGGAGGGCGATGGCGACGTGTCATCAAAGCTGCGCCAGGCGAATCTGCGCCAGACGAATCTGCACGGGGATCATCGTCATCCGAGGAATCTGCCTCGGATCCACTACCTGATTCGAGATCATCATCGGGATCAGTGCCTGTCTGGTTGTCTTCTTGTGACATGGAATCAGCATCCGTTTCAGCTCCGTTTGAGCTCAAATTTTCACCGTTTTCTCCCAAATTTTCTGTAGCAGCCTGCACATGACTAGGAGTATACAGAGGTGTTACAATGTTAGTCATAAGGTCATTAGTATTTTCACCCTCGTGATATGGAAGAAGATGTTTTGGAAGGAGTAGAATTTCTTTGCGTAGAAGAGCACCGGCATTAGGATGGAGAGATGCAAAAGGGAAACATTCTCATCAAAGACAACATCTCGGGAAATATATACACGACCAGTGAAACATCTAGGCATTTTACTCCTTTGTGTCGTGAGCTATATCCAAGGAACACACATTGTTTTGAGCGAAGGATAATTTTCTAGCATTGTATGGACGTAGATTCGGCCAACACGCACACCCAAACACCGAAGATGTTTATACTCGGGTGGGACTCCTAAAAAAGTTCGGAAGGAGATGCATTGTTGATGACCTTGCTAGGTAGGAGGTTTATAAGATATGTGGCGGTGAGAAAAGCCTCATCCCAAAATTTTAATGGCATGGAAGCATGAGCAAGAAGAGCAAGGCCAACTTGAACAATATGTCTATGTTTTCTTTCAGCGAACCATTTTGTTGATGTGCATGAGGACAAGATACATGATGTGTAATGCCAAGTTTTTGAAAGAAAGGATTAAGTTTCTCATATTCACCTCCCCAATCCGTTTGCATAGTCACAATTTTTCTATCAAATTTTCTTTCAACTAGATGCATGAAATTACGAAAGACTTCAAACACATCTGATTTCTTTTTGAGAAGGTAGATCCATGTAAATTTGCTAAAATCATCAATGAAGCTCACATAATAATTATGACGACCTACTGAAGAGGCAGCAGGACCCCACACATCCGAAAAAACTTGTTGTAAAGGAACAGTAGATATACTCGTAGAAATCGGATATGGGAGTTGTTGGCTCTTGGCCTTTTGACAAGCATCACAAATGGATTCAATACTAGACAACTTGCTATATGGAAGACAAAATTTCTTGATAATTTGCTTAACAACTAAACTCGATGGATGCCCTAATCGATGATGCCACCTCTCTGTTGAAGGTTTGGTGGCGACACAAACTTGCTTGGATGTAGAAGATGATGATGAAACGATAGGATAGAGACCTCCTTTGCATTCTCCTCTAAGAAGAGTTCGCCTTGTTTCCCGGTCCTTTACCAAAAAATACCAGGGGTGAAATTCAAGAAAGACATCATTATCAAGAGCAAGTTTGTGAACCGAAAGGAGATTTTTAGTTGCAGTTGGAACATGAAGAATATTAGCTAGGTGAATATCACGATTATGAGTTGAAATACATGAATGACCAATATGACTAATTTGCATACCTTCTCCATTTGCGGTGTGGACCTTGTCTTTTCCATTGTACTTGTTGTGGATCATGAGCTTCTCCAAATTGCCGGTGATGTGATCAGTTGCTCCAGTGTCAGGATACCAATTGTGTCAATGCCATAGGCATAGGCAGCATTGGCACTCTTCTCGCGCTCACGCTCACGCTCACGCCTGGTGTCATTGGCATACCTCCACCAACAGTCACTTGCCGGATGGCCAAGCTTTTTACAGATCTGACATTTAACATCTTGAAATTTTGATGGGGGCGATCACCACGGTCACCACCGCGGTCGCCACCACTGCGGTCGCCACGGTCGTCACGACCACGCCAGTCTCTGCCAGCATAATCACACCAGTCTCCGCCGGCACGATCACGCCAGTCACCGCCAGCACGATCAGGCCAGTTGCCACGGTCACCACCGCGGTCATCACGACGATCGCCGCTGCGGTCATCACGCCAGTATCCTCCTGGAGGTGGACGACGGTCACCGCCGCCGTACCCACCACCATCTGCATAGAGGCGACGATCTCCTCCAGAGCCGCCGCCATACCCACCATCATCAGGGTGGTTGTTCTTCTTTTTGTTGTAGCCGTGGTCACCGCGGTCACCACCACGGTTTGCCACGTTGGCCGATGATTCGAACCCCTATTGGCCACCTCCGGACAGCATCTCCTGCCTCATATCATGTGCAGCAAGCATACCATGAAGATCGCTTACCGAGCAAGAAGCCATGATGTTCACTGCGGACACCAGATCGTTGTACCCCTCGTCGAGTCCGTTCAAGATGAACTCGACAAGTTCTTCATCATCAATGGCGTGGCCTGCAGCGATGAGCTCGATGGCGAACCCGCGCATCGTGGCGACGTACTGATCCGCCGTCATGTCCAGCTTCTTGGTGTTGGAGAGCCCGCCACGCAGACTTGTTCTACTAGCTTTGGATTTGGATGCAAAAATTGATTCAATTAAAGCCCAAACCTCTGCAGATGTTTCCAGACCGATGGTCTGTGCTTGTAGGTCGGGGGACAGCGCTCCAAGCAGATAGCTCAGAGCACGTTGGTCCCGTTCTATCCAGCGATCATAGGCTGGGTTGTCCACCGTCACCTCCTTGCCCTCCTTCTCGACCGTCAGGGTTTCTGGAGGCGCGACCTCCTTCCCGTTCAGCAGACCGAGCATCCGTGTGCCACGAAACGCCGGCATGATCTGGGCCTTCCACAGCAGATGGTTTGCCCTTGTCAACTTCTCCGTCGAAGGGTTGCCAAGACCTTGCGGCGTGGTGGACGAAGAGGCGGCCATGGCTAGGGTTTGAGGTGGGTGTCTCTTTACTCGATGTCAGGAAGAGACCGCTCTGATACCATAAAAAAAATCAGGGAACGATGCCTTGGACCTCGGCTCGTGTACGTGTTAATATAGGGCCTCAAGAGGCATTGTTTGTTACCGATACGATTACAGGAGATATTCACGGAAACTATACCGAACCTATTTTATCTCAATAGGTCGGTTTACATTTAAACAAGATATCTGCTAATACCTCCCGGACGGATCGTACGGTGTCAAGTCGCTGTCTCGCGACGGGAAGTGGGTGTCGGAGTGCGGGGGCATGCCGGTCGGCGCCGCCACCATCGCCTGGCGCGATGCCCCATTGCAGATACCTGGGTAGGCTAGCGAGCTAGGACAGTAATTCATCGGGATTCATCTCGGTCGGCGATATTTTTTTTAGTAGAGTTAATCAAAGTAGCAGCTTTCCACATGCACATCCTTCAGTTATAGCCTGTTGCTGCGTCAACGAACACGTGTGTACACAGTCCATCAAGTGATCTCTGTTTCTTCGAATTATCTACCGTTCCTAGCATCTGAATATCTCTGTTCTCTAATTCTTGTTGGCAATGTTTCACCACACAATCCCTACATGTTAAGCACGGAGCGATCAAAAATTCAGAAGCAAAATAGTACTGTAATAATGTTGCACGGTCGATCAAGATGACATATGTTCCGTGTTGCCGCAATTCCATCATGGCAGCTAGAGTACCTTATTACACCCGCTTCATAATCATAAGAAGAAAATAAACCTCGTTTGACTGCTTACAGCTATCAAATTAAGATATATCTTATCAATTTTGCACTACGGAAATTAAGAAAAACAAATACGGCTAATCATGTACCTTGTGCCGCCCTAGCAAGCGCTCGCACTCAACCTGCAAGGCGCCAGCGTCTCCGACCATCCTTGGCCCGCATTGCCATGCCATATTCGTCGGGCTGGGGCCAGAGAGCTCGACGTCGAACTCCGGGACCCCACTGCGCATGTCCATCGCGAGGCCATCCAGCAGAGAACCTGGCACGACCACCCCGGCGCCCCTCGCGACTAGGTGGTGCTCGACCCCTTTCATCGGCCCGGCACAGATCTCCTGCGTCAAGGTGGCGCTGGCGGCGAGGGAGACTCCGCGGTAGGACACCTTGACGTACATGTGTGGCTCCGCACACTCGGTAGCCACGAGACCTCGCGAGGCGACCCGGAGAGTGAGGTTGAACTCCGGTTGCAGCGTCGGCCCGTGGCCGAGGTCGAGTCCGGCGACGTGGTCGATGGCGACGGAGTAGTGTGGCACCTGGCCGAAGGCCTGGTCCAGGATGAAGTACAAGGCGTAGATTAAACAGTAAAGCAGGGTTACCATCGTGAAGATCCATACAATTTGTGGCCATGGTGATAACTGCTGCTGTTCCGGTTGGACCGGCTGGACGGGCCAGTACTCGTTGGCGGCGCCCATTGGGATTGATCGCTCTCCGGCGTAGAGCTTTTCCGCGCCGCCGTTCGTCGGTCCTGGAATGGGCTGCACCTATGTCGCTTAATTAGTTTAGATTCTGGATCTTGACTTATCCTTTCCTCCTGTTGCGGTTTATATAGGGACAGACATGCATGTTGACTATTTCCTCGTTAAATTGTGTTCCGACCCTACATCCAGTAGGTATGTGTTTGAATTATGTAGCGTTCACATATTTTACAGGGAGAGCAAAAACTATATTTAAATTGCCTAGACGACGAGCAAAACAACGTTAATTTTTTTTACGAAAAGACCACCCCTCCTGGTGGAATGACCCGGAGTTTATTAAAGCACGGTGTCCTCTGGGCCTCCAGCGTAGCAATGTTCGTGTAGGAAAAAGCTTGAAAAAACACAAACGTTTTTTTTTTTTTTTTGAGAAACACAGTACAGACGTAGACGCTCACAAACACGCACGTACAGACACCCCTATGAACACACGCACGCAAACCCTACCCCTATGAGCACCTCCGAGAGACTGGTCCGGCAGATCTTGAGGTTGACGAAGTCACTACGGGCGCCTCGCTGTTGACGGGCACGTCACCTACCACTGAAAGCATAGCGCCGGTTAAATCCTGGAAAATCCAGAAAAATGCGAGCACCCATGCCAAGTCTGGGACTTGAACCTGGGTGGGCCGGTTCCACCACAAGGAACCAAACCAGCTGAGCTAGGATCAGTTCGCTAAAAAAACACACACACACACACACACACAAACGCTTGTAGAAGCGGCAACCGGAAAGTTATCGACGTAGACAAGAAGATGACTGCGACCACAATATCAAGAGATCGCCATCCGGAGAAGCTCGTACCAAGATAGGCCGGGATATAATCACAGCACCGGCCAGGCGGAGATGCGGCACACCAAACTCGCAAGTGTTCCGACGAAGCCATACCTGGCCGAGCCTCATCAAGCGGAGGCGAAACTTATGGACATCAATATGCTGCAACATCACACCAGAACTAATGCCCAACGATTAACTCGAAAATCCAGTTCGTCGACGCTCCTGCGTTGAATTATGAACATCGAGGAGGGTCGGGCACCTTTAAATCTCATCGTCCATGATGCCCCTTCACCAGAGACGAATAGTAATTCCAACCCACTACAGGAACCAGTGGCAGTTGCGTTAGCGTCCGAGGGTAGATGGGATCACCTCCTGATCGCCTTCCTACGAAAGGCCTTGAAAGAAATGTTTCGGTTATGTATAGTTCTGTACATGTATGTTCGCATTCGACTCGGGCACTACTCGTTCCTTCGCGTCCGGTCCATGTCCTTTCTCCATGTCGCTCCATCCAACTTACATGTATGTTGTATCGCTACATATGGGTTCCCACCTGGTAACCAAAATGTTTGGAGATAAAGATTCGCAAAAAGAATTGTTTGGAGATAATAATAGACTAATAGTCCAGTTTAGTTTCGGTATGTTTTGTACTCCATAGTACTTTTAAATTCCGTCACAAATTTCGCCTGTTCCTCCACAGGTATCGGATCCGTTTCAATCTTCTCCCTTCCTTCCCATACATATGTAGCCAGCCGCCGTGAGTCCGTGACGCGACGCGGCCAGATCCCATCTGCATGGACTCCGGCAAGCGCCGCCGCGTCAAGGTCGCCGACCGGCTGGGCGACCTGCCGGACAGCCTCCTACATGACGTACTCTCCCGCCTGGGGCCCCAGCAGGCTGTGCAAACGAGCGTCCTGTCGAGGCGGTGGAGGCACCTGTGGCGCGAAGTGCTCCCCGCCATCGTCATCATCGACGAGCGTAAGTTCGCCGGCAACCAGTGGGAGCTTTTCGAGGACTTCGCAGACAAGTTACTGTTATCAATCCCGCCGGAGAAGACGCTCGATTTCTTCCATCTGAATCTGGTCAGCCGCAGGGGCACCTGCGACGACAACCCTTCGTTCGAAACCTCCGACAGGTGGATCCGCCGTGCCCTCCGACACTGCCCGACGGCCGTCGACATCCGAACCACCCAGGATACCACCATCTGGGAGCCGCACAGCTCCTACTTATCCGCCCACAGGCTGCAGCCCGACCTGTCTGCCACTGGCGCGTGCGCCGCGGGCTTCACTCGCCGCCTGACCACGCTCCGCCTCGTGGGAGTTGTTGTGTTGGCCACCTTCGCGGAAGACCTCGGCAAGTACTGCCCGGTGCTTCTGGACCTCCACATCGAGAGGTGCCACATGCTGCACCTCACAACCATCTCCTCGCCCACGCTCACGAATCTCGCCATACTAGAGCCCCGTCGCCCCCCTCACCTGCGCACACCTCAGGATCGTGGCTCCCCGCCTCGCCCAGCTGCGCCTTGACCTCACCTATGATGGGCAGGACTACCGGTGCGTCGCCGCTGCATTGGCTACTAGGACGTAGCCGCCTCCGCTGTTGGCGTGGCTCGCGTTCGTGGAGCTATCCATCCGGCTCACGGACACCAGCTACGACCGGCAGGCAAACCCGCCGGGGCGGGAAAAGCGTAAGATGGAGTTCTTGAAGTCCATGGGCCGCTTCCTCGCGCTCATTCCCAACGTCGTCAAACTACGACTCTCTGGATTCACGATGTCGGTACGCACGACGACACGCCATGATCCTTGCATTTTCTCCATAAACTTTATAATAAAATCATAAATATATCATGTGTACGTACATGTTTCAGGCATTGGTAGAGCAAGAATCCCAAGAATTCCCAGTTCTCCATCGCCTGAAGACCTTGATCTTGGAAGGATGTGATCTTGGAGTGAGGTTCCTGGCACTGGCAGGCATCCTCCGGAACACACCTGACCTGGAGAAGCTTGGGCTATACAACTGCAGGGTACTGTATTTACGTGATTGACGGTCATGTCAGTTTCAGTCATGTTGTTTCGATTTGCCTCTTAACTAATCTGCCATGCACTGCCCCTTGCACATGATCCACCGTTTCTATGTCCTTCGGTCAAGAAGAGGAGCAAGAGGGGACAACAACCTTCAAAAAGTATCTCGACTCCTAATCTTTTCGTGTGCGAGAAGCTGGAATCCATAGAAATTGAGCGGCCGCAGGAACATGAGCCACTTCTTGCCAAGGTTTTGTCAGAAATCTCCGAGAGAATGCAGCCAGAGCTATGGCGGAGGGTGAACATATCGAGTACAACTGTTTAGATCTAGTAGTAAATTTGGTAAAAAAACAATAATGATCTGAAAACAAAGAACTACTCCCTCCAATCCAGAAAAAGAGTCGGAAGCTGTACGTAATATTTGTACTGCTCCGTTCGTTTCTCACGAACATTAAAACGGATCCGAGGGAGTATGTGTTTTGTTTAATAAAGCATGAAACAACTTGGAATGTTAGTTCTAGGTTTATCATAATCATGCAATCTTGGAACATCATTTGATTTTATCTTGTTCTTTTGCCACTTATCACGGAAATATCTACAATCGCACCCATTTGTCTAGCGTGATCGCCACCATTCTAGCTAGGTTTGAGATGGCATCATCATTCATCGAATAATACACATGATTTGAATACACTAATGCTGTGTTTGGATGTTGGAAAGATGGCTTGGAATTGGCAATTTGGAATTGCCTGCCCAAATTCCGTTGTTTGGGGTGGTCTTGGTATTGGGGTGTGGAAACGGGCTCAATTCCACGCCCGCCCCGCGCCCCGTGTACCGGTTCGCTCAAAGATTCCGAGCTCCTTCGCTCGGAAAGGCTCGGAAAGTTTCGCCCCGCGCACCCGTTCGTTGCTCGCGTCTCGCGAGTTGCCTCGCTCGACCTGGACGGGAACTGCTCGCGGCCTCGACCTGGACGGAAACCGCCGCCGCCGCTGGTAGGATTCCTCTCCCTCTCCCTCCTCTCCCTCTACCTCACCCCACCATCTCTCTGTGTGTCCTCCTCCTCTGTCCGGACCCAGCGCGGCCCCTCCCGTGAGCCGCCGAAACCCTAAATCGGCTGGTCACGACGACGGTAGGGGCGGCGGCGGGAGTGGCTCGTCCTTCAAGGGATAGGCCGCCCCAAGCCATGATCGTCCTGGTTGCTCCTTATTTTTTTGTGCTTCCCAAGTCATCATGTGCAGGCCATGGCGGTAGGCGATTTGGCCCTGTTCTTCCCTGCTCCCCCACCGATGCACAAAATTGAACCCAAATTTTCCCCTGTGTATACAACAAACATATTTCAGTTTATTTTAAACCTGTTGCTCCTTATTTGTTGCTGATGCTCTGCCTTCCTGTTCTGAAAACAAAGGATCTGAAATTCTTGGAAGAGAAGAAGTGTGGCGTGATACAGTTCCTGGTTGTAGTGAGGTTCGAAGAGCAGAACATGGACGAGTGAAGAACCTCAAGCCTCTGGTCATGGTGGGCAGGTTGATAATTCCATGTATTTTGTAAAGCTCAAATCGTAGCGAACGTGATGGTGGTGGACTTTGTTCTGTTTTAGTTTCAGCCGTGCAGCTGCGTGTCCTCGTATATATAGCAATATGGTGTTTCAGAGTAGGAGTCAGGATATTTTTCTTGTGCATATCTGCTTCCATTCCCTGCTGTTTAATCTGAACATTGTCTCCGTACAACAAATCAATGTTGTTTGTTACTTCAAAACTATTTTGTCTCGTGCTTCCTTTTTCCATATTTATTTCCACTTGTGTTATTGTTGTGACCTTATTTGGAATGTTCTTATGTGTGGAAAATACTATATACATACTCAAATATACACATAATATTTTTTTATACATGTAAACAACTTTATATTGCCCAAACTCAACAAAACATTCAATTACATGGTTTGTACATCCAAACAGGAATTGGAATTGGAATTGGGTGGTACCCCTTGATTCCAACCGTAAATTCCATGCACAAACAAACAACGGAATTTGAATTGCAACCCATTTCCTTTCCATCTTGGATTTGGAATTTACAGACCAATTCAATTCCAAGCCATCTTTCCAACATCCAAACACAGCATAAAATCACAATTTCCAATAGGACAACAAATAGCAAAATCCATGGCGTTCAACTGACCGGCACAAAAGTGTTCCTTTGCGGCGGCGCTTGTCCGAACCGAGAGGTGGTGGTAGGACACTTCCACCTATGTCCCCGTCTCCACGCACGCGTTGTGTTCAAGCTTCTCCGATGTGACACAAAGGGTGAGACTGAACTCCGGATCAACCGTGAGCCCCACGCGCCTGGATGTCGATCGGCGAGGCCGGGGAGGGTGTTGAACTGTTGATGGCGACCGAGTAGCCTGGGTCGCACGGTCCCATAGCATCGGCCAAGAATCCTATACCCCCAGCGAACGCTAACAGGACGTACGACCTGAAGATCGTTCGCTGTTCGAGTCGTTTCTCATAGTCCATTTCACGTGGCCTTAACGTGACCCTATCTTTTGATCCCTGGCTTGCTAGCTTGGATGTACACGCAGTAGGCTTTGGCTCCAGTTCGATCAATTTCCTTTTCAAATTGGCCTAGCTAGAGCGATGATGTGAGACGTGTGATATGCTACGTACACTTGCGGTTTGATTAGTTATTTAATCACGATTACGCAACCAAAGAAATTACTTAATTCAATGTTACATGTTCAAAATGGGATGTTGCTCAAATGGTAGAGCACCTTGAAAGCATTAAAGAGGAAGGGTGATCGATACCTCCCATCTCCAGATATTTTTTTCTTGTCGATCGTGTTTTCCCTGCAGAAATTGAGACCAATAACAAGGGAAAACTCTGCTGAGACGCTTGATGGGCCTGCTTCTTATGTATTTAATTGGGCTGGAAAAATCTTCTATGGGAAAATATTTAACCACACTGGATTGTGGAATTCAGTGTTTTCTTTTTATAATACAAGATAAAATTATGTGTTAACAAAATTTGCAATATAATCTAAATAACAAAATATTGAACTTCTACCGTTAATTTATTCTACCGTTCAAAAACGTTGTAAATCTGTATTGTGCGTTGTATCTTTACGGTTGATCTTGAGCATCCATCAAACTTGAGAAGCATTTCGTCTCGCCAACAGAATCTGGATCACTCCTCGGGTTACCATGCCATGCATCGCACTGTCGCGACTAGTTGGAGATGACTGACTTAAAATGATGTAAAACTGTACTAGACAGATACCGTCTCGACTAATGTACATGCCCTAGTAGGATAAGTGGATTTTCTATGGCAGGAGATGTCAGTGGGATCTCATCAAAATATTGTGGTTCTGGATTGCAGTGGGACACACGCACTGGGCATGTGGGGATTTTTCAGGAGAGAGAATGGTGGTAGGTGGGAGGAGGAGAAGGGATTTCTTTGGCTGCCATGTGGGCCAGCGCGCGGATAGGAGAGGACACACGCGGACATGACGGACGCGTCTCGACGCAAATCTGGACCAAATTTGGGTCAGAAATGCGTCGGCCCGGACAAAAAATGACACAAAACGGACCAGCGAACTCGATGCGTCGCATGGTTTTTGCCATCCGGACACCAACGGACTCGATGCGTCGGCCCGTTGGAGTCATCCTAACATATGAGATTGTAGGAAAGGGAGGCTTCATGAAATGAGGGGGTACAAAATGGCCATAGAAAGGAACAGGTAGTTTCTACTCCCCAACCGGGTTGTTATCTTCACAACTTCCTTGAGATGACGCTTGGCAATTTCAGAAGTGCCGTCTTGGCATAAGATATATAGACACTTGGCCCAGGCACAATCTGGATGGTCGGGTTTGCAAGGATACAAACCTCACAATTTGTGACTAACCAGACTAACCAGAGTTTATGATCCTTCGCTTCTACTTTTATTACATTATAAAATACCCCATTCATAATAGTGGAAACCACTCTCCACCGGCTTCCTCCTCCTCCTCCTCCTCCCCACGTTTGAAACCCTCGCTCACCGCACTGCTACCGCGACAGCTACACCAAAAGCATCTCCAACGGCTGACTAAAATTGAAATGCCCATAGATCAAAACTTCCATAGCCTTCTGCCTTGCTCTGATATATATTGTTATCATCGTAGGCGCATAATTGATCTACCGAGTACCAAGCAATCGCAGTATGATGACGACACCAAGATTTGTTAACGCAGTTCGACGAACTCGTTTACATCTGCGGAGCATGACTATGGGCGCTCCTCCCTCCTGATACCGTAACCCTGGCTGCCCTAGGCGTCGGCACAAGCCGCCGGCTCCCCTGCGTGCCCGTTGTTATCAAGTCGTCATAGGTTACATCGTGTGGTGCCCCCTCATTATATGGGAGGTCTAGGATATAAGAGTTCGACTCGAACACTACTCGTACCTATCCACACCTAATACAACTCCAAGTCCAAACGTAACCCAACACGTACACAATATTCGATACAAACAAAACAACACCCCTAGTATGATATAATCAATCGTCTTTGCTAATTTATACTAATTTTTTTTCTTCTCCTTAACTAGTCATGTTACTAAATGTATATTGTAGTTATTGGTGCATTATCTTATGATGTTATTTGGCGTATAAGTGACAATGAAATCATAATATATCTATATATATTAAGGAACATATTTGTCATCCGCTTACAAAATTAATGATTAAAATGACATTATTGGGGTAGTTGAGGGTTTTTTTTCTAGTCTGGGATGTTAAATAAAATGTTTATGACAATGGATAGTACCCTAGATTTAGTTATAGGCAAAAGTATCACATTAATTAATTAAAAATAAATCCCGCTCATGATGTACTACGATGATTTCATATGTATCTATCCATATTATACTTAGTTATTTGTGGAGGTTGGTAGAGTATTTTAGATTGTATGTATCAATGTTAGGTGTAACAAAATACATGATTCTAGAGTGTGAGATGTCAACAAGTAGTTTGTTCTCGCAAAAAAAAAAAAAAAAGCTCCCGTACTCTTGCTTGTTGGTGGTGCTCGTTTTTTATACAGCCATGGACATTGGATCACTGGTTAGCCTCGAAAGTATGCTTGTTTTATCCGGTATAGAAATCATATTGTTTTTGTATCTACTTAGTATCCATAGGCCGTTACCCGTAAAATAAGGTTGTAAATATTTTTTCATTTTTGTTCTATTGTTTCATATCCATTATTTATTTCGCGATAAAAATAGTGTGCGGTGCTAGAACTATAAACCTTGCATGGTTCATAGTTTTCGATTGCTCATCATCGATCACTTCAGATTGATGGTTGCAGTGGCACATCCATATATGCAAACGGTTTCACTTTCTTTCTCAAACCTCGTGTCTGCTCTTAGAACCAGCTTGGTTGGTTGGTTCAGGCATGCCATGGTGTGCGTGTAGACAACAACAACAATAACAGAGTTTTGAATCTTGTCCGGCAGCTAGCCATTAGTTTGCTGTTAGAGCTTCAGCACTGCCTCCAACGCCCACAGGTAGCTAGCTACGTAGCTCTGGGTACACTCCTCTCGATCAATCTACATGGATAACTTCGGTTTTCATTTATCAGAATTGTTAAGAGTTTGTCCGGTCACTTATCCATAAAAGAAAACCCATCCTCGATCTCATTCTGCTGCATGTCCAGAGTCTTACTCCATAGACCGGGTCAATTTGTTCGTGTACACACACATCATCATCATCCACATGGCACCCAAATCGGCCGCCGGCTTAACCACTCGAACCCTAGAGGATAGAAGGGAGAAGACTTGGCTGCGGGAGCTGGAGGGGAATGGATCAGGATAGGGTTGGACGGTTGGTGTAGGTTTGTATACTGGAGCGTGTAAAAAGGCCTTTTGGCCCAACTAAGTTGCATACGGACCAATATTTTAACCCGTTACCAAAATATCTCATACAGTTAAATATGATTGACCGTTGTCGATGTGTCGCGAATCTATTCGTACATAGGCTCAATTGTGACACGCATTTTTTTAACCGTTGCCTTCGTGAGCACTGTCTGCTGCCTTTTTGCTGCCGTTTCCATAACTCGAGGAGAGTTCATCATGGAAAAATCAGCAGAGCATTCCTCGTCGGGTTGAAGTCAGAGGCATGTGCCGTGCCCCCAATCACAACTAGCAGCTACCTCACCCACCCGCCTAGCACCACACAGCGCCACAGTCATATCACGGCGGCTGCTCAGCATCGTGTGACATGATCTTATCCATGGGCTCTTTCACCGGAGAGAATATCAGGTGGAAACCAAGTTTCGGTGGAAACCGGTGAAATCACGGAAAAATCATGTTGAAAAGTTCAAAAAAATTATAACCAAAAATGCATTACATTGGGAAGGCAGCGTTCTACGGAGGAGAGAATATCAGGTGGAAACCAAGTTTCGGTGGAAACCGGTGAAAACCACGGAAAAATCATGTTGAAATTTTCAAAAAAATTATAACCAAAAATGCATTACATTGGGAAGGTAGCGTTCTACGGACATGCAAAATGGCAACTTGAAACTCAAAACATTTTAGGAGCTATGAAAATGACAAATTCGTCAGTGAATAGTACCAGAAATTACTATTCACGGCTGAAGTACTATAAATTCCAACACGCACGTACGCGGAGCCGAACTGAACCAATACGTACACGGAATCAAAGTTTCAGGCGGCGAGAAACAAGAGAGCGAGTTCAGGCACGTCTAGAGAAGGAAAGAAAAAAACTAGGCAGCTCTAAACACACACGGACGCGGACTTGGCATTCCAAAAAACAAGCCACCGTGCGTGTTTGGAAGCTGGCATTTTGTTTTGGAAAGTACATGCCATGGATCCATCCATCTATAAATCAAAAGCTCTTCTCCTCGATCGATCCTACGCAGCCAAGCCAGTCAATCGATCATGGCGGCCACCCTATTCATACTGGGCTATCTGGACACCACACCCACGCCTGCGGTGTCGTGGTCCACCACTCCAAAGAATCCGCCGCCGGTGTCGTGGTCCACCGCTCCGATGAAACACACTGCTCCGATGAACTCGCCGGCGCCGCTGGTGTCGTGGTCCTTCGCTCCGACAGTGTCGTGGTCCACCGCTCCGAAGAACCCGCTGCCAGCGCCGCAGCAACAACGGACAAGAAAAGGCCGAGGAAGGCGAAAGAGCAACAAATCGTCCTCGGGGAAACTGGAGGGCACGCGACGGGGACTGTGCTCGCGGTGGATCTGTGGGTGGTGGTGTTCCAAGCCATGATCAGGCGGCGGACACGAAGAATGATGGTTCACACTATATCCAGAGCAGATTGGCGGGATGAATAATACACTCTCCTCAAGTGAAGACTTAGTTCGTACTGTCCATTTCGACTACATTTTAGTTTTTTATATGAGACCGAGGTCTTCTAGAGGTAAACGAGGTCGCTGGTGTAATTTCGTTTTCAGTTATCTTTGATTTGTTTCAGTTAACGTGTACACCGAGAAATTGTCCAAAAATCAACACCAATACAATGTGTTTATCCTAAGAATATTTTACTATTAAATAGGAGCTGGTCATGGTTGCAACACTCATCATTGGATACATATTGGCCGTCCGATTTGTATCTGATCTGACACAGTTTTCAGAATAAAAATGGTAAGATCTAAAAAGAAACCACCACACAAACCAAATAATCACGAATGAGATGCGGAAATAATGAGGCATTATTTGCTTTCCTAAAGGCACTTCTTTTAAAATTCAAAAAAATAAAGGCACTTCTTTTATGTGCTTCATTTGCAGTAACACAGGATTGACCAGACACATGTCAATACCACGTGATATTTTGCCATAGCAATTGGTCCACACTTTCCAAAAGTATACTAGCACATACTCCCTCCGTATCAAAATATAAGCCACTCTACCTACTTACCAAAAAACATGTCTAGATACATATATTTGGTAAGTAGGTAGAGTGGCTTATATTTTGATACGGAGTGAGTACCATCTATCAATTTATTCGTTGTAGATAGTCTGCCACGGCCAGTGTATGAGTAATGACTATATGGCCAGCGAGTACTTCCATGGCATTGTACGTATTTTTTTGCGAAAAGGACTCCGGCACTAAAAGAAACATCGAAAAGTACAAAATATTTCAACAAAAACGACAATTATAACGAGATGTTTGAGATGCTATTCATCTTCAACCTCCAGACCGTGTAGACAGCGCGCCGCCGTTGCAGCTCCTCCCTGAGCCGACCCGACGTTGTTGGTTGCGAACGGGAAGTCGCTGAACGGGATCTAGGGTACGCTAGGTCGAGGATAGGAGTGTGCGTGCTTTTGGTATGTTTCCTTGAGGACCGGCTGTGGTGTGGACCGATCCAGGGGAGGCTGCTTTTCTCGCGATCGTATTGGCCGCCGGACACGAGTGAGTCTCTACCAAATCAATCCATGTTCGTACGCGAGTTTTTTTACGGTACCCTATACTCCTAGGGGGCAGGAGCAGTATAGAACAATCTTACCCTATGCTGCTATGGGGTAATTTAGATATTTTCTGTTCCGAAAATAGGGTAAAGAATTCTTTTTCTTTGTGGCATTGCAGTTTCTAGTCGTTGACCTATCCACCGCCGTTTTCCTGTCTACCGGCGCGATCCCATCGTCCCTCATCTTGCTACCATGGCGCTTGACCTAGCAGGCCCGCGACCTCGCCGCATCGTCCGCGTTCCTCCTGCCACGGCACGCACATCCTCGACTGTGCAACCCTGTCATTAATTATTATTTAAATTTAACCAGCAAGTTCGATCTGATTATGAACTCCATAACCAAGCTAACATGAACTCTGCTCACAAATTTCAGCGACATACATTCTTGCACCATTCACAAATCTGCCCAGAATTCCACAAACCATGAAGAAAGGGCGGCGTAGAGCAATATGTTGGACATCCACATAGATATACAGTCATACAGAATATCAAAGAGATGATCTAGCTACTATATGCACACAAAAAGGCGTGCTTAAAATCGATATTCCAGTAGCAAGAAGATCGGGCAGAGAGGAGATGGGGATCGGGGATGGGGGTGACGCAGGGACGTTTGGGAGCCCGGGAAGCTGGATTATGGGGCGGCTGAGGTTTTGGGGGATGGTGTAATCGTCCGGCGGCGACCGAGATAGGCGGTGGCGGCGTATCCTAGCTGGCTTGCGCATGGCTGCGACTGTCGGAATCGGAGCTGCCAGCTGCGGGGAAGAAGAACGGCTATGGCCGGACGGTTTAATCTGTTGGCGCGCTAACTCAATTGCGGTTTCCCAAACTGCCCTGGAAGCAACCATGCATACTGCTCGATGATGTCCGAGCAGTGCCTGGCCATAACCGCTGGCCCAAATCGACCAGCATAGATCCGTAAGCGCCGTTAGATTAACCCAAATGAAAGATTCATGTTCATTATAGGGTACCATATTAAAAGAGCTCTAGAACCATCCAAGTTTCAGGCAAGTCTAGAAAAGGAAAGATAAAAACTAGGGAGTTCTAAACACACACGGACGCGGACTCGCACGCTTCCAGGTCGTATTCGTACTCAACACGATCCCAAACAGAGCACCAGTCATATATAAACAGGCCTTACCAAGGACCGATTGAAGAACATCGATCTAGTATTATTCGACGTACTAGCTGCCATGCCAATGCCATCCAAGCGCGTGGCCTCGTTTCTGGCCGTCCTCGTCCTACTCCTCCTCCTGGTCTCCACGGTGACGGTGGTCAGCAGGACCTACGACGCCTCCGGCCTCCACCCGCCGAGTAACCCCTTGGACAAGTACCTGCACCATCTCCAGGCTCAGCAGGTCGAGGGTCGACGACTATGGCCGATGTTATCATTATGTACCCCATGACGATGTGAATAATCCTCAAGCTATTGAATAATCCTCAAGCTGCTCCCATCATCATCATACGGCCAGCGACGTGAATAATCCTCAAGCTATATCGACACCATGACGATGATGCATGCACTCGATCCCCTCATGATCATGATCGATCGATCACCCATCAACATGTACTGTCATGCGCTTTTTCGACCTAGCTAGATATCAGTTCTAATTTTTGTTTTAGATCATGTTTAGTGGAGTAATAATATTGTTTCGGGTCGTCCTTAATGTTGTGTGTTCTCTCTAGTACAATGTTTATCTACACATGCACGATTATTTACTATCCCGTCGTAGGTGCTTAATTGTCTGCAAGTAAGGGGTGATAAGCTAACGATCGAGCTAATGGAGATTATTGGGTGTTGTTGTCACATTACTATTTCAGTAACCGAAGAATCAACTACACATATTATTTGACTTCATTTGATGAGCTGAAAAAAGTATTTTACATTAGTTGTAGTTGTTGTTTCGTGGCTGAAAACCGCATACGACAACATCTAAACCAGTTAAACTAACTGAAGTTTCTTAAGAGCCGTAGCCAGCAATCCTTCACAGGTGATCGAGATGATATGTTCGTAAATGTAAAAAAACAAATTGACCCCACCACCACCTCCAAACAAATTGTCCCATTCCACCTACTCGCGGCCAAAAGCCGTAGGCGACAACGCCTCGCTCCTATTAGGACTTCTCCGCTCGATTACTTAGGTGGAAGCAGTGTTTTGGTTACCGGTCGGGAAATCCGGTTATAGGTGGGTAACCGAATATCCCCGAGCACCCCCTAAGTTTAGCGATGACCTATTTCTCTCTCCTCCCTCTCTCGCCTCCACCTCAGCCAGAATTCTATGTGTGACCCCTTTCAGACAGCTTACGGTGTACTATTTGTACATGCCCTAAGCACAGGGGCAACTTGGGTATGATCTCACATTAGATAGGATCTATGAGATCAATTTTTTTGAATAGACAAAACATGTTCAAATATTTTCAAAAAAAATGACAACACAGATCTACGTTGTATATGCAACGCCAAAAAATTTCTCCTTCAAATTCGAGCTACACTTAGAGGGGCAAAAAAGAGAAACTTTGTTGTGAATAGTGTGAAAGACTATTCATCCCAAAACTGACACTGTTCACAATGTAATTTAGCCTTTTTTTTTAAATGTAATACCGAATTTTGAGCTGAAATTTCTTGGAGTTGTAGAAACAGCCCATAGGTGTGTTGTACATTTTTTTATAGATTTTTTAGCAATTTCTAAATATGGTTTTGTGACTTTGATCCTATGATCTCTCCTTTAGCATGTCTTTGTGCATAATTTTTTGGAGGGGTTACTCTTTTTTTTGCGAAACACAGTACAACGAAAACGCTCATATACACGCGCACACACTCACCCCTATGAACGCACGCACGCACACCCTACCTCTATGAGCACCTCCGAGAGACTGACTCGGCGGGTCGAGTCTTGAAATTGACGAAGTCACTACAGGCGCCTCGCTGTCGACGGGAACGTCGCCTTCCACTGAAAAATATTCCACCTTAAATGATAAACACTCTAGGCGGCAGAGTACAGCGTGAGGTATGTGCCTATTGTCCTAGTACGGTATTTGATCAAGTTAAGGCAGACCAAACGTAGTCATATATACATGCACGTACGGTGTACACGTGTGTTTGAGAGTCGAACAAATACATTACAGTATAATACTGTATATGCGCTCCGTATAGTAGTCCATTTCCGACAGGAAACCGGTCGACTCCCGATTGGAAACCGAAACGTAATGATACTCAATGTAGGCACCGTGTATGTATAAATTAACCAAGGCACCCAGCTAGAGCTAGCCCGGGATCATCGATCGAGACCCAACCAAGGGAGCAAAAAACACAAACAACGTACGTGTACGGGTACTTACGTCGAACACGATGGGATCGGAGCAGCGAAAGGAATGCTGCTTGATGGTCTTCGTATCACTCTTGTTCTCCGCTTTGATCGCCGCAATAATTTTCCTAGTTGTTCGCAGTTTTACCACGGGGCCCCATGATCCGCGCTTCTCCGTGTCCATCGACTCATTCTCCGGTCTCGACCTTCCAACACAGCCATTGTCGATGGACCTTGCGCTTAACCCGGAGTTCAACCTCACCCTCCGCGTCGCCTCCGAGAGCCACCGGTGGAGCGCGTGGGTCGAGGCCGGGACCTACGTGGAGGTGTCCTACCGCTGCGTCCCGCTTCCCGCCAGCGCCACCGTGACGGAGCGTTTCTGCGCCGGACCGAGGATGGATAGAGATGAGCATGTTGTGGCCCGAGGGGTCACGATGCACTTACCAGGGTACGTGATGGATGGCCTCGCGACGGATGTGCGCGGCGGCGTGGAGGCGTTCTGGCTATGGCGACGACTATGAAGACGTGAGGGTGGCCTCATGCGGGGGCAGGCGGGTCGGGAACACCGGCGATGACCTGCGAAATGTGTGTGATGCGTGGCACTCGTGCCCCAACCAGTTCCGGGCAAGTACTACCATCAAAGGAAAAGACGGATGATTATCCATGCGGAGATGGAAGCTCAAGTGAATTAATGGTTTAGATTATGTAACATACTTACACTTGAGTTAAATATCGTGGCCAATGTCATCTTTGTGTTATGCCTTCATCTTTGTTTTAGTTACTTGCTAATCGACCATACAGTGGTAGCTTCATATTTGTGTAGTACTATTTAATTTCTTAATGTAGATCTTTATCACATTATTAACAAATCAACTGTATTTTTCATAAATGATGATACCATGAACCCCTTTCTCGCGAGACATGAATGCTAGAGCCATGGGTGCAGAAACACAGCTGAGCGATGTGGGAGGCGAACTGATAAGGGAAATTTTGGTTGGTTGTGCTGCCACAACCATCAGTTGTTTGTGCTGCGACTACAGTCCTACGACGACATATATGGACGTGGTATTCTTCTTATCCATCTTCTATCCCAGCCTCCCGTTCCAATCTGCTCCACAAGTTTCAATGCCATAATGAAGAGCCAGCCAATAATTAATAATTTCATCATAAATAATGTGAGGAACTAGAACGACCTGATTGATTCACAGCATATCCCCACTATAGGTGCTCCTCGTGCTGGTGATGGCGTCAAGCTCGAGGACCAGCGAGGAACCTCCGAGCTCATCCATAGAGGCGGTGAGCATGGAGGCCTCAAGCAACCAGACTTCCACGACCAATCCTCCCTCCCCGCAGCCGCTCATGGATCACGGGCTGCTAGCGGTGGCCTTCTCTGGCTCATGGAAGAAACTGCAATCGTTTCTCAGCGGGAATCCCCATCAACCCTCCAGCGACGGGGACATCCAGCAACCTTCTCGCGACGAAGAATCACTCCTCCGGGTGTCTTTCTTGGAAGGGTTCACCGTTGAAGGTGACACGTTTCTCCATTTGATGGCCACCAATAGTGTCGAAGACCGTTTGAACGAAGATGGCCTTGGTCTCATCCGCAGCAAGGCAGTGCCACTCCTGCTCGCGCAAAACAAACAGGGAGACACGGCCCTGCACTGTGCCGCACGGGCGGAGAGCCACCGGATGGTGAGGTTTCTCGTCGATCTTGCTAGAGGCAAGGACGCTGCCACAGTGAAGGCACTACTAGAGACAGAAAACAACAGCGGATGGACAGTGTTGCATGAAACAGTCAGCGTTGGGAGCAACGAAATGGTCTACTTTCTCATGACGGTCGACCCACAGTTGGTCAATTTCCGAAAGACGGTACTTCCCGATGTACCTAGCCATCTTACTGAAAAGAAAACCATCGCTCAAATACTTTACAACAAGACCGATGTGGGTCTTTCATTCTCTGGCCAAATGGACAAAATGCATTGCACGCTGCTGTTCTCCGACACAAAGGTACTCACATTTCTCGCAAAGATGGTAGTACATATAGTTATTAGCATACATTTGAATCATTGGCTTTTTACCATTTTGAATTAGGTTGTTAGTGTATGTTCGGAATAATTTATCAGTGGACTTGTAATTAAGAGGCCTATATGGAGAACAGTGATTTGTAGCCTGGGCTACATGTAGCCGGTTTTTTATTTATTTTTTAATCACCATTTTAAGTTTTCAAAAATTCCTGAAAAAATACTGGATATTGACAACGACTTGCCTATGTTTCTGTGAAGTTTCAACTCTAAATAGTTTGTATTTCGCCCTACACGAAAATGACAAAATTCTGACAATTTTGAGGGATTTTGAATCACCACCCAGATCTAGAAATTTGTCTTATTTACACAGGATAAAATACAAATGTTTCGAATTTGTTTTTTGCACACAGGTAGGAATCATCATTATCTATGTTTAGGATTTTAGTCAGAATTTTTTACAACTTAAATTTGCAGATTTTGAATTTTCAAAAAACCGGGCTACAAATCCACTTTTCGGCCTATATGCTAGTTTTCTTAAATGAAATCAGGGTAACTACATCATACCCGGAGGTAGCTCTTTGAATGCGTAGCATGGATAAGATACTACAAAGTCGAGTCCGGTTTTTATTTCAATAAATCGTGAGTCCGTTTGTTCCAGACTTGCAGTATGATGTGCACTTGCAATTTGTTGTTCTGTAAACTATTGTTGCAAGCCCTCTACACACTTTGTGTGACTCCAACAAAAGTGCAAGTAGACAAAATAGGGGGTGTTCCAACATGTATTGTCTCAAACTCTGGTCGTAATATTTGAAATTCCACACTTATTTTGCCTACCCATGTGCAGAATAAAATTCTTTGTACAGTGAAAAGTGTTAAAGAAATTAGAAAATTCATGACATAGATGCGAATTTCGCTATAGTTTTGAGTTATTATTTACGGTATACCATCACTGTTGGATATTTTTTTCCTTCACAGCCATCGGAGTGGCAACTGTTTGCACTACATCATGTTCGTCCAAACTGATGGATGCTCACGAGTGTCTAGTGTTGTGATTAGGATCATGACTAAGTCCCCATATGTACGTGGTGCCTTCTGACCGCGGAAGAAATGCATGAAACCAAAATCTTATGATACAAACTCTTATTGCAGCTCTTATGCAAGTATGGATCGTCAACCGATGATTCCATCAACATAGCCAACAGAAAATGACTGTCCATTTTTCCTTTCCTTCTTCCACTAATTAAATAGCTGACTAGCTGAATACATGTGAGTTGGTACAGTTTAATAAGCTAGATTATTTTAAGGCGAGGAACTATTATTGTCATTTCCATGCCATGCCCATGACTTTACCTCAGTTCAACTCGGAGTTTTCATCTTGACAAACATATGGAAGTATTCCAAGCTGGGAGCAAAAAAAAATAGAAGCTCCCTACAAGGCCATCATCAATGGCGATATCTCTTATGAATCAGCGTTAGCGGTTAGCATCAAGGTTAAACTCGCCGTTCTCGTTATTCCCATTAATTGAATGGGTGTGCACGTCCCCGCTCTACACCTCTTGATTCTCCACGGATCAGAGGCCGTTGGCGGCGAAAATTGTGTATGCAGAACTTGTAGGCTATTATTTTCATAGTTTTTTTTGTCCTGTTTCGCTCATATTTATTGGTTTATCTGACATGCACCTCTTGCAGATCTTACAAAGATGTTGTTAGGATGGAACAACAACACCCTTACAATGCATCAAGATGAGAATGGAAGCACACCTCTTCACTTGGCTGCATCTGAGCGATACCAAAGAGACCGAAGGCCCATACGTTTGTTTCTACTGGAAGCCAATCCTAATGCACTTTATCAACCGGACCACAAAGGATCATTCCCTATACACGTGGCTGCATCCGTGGGTGCCGATGGCGCCGTCCGTGATTATATAAAAAACTCACCCCATTGCGCCTGTTTGCGTGATGCTAAGGGAAGGACATTTCTTCATGTTGCAGCTGAAAAAAGGCAAATTTGGTAGTCTATATTACTTGCAGGAACCGATCTCTGTCATGGATTTTGAATATGCAAGACAATGATGGGAACACTGCACTGCACCTGGCTGTTCGGAAGAGTCTTGCAGTGTTTGTGCTCTGCTTGCGAACAGGCACGTACACTTGAATATAACAAATGGGAAAGGGGAGACCCCACTAGATATAGCACGTCGTGCCAAAGGAAATTGAATCGCAACCAGGTAATATGCGCTTCACAGTTTTATTTTCAACACGGTATTGGATTGATATACACTCGAGGCTCCTCCTTGATTATTATTATTTTTATCTAAAAGCAACTTTTCTTTATTTTGATTCTGCAGAACAGTGAAGTAAAAATACACACTGCGCTCAAAGTCGCAAAGGCTGAAAGTGGCATTTGTCGCCAGGATTACTTTCAGGAAAACAATATTATCCAAAAAGGACTGGATGAAAAACTTGAATGGAGAAAATGAAAGACTCACACAAAATCTATCCATTGTCTCCGTCCTAATTGCAACCGTGACGTTTGGTGCAACTTTTGCCATGCCTGGAGGCTATAGAGCCGATGATCACACTAATGGAGGCACACCAACACTTGCTGGAGGTATGATTTTGATGCATTCACCATGGCCAACACACTTGCGTTCACCTTTTCCGCAATAGCTACCGTTGGTCTCATGTCTTCTGGATCTCCCTTGCATAACACTCGGATTCGATTATTGCACTTCTCTGCGGCCTTCTATTGCATGTCGATTGCGATAAAATGCTTGGTAGCTGCCTTTGCGATTGGTGCTTACACGATGCTAGCTCCAGTAGCTCATAAGACTGTTGTTGCAATATGTGTCTTGAGCTCTCTCGTATTGCTCTATGAAAACTTGGAAATTATAATCAAGAATATTCTTATGATAGCACCGTATTGTGTAAGAAGGGGGAAAATCTTCACATTCATTTGGTTCATGATCTTTATTGTGGGCAATATTCTAGGTGAATATTGGCCCATAATAGTCATATTTTGTTCAACCTTAAGAAGCCACACCACTGGAAAGGTGGAATCGGCAATACAACCGCCGACACCGTCACCTTGAAAATTGGAACCAGTGGTGCATCAACCGATCAGATACTATCATCAAATTGTGTTTCTTGACAAACCTTAATGATGTATGTATGTGTTCCGCTGTGTTTACAGTTTTACACCATTAATTTGTTCAACAGTGGATGTGCTTGTATTCACGTGAACAATGATTGTATCCTACAACTGCTTTGTATTATTCAACTGATATTGTGAGTTGTTGAGATTAATTCAATGAGCAAGTTTATTCTCTGGTATGAATTGGTCTTCATTAACAATAGTTTGAATGCATGTTTCCCATATTATTTGTAACAAAACAACATGTTTTGGTCATGCTGGCTCACCACGGCTGTAGTGCTGTACAATGCCAGGCCATGCAACTGGCAACACATTATACACACGAATTTAAACTTTCGTAATATTTCTTCAATATGCTCCTAGGTGAACTATCAGAAATAGCGAGATTTTGAAGAGAGAAAAAATACAGTACAAGAATCTCTTTTCCTATTTGAACTTCCATACGGCATGTGCCAGTGGTCCTAAATGGAATTTTGCATTCTGTTGTTGGTTATGAAAACAATAGATATAGCTTTGATAGATGCATGAAATTTTTTTTGACGAAAATGCAGGCAAGGCGCGCTGCTATTTCATTAATAGTAGTGGAAGAAACAGAGTACAAGGACTCAAGGGAAAAGGAAATAGGCTTCATAGTGGGGGAATGGCACCAAACTAAGCAGTGGCCTAGTTAAATGTTAATTACAGGGAGGTGTAGAGTAATCCACAACTCAAATTACATCGAGGTTTCACATAGCACAACCGAAATTGACTGCAATTCCATCAGGTTACTAAACAATCTAACATGCCGGAACAGAGTGATTTATACTTGAAATTGCATCAACGGACAATTGCGTAAATAGACAGGAGAAGAGAAGTGGGAGTGGGACCTGGCGGTTTGGAGGAGCTGGGCGGCGTCGAAGTCCTCGGAGGCGCCTGAGCTCGGCGCGGACGACTTGGATGTGAAGAGCGGGGTGGACCTGTAGGCGGAGAGGAGCTCGCGGAGGGCGTCGTCTGCGGGGAGGAGTTGGAGTACGAAGAAGTGGTGGACGAAGGTGCCGTCCACGAACACCTTGCACGGCTCGTGGAAGTCGAAGAAGGTCGAGTAGAACACCTTGGACTGGAAGCAGCAGGCGAGCGGGCGGCGGTGGTCGGAGGTGTGGCGCGTCAAGTGGACTTGGACTGGAGGCGGCGACGCGAGGCAGGACAGAGCTAGGGTTTTGGGCTTCGTCGCGCCCTGGTGTCTGGGCCGCGAGAAAGATCGTTCGCATGTTCGGTTAGTCTGTGTCCAATATGAGAATATGAGAGATATGCACTTTTTTTTTGTAACGAGGCAAAAAAACTTGTTATTTTCATTAACTAAGAGGTGGCCGATTAAATTAGTATGCATTCTACCAATACAGAGTCCAGGTATAATGCAAATTTATAAATCTCCCATTATCAAAAAGAAAGCGAGTAAACCGGCCGAAAACCGGTGTGGTTTATTCCCCTAAAGAAACACCAAGTCAAAGCGGAGGAAAGCTGGAGCGACATTCTCGAGTGCATTCAGCTACTCGTGCTATGGATGTGGGAGCATCAACTCCGTTCCTTTAGGCTATTGGTGAGCGGGATAAATCTTGGAATTCTGTGAAAGTGTCTGGGAGCCAGGATACATTCGAGTTTCATACACCCTGGTGGAGTGGCACAAGATCTGCCTCATGCTCCTCGATAATCCGGAGTAAGGATCCCTTGGAGGTTGTTGTTGTTTGTCGTGTGGCCATCTTGCACCAACCCCGGTCGATTCCGATGGTGAAAACTTTCATCCCGACCTGACCGTGTAGACGTGGTAGTGGTAGAAGAAGCGGGCGATCTTGGTATCTTTTGGCAGATACACATGAAAGCAAATAGCAATTTCGGACCAGCAAAAATGCTGTATCACCCTGACTTCACCCTGACTAAGTGCTACGAAATTTGCTGAGTTAAATCCGACGTTTGTTTTGTAACGGACGTCCTTGAACATCCTTTTTGTACCCAGTACTCACGAATCAGCTCCTCTGCCGATGGCCCCGTGTTTTTTACTCGGCAAACGGTTGTTTGCCGGCCAGATTTGTGCCGACTGTTTTTTACCGAGTGCAATACTCGGCATAGACTTTGCCGTCAGCTTTTTCCCTTTCTCGTGTATTATTTTAAACTAGCAAAATGCCCGTGCGTTGCTACGGACTGATGAAACAATTCAATTATTTATTTTTACATAGAATAACTCTCTAGGTTCATCCAAATATGGTAAGAGTAAGATGTAGGTGCGTATGCATACATCTCATTATGCCTCATGATCATAGATACTTGCTTCAGAAAGTTTTTCTTTTCCATCATTGCAGATGGTAGGAAATAAAATGTGTAGCTGTAAATGTGAACTCAAGTAAAAACCACTCTTTTTCCCCCTTTATATTAAAATTTGCACATTTGCAAATGTGAACCCAAGTAAACACCATTCTTTTTCCCCTTTATATTAAAAATTGCACATGTGTAAATGACGTAGACCTCAATACACCCACAAACAAAGTCCTAAACGCCATGGAAAATTTACACGGCTTCAATTGAAAGTTTTTTAAGACTTTAAGTGAAATGGCCATACTACGGTTGCAGATTGGAAGTCGCACGGGTATGAATCGACACAAATAAAATCAATATAGTATATCCACTTAGCACAAAAAAAAGTTCTTATATTCACCTTCCTGTTTTCCTACCTACGGTATTTAACTTCTTCACTTTGCCTCCGGCTTGGGACAGGTACCGACCGAAATTAATCTAGAACATGTACATGACATTTTATCAATAGGTCAAAAGGAATTGGATCGATTGCAATGTAAGACACTGTGGAGATAGGAAACAGGCCATGTTAATCCATTTCATCATGATTTTTTTTTTTTTTGCATCTATAAGAATTTTGCGCATTGACCCACATTGACCCACAGTAAACATTTTGAATAGCCAATCTCCTAATTCAGCTCACCTAATAGCACAATCTTTAATGAGACCATACAAAACGATCATGTACACTTCTGAAGCCAGTTTCTCAAGCGATCAGAGGTTGTTTATAACCAATATTGTATTGCTGGCTGTGGCATGGGCACGCACGTCCGATATCTGAAGAATTGACAGGACCCTCACCATTGACGCGAACTACAAAGATCGATCCTCCATCATTGTTCTTTGGGCGATGGATTCGGAAAACATGCTCTGATCGCTAGACACTTGATACATGGATCGATCTGCTCCTCACCATGGAATGAGGAGCTCACCGGATTCCCTTCATCCCTCACGCCCAAGGAATCAACGCCCAGAGCGCCCCTGTCGTCGCATCTTCTTCACCTCAGGCCACGCCGGGTCGCCGGCCCTGCGGTCGAGACGGAGGGATAGGGGACCGGCAGGAATTGCCCCGCGTCGTGCCGCAGCTGTGGGTGGTGTGGCTCGATGATCCTCATCGGGACGGTCAGCTGCAGTGGCGGCACAGCCGAGCAGACGTAAACAGAGTATTTGCGCGACAGGTGCGGCATCTCACTGGGATCACGAGAGGATGCTCAGATGCTCCGGGCAGGCACGGTGACGACGCCGCTGGCGCTCGGCCGGAGTTGAAAAATACGAACATGATTCGCTCGATTCCGTGCGTCCCGGTTCGCTTCTTTCAAGGAGGAGGATTGGGACGGCGAGGCGGATATCCTGGAAATAGTGGCCTTTCCCGCAAGGGCATGGGGCGGAGGTTCTCGCGGGCGGCTGCCGCAAGGGCGTGGGGCGGAGGTTATCACAGGCAGTTCTTCATCATCGTCTCCACGCACGCACGCTCACCTTTCTCCGACTCACCGCACAACGATGGCTTTCTCCATGGCCAACTCCACCGCCTCCACGGCCGCAGCCGCTTCCCTCCGCCTCCTCCCGGCGCCGGCCACCCCATCCTCCTACACCCTCCGCTTCCCGCCCATCCTCTGCCGCGCGCCGCGCGTCCCCCTTATCCGTATCCGCCTTCAGCAAGCTCTGCGAGGCGTCCCCCGTCCCCATCTCGCAGGAGCCCACCGAGACTTGCCCGACAGGAGGTGCTTCCCGCCAGGCCCCGGGTCTACGCCGTGTTCTACCCCTCCGGGGATTGCTTGGATTTCTCCATTGACCGGATCACCACCTCCGCGGCCGCCGTTGACGAACGACCATGCACAACGCACCGACGAGCGGTGCTCTCTCGCGGGTCCGACCCCGACGGACAGAGCCGGCGGCGAAGGTGCTCCAGATCCAGTTGGACAGCGGCGGACGAGCTCCAACAGGGATTGGGATATTTCTCTTGGCGGTGGCAGTACCGTAATATCTGCCAAAGCGCAGGGGTAGAATCAGAAACTGAAAATAACGTACCATCACCTCCTCAAGCCATATTATATAGTAGAGATACATGACAATACACCGATTCCAGTAGTGGTGGACGCGATTGTAGTTTCTACTTTTCTGAGGACCCGATTGAGCTTTGATTTCATGCGTTTTCATATTTGGTTACTTTGTATTGGGTATGCTATAAGATTAGAAACTTCTTTGAGTAGTCAATTTATCTCTCCTCTTGTCTTACTGGGCCTGGGTACCCAAAACGATTGCAAAAAATGGCCAGTGTTCTTGCCAACTGCTCCAACAAACGTGCTACACATCCCATTGATGCTCTAGGATGCAAGTGGGATTTCCAGTGGGATCCCACTTTGACACACGGTGCTACACACACTTATTATCTACTCCGTCACTCTGGACTTTTTGGATTGACCAGCTGCGCGCATTGATCTGCGTACATCCGGATCTTCGATTCTATTTCTCTAACTGGCTGAGACTTATACATTGTTTATTTGTGAGCAGCAAAGTACCCTACTTCGAGATTTAATGAGTTTTGACTTGCTCGTCCTCACGGTTGCAAGTCATTATCCGAACCCTTTTTGTTTCCATGTCAGCATGAATTCTGTTCAGAAACCTTCTCGGCATATATGCACACACAGCGCATCACAGAAAAATTAGGGTTGGAGTAATTTCGGCCACCTTATCGGTGGTGCCGCTCACAATGCATATTGAGCCTAGAGGGTGGGACCTTTATATTGACTCCAAATTTCAGATAAATCAATCTGTTTCTAGATAGGACTCGTGACATGTTAGAACAACCATAATATCTAACAGCCAATTACCGAGCCTATTACTGTTAAACATTTAGGTCCCAGCACGCACGTGTGAGTCATGCGCCGAGTTTGAATACACAATCAAACTCGCAGGCTTTAACAATCCGTAGAGCCAATCCTACGGACAACCTGACATTCCACTCTATAATGTTCTCGGGTTTAATTCCAGCGTATTAATATATACCGTGTTTCAGTATAGACGTACCGGCTTCCTTAAGCATATATTTCCTTAAGTACCGCACATCAATAATTCCCTGTTATTTCCGTGACACTTCCAAATTGAAGTTTAATTCCGGATAATGTAGTAGATATATATAAAATGTTGCAAGACACAATTTCCTACATCTCCCACTTGACTGAAAACATTTTATTTCAGCTAATTGAATTCCCATGCAATTAACATGGTGAGTGGTTAATTCCTTTCTTCAGTGCACTCACGTTGCATATAAACTTTGTGACTTTTGGAGTCAAATTATCACAAAGTAACAGGTTATGACGCACCTTTCCACGACCTTACGTTCACGGAGAAATTTTCTTAGCCATATACCTTCCTTCAATGCTTGCCATGCATCAAAGTATTCATATTCCGTAAACAAAGAATATTCATGTTTCCATTGTAAACAGTAAATTCCTACAAATGTAAATATTAGCACATAATATAAAAATAGATTACCTTTCATGAAGATCCTGTTTCCAAAAGTAATGTTAATATGTCCACGCAGTTGAAGGTTAAGAGCATCAAATAATGAATAGTCCATGTTCCCTGGCGCCAATAATCTTTATAAAATCCATATTCCGTTTGCTAAAATTCTAGCAAATCATTTTCCGTGCTAATCAAAACAGCAACAATTACAGTGGCATGGCTAATTTCAGGTCGCACGAATAATGTCCCACAATAACTGTGGTATGACAATTATTCTTCCTTTTTCCTCACGAGTTCAAATATAATTCCTCGTAGAGTATCATTCCCTTAATCAAAGGTACATGACAGGTTTGCACTTTTCCATAGAAAAATATATCACAATATTATCTATGTAATTCCACTCCCAAAAATGCAGCAAGCTTTAGACATAAAGTTAGAACTGAACCAAGCTTTCACTTCCATCAATGTGATATTTTAAAAGCAATAAGAACATAGTTAGCACATATAATGATAACACAAAACAATTCACACTAACCTTTGTATATGGTCTTCCATCATAACTAAAACCATTGTCTTCCATCATAAATAAAACCATATGACCTGACATACCATTGATGTGAAGCTTGTTCCAAAACACATGAAGTGACCAATTCAATTGGCAAACCCTGACATAATTCCCACCTCCTCTAAATTTCAGAGTTTCCACAAAGTAGAAAGATTTCCTTTGTGTAGAGAATTAAACAACAAGCTTAGCATTGTAATTCCATTAATAAGCATGTTGCATTTAAATTTCCTCGTAAATAATTCCATTAGCAACCTATGGGGATGCGGTTGTTCGGTAGATTACCAAGTTCCCAAACTTTTATTCATCCTCATTGAGTTCATTCCTTCCCGCAATGATTCCACCCATAGTTAACATTAACAACAAGTTTTAATTTTTCCTCTAAAACATAGTGTGACTTCCTCAAATAATACACAATCCAAGATATGATGGTCCAATTTAATTCCTCCCACTTTTCCTAAGCATATTAGTGTTGAGAGTGTAACTTGGTGTTTTCCTTTGAGTTTAACACATATATTTCGGTGTGACTATTAATAAACACACCCTTCATGAAAATATATCATATTCCTACTTTCCACCAATTTTCCCTTTTCCAGATCAAAAACGAAATACCATTTGATCCACTAGAATATAAACATTAAAAATAAAGCTTGGTGTGCTATGTACTAAACAATGATTCCAATTCCATAATACCAAAATATAAATAGAATACTTCCTTCCAGTTCAGAAAATATAAATAGTGACTGTGATAAATAATGACTTACTCAACAAATAGTAGTATGCAATGCTTTCATAATCCAGTGAATAACCAAGAGTTGTATTCCTCCATTCAACCATGGAGTATATGACATACAAGACATCGGTGAATAATTCCATGCTCATTAAAATAAATCAATTAATATTCCTGAAGTGTACTTCCCCCACCAATCAGTTTTCAAACCTTCAAATTCTTTGATGAACTGATTTTCCACTTCAGTACGAGATATTAATACAATAAAAGCCTTCTGACTTGTATTGTAAAAAGATATAAATAACCATATCAAGTGCAATTGTGAAACAGAATAAATATATATAATCACCTCAAGTAGGAGTGTCTGAAAATATCATAAACATATGTCGATGAAGTATCATAATCCTCCCACTTAAGTTTAGAAATCCAGAATTAATACTCCACTAATTTTGTTCCTTGATATGTGACCAAGTCGCATAACAATAAAATTCCGAGCATGTGTTCCTATTTCAAGTATTCCTCCATATGGAGTTATCTTCACGAAATAAACAACTTGTCCACCAACTTCCAACGGATTGTCAAGATATATGAGCCCATTGTGTTAAAATCCAGTAATGCGCTAAAACTTTCCGTTGAGTAATAATTCCACTCTTCCTTCTCCAAATAGCATATATATCCAACTAATTATAATAGAGAAGTATGAATTAAATTCCTTCTCATCGTAGGTGATTATCATGACCTACAAAATAAAATGATACCTTCCCTCCACAAAAGAGTATAATGACATAAATTTCCAATTCCGAAGTATGTAATGAATTATCAGTTGTGCCTAAGTGACCCGTGTATTTTCCTTTGGAATTGTTCACTTGCCAACACATTTATATTGTATTCCATCAACTTATGACATAGAGGCAAATACAAACTATATGGAGAAGTAGTTATAAACAAATATTTAGTGCAAACAATAACATTGGACATACCATTGAGTAAATATCAATTTCCTCTTGCATTGGAGTATTTCCCATATTCGTCCAAAAATAAGTGATGTTTGTTTGAATATAAACATGGTTCATGTCGTCTCTTCATCGTTACGCCAGATAATTCCGATGAATTATTAAAATACTCCGTCAGATTCCGGAATAATCCGATGAGTCCAATATATTCCGGTGATAAGTTCAATCCGTAGTAATTATCAAATCAAAGAGAGAGAGAATCCATCCAGCAAAGAGTACAATTCATTTTCCTCGAAATATGTCAGCAAATGATGCCCAATAAAAGAAAAGCCAATTAAAATCCTTTTCCAGATTACACATAATATTCCACGTAATATGTGCACTCTCATATTCAATAGCAAAATAATTAATCATTGATCAATATAAATATGTGAACAAGTTTACTTTCCTTAGTCCAAAAATTCATAGTTTCTTTCCCTGTGACTTTTCCGGTTTAGACATATCCATGACATAATCAATATTTCCTTTCCAAACCGTGTAGTTTGATCCACGGTCTACAGGTTCAAATAACTCAGACAATATTTGACGCGAGATAAAAGTATTACCGATGAACGGAAGTTGGTAGCGATTCCATGCCTACTCCCGTTTGCTTTCCTTCCTCGATCAATTGGGGTACAACTAGCAGCGAATTTCTTTCCTCTCCTTGCGATTTCCTTCCTCGATCGGATCGGATCGAGTGACCCTTCCAGAAATGAAAACGAACCCTCGCAAGGAGCAGTACTGATCCGATTATGTGGATTGACCTTCATGCTTGATCACGTGAAGCCTAGCAGTTACTGGCTGTCTCCTTCCTCGGCCAGTGCACAATAGAAAAAAAAACCGGCAGCGGCCGCCTTCCTCGATATGAGTGGCTGCAATCCTTCTTTGATCCACGCAGATCAACAAATACAGTGCTTTACTAGTTTTTTTTTCAGACTGCACGGTGGTTCCATCGATCTGGTGCATGTCCGCGCGTTCACGGCCGAGCGACCAGGGTCCAGGGAGCACATCGCATGAGAGCCGATGGCGGTGATGCAAGCTCGACATAGTTCGAGCAGCACAATCCGTCGGCGAACGCGGTGCAGGGATGCACCGCAGCAACTTCCGTGGGGGCTTTCTTCCCCAAGCTGACCGTCCAAGTTCCTTATATGCCTCCAAGCTGGCCAACAATCTGACAAGCCACAGACCATCCGTGGACGATCGGAGGCGCGCCGCGAGACTTCGTGAGCGACGACGGAGTGCGCAGCGGATTAGGTTTCCGGTGGCCGTTTTTAGCAGATTAATCCCAACACAGCATGCCTAACGGTGGATCGAGATGGCGGAGGCGACACAGCAGCCATGTTGACGACCCATCCATCCGAGAGAGTACGCAGCGGAGCGCCAGCAGTCTGTGCCAACCAGCGATCGCCGGCGGCGACGTTGCCGGCTCTGATACCAATGTAAGAAAAATTAGGGTTGGAGCAATTTCGGCCTACCCTCTATTCCTCTGTCTTATCGGTGGTGCCGCTCACAATGCATATTGAGAGTAGAGGATGAGACATTTATATTGACTCCAAATTCTAGATAAATCAATCTGTTTTCAGATAGGACTCGTGACATGTTAGAACAACCACAATACCTAACAGCCAGTTACCGAGCCTATTACTGTTAAACAATTAGGTCCCAGCGCGCACGTTTGAGTCATGCGCCGAGTTTAAATACACAATCAAACTCGCAGGTTTTAACAATTCTACGGACAACCTGGCATTCCACTCTATACAGTTCCCGGGTTTAATTCCAGCGTATTAATATACACCGTGTTCCAGTATAGAACGTACCGTCTTTCTTAAGTATATATTTTCTTAATTACCGCACATCAATAATTCCCTGTTATTTCCGTGACACTTTCAAACTGAAGTTTAATTCCGGATAATGTAGTAGATATATATAAAATGTTACAAGACACAATTTCCTACCGGGGTGTGTATGTGTGCCAAGGTGTAGTCAACTCGAGTAAATGGCACTGGCGGTCACACAACTCGTCCGCTATGTGCACTTAAGTCACACAACTGGAAAACGAGATTTTTTTGGTCACACAACTGGATTTTTGGTGCACGCAGGTCACAAACCCCACATGTCAGTCCGTTTTCCGTTGGAGGAGTGCTGACGTGGACACGTAAATTTGCAGAAAACCCCCTGTATTTTGGGATATTTCGCAAAAAACCCAAATTTGGGTCCAATTACAGGGAGTTTTCTGCAAAATGTCCAAAAATACAGGGTTTTTTTTGCAAAATTACCAACAGAAAACGGACCGACATGTGGGGTTTGTGACCTGCGTGCAACAAAAATCCAGTTGTGTGACCAAAAAATCCCGTTTTCCAGTTGTGTGACTTAAGTGCACATAGCGGACGAGTTGTGTGACCGCCAGTGCCATTTACTCAGTCAACTCACACGGTCACAAACTCACAACAATGCAGAAAATTTTACCCACCACTGTACTGAGAATGCGTGGACAGCAAAGATAGCATTGTGTTGGCTCTCCTCCACTACTCCCGATTCCTGTCCTCCACCGCCACAACCATCAGTTGTTTGTGCTGCCCTGCCTCCAACTACGACATATGGACGTGGTATTCTTCTTATCCACCTTCTTTCCCAGCCTCCCGTCCCATTCTGCTCTTATTTAAGGAAGGTTGTCACTCCTGTTCGTGATTTTTGTACTTCAAAAATGACGCAATCCTAAAAATTTATTTTGAAAAGGTTCAACGATCAACGTACTCGATAGAGTAAAATGGCCTTTCTTCACCAAACTCTGCGGATAAAGGGTTTTCTCCTATCTAGCAAATGTTGGTAAACTGTTTCAATTTGGAACAAGTGTTGCCAACATTACCGGAATCGGCGCTGCATTACCGAGTGACGGATAGTTTTCCGAGTGTCCCACTCGGTAAACAGGCAGGGTTGCCGAGTGCCGTCCACAAACATTCGGCAAAAAATATGAACTCGAAGTATTATTGTCCCACCGCTGCAATCATCAGTTGTTTGTACTGCCACTACCTAAAATTATGTGTTAACAAAATTTGCAATATAATCTAAATAACAAAATATTGAACTCCTACCATTAATTTATTCTACCGTTCAAAAATGTTGTAAATCTGTATTGTGCATTGTATCTTGATGGTTGATCTTGAGCATCCATCAAACTTGAGAAGCATTTCGTCTCGCCAACAGAATCTGGATCACTCCTCGGGTTACCATGCCGTGCATCGCACTGTCGCACCTAGTTGGAGATGACTGACTTAAAAGGATTTTGTTGCAATATTTTTGTTATAGTTTTCATTGGTATTTGTTGGTACTATTTCTTGCAAAATTTATGGTCTGTTTTATTTTCTATGTTTAATCAATTAAAAATCACTTGCCAAAGGATAAAATGTGTTCATCGTATCGGTTAGCCATGTAGCTTAACCCAACTTTATGTAAAGATGACATGTTGTGAGTTCAAAGGCACATATGCCGTAAACACGTCGTTAACCTTACGTAGATCAGCAAAGATGAATAGATTTAACCTGGTGTAAATGTATTGAATAGGAAATTGATAAAAATCTAGTAAATCCATTGTCACAAAAACCTACTGAATCCGTAATGTGTCCACACAGTTGTTCTTGAGCAGAAAGATCTTAATACTAACTAGAACAAAGATGAAAAAAATATTGACAACATAACAATAGAAAGATCTAGTAATTAAACCTCGAGCATATCTTGTGCGGCCAATCCTGAGGCGAAGGAACTCGACCGTGTATCTTGAACTTGAGTTCATCATGGAAGAATCGTCAGAGCATTCCTCGTCGGGTTACAGTCAAACGCATGTGTCGTGCCCCCAATCACAACCAACTAGCAGCTACCGAACCCACCCCGCTAGCACCACACAGTGCCACAGCCACATTGCGGCGGCTGCTCAGAATCGTGTGACATGATCTTATCCATGAACTTTTCATCGTGCTAAGAAGGGAGAAGCATGAAAAATGACATTTTTTTGTGGGCCTTCTACATTTTCTAGTGTATGATGGACCGTCCCACTTATTGAATTGATACACTAGTCAACTCATAACAGAGAGCATGCGACATATTTCTGCACTCCCCGCTCGCGTCTAATTTATTTTAGTCTTTAATTAATTTTCAACAAAAATGTTATTTTAGTCTTTAGATGTGGGGTTCGATGTAGGACACAAGATATATTTTTAATACTGTGTCCGATAAGGTTTTGGACTTGAAACTTCTTATAGCTGTCGGACTAATTCACCGTCCAACGAGAACTTGCTTGTGGCAAGATGGTTAGGAGGGTGGTTGTACCCCCAGCCCACCAGAGTTCAAACCACAGATTTGACGCTGGTGTTTCTCATTTAGGCGGAATATTCTTCAGTGGGAGGCGACGTTCCCGTCGACAGCGAGGCGCCCGTGGTGACTTCGTCAATCTCAAGACCTAACCGCCGGCTCAGTCTCTCGGAGGTGCTCATAGGGGTAGGGTGTGCGTGTGTGCGTTCATAGTGGTGAGTGTATGCGCGTGTTTGTGAGCGTCTGCGTTGTACTGAGTTTTGCAAAAAAAAAAAATCACCGTCCAACTTGAGCAAAAACTGAACTGACCGATAGAGACTACCCTAAATTCCAACACACACGTACGCGGAGCCGGACTGAATACGCACGCACGCGGAATCAAAGTTTCAGGCGTCTAGGGAAGGAAAGGAAAAAAACTAGGCAGCTCTTTTTTTGAGAACACAGTACAACACAGACGCTCACAAATACGCACATACACTCACCCCTATGAACGCACGCACGCACACCCTACCCCTATGAGCACCTCTGAAGGACTGAGCCGGCAGATCTTGAGGTTGACGAAGTCACCACAGGCGCCTCGCTGTTGACGGGCACGTCACCTACCACTGAAAGAATAGCGCCGGATAATCCTGGAATAAATCCAGGTAAATGCAAACGCCCATGCCAAGTCTAGGACTTGAACCTGGGTGGGCTGGTTCCACCACAGGGAACCCAACCATCAGAGCCAAGCTCCGTTTGCAAAACTAGGCAGCTCTAAACACACACGGACGCGGACTTGGCATTAAAACCCAACTCAACACCGGTATCCCGATCGATATAGCATAGATCGCATCCATATATAAACCCTCGCCAACCTACCAAGGACGGATTGAAGAACATCGATCGATCTATTATTCGACGTACTAGCTGCCATGCCAATGCCATCCAAGCGCGTGGCCTCGTTTCTGGCCGTCCTCGTAATCCTCCTCCTCCTGGTCTCCACGGTGACGGTGGTCAGCAGGACCTACGACGCCTCCGGCCTCCACCCGCCGAGTAGCCCCTTGGACAAGTACCTGCACCATCTCCATGCTCAACAGGTCGAGACTCGACGAGGTGGCCGATGTTATCATTATGTACCCCATGACGATGTGAATAATCCTCAAGCTAGTGAATAATCCCCTCAAGCTGCTCTCATCATCATCATACGGCCGGCGACGTGAATAATCCTCATGCTATATTGACACCATGACGATGATGCATGCACTCCCCTCATGATCATGATCGATCGATCACCCATCAACATGTACTGTCATGCGCTTTTTCGACCTAGCTAGAAATCAGTTCTAATTTTTGTTTTACATCACGTTTAGTGGAGTAATAATATTGTTTCGGATCGACCTTAATGCTGTGTGTTCTCTCTAGTACAATGTTTATCTACACATGCACGATTACTTACTATCCCGTTGTATATAGGTGCTTAATTGTCTGCAAGTAAGGGGTGATACGCTAACGATCGAGCTAATGGAGATTATTGGGTGTTGTTTTCACATTACTATTTCAGTAACCGAAGAATCAACTGCACATTTTATTTGACTTCATTTGATGAGCTGAAAACAGTATTTTACATCAGTTGTAGTTGTTGTTTCGTGGCTCAAAACCGCATACGACAACATCTAAACCTGTTAAACTAACTGAAGTTTCTTAAGAGCCGCAGCCAGCAATCCTTCACAGGTGATCGAGATGATATGTTCATCATTGTAAAACAAAACAAATTGACCCCACCACCACCTCCAAACAAATTGTCCCGTTCCACCTACTTGTGGCCAAAAGCCGTAGGCGACAACGCTTCGCTCCTATTAGGACTTCTCCGCTCGATTACTTCGGTGGAAGCAGCGTTTTGGTTACCAGTCGGGAAATCCCGTTATAGGTGGATAACCGAACATCCCCGAACACCCCCTAAGTTTAGCGACGACCTATTTCTCTCTCTCCCTCTCTCGCCTCCACCTCAGCCAGAATTCTATGTGTGACCCCTTACAGACAGCTTACAGTGTACTATTGTACATGCCCTAAGCACGGGGCAACTTTATGATCTCACATTAGATAGGATCTATGAGATCAATTTTTTTGAATAGACAAAACATGTTCAAATATTTTCAAAAAAAATGAAAACATTGATCTATGTTGTATATGCAATGCCAAAAAATTTCTCCTTCAAATTCGAGCTACACTTAGAGAGACAAAAAAGAGAAACTTCGTTGTGAATAGTGTGAAAGACTATTCACCCCAAAACTGACACTGTTCACAGTGTAATTTAGCCTTTTTGGTTTTTTAAATGTATGCCGAATTTGGAGCTGAAATTTCATGGAGTTGTAGAGCCTGTTTGGATGGGTACCAATACCAGCCTTACCAAAATATTGGTCATGCCCTAATTTTTTTGCTACGGTTTGGTTCGTTACCAATTTTGGCTCGCCCTGCCCAGCTTGGGCGCGCCCACGGCTGGTTTTCGCCAAATTGCGGGCGAAACCGTGGCGCGGAAATCGTCCGCCAAAAATTTGGCAGCCAAATCTGGCGCGAGCTGGCCACCGAGGTATAAAAGGATGCGCCCTTTTTTTTGCCTGTACCCTTCACTTTCCCCTTCTCCTCTCACCTGCGCGCGCACACAAGAACCACGGAAGGTTACGATCTGCAGGCTGCTCCGGTTCCCGCCGGCGTTTACGCGTCAATACGAGCTGCTCCGGCGGCCGCCGGCGTTGGTGCACCTCTCGGCCCACTCTCTCAATCAACTCAGATCAAGAAGATCAGTGCTCAAATCCAAATCGAACCCCACCCCAATCCCTTTTTTTTTCTATATCCAATTTACTTCAATCTTTGACCTCTTAGTTGGAGATATGCTGTACGTAGGTGCTACTTGCTAGATCTGATCTATTGCTTATCAAATCCTTGTTCGTTGCCTCCTGCAAAAAAGTCCCGAGATAGTTCATTTATCTCAGTGTGCTTATTTGACCCAGATGGACATGGACCAACAAAGATACATGTTAAGGCAGAGGATTCTATCTGTCATTGTCCTTATGTTGGCTCTCTGGTATAGAAACCGAGATGGTAAAAAGAATAGAGGTAGAGGTCAAAAGTATGGTCCACTAGTTGAGAGGGACCTCTACAGGACTAATGTGCTAATTAGGCTTATTAACACATCAGATGCAACATGCATCAAGCAATTGAGGATGTCTCGAGCTGTATTTTACAAGCTATGTGATAGGCTGAGGCTGAAGAAGTTGTTAATTGACACATTTCATGTTTCGGTGGAGGAACAAGTTGCAATGTTCCTATACATGGTGGGTCAACATCACACAAATTCATCTGTTGGATTCTGGTTTTGGCGATCTAGTGAGTATGTCGTGGATGAGGCGACGTGGTATGCCAACCTCCCTAGGAGTAGTGGACGTGTTCGTGATCGGGAGGCTGACGTACGTGAGTGGGCTGCCAAGCGTGATTTATTAGCTCAGCAAATGTGGGAAGATAAACAGAGTGCAAACGTGGGAAGATAAATGTGGCATGAGGCTGATGATACCCCGACTTAGTGCTTTTGATGTATCTCCATGCTAGGGAACTTTTGTAGTGTGAAGCGTTTGATTGTAGTGGACTTATGTAACTTTTTAATGCTGGTTATATTTTATTTCTGTCCTGCTATATTATGTTTGTAGTACCAATCTGCAGATCATGGGGAAGCTTAAGCTCCCTGTCAAGAGTGAGGATGACTGCAACTCTCGTGATAAGTACATAACCTGGACTGATGAGGCCACAAGGTTTATGCTTGACTGGTATATTGAGCTTCGTAAGGACAAACCAGCAACTTTCAAGTTCAAGAAACAACACCACTTGCAGTGTGCCGATGCTCTAAATGGCAAGTTTTCTCTTGGAGCCACTCAAAACCAAGTGGATCGACATTATCGTTCGTGCAAGGAGAAGTGGAGCTGGGTGCGACGGGCCATGAACAATAGTGGCAATGGCTTTGAGGCTAGCACCTGCAAATTTACACTTTCCGAGTCATAAAAGCAACATCTCAGTGTAAGTGTTTATGTCATGGTCTGAAATCTCTTTATATTTGTATATATATAAATGAGGATATGGTGGACCTTGAAAGCTATCCAATTCTAGTAGACAGCGATGAAGCTGACTCCGATATCATTGGTCGCCACATTCCTAAACTTGAGTTGGACGGCAATCCTTTAAACAAGAAGCGCAAGCGGGTGTCATCATCACCTTCCAAGAACCCAAACAAGGTCAAACCAAAGAACAAGGGCAAGGTGTCTAATGATGATATGGCAGCTAGCATTAAGAAGCTAGCTGACTCTCTTGCAGCCCCCATTATTCCTATGCAACCAATGCCACCTGCAGATCCTTATGCAAATCTTTGGAAGCGAATAAATTCCCTAACCATCACTGCTAAGGATAAACTTGAGATTGCAGCCCATCTATCCAAGCCAGATCAAGATATCTTTCGTAGTTACCTCAACTATGCCGATGATGCAGTGCTTCAAGAGTGGGCCATTAGCTACTTTGAACCTCAGTTTCTTCCTGACGGTCGTGATGGTGGATCTATAGCTGGTCACTGAATTGCCATGAGCTTAGTTAGTTTCTGGCTACCTTTTGTTAATCGAACTTTAGCACCTAGTGGCAGTATGGACACCCTATATTATGCATATTTTGTGTATATTGAGCACACTTGGTTGTGTGGCTGGCTGTAGCATCTCAAATGGTCAGGTTAAGGGTGAACCTGATTTTGTGGCTTGCTGTAGCATCTCAACTTTGATTTATCGGATGTATCGAACAATATATGGGCTGTTTAATGTATTGCACCATGTCAATGTGAAGATCTCTTAGTTAATCCCATTTTCATATATGTATCATGTATTTTATAAATATATTGTTTCTTGTTTGTTGTCAGGCAAGTTATGAGATGCGGAACTAAACCAAACAACAGCCAATGGAACGTGCCAAATATTTGGCAACTTATTTGGCTTGAAACCAAATGGAAGCCAATGGGTTTGCCAAAATTTTGGCAGGTACTATGGGCTACAATCCAAACAGAAGCAAGTTACCAATATTTTTGCTATGCCCCGTATTTGGTCATGCCAATATTTTGGTAGGGCTAGGTGGGGCTCAATCCAAACAGCCTCGTAGAAACAGCCCATAGGTGTGCTGTACATTTTTTATAGATTTTTTAGCAACTAGCATAGTGGCCCTCGCAAATGCGAGGGCATCATCTGTTTTTGGTTGAAAGTGTGAAAGATATAAAAAATATAGTTTTGTTGATATCACATTATTTTTCATTATGGGACAATAAGAAAACTGTTCTACAACAATCAAATTTGTGCTGGTAAGCAAAATATTACGTATGCGAGCAAAATCTTTGGCAATCTGAAATTTATGGGAAAATGATTAGCATGCCATATATTGAATCACCCATGTAATTGATGTTTGATATGTAAACTAAAGTATAGTTTTATATGATGTTATATTAGTACACGAAGTTAGTTATCTTTGATAAAAATCGTTTAATTAAGATATAGAATGGTCTATCATCCTTAATAGGTAGGTCAACTTAAATAGTTTAATTTATCTTGTTATGATGTTTCTTCCCCTCATGTACACACTTCATGTGACTGTGTGCAGCGTTTTTTAAACATGAACATAGTAAAACTTTGGACATTATTTTTGAATGACTATACCGCTAGACACATCATTTTCTTCTAGGTATATTTGTTGACATATTTATAAAATAATAGTCAAAGTTCGAGAAGTACGACTCTAAATGTTTCAGACTCCTAACTTATCGTGATGTTTGTTCAATGGTTCTACACACCAAGTCATATTTATTTTCCGTGGTACGTAAATGACTACGAGGTTTCGATAGCATAGTTAAATACTCTTAATCGCTCGTAAATTTTGTTGTGCAATTGGAATGACATGTGATTTTATGTTGATTGTGTTACATGAGAGAAAGACACATACAGTGGTCCAAATATGTCTACCATACAAACCAAGCAATAGCCGCCAAACAAATCATAAGACTTAAGTGATAAAACACGCTATCCTCCTTAATAGGTCGGTCACATTAAATAGTGTGAGTTATCTTGTTCCGAGTTTTTTCCTCTCATTTACACACTCCATGTTATAATGTGCAAAATTTTAGAAACATGATGTGGTAAAACTTTGGCAATTATATTTATATGAATATACTTCTAACGATAACTTATTTCCTGCTAGGTATATTGGTTATCATGTTTATACATCAATAGTAGAAGTTAGAGAAGTACGACTCTAAGTTTTCTTGACTCTTAACTTATCCTGGTCTTTGTTTATTGTTTCTACATAGCCAGTCATATGAATGTACTTCTAACGATAAATTATATTCTTCTATATATATTTGTTAACATGTTTATACATTAATAGTAAAAGTTAGTGAAGTATGACTCTAAGTTTTCTTGACTCTTAACTTATCCTGGTTTTGTTTATTGGTTCTACATATCCAGTCACATGTATTTTCCGTGTTATGCAAAATGACTACGCACCTTGAATAGCATTGTTAAATACTCTAATCAGTCATCGATTTTAATATGCAATTGGAATGACATATAGTCTTATGTTGATTTTGTTACATGCCATAATGACACATAAAATATTCCAAAGATGTCAACCGTACAAACCAAGCAATATCCGCTAGACAATTCAAGTGTACACTTTTAAGTTTCTCAGATTAAAAAAAGTAGTGACACGTCATGTTGATGCTAAATGAAACATATCAAGCGAGCGTCTGTTGTGACTTAGTTCTGTATGTATCATTAAGAAAAATATTTTATACGGTGAGGGACATTCCCGTCGACAGTGCGTCCACTAATGTTGTATCTTCATCAATTTTTGAACGATTGAGGTTTTATGTCTTCTTAAATCAATATATTCCTTAGTGGAGGGACATTCTCATCACCGCGAGGATATGTGTTAACTCGGCCATGTGTATATCATTAAGCCGGTAATTTTCTTTGTGTAAGAGACATTCACATAAATATTGCGACTAATGTTGTGACTTCATTAATATTAATATTACACGACTATGAACTCCGGATTTCCGTAGACGTTTTGTGAGAGTGTTGTTCCGCTGGCAGTCGAATACATTTGTTACTTATGTGTACTCAATCATAAAAACAATGTATATAGTGCGACTGTCGAGACTTTATTAATACAAATTCCACGACTTCGAACTTATGTAGGCGTTTTGTTGTTGTGTTGGTCTGATTGCAGTCAAATAAGTCATTTCTATGTACTCAATCGTAAAAACAATGTACCCCTCCGTGCACAATTCTCCCGTATTTGGGGTTTGGTCAAAACATACTTTATTAATTTTGACCAAATAAATAGAAAAAATAACCTTTATAGTATGAAATCATTATTATTAGAATAAACCTAAATTATATCTTCAAATTATACAAATATGGTAGTATGAAAGTTTATATTTATTGCTACATATTTAGTAAATATTTAAAATTTTGGCTTTGACTAAATTAAAAGCATAGGCTAAATAAAACAAAAGAGGGGAAATACGTATTAATAGAGACACCACATTAACTCACATCAACTAAATTAATTTTAACAGTTAGATATAAAATTGATGGTTCAGACACGTGTTAATTAACGTGCACATGTGAAAAGCTGATCGGTGGTTTTCCAAAAAAAAAAATGCACATGTGAAAATCTGATCGGTATCGGTAGTTTAGACAATAAAAAAGATCAGGAATTCAGAGCCACGTCTGTGTGAATATAGGTCTCCTGGGCTGCACCAATCACCATGATCGATTTTTTTTCCTTTTGCTTGCAGCCATCACGTAAAGGCCACGGTCGAGCAAAAAATTTTTTGCTTGCAGCCATCACGTACGGGTCAAGTTTTGGTTCTTATACACGGCTGGTGTTTTAAACAGACGTGTCACATAAAAATGTTACGTAACTACTAAATTATCTTAAAATCTCAACCACATATTTTAGATCTAATTGTTAAAATTAATTTAGATGATGTGGATTAATGTGGTGGCTCGAAAAACTAACTCATTTTGCTTTTAGTATATAATAGATTTCTAAATATGGTTTTGTGACTTTGATCCTATGATCTCACCTCCTAAAGAAGAGATCCTATTCAAGACTCCCATGAACATCTCGAAGGGGAACATATTGTGTAGAAATACATGACCGAGAATGGCAATCTCGTCGACTAGGTGAATCAGGAGATGCGTCATAATATTGAAGAATGATGGGGGGAACACCAACTCGAAGCTGACAAAACATTGGACCACAGGTTTCTGTAAACTTGGTAGAGTTACTGGATCGATGACCTTCTGAGATATTGCATTGAGGAATGCACATAGCTTCACAATGGGTACTCGAACATTTTCCGGTAGAAGCCCCCTCAATGCAACCGGAAGCAACTGCGTCATAATCACGTGGCAATCATGAGACTTCAGGTTCTGGAATTTTTTTCTCTGCCATATTTATTATTCCCTTTATATTTGACGAGAAGCCAGCCAGGACCTTGATACTGCTCAGGCATTCAAAAAAGATTTCCTTCTCTGCTTTGGTAAGAACGTAGCTGCTTAAGTATTGACGCCCTTTATCCGTCTGCTTGTTGTATGGGTCTTTCATACGTTGCTGGTCCTCCCGTGCTTCTGGTGTATCTTTTGTCTTCCCATACACGCCCAGGAAGCCCAGCAGGTTCACGCAAAGATTTTTCGTCACGTGCATCACGTTGATTGAAGACCGGACCTCTAGGACTTTCCAAGAGGGTAGCTCCCAAAATATAGATTTCTTCTTCCATATGGGTACGTGGTTGTCAGCGTCATTCGGAACAGATAGACTGGCAGGACCCTTTCCAAAGATTACTTCTAAATCCTTGACCATGTCATATATAACATCACCATCAGGGAGGTTAGGCTTCTTCCGGCGATCTGCCTCACCGTTGAAATGCTTGCCTTTCTTTCTTACGGCATGACTGTTCGGAAGAAATCGACGATTCCCCAGGTACACGTTCTTGTTTCCCAAATGTATACTTTCAGTCTTATCTAAACAGTGCGTGCATGCATTGTATCCCTTGTTTGACTGTCCTGAAATGTTACTAAGAGCAGGCCAATCATTGATGGTTACGAACAACAACGCTCGTAGGTCAAATTCCTGTTGTTTGTGCTCATCTCACACACGTACACCTGGTTCGGACCACAACTGCAAAAGTTTTCGCTTCATGCACAACCAAGGAGGAAGGTTGTAGATACATAGAGTCACGGGCCAAGTGCTATGACTGGAGCTCTGCTCCCCAAAAGGATTAAAGTCATCTGTACTTAAACCAAATCTTAAGCTTCTTGCGTCATCTGAAAATGTCGGGAACTCTCTGTCGATTTTTCTCCACTGGGACCCATCGGCGGGGTGTCTCAACTTCCCGTCTTTCTTACGCTCTTCTTTGTGCCATCGCAACAACCTAGCATGCTCTTTGTTTCTGAACAGACGTTTTAACCGTGGTATTATAGGAGCATACCACATCACCTTAGCAGGAACCCTCTTCCAGGGGGGCTCGTCATCGCACTCAACATCACCAGGGTCATCTTGTCTGATCTTGTACCGCAGTGCATTGCATACCGGGCATTTATCCATATTCTCATACTCCTCACCGCGGTACAGGATGCAGTCATTAATGCATGCATGTATCTTCTGCACATCTAATCCTAGAGGGCAGATAGCCTTCTTTGCTTCGTATGTAGTCTCGGGCAATTCGTTATCCTTTGGAAGTTTCGGCTTCATTATTTTTAGTAACTCCACAAATCCCTTGTCAGAACAACCAGTCTCTGCCTTCCATTTCAGCAGTTCCAGTGTGGTACCGAGCTTTGTGCTATCATCTTCGCAATTTGAGTACAGCAACTTTTTGTGATCCTCTAGCATGGCCTCCAACTTTAGCTTCTCCTTTTCTGTATCGCATTCTCGTTTTGCATCAGAAATGACCCCACCAAGACCATCAGCGGGGTCATCTGATGCCCGATGTTCACCTCCTTCTTCTTCAACGTCTTCCATTACAGTATCACCGCATTCTTCAGGGAACATAGGATAGTTGTCATCATCCTCCTCTTCTTCATTGTCTTCCATCCTAACCCCTCTTTCTCCGTGCTTGGTCCAATAATTATAGCTGGGCATGAAACCTCTCCGAATCACGTGGTCTTGAATGGTTCTCGGGTCAGAATACTCCCTGACGTTCCGACACTTCTCACATGGACAAGTCATAAAATTATCCACTTTGTTTGCCTCAGCCACTTCGAGAAATTTATGCAGGCCTGCAATAAACTCGGAACTGCGTCGTTCGCCGTACATACATCGCATCCGTGCATCCATCTGCATCATATAATTAAGTTTATCAAATACCATTACAATAACATCTTGAATAGTGAAATGACCACCGTACATCGACACGTGCAATATTTCTGTATCAATTACAGATGAAAAGGATAAAGTTGCTAACCTCGGCCGAGGATATCATCTTGTGTGAACTTAAGTGTGGCTCGGGCATTTCATCGAACACATCTTGTGCGTGGCAAAGGAAAAAAAAAATAGCACCCACTTCCCACCAATCCAACCAGAAAAAAAAAGAGGAGAGAAGAGAGGGTGGGTTACTTATACACGTGTCCGGTTCTGGAGCTTTGGTCCTGGTTCGTGGCACGAACCGGGACCAATGTCCCCAACCGAACCGGGACCAATGCTCCACGGACCCCTGGCAGCTCGAACCGGGACCAATGCCAGGCATTGGTCCCGGTTTTTCTATGAACCGGGATTAATGGATGGTTCGGCTCTGGACGAAAGGTGGTTTTTCTACTAGTGACCATGACGATGATGCATGCACTCGATCCCCTCATGATCATGATTCATGATCGATCGATCACCCATCAACATGTACTGTAATGCGCTTGTTCGACCTAGCTAGATATCAGTTCTAATTTTTGTTTTAGATCACGTTTAGTGGAGTAATAATATTGTTTCGGGTCGTCCTTAATGCTGTGTGATCTCTTTAGTACAATGTTTATCTACACATGCATGATTACTTACTATCCCGTTGTATATAGGTGCTTGTCTGCAAGTAAGGGGTGATACGCTAACGATCGAGGTAATGGCGATTATTGGGTGTTGTTGTCGCATTACTATTTCAGTAACCAATGAATCAACTACACATATTATTTGACTTCATTTGATGAGCTGAAAACAGTATTTTACATCAGTTGTAGTTGTTGTTTCGTGGCTCAAAACCGCATACGACAACATCTAAACCAGTTAAACTAACTGAAGTTTCTTAAGAGCCGCAGCCAGCAATCCTTCACAGGTGATCGAGATGATATGTTCATCATTGTAAAAAAACAAATTGACCCCACCACCACCTCCAAACAAATTGTCCCGTTCCACCTACTCACGGCCAAAAGCCGTAGGCGACAACGCTTCGCTCCTGTTAGGACTTCTCCGCTCGATTACTTCGGTGGAAGCAGCGTTTTGGTTACCGGTCGGGAAATCCGGTTATAGGTGGGTAACCGAATATCCCCGAGAACCCCCTAAGTTTAGCGACGACCTATTTCTCTCTCTTCCCTCTCTCGCCTCCACCTCACCCAGAATTCTATGTGTGACCCCTTACAGACAGCTTACGGTGTACTATTGTACATGCCCTAAGCACGGGGGCAACTTGGGTATGGTCTCACATTAGATAGGATCTATGAGATCACTTTTTTTGAATAGACAAAACATGTTCAAATATTTTCAAAAAAAATGACAACACAGATCTATGTTGTATATCCAACGCCAAAAAATTTCTCCTTCAAATTCGAGCTACACTTAGAGAGACAAAAAAGAGAAACTTCGTTGTGAATAGTGTGAAAGACTATTCACCCCAAAACTGACACTGTTCACAATGTAATTTAGCCTTTTTGTTTTTTAAATGTATATCGAATTATGAGCTGAAATTTCTTAGAGTTGTAGAAACAGCCCTTAGGTTTGTTGTACATTTTTTTATAGATTTTGTAGCAATTTCTAAATATGGTTTTGTGACTTTGATCCTATGATCTCACCTAAAGGAGAGATCCTATACAAGTCTTCCTCCTAAGCACATGCGCATGTGTTTGTGCATAATTTTTTGGAGGGGCTACTCTAGGCGGCAGAATAAGTACAGCGCGAGGTATGTGCCTATTGTCCTAGTACGGTTTTTTTTTTTTTTTGCAACATCCTAGTACGGTATTTGATCAAGTTAAGGCAGACCAAACGTAGTCATATATACATGCACGTACGGCGTACACGTGTGTTTGAGAGTCAAACAAATATACTACAGTATAACTAGCTAAATGCCCGTGCGTTGCCACGGACCAATATTAAATCAATGAACAATTTTTGATATGTTTATACTCGTACTACCAATCAAATTCAAATAGCATGGACTACTTGATTAACCTGTGTTTTGATCCAAGCAATACAAAAATCACAAAACATCCATTTTGAACGTTTAATAATGAAAATCCATGGCGATTTAAATTTAGCAGCAGTGTAAATCACATGACATCAATTTAATGATTTCAGAATAAACCATCGACTGTGAGAATAACACATTAAGGCCTATCTATGATGAATGCATGATAAACCCGGCATATAAAGAGCTTGTTCCCAGCATACCTTACCTCTCTAAACTGGTCCACATGAATGACAAGATTCAAATCATATAGGGACTGTGAGATTCCTTGTGTTGTAACTGTCACCACAAGCTCAGACTCCATGAACGTTGTATACATACTGATTTGTATTTATGTAAATCATATATGGGTATGTTTATGTAAAACCTCCCGTGGGATCTATACAGGGGATACTAACATGCACACTCGGTCTCACATTCATGTTTCTTAGTGGAGATACCTTCAGCACCGTGCTCATGCCGCTTGTCTTGCATGGAGAACTTATGTCAGCGCAGTATCATGCTTCCAACGTATTGGTGGAAAACGGAGAATCAACGCATCTGCAGTACACCCAGGTCCAGCCCCATTGCATTCAATCACGTAACATAGCCCGAAACTGTGTGTTGTTGTGAATCACAAAGCGGGCGTGGCACAAGAACTGAGAAAGCGACAGCTCAATTTGGAAGGCAGTCAGTAGAGTTCGCGGAAGACGGAGACGTGATAAAAAAGAGCTGAATCCAGGGGCGGAGCTACATAGCTCTAGGGTGATGCACAGGCATCAGGGTACTTGAGATTTTACTTGAGAAATTAGCTTCAAAAACAGTGTGTGCACCATGCTAATCCTGATAAATCATGGTGACTTAAATGCACCAGGTTCATGTTTAGTCTAGCTCCGCCCCTGGCTGAATCCACACGCTCGCCTGCAGAACAACGTCACTCCGGTGTGGTGGAAGAGAGAGATGGGCGAACACGTCAATCACGAACGCCTCCAGTGCGCTTAGGTTGGACATCGTGCTCGGCGGCCAGAACCAGCCTGTGAGTGCTCGAGATCCAAGCGTATGTCGTGGCGGCGGTCACCAAGCCCATGACCACTCCCGACGCCTCCATACCCTCGACGTCGAAGCGGGCACAAACGGCGACGACGCGCGCCAACCTTGGCTGGCTCCGCTGTGAACCCGTCGTGGAGAAGATCCGGCCATGGCACCCAAAACCGAGCAAAGCAATCTATTCGGTTTTATGAAGACGGTTTCCATGCAAGTACCGCGTACAATGGATGAACGGAGGAATACGTGACACTGGAGTTTTCAGACGAGGAGGCGGCGTATCCAGCTCTTCCGCGCGACCTAGGCAGCCGCCCTTCCGGTCGGGCGCTGCCGCTGCCATGGGCGGCGACGAACGTTAGCGTTGCGACCTGCAGAGCTGGTACTAATAGCGGTGGTTTTTTTTCTGTCTCACTTTTCTGTTCGGATCGTGTCGTCGCTAGTTTCCCTTCTGATCGAATCCGTTGCGGTGGATTTTTTTTTCTAGTATGTCTCGTGGCTGCTGTGGTACGTCTTCTGATCGAATCCGTTGCAGAGGAGGATTTCACTTGGCGGTGGCAGCGGCCGTAAATTCTCCCAAAACTCAGGGGTAAAACCAGAAAAGTGAAAAACACACCAACACCTCCTCAAGCAATATTATATAGTAGAGATATGCGCTCCCTAGTCCGTAGGCCGGTTCCGACAGGAAACCTGTCGACTCCCGATTGGAAACCGAAACTTAATGCTGCTCAATGTAGGCACCATGTATGTATATATTAACCCAGGCACCCAGCTAGAGCTAGCCAGGGATCATCGATCGAGACCCTGCCAAAGGAGCTAAAAACACAAACAACGCGTGTACACGGGTACTTACGTCGAACACGATGGGATCAGAGCAGCAAAGGAATGCTGCTTGACGGTCTTCGTATCACTCCTCTTCTCCGCTATGGTCGCCGCAATAATTTTCCTAGTTGTTAGCAGTTTTACCACGGGCCCCCATGATCCGCGTTTCTCCGTGTCCATCGACTCTTTCTCCGGTCTCGACCTTCCAACACAGCCATTGTCGATGGACCTTGCGCTTAACCCGGAGTTCAACCTAACCCTCTGCGTCGCCTCCAAGAGCCACAGGCGGAGCGCGTGCGTTGAGGCCGGGACCTACGTGGAAGTATCCTACCGTTGCGTCCCGCTTGCCGCCAGCGCCACCATGACGGAGCGTTTCTGTGCCGGACCGAGGATGGATAGAGATGAGCATGTTGTGGCCCGAGGGGTCGCGATGCACTTACCAGGGTACGTGATGGATGGCCTCGCGACGGATGTGCGCAGCGTCATGGAGGCGTTCGACGTCACGATCAGACGTTCTGGCTATGGCGACGACTATGAAGACGTGAGGGTGGCCTCGTGCGGGGGCAGGCGGGTCGGGAACACCGCCAATGACCTGCGAAATACGTGTGATGCGTGGCCCTCGTGCCCCAACCAGTTCCGGGCAAGTACTACCATCAAAGGAAAAGACGGATGATTATGTGGAGATGGAAGCTCAAGATGAAGGGTTTAGAGTACATAGCATACTTACACTTGAGTTAAATATCGTGGCCAACGTAATATTTGTGTTCTTGCTTCATCTTTGTTCTAGTTACTTGCTAATCGACCGTACAGTGTTAGCTTCATATTTATGTAGTACTATTTAATGTCTTAATGTAAATCATATCGTTATGACAGTGCTAAGAAATCAAATGTAATTTTCATGATCAACCCTGGCTCATGAGACAGGCATGCTAGAGCCATGGGTGCAGACACGGCCGATCAATGTGGGAGCTCGTTCCAATCACAGTCCGTGCTTGACGCCGGAGCTTCCCGGCGACAACGACGGCAGCTTGCTAGATGGACTGCATGCGGGTCAGATGGGTACCTACGCTGAGAGACGCTAAGTTACTAAGAAAAACAGGGGGGGTTGCATGCATGGAACATGGTTGCCAGCAAATTCTTTTTTCTGGTCTGCTTTGCTATGCATAATCGGGCGATGCCTGGTTTTGTTCTTGTTTTTTCTTCCTCGCCGATCACTTGCCATGGCTGGGCGAACTACATTTTCTAACATCTGATCGCGTCCGGTGGACCGAGTCGCAGCTGGATCGATCTACGCTTGATGAGCTGCTAGGGCAAAGAGATTACGTTTTAGTACATGCAGTCTGTCACCAAATTTTCACGAAATTGTAATGGTATTGAGCGAAGACAATCAAATTCAGTGTGTCTCAGCAAAGGACACTAAATAACGACGTGTAGTAGAAAATTTTCCCAATTAATTATGGAGGCTATTTTGCGGCACACTACAGGAATGCTCTTCTGTGCCGACAGCTATTTGTAGGGGCCGTCGGCATAGAATCCGACGAGGCCGACCCGTCGCCTTGGACGTCGGCACAGATATGGCCGTCAGCACAGCACTCCCTATCCCGACGGCTGCCGTCGGGACACATATAGCCGTCGGCATAGGTCCCGTCCGCGAGGTGACGTCGACGCCCACCTATGCCGACGGCAAAGCCGTCCGTCGGCACAGCTGAACCGTTTTTTATATAATCTTCAATTTTTATGTATTTATTATAACTCTCAATTAAGTGTAATATGTTTAAAATATTTTTAATTCTTCTTTCTGTATATAGATACACCGAATAGCTATATGTATATAGTTTCGCCGAAAATAGTCATCATGTTTTTTTACCCTTATCTTCATTTTTATGTATCTATTTATTACTCTCAGTAAAGTTTAATATGTTTTTATTCATTTTCTATGTATATAGCTACGCCGAATAGCGGTCTCCACGCACATAAAATGGCGTCGCGAATATTGTCTCTCGGAATATGTGAATCTTGGTTGTGTTATCGCATGTGTGTGAATATTATTGTAAGTGGGGGGGTTGGATATTGGTTTTCCATGTACCTATGTCCTAACCTAACACAACCAAGTAAAAAATTCCAGTGGGCTACCCCTTTCGACTTTGTTCAAAGGGGGTAGACGGGAACTTTGACTTTTTCCAATGGGTTTAGGGTTTTACCGAAGCGGGGCTCCGAAGCGTCGGAAACACACCAAAACCTAGGTGGTTCCATACCATGTGTACACAAGTGTGTTGGGTGTTTCAAATGTCCAAGAATCTACTCCGGTGTGTGACCGGCTTCACTTTCTGTCTACTAAGTGTGTGGACTACTTATAGCTAAAAACTCCAACTTCGGGCGAAACTGGTGGAATCTTTGCAAGGGTTGGGTGGATCTTGGTTTCTCATGTTCCTATGTCCTAACCTAACATAACCAAGCAAAAAAAGTCCACTGGCCTATCCCTTTTCGACTTCGGTCAAGGGGGTAGACGGGAAATTTGACTTTTTCCCAGCGGGTCTAGGCTTTCGTCGAAACGGGGCCCCGGAGCATCAGAAACCCACCCAAAACTAGGTTGTGCCATACCATATGTGTAAAAGTGTGTTGTGTGTTGTAAATGTGCAAGATCCTACTCCGGGGTATGATCGGCTTCACCGACCGCACTTTCTCTCTAGTGAGTTTCTGCACTTAGAGGTGAAAACTCCCGTTTCGGGCGAAACGGGGCAATCTTGTGTTGATTTGTGATAAAAGTTGGTTTCCCATGTTCCTATATCGTAACCTAACACAACCAAGTAAAAAACTCCACTGCCCTATTCCCTTTCGACTTCGGTCAAGGGGGTAGACGGGAACTTTCACTTTTTCTAGCGGGTCTAGGGTTTCGCCGAAGCGGGGCTCCGAAGCGTCGGAAACCCACCCAAATCTAGGTTGTGCCATACCATATGTATAAAAGTGTGTTGTGTGTTGTAACTGTGCAAGATCCTACTCCGTGGTATGACCGGCATCACCGACCGCACTTTCTCTCTAGTGAGTTTCTGCACTTAGAGGTGAGAACTCCCGTTTCGGGCGAAACGGGGGCAATCTTGTGTTGATTTGTGATAAAAGTTGGTTTCCCATGTTCCTATGTCCTAACCTAACACAACCGAGCAAAAAAGTCCACTGCCCTATCTCCTTTCGACTTCGGTCAAGGGGGTAGACAGGAACTTTGACTTTTTCCAACGGGTATAGGGTTTCGCCGAAGCGGGGCCCTGGAGCGTCGGATCAAAAGTTCTTCTGTGTTGTAAGTTTCAACCTTTATTTTTGTCTAATATGACAAGTCCCACTTCCCTAGTCTGAACCTTTATTTTTGCAACGTCTGACATCTAAACTATCTTGCAGTCGGTGCTGACCGTTTTCACCACTGGAGAGCGGGTCCCCCGTTCTATGGAGGAGCCTTCGGAGCCGGGGCCGTGTCCACGGTTTCCATCGAAGGACGAGTTCTCTCTCACCTACTACTCATCGACCCCGGTAAGTTTGATGCCAAACCACTGGTTACCGCTTTCCTTTGCCTCGCAAGTTGCAAACTCTTGCTCAAACATGTAGGGAACGGGATGCTCGGCGGAGAAGCCACACTTTGGTCGTGCTTCTCCTAGTGCCTCGCCGGGTTCGCGTGAGATCATGAGGTTTGATCCCGATGCTGATCGTTCGCCTGGTGCTTCGCCGGGTTCGCGTGAGATCACACCGGTACATGCCGGTGGTCCTTCTCCTGGTGCTTCTGCTGGTGCTTCGCGTGGTACTTCGACTTCTCCTGGTGCTTCGCCTTCTTCTGGTGGTTCTACTGCTGCGCCGAGCCGTCGATCGCCTATTCTCACCCGGGGAGATATGTGGTACACCCTGTCGCCGCAATAGATGTAGGGTTTTTGGCATCTAGACATTTAGCTATGTATGATGATGGTCCTATGTGTGTATCTACTTGATGATATAGCATTTTGCTTGATGATATTGCTTGGGTTGATATATGGAGCCTATGTGTGATCTTGTTTGTGATGATATTGTCATGATTTTTGATTTTATTTTCTGCCAATTTTGCTGAAAAAACGAGCTGCTGGAACAATCTGGGAACACACCTATGCCGACGGCCCCCAGCCTGGACGCTCCAGCTCCTGCCGCGTGTCCAGCATGTGCCGACGGCATTGCCGTCGGCATAGGTTCTGCCAGCACGCTCGGCCGCCGTGGGACCCACCTTACCTACGCCGACGAACTGTGTGCCGACGGTCCCTTTCTGGCCGTCGGTGCCGACGGCCAGGTAACCTGTGCCGACGGGGGCCGTCGGCATAGGTCTGTGCCGACGGCAGACGGGTATGTGCCGACGGCAAAAGGCCGTCGGCATAGACTGTGGTTCCTGTAGTGGCAGGCATACGTCCGTTCGGCTCAAACCGCCTCACTTATGTATGGATTTTCTGAAAAATTGGAAATTTCGGTAGATGCTGAAAGATTACCTTTTGGTCAAATATCATTTCCATCAATTTAGTAGACACGAGCAATTTCTACCACTGCATGGAGGTGTCCTACCGCTGCGTCCCGCGCTTGCCGCCAACGCCACCATGATGGAGAGTTTTTGCGTCGGACTGAGGATGGATAGAGATGAGCACGTTGTGGCCTGAGGGGTGGCAATCCACTTACCAGGGCACGTGATGGACGGCCTCGTGATGGATGTGCGCAGCGGCGTGGAGGCGTTCGACTTCACAATCAGGTGTTCTGGCTATGGCGACGACTATGAAAACGGATTCGGGGTCCACGAAATGGAGAGTCCACGAGCCAAGTTAGGAAAATAAATAAAACGGAGTCCATCAGTTGCTTCAAGAATGTTGCACTAGTACTATGGGCCGGCCCAAATCCTAATTGGATATCCATCACACTGATCTGGACCTTGTGGATTGACCAGCTGCGCGCATTGATCTGTGACCATCTGGAACTTCGATTCTATTTCTCTAACTGGTTGACAACAGTTAGCAAGTAGTACCCCAATTCGAGATTTAATGAGTTTTGACTTGCTCGTCCTCACGGTTGCAAGTCATTATCCGAACCGTTTTTGGTTTCATGTCAGCATGAACAATTCTGTTCAGAAACCTTCTTGGCACATGTGCACACACAGCGCATCATCCACATGGTGTGTATGTGTGCCACAAACTCACAAAAATGGTGAAAATTTTGCCCACCACTGTAATGAGCATGCGTGGACAGCAAATTAAGACAGCAGCGTGTTGGCTCTCCTCCACTACTCCCGATTCTTGTGCTCCACCGCCACAACCATCAGTTGCTTGTGCTGCCACTGCCTCCTACTACGACATATGGACGTGGTATTCTTGTTATCCATCTTGTTTCCCAGCCTCCCGTCCCAATCTGCTCTCATGTAAGGAAGGTTGTCACTCCTGTTCGTGAATTTTGTAGTTCAAAAATGACGCAATCATAAAAAACTATTTTGAAAAGGTTCAATGATCAACGTACTCGACAGAGTAAAATGGCCTTTCTTCACCAAACTCTGTGGGTAAAGGGGGTTTTCTCCTATCTAGCAAATGTTGGTAAAATGTTTTCGATTTGGAACAAGTGTTGTCAACATTACCGGAATCGACTGCATTACTGAGTGACGAATACTTTTCCGAGTGTCCCACTCGGCAAATAGGCAGGGTTTCCGAGTGTCGTCCACAAACATTTGGCAAAAAATATGAACTCGAAGTATTATTGTCCCACCGCCACAACCATCAGTTTGTGCTGCCACTACCTCCAATAGCCATAAGTAAACTACTACTCCCTCCATTCACAAAAGAATGTCTCAAACTAGCTCAAATTTGCATGAATCTACACACTAAATCATGTCTAGATATATGCAAATTCGAGTTAGGTTGAGACATCCTTTTGTGAACGGAGGGAGTATCACATATGGGCGTGGTCTTCTTATCATCTTCTTGCCCGACATCCAATCCCAATCAGCTCTCACGTAGGGCAGAATTATTCTTCATCGAGATGTTACTCTTCACAAAACAGTTCATGAATTGTATAGGAGAAAAAATAATATAATCCTAGAAATTGATTTTAAAAAGATGCAACGACAAGGTAAAATGGCCTCTTCTCATGCAAACTATTGGGATAATAAAGTGGTTTTCTCCTATTTGGCATTGGTAAACAAAATTCTGTCCGAAAGAAGTGTGCCTATTAAACTCGTAATTGGTTGATACTCCCAAATAGAAAAAAGGATGGGACCCTTCCTGCTACTGGTTTATACTCTGAAAAAGGGAAGGGCTCTGCCAAGGCAATCAACTTACTCCAATGCTTTTTAATATTACGTACACAGTCCTTATGTCCGGTCCGCACCCGCCCTCGATGATCGGATCGATCCGATCTCGTCTATGACGTGCGATCGATCTCGCCGAGGTCTCTCATTGCTGTAACGATTCGACAAGCTTCTATGTGCCTTTCGATTGCTTCGATGCCGCCACTTCCGATCTCCCGTTGGTGCACTCGATCGCCTGCCACGACGAAGGAAATCGAACAAATCAATTTCGGCACGTCTCTAGATCAAAACTTCTGTAGCCTTCAGCCTTGCTCTGATATATATTGTTATCATCGTAGGCGCATAATTGATCTACCGAGTACCAAGCAATCGCAGCATGATGATGACACCGAGATTTGTTAACGCAGTTCGACGAACTCGTCTACATCTGCGGAGCATGACTATGGGAGCTCCTCCCTCCTGGTACCGTAACCCTGGCCGCCCTAGGCGTCGGCACATGCCGCCGGCTCCCCTGCGTGCCCGTTGTTATCAAGTCGTCATAGGTTACATCGTGTGGTGCCCCCTCATTATATGGGAGGCTTAGGATATAAGAGTTTGACTCGAACACTACTCGTACCTATCCACACCTAATACAACTCCAAGTCAAAACGTAACCCAACACGTACACAATATTCGATACAAACAAAACAACACCCCTAGTATGATATAATCAATCGTCTTCGCTAATTTGTACTATTTTGTTTACTTCTCCTTAACTAGTCATGTTACTAAATGTATATTGTAGTTATTGGTACATTATCTTATGATGTTATTTCGCGTATAAGTGACAATGAAATCATAATATATCTATATATATTACGGAACATATTTGTCATCCGCTTACAAAATTAATGATTAAAATGACATTATTGGGGTAGTTGAGGATTTTTTTCCTAGTCTGGGATGTTTAATAAAATGTTTATGACAATGGATAGTACCCTAGATTTAGTTATAGGCAAAAGTATCACATTAATTAATTAAAATAAATCCCGCTCATGATGTACTACGATGATTTCATATGTATCTATCCATATTATTCTTAGTTATTTGTGGAGGTTGGTAGAGTATTTTAGATTGTATGTATCAATGTTAGGTGTAACAAAATACATGATTCTAGAGTGTGAGATGTCAACAAGTAGTTTGTCCTCGCAAAAAAAAAAAAAGCTCCCCTACTCTTGCTTGTTGGTGGTGCTCGTTTTTTATATAGCCATGAACATGGGATCACTGGTTAGCCATCAAAAATATGCTTGTTTTATCCTTCATATCGAAATCATATTGTTTTTGTATCTACTTAGTATCCATAGACCGTAACCCGTAAAATAAGGTTGTAAATATTTTTTCATTTTGTTCTATTGTTTCATATCCATTATTTATTTCGTAAAAAAAATAGTGTGCGGTGCTATAACTATAAACCTTGCATGGTTCGTAGTTTTCGATTGCTCATATTCGATCAGTTCAGATTGAGGGTTGCAGTGGCACATCCACATATGCAAACGGTTTCACTTTTATTTCTCAGACCTCGTGACGTCGTGTCTGCTCTTAGAACCAGCGTGGTTGGTTGGTTCAGGCATGCCATGGTGTGCGTGTAGACAACAACAACAATAACAGAGTTTTGAATCTTGTCCGGCAGCTAGCCATTAGTTTGCTGTTAGAGCTTCGGCACTGCCTCCAACGCCCACAGGTACCTAGCCAGGTAGCTCGGGGTACACTGCTCGATCAATCTACATGGATAACTTCGATTTTCTTTTATCAGAATTGTTAAGAGTTTTCCAGGTGACTTATCCAGAAAAGAAAACCCATCCTCGATCTCATTATGATGCATGTCCAGGGTCTTACTCCATAGACCGGGTCAATTAGTTCGTGTGCACGAAGTCTTCATCCACATGGTGTGTGTACCAAATTTTCTCCTCCATTGTTACACAATTGCACAGTGTGTGTGGACAGCAGCGACAGCATAGTGTGCTGGATCTCCACCACCACCACCGAATCTAGCTTTGTCCCACAGCCACATGCAGCCATCAGCTGGCACTACCTCCAATGCCCACAGCCGGGTCTTCTTCTTCCTTCCAACGAATTAACCTGCGCGCGCCTCCTCTGATCTGCTAGCAGCTAGCTAGCTCTGGCTGGGTCATATATCTGCATGGATAAACGGATTGCTGAATTCAATGCTGTGGATGAGCTTCCCCTTCCTCTATCCGATCACACCACACCACCATTCCCCTAGCGTCTATCCGATCACACCACACCACAATTCCACCCTCTCATTCATACCCCCTGCCCCTTTGCGCTGCTAGTATCAATTGCTATTTCAGCTGGGCATTTCCTCCCGTCTTGATTCAGTTCTTTGGTCGATCCATCGCAAGTGAAGACTCAAGAGCATATACAGGTTGATCAGTGCCAAGGATGGAGAGCAGCAATCTCGAGGCCTTCCTCCGCGCCGCCATGCCCCGGCTGCCATGGCGCTCCGCCACCATAGTACGCGATCGATCGAGCTCGATCCACACATGCTCCTCTCACCCGCTTATACATTCTTCTCTTTGCACTGATATTTTTCAGTGCTCTGTTCTGGTTGCTGAACAGTTTCAGTCTTGTTTGGCGTTGGCAGGACCGTTTCCAAGGGCCAAACAGCGTGTGGCAACTGGACAGGAAGAACGAGGACACGACCGCGGTGGAGTACTTCGCCCTGGCCGACCTGTGGGACCACTACGCCGAGAGCAGCGCCTACGGCCTCGCCGTGCCCCTCCGCCGCGCCGGCGGCGACGTTGTCACGCAGCATTTCGTCCCCTACCTCTCCGCCGTCCAGTTATACACCGCCATTAGGCCCGTCACCGGCCCCGCCGTCTCTAGGTAATCAACTGGTCGTAAGACTGAAAATCTGAAGTTTTTATACTCTGCAAACTACAGTATCAGCTTAGAACAGACCACTGGTTTACTGATCATTGCGTGTAAACTCATGCGCAGGAGCACGGGGAGCGAGACGGATTCCTGGAGCGACGACAGCGGCGTCGGCGGGGAGAGGTTTGCAGGGTCATGGGACGCCGCGTCGGACGACGACGAGGATTCAGCATACGATGGTGCCGCCGTCTCGTCGTCGAAGCAGAGGGGGTACCTGAACTTCCAGTACAGGGAGTGGGACTCGCCCTACGACAGAGTGCCACTCTCTCATAAGGTGTCGATCTTTGCCGCAGCTTGCTTCAGGTTTAGAATTGCTCTGTCAGCGATCCTGATCGTCGGTTGTTTGATGATCTAACAGGTGTCGGAGCTGGCGCAAGATTATCCATGCTTGATGTCGCTCAGGAGCGCGGAGCTCTCGCCATCCAGCTGGATGTCCGTGGCATGGTGATATGATCAACCAATCAATCAGCCTGGTTTTGTAGATCACTTGGCTGCTCTGCTTTGATACAATTTTTTGGGGCCGGATGAGAGATTCTGATAAATTTTGCATCGACTTGTGTGTGATCAGGTACCCTATCTATCATATCCCTGCTCATGGCAACCTCAAGGGCATCTCTGCATGCTTCCTGACCTACCATTCCATTTCATCCGTTTTCCAAGGTATTTGATTGCCCATCTGTACATGGTAAAGGTTATGTGGACAGCATTTTCTATTCGACTGTTTTAGTGTAGTAATTTGCATGATCATCTAGCAACTCACTCAAATATAACCATGTTAGTGCACTAATTTTGTATGACCACCGCACCAGATAACATACATAGCAGTCCGGAAGACGACGGCAGCGAGACTGCCGCCCTCTCGCCGTTTGGGCTCGCGACATACAGGATGGAAGGTGATCTGTGGAGGAGGTCAGGATCCTCGGACCCCGAGAGGCTGTCCGAGCTCCACTGGGCGGCGGCGTCCTGGCTGAAGCAGGTCGGAGCACACCAACCTGACTTCGCTTTCTTCACATCCCACCATCGATGACACCGGCATGACACATTGGTTGACTCCATACGAAGAAACATGTTTTCAATGGCGTTGCGCTGGATGGATGATTGGATGATATATAGTTTGAAGATGTGCGGGTGATGCTAATGGTTTCATATAGGATACATTTGGTATAGAAGCCTAGAACTGGATACACTGATATTTTACTCTTCATCTTCTTTGTGACTTGCAAGAAGATATATATACAGCTTATTGCGGAGTTGTGTGTCGAATTGCATGCTCTGTTTTTGGACATGATGTAGCTGCAACATAACAGTTTCTAAAAATTTCAGCTGTAAAACGCAACCTCAATGAATATAGTTTGGTTTGTACTTTTTTTCTAACCCTGTGAGTCACACAGCTAACAAATCTAGGCAAGGTACACAAAAAGGAATAGCCACAAAGGGTGTTCAAAGATTCAGGACCTAGATATTAATAGTTTTGCCGATGATTTGACCAAACGTTCTTTGAAGAAATAAAATAAATGTGAAAAAACGCAGTCTTTTGGAATTCTTGTGTTTGGTTAGGGTTTGTGTCCTACTCAAGGAGATGAGGCGGCGGCTACTCCTTGAAGTTGGAATAAGGTCCTCCCCGCCTAGCCTCCGTTCTGGCGGTGCTTCTAGCGTCGTCGGAGGGCGTGTGGAGGTGTGTCTCCAACGGATCTTGCGGGATTCGGTCGGTGATTGTGTTTGGTGGATCCGTTTGGATCTGATCTTCGTTCGTCTTCGTTCGTGTGTCTATAAATTGGATCATTCTGATCTATACTTCTCTTCATCGACGACGGTTGCTGTTCTGGTGCGCTGGTCCTATGGAACCTTAGCACGACGACTTCCCGACTGTCTACTACAACAAGGTTTGCCCGGCTCTGGTGATGGAGGGGTGATGACAGCGGCGCGCCTTCGGCTCGCTCTAGTGCTTGTAGTCGTCGCTAGGTGGTCTACGGATCTAGATGTAATTTTTGTTGCTTCTAGATTTCTTTGTACTGCCTTGACAGTTGATGAATAGATTGGAAGTTCCTCGCAAAAAAAAAAAAAAAGGAATAATATTATGTGTAACTCTCCCTCTGTACCAAAATATAAGATTTTCTAATCTTTCTGGTTTTGTCCTGATTCGTACATATGTAGACATGTTTTAGTATGTTGATTCACTTATTTTGGAACGAATCAGAATAAATGCAGAAAGGTTCAAAAGTCTTATATTTAGAAACGGAGAGAGTAACTGATAGGAAAATGATAAATATGGATTTATATTTTTAGTAAAGAATCACAAAATGGACTATCATTTATATACAATCATGTCTTTCGAGCAAAGTCATCATCACATTCATGGTATAGTTATTATAGTATATTATAGTATGACTATATTTGGCATAGAGGTGTCAAAAGGGGTTTCCAAATAATTTATTTTTCTATGGGTTAAAAAGTGGGTTTTGTGAATCAAGGGCAAAGAAAAATATGATTCAAAATGACACCACTCAATTTCACAAAAAACTAGACCATATTGGATGGTCCATTCCCAAGGATTAAGAATTTTCTCAATTTTTAGCTAGATTTGCCCATTTAAATGATTTTTTTGTCGATTCCCTAATATTAATTTAAATTTGAATTACATGGAGGACCTCCAAAAACCAAGGGAAAAAATTTAGCCCTAAATATTTACAAAAGGACCCTGATTTGGAGGTGTAGATTTGCATCGATTCCTTCTCCACCGAAGTTATGCTGGATCTTTAGAACATTGCTAGTTGGGCGGTGCGGATGGGGAACACCATGTTGAAATTGAAGGGCCTCCACCTTGGCCAGCCGTCGTGGAGGCTGAAAAAGCAGTAGTGGCAATTGACGAGGAGCAGAACAATAGTTGATATGATGTTAATGCCCAAAGTTTCTTCCCTATCACCCAGAGTACACCGCAACAAGACGACAATAAGGGCTTCCAATTTTTGTTTTCATTTTCTATGTGTCAAAAAAGGTTTCTTAGTGAAGCAAGTGCTTATAATAATTGTGCAAAATGATACTCCCTCCATTCCAATGAATAAGGCTTATATTTTTCTGAAAAAGTCAAGCTAAGTAAACTTTGACCAAACTTTTTGAAAAAATTATCAACAACTATAATATTATATGGATATCATGTGAAAATATATTTCATGATGCATCTAACCATGTTTATTTTGTATTGTACATGTTCATAATTTCTTCAAAAAACTTGGTCAAACTTCACATAGTTTGACTTTTCAAAAATAATATAGGCCTTATTCATTGGAATGGAGGTAGTACCTCTCAAGTTTTCACACAAAATATACTATATTGGACAGCCAGTTACCAAGAATTAAGAATTTCCTTAATTTCTAGCTACTTTGGCCGGTTGAAATGAATTTCAACCAACTTTTAGATACTAATTTGAATTTGAATTACAAGGAGGATAAAAAATACAAGGAAATACATTGTCGTCCTCAATTTTTGAAAGGCCCGGATTTGGAGATGTAGTTTTGCATCGGATCTTTCTCTACCGAACTTGTGTTGAATCTCCGGAACACGACCATCTGCGTGCGCGCCGCGGACTTTGCCACTTTGGCTGTGCAGATGGGGAATACCCTGGTGAAGATGATGGACCTCCACCTTGGCTGGCCGGCATGGAGGTTGAATAACGATTTGATGGGCCACATAGAAGCTTGAGGAAAATGGCACAAGGCTAAAAAAAACCTATAAGTTTAAACAACAATTTGAAACTAGTCGTACATCTACCGTGTGTAGAGGAGACCAGGCTCCTCCCCCATCGTCACTCCCCTGCGGCAGCACCACGAGAGGAGAAGGGGAGGGGCGTTGGGCGTTCACGAGAGACTCAACGCTCTCAATGGTAGGGGGAAGAAGAAATGTAATCTTCTACACAATGCACAAAGAGCACTGCAATGCATACAACGAATTTCGCACGACATGCATGTCGACGCATTTTTGCATTCTCTCCAACATTGGTTGTTCTATTTCAACAATTTAATAAAGGTATCGGACAATTATTCTACTACCTCCGATTTAGAAAAAGAGTCGAAAGCCGCACGTACGGATCTAGTGTTTACGTTGTTTTCTCACGGCGGATTTATCGGACCGGAGGGACTCGAGTTCCTTTTGGATTTCCTTTTTGATCAATTATAACCGCTGCATTGTCATCATAGCGGATTATTATACCGTCTTCACATCTGAACTCTTTACATGTACCTACAATTACAGCTCGGACTAGTTCGGATCTTTCCAGGGGCATTTGCGGCCATGCGTCTTTGATTACAGCAACAATTCCTGCGTGACCATCGCACGTAATTCCTGCGTGATGTGCGTGTGTCCACTGTCCACGTTACCGAGAGATTCCAAGAAACCGACGCGTGAATCAGCTGAACCACCCCACGTCTGCCTACCCGCTGCAGCTCCCAGCCGCCGACACGTGGGTCCGGCCCGACGAGGGCCCACTCGTCATCGTCTGCGTCCAGCTGCCGCAAAGCACCGCCAAAAAGAAAAGCGAGACCTCTCCTCTCCTCCTCCACGCCACGCGTTCCGTTTCGTCGCACGTCACGCGGCGAACCCCCGCGCCTTTCCGCTTTTCGCACTCCGCCCTTCCTTCCTCCCTTCCTTCGCCGGCGACGAGGCCGGCGCCAGACATGGCGGCGGGCTTCCTGGTGGGGTTCCTCCTCGGCCTGCTGGCGCTGGCGGCCGCGGAGGCCGCCGCGCTCCTCTGGCTCGTGCGCCGCCTCCGCCGCCACCACGAGGCCTCCGCGGCGGCGGCGCAGCCCGACGCCGTGGAGGAGCTCCCCGGCGAGCGCCCGTTCCCCTACGAGAAGAAGGTGAGCCCTACTACGCTGCAGCTTGGTCCGCTTCCCGATTCGGCCGTGGCGAGCGCGGCAACTCTCCGGAGCTCGGATCAGTGCGGGGGCTAGGGATCAGGTTCCGGTCGATTTACCTCTTGATTTGCGAGCTCGAAGGGTCGGATGATGGATGGAACCGCGTGTAGCTGGGTACTGGCTTTGCTTGGGTAGTTGGATTTGTGGGGAGGAACAGTCTGCATTCATGCTGATTGTCCCCCAACTACAGTAGTTCAATTAGGGGGAAAACTGGGATCACCCGAACTATTCAATTGTAGCGGTTGAGCTGGGGACTCGACAGGGGTTTGTGTTCAGGGTTAGTTGGACTGATTGGGAGGAGAAACAGTGCGCATTCGTGCTGATTGCTCCCCCAGCTACAGCAGTTGAATTTGGGGAAAAGTTGTTTTGGTTGGGAGGAGGGACTACAATGTGGGTTCTGTGTTGATCACCCAGAAACTCTCAGATAGTAGGGCAGTCGACAGGGGTTTGCGTTCAGGGTTCTACTTTTGGATCCCTGGTGCCAATGTAGTTTGCGCTAGATGCTAACTAATATGCTGTTGACTGGGAGGAGCAGCAGATGTGTGCGGTCATGCCACTTCTTCTTCTCCCCGATCGCAGTAGTTGGATTTGGGGAAACTTGGGTGGCTGCTGATTTGGTAGGGAGGAACTGCGCCGTGCACTCGTGTTGATCACCCTAACCCCCCCTAATTTTGGTAGTGACTGAGCTGGGGAATTACCGGGGTCAGTGTCAACAGTTGATTATGCAATTATGCGGTGTTTGCAGTTGGATGTTTCCGGGGTAGTGGGCAGTGAGCTACTTCTCATAATCATGCGGATGATTAATCTCATATGTTTGGCGTATTAAGCTGAGTGTTACGTTCTCGAGTCAAGTTGGCGTTCCTCTTTTATGGGCCACTGCCCACGAGTTTTAGAATTGCAACATTCTGTTCATACATCTCATATATGCATACTAGTTAGGTTCCTAGAACTTTTAATCGCTGCTGACAACATCCACATTTGGATTGGGATGGTATCCTTTACCACGCCTAGCTGTTAGGTCTACCAATGTCAAAACTTGAACAGATTCACTTGAAGTATCCATTTCAATGTGTCTCTCTTGTATGGTGTCAACTCGATGCTCTTGTGAGTTATTTTAATCTGATGGATGAGATGACTCGCATCAAATGATTCGGGGATGCGCATGTGATAGAGTACATAATTCCTTTACTTGTTATATCAAGATGTCTATGAGTAGGATACCTGCTTAAGATCCTTGACCTTGAGTATCAGAAATTTGCCTCTGATTATCAGAACTGGTAAAGGCTCACCGTTGACCAAGATAAATATGGGTCAACCTTAGTCACACAAGTAATAGCAATACTTGTATCTTCTAACTGAACATTGCATCTTGCCTGTAACTATGTTTACATCAGGATGTTCCTTTGTCTTCTTAGCACATTGTTACATTAGTTCTGTTATCCAGGCGTGGACTGTATGCATGAACGTGTGCTATCCAACCTAGATTGTCAATACGATGGTTAAAGAAAACATATGCAAATGAATTTGGCCAGTGAAGGGCTTTATTAAATTTACATTTATTTCTCATCAAATTTCGTTGGCGTTGCGAATTTGTAATTTGCGTTTCATTTAGATTTTGCTAATGATCAACTCTATTTACATTACTGCCATATGTTGATAGGGCTCTCTGTGGATACTAGAGCCAGAAAAGCTACCGAAAGTTAGTAATGAGCGCTTGTCTAGTGGAGGCCTCAAAGAGACGAAGGACAAGAAGAGTATCGTGGAGGTTTTTCCTGCAAAGAAGATGGCTAAAATTAAGGGGCACTCGCTTATTTTGTCTGGTCCTGATGGCCCTGCCACAACGATTGAGCTTTTGAATTGCACGGTCGTTGCTGTTTCTGCATCAAGTATGCCTTCACGCAAATGGTCAGTGCTCCATACAACTTGAAATGCTTACCATTGATCAACAAATTATCATTTATCTCTTTCTAGGTGCAAAGGTACAAGCTAGTTAATTTCTTGGATACAAGACCTTTCCTTATTATGTATCAAGCATATTTGAGAAATATATTTGATTATTTGCATTGAATGCTTTGGTTTGAATGTAAATCGTGTATACATGTTACAATAAGATAAAGATTTAAGTACAATTTTTTTGTTTTTGAAGGAACTCCTGTAGAAACTATATACATTTTAGAGGACAAGTTGAAGTGTCTGCCAAGCAACTTTATGTGCCTTTAATAAAGCTGTTTGGCTGCTGGTAGGATCTATACTCCAGCCTATATGTAATAGTACTGCTGTTGCTTATTTTCAGGACTAAGAGGTATCCGATAAAATTGGAAAGCCAGGAATCTGAGATCTATAATGGAAGCAAGGTCTGCTTTCTCTATGCTGAGACTTCATGGGAGAAGGAATCATGGTGTAAAGCACTTCGTCTTGCAGCTACTGCTGACAAGGAGAAATTGAATTGGCATGCTAAGTTGAGCAAAGAGTTCTCGAATTATATATCATCATTAAATTCCGAGTACCCATGTTTCCTGAAGCCCACAGTTCTCTCAGCTGAGGATCATGAGGTAATGGACAGTGAAATAAAGACGGACGGGTCTTCCAAAGTCCGTCTTTTCCTCAAGAAGTTAGCGAAAAAGGCATCTACAAAGGTTCCCGCGGAGGGTAAATCAAGTGTGGGATCATCCGCACAAGGAGAAAAGAAGATGTTGGATAAAATACGCAGCTATCAGGGTGCACCATTTATTGAAGCCTTAATAGGTCCACAAGAGGACAAGTTCAGTAGCAGCTCATCACACGATTCAACGAAATCAAGTGCTCCAACTCCTCCTTCGAGTAGTCATGCTGGACAGCTTCCAGCTTTTCCGGATGTAAATGCAGATGATAAAGTTGTAGATGAAGGTACACTTTGTTGGAACCTTCTATCCTCGCGGCTCTTTTTCGATGCTAAATGAACGATGAGATAAACAAGTTCATCAAAGCACGTATTCAGGTTAGCTGTACTGCTCATATTCATAATGAAATCCGTCGTATTGTTCTTTCTTTTTGTTTATTGATTTCCATTTGTGCAGCGAACATTCTCAAGCATGAGGACCCCAGCTTACGTGGGTGAAATTACACTTACGGACTTCAGTCTTGGAAAACTTCCACCTTATGTGCATGCGTTGAGAGTCCTTCCACTGGATTTAAATGAGCTGTGGGCTTTTGAAGTTGATTTTGAATACTCCGGTGGAATTTTATTGCACATTGAAACGAGGCTTGAGGTTGAGGCACCCGAGTTACAAAAGGACCTCATGAAAACCAACTTCGGAACAGACTCTAATGGGGAGGTCGATTCAGAGCTTCTTGATAGTATTGAACAGTATGGTAACCAATTTAGAGGTTCACGGAACTCAGATTCTTCAGTGGAAGAAAAAGAAGAAGCAGGTATGTTTAAACTTGAACGTTATTCACGTACTTTAGGTTCTTCTTTGGACTCTTTGTATATGCTCGTTCTACCAAGCGACCAAAATAATTCTTAAAAGGATAAAAGAAAAATGTACCATTATCTTTCTGCAATATGGCCTGATTAGCTTCTATCTTCATAGTGTTTGACATGTTAGTCTTGTGTTGGTTATGTGTACCTGTAACAGACTTCAGATAGACATTGTTAGGATTTACTATGATCTGAGGCTTGCATCAGAACTTCTATATTGAGCACTCTTCCTTTGCAATGTGGGAATATTGGTTTCCTCTTGATAAGACACTGAACTAAAGAAAATGAGCACAAAATTTCTGATGCATTAATTTGGTTGCATAATGCATATACATTAGAGTGATCATTGATCATAACGGTATGCTCTTTTGTATCAGATGCTAGTCAGTCCAAGAGCACTGGATGGACGTCAACTTATATATCAAGGTTGAAAAATATGTTGCATTCAATAGCCGATCATGTCTCACAGGTTTGCTTTTCTCTTTGTTGTCTCCGACTGTCCATTCATATGCTCTACTTTTACTATGTATTTTGTATGCGCATGTTAAGTTAGTAGGCTTGTTATGTATTATCTGCCTGGTAAAGCATACAAAGTGTCAAAAGCTTAAGATGTTGATAGTATAGACAGAAACATTTCAAACATGCCTTAGATTTTCTTCTCGTGCAGGTTCCACTTTCCCTGGCGATAAAAATTACATCAGTTAGAGGTGTCCTGCGAGTACATCTGAAGCCCCCTCCATCGGATCAACTCTGGTATGGATTCACATCGATGCCTGATCTAGAGTGGGACTTGGAATCTTCCGTCGGGGATAGGAAAATTACCAATAATCGCATTGCTTCACTTATTGGTAACAGAATCAAGGTAATAACACAACCCTTCCTCTGAACATGCTGTTTCTTTGCTAACTAACATGTTTAACTGTGGAACACGCCATGCTGTTCAGGCTTCGCTTCGTGATACTCTGGTGCTCCCCAACTGTGAAAGCATCTCCATGCCATGGATGGTTTCAGAGAAGGACGACTGGGTGCCTGTCAAGGACGGACCATACATCTGGCTCAACCACGAGCCCACCGAAACCAGAGGCCACGCCACAGCCACCACACCTGCCCATCCTGAGGAAGCTGCTGGTCCCAAGGCTGACGCTAGTACCAAAAATCCCAAGGCTGACGCTAGCACCAAAAATCCAAGGCTGACGCTAGTACCAAAAATCCCAAGGGTGACACTAGTATCAAAAACTCCGCGCCGGCCTCGCGAGACTCCTCGGCTGGAAGCGAGGATTCGTCGCTGAGATCCATCGACGAGTTAGGGAAGACCCTGCAGTGGAATCATCCCATGCGCAGTCTCGCTTGGCCCCAGCTGGTGAAACCTCTACTTCACATCCCGATTCGACCAACGAGCTGACAAAACCACTGCTGTCAACAGAAAAGCTCCAGGAGGACGCTATGTCGGAGAGCGGGGCGGGCTCCCCCCTGTACACCTCCCTGAGGGCCATCATACCTGCAGGGGAGCAGCAGCAGCAGGCGCTGGGGGCGACTTCGGTGGGAGTGGGGGAGGACGGGAAGGGAGGAGCGGGAGGCGGAGCCTGCTGGACCTGAAGAAGAAGGTGGGGGACAAGCTGGAGGAGAAGCGGCGGCAGGTGGAGGAGAAGGGGCGGCACATCGTGGAGAAGATGCGGGAGAACGCTAGGACCAACAGCATGGAGAGAACCGCCAGCTAGCCGGGATTGAGTTCAGTAGTCAGTGCTCCGATTTTTCGCTTCTCTTTCGTTTCAGAAAGTTGTGTGGGTGTAGCTATGTAGGGCTGGTGACTGTTAAAGCAGTTGCATATATGCTTCCGTTGTAACCCATGCTGATATGTTCATGGAGTGGGCACAACATCACAAAGATTATGAGTACATGCTCTTCCTGATGTATGATAGGCAGGCGGAGAGACAGAAGTGGTGTTTATTACAAGGTTACAAAGTAGCAATGGATCTATTTTCATTGGCAGCAAGCTGCAGCTTCGCCATGACCCTGTCTAGCCTGTGTTCTGTTTCATTTTCGCCTCCTCTCCGGTCATCTTTTTGGGACTTCACGAAGCGCTGTACCTCCATAATTCTCGGGAAGAACTCCAGCCCAGGGATGACCCGAGTTTTGGAGTGCACAAGCTGCAGGCTCAGCACCTCGACGAAAGGCCGGGTCACCCCCGAGTCTCCCAGGAGGATGAAGCTGTTCTTTTTTTCCTTGCCCACCGGACGGGCTACCACTTAGGACACACTCTTCAGGTTAACATAGTAGGTCGTTGGCAATTGGCATGCATGGACTACAAGTTCGGTAGAGCTACATCTATGCATGCGTGTACACCCTACTACAAGAATTGTACCTGCGCACTGACCGTGTTCCTAGGATCACCCGACCGAATCCTCAGAAAAGCCATTGTTCCGTTAGTGTGACAATCAGTTTTGCCATTCCGTCATCTCCAGCATTAGTATGTCATCAGTTTTGCCATTTGAGAGAGGTGAGAGTTGTCGGGGCTGAATTTTGGCACGATGTATACAAGCTGGAAGGCAGAATAATCTTTAGCCAAAGTCAAGACTGCACACATGCATGATCTGATCTTGGCCACAGATCAAATCTCTTACCACAGAGAAGACCAATCGTTACTGCATCAACTTTCCTAGCTACAGTAGTAATTCACTGCATCAGCCTTTACGCCCAGTCCCCCTCCTGGCCAAGGAAACGCACTGCTACGCTATGCTCTTGCGCGCACAGCACAGTGACCCTCGTTGCACGACGCCATGCTAGCCCCTGCCGCAGCTGCTTTTTGAGCCCAAAGCAAACTCTGCTTGGCCTCTCCCCAGCGCTCCATGCAGCCGCGCATCTCCAACCTCTCCGGCGTCTTCCAGGAACCAGACGCCGATGCTGCAGTCTTCCAGGAACCCGACGCCAGCACGTGGATGCAGACGCGCGACGCAGGAAGAGACCGATTTTCTAGTCCCGATCGGTCGGCTGACCAACCGCGTTTTCCTACGTGTTAACTTGTCATTGGTGCGAACGGTGGAGCAACGTGAGGCCTCACATAGCCCTGGGCTTAGATCTCTTAGGGGATATTACAGGTCTTTTAAACAGCCCAAAGATGAGGCACAACAGAACAACAGAGCATCACACCTGTTATTCAACAAACCAAAGCGAGCCAACCAGCAGAGCCAAGTTTTAATTTGGTGGCAGCAGCCGCACAGAACAACAATGCTGTCGACGCGTAGGCTTTATGTTAACCAATTACAATATAGTAACAAGGAACGCAAGAGATAATAAAACAGGTGAGTAGATAATAAAAGATGGATTCTCCAGCGGCATGGCAGCCATTCAGTCAGGATACGGAAGGCAGAAGTAGAGCCCCAGGTTTCCGAGCTCAATCCACCTTCAAAACGGGCCGGTTTTTGTTCCTGTCAAGCTGGATCCGCAACTCCTCACTGAGTTTGTCTTTCACCAGTTTTGTTTTCTTTGCTGCTTCTTTTTCTCTTTCTTCAAAGTCATACCTTCTCTGGGGATTGACAGACTGGAAAAATAACACCGAGTCGTACTTCCTTGATGCTTTGCAGAAATTCTAGCCCAGAGAAGGCAGTTTCGGTTCCATAAAGGCGAAGGTCAGCATCTCAAGATTGGGCATTGATCCTTCCTCGAACTCCACTAATTTGATTTCCATGTAAGTAGGCAAGGTCGAGCACCGTGACCTTCTGAAAAGGCCACTCTGGAACTGGAGTACATCGGTCTTGATACGGCTCTCATCAAACTCAGAATAGATAGGTTTGGCAGGTTCCCAAGGGCCTGCATGGCTGCACTGTTCGACGATAGGCTGGTGACCTTAGCTCAGCTTCACGAGATTCTGGAGCCCCTTGATCCATTCCGGCAATTTTTCCAGGCTGCCAAACAGCTTGAGGCTCTGGAGGTTTTCCGGAGCTGTGGAGATGTTATCCAAACACATATTTAAGTCTTCACATCATCTGCTTGCACTGACAACGATTCAAGGCGGCTAAGACTGGAAATGGCTGAACAGAATCCCAACCATTTTTCTTGTTGATACCGACCACTCCTAGATTACTCAGTTCGGTGAGACCTTTTATCTCTTTTACAATGGAATTTCCCCAGCCAAGGTTTACATGCCGCAGTGTACGCAGCGCTTTCAGTCTCCTGATCCCTCTTGGCACCATAACACCAAATAATCTCTGTCCGAATGATTTCCATGCAGCAACTCAAAGTGCAAAAATCAAGCCTGCTGAGGTCATTCGCGCCTGGAAGCATTCGAGCAACAAAATGCACATATAAAACACGATGTCATAAAAAAATGTCGACACTTTGTGTAACAATTTTTCCGTCTTGATCTCACTCTGGCATGGACATCACGTAGCTTGGTAAGATTGACTATTGTTTTGGGCAGCATAATTATTTCTGTCTCTTTATGTCTAGTGTCTCGAGTTGTCTCAGGTTCCCCACCGAATCTGGCAGGTAAGTGATGTCGTTACAACCTCTTAGAGAAAGGAATCTCAGATGAAGAAGCTTCCCGATGTGCTCAAGGTCACGATCAGCTAGACCTTCCGTTTCTTCCAAGTCCAGCACCCGAAGAAACCTCATCTTGGCAGAAACGTAAAATGGCCTCCACTTCCCAAATACTGTTAAGGACCGTATGCGGGATAGCTCCACTATGCTCCGGAACTCAATTTCATCTCCCTCCCAATTGCTAGTTATGGCAAGGTGACGTACCGGACCATGGGTGTTTGAGCCACGTCTTCCCTCCAGCCTGAAAACAAGATTTTCTTCCATTGACTTTGAGATGCTGATATCTCGGATGAGATCATGTAGTTGGCAAGAGTCAACTTTGTTCCTGCTGAAAACTGATTTTGAGTTGGTAGTATCATGCTCCTCTCTATCAGTTCCATGAAGTATCTCTCTGCTATTTCCACTGCAGATTTGTCCCGCACCTCCCTTGAGTAACCTTCCGCAATCCATCGGCGCACCAGACGTCTCAAGCTAATTTTGCAGTCTTCAGGGAAGATGGACAGGTACAAGAAACAAGCCTTGAGGTAATAGGGTAAACCATCATAACTTTTCATAAGTACTGTTTTTATGGGTTCAAGCTTTGGATTCATTTCCAACTCAGCACTGATATGATCATTCAGTTTCCCCATTCTGCAGCTGTTTTTGTTGGTTGGTCTGCCAAGAAGCCACCTATGGTGACTATCGCGAGGGGAAGCCCATTGCACTTTTTTAGGATCAGCTTTGCGGGTTCAACCAACTCAGGATAGTCCTTGTCCAAATCTATGGTCTTTTTCTTAAATACCTGCAATTATGCAAAAAAAACTAATTAGTATTTTTACTACTCTACAATAAAATGAATCAGGTGCACGCAACCAATCTTCTATTTTATTTATTAACTAGTCTGTCCCGGTATAGGTGGCCAGTACATAATAGGCTATGTAACAATGTCCTTATGTTTTGCTACTCTTTTGTAGTGACATGGCAATAAACTTCAGGCTGGGACATAATTCTGTACGTATTAATTCTCTATGTATGAAATACAAAGTTACACTCAGTGTTTCATAAAATGGACCACAGCAGAAGTTAAGCAGTAACTTAGTGTGCATGTCCCTCAAATATATTTGTGTGCCAAGATTTTTATCGAGATGTTTCTATCCCTATGCATGCATGCATGCAATTTTTAGTAACTTTTTTTTTTGCAATTTCACAAAGTTTATAAAAAATGAAACAAAGAGAGATACCAATAATTTTGTCAGATACTCATCTAGTACCGTATTCACATGAACCTGTTTGGAAAAGAACACCTATAGTTTTCAACAATTTGGAACAAAATCATAGAAATGGCACTCATTTAAGTTACATGATACTTTTTTACCCTGGTTCCTATATAATTTGACAAGAGAAACGGCGAAGTAATAAGAATATTGTCGGCTTGTTGCTACTCCTAACTTGTGCCAACACATGCAATGGGTGGTGTAATCTTTTTTTTTACTGTTGAAACGGTCGTAAGTATATGATTCCTATATGACGGCCTTACAATATGGGTCATTATGGCGATCTGGCATAATCTTATTTATTTTTGTGACCCACTCTAAAGTTTCCCTTCAAAATACGGCTTGTAGTGTTGGGCTTACAATATGCTAATCTGAAATGACTTTTCATAACTGAAATCTGAATTGAGATAAGGTGAATAATATTTTTTTGCTAGCCGATAAAGTGAATAATACTCTTTCAGTACCTTTTTTGTGAAGAGGTTACATGCATCATTTTCTTCTAGACCGTTGAGCAAGCGTATGCACTTTGGTTTCTCGCAACAATACTTAGCAATATCCTCTCGTCTTGTGGTGATCACAATGACCAATCTTGGATTTCTTATTGCACGCAAACTTGGCAATATTTTATCCCATTCTGTGGTAGATGAGAGGTCATCGAGAACAATCAAGCAACTCTTTCCTTGTGAAAGTCTGCCCAACACTTCAATCAACTCTTCAACTCCCATCGAAACAATATTTTTTGGGGTGTCAGCTACCAAGTCTATGGCCTCCATCCTTGCATCCTTTCTTGCATCTAGTTGCACTGCCAAGGTCCTAAGGAACTCCTCAAGCTTGAAAGGTCGCAAGACCGGGACGAAAGCATGTTTCCCAAACATGTCGCTGACCTCTTTCCTCTGGTAAACATCTTTGATTAGAGTGGTTTTTCCAAGACCACCCATTCCCCACACCGCGATTGCCTGAAATTGCAGGGTATTAGCTTCTTCTAGAATTAGTCCAATAATATCAGATTTGTCTTTCTCTCGCCCAATAAGTTGAATTTCCTCCATAACAGCTGTCATCGTCCTGGTGCGGGTGAGCCTCTCATGCACTATCAACTTTCCATCAACATCGGTATTAGATTGGTCTTCTTGTATCTCATTCTCAGTGGTGTAGGGTAACATTGAGCTAGATGCTGGCTTGGATGAGTATGTAACGTCTTGAGAACTCTGAACACAAATAACTGTAGTTAGATAAAAATCCTTCAAGTTAATCTAAGATCACTAACTCTAACCAATTTAGTCATTTACAACACTTATTCCGAGTCCACATGTTTTTTACTTCATAAGAAAAATAAAAATATATATCACTCCTCGAATTTTTAATCATCTGCACAAACCCTTTAGGAGTAAATCACTTTTGTTAAGTAGCTCCTTCGAGTTTTTAATAGAAATTCAAACTGTTTAGAATCTTTTAAAAAGTTATAGAAAAATAAAACAAATAAATTACAATTTTCAGCTCATTTACATAAAAGAGGAGAAAAACATTTTAAGTTGCTGTCGCAAAGAAGGCTGCCACGTATGGTAAAACAGGCGAAGATTGGAGGATGGTATTTAAACGTTGTACGTGATGGTGCTCTTCATTTCGAAAAACATGATGGTGCTCTTGAAATTTAAACTCTATTGAGAATCAAGGGATTGGGGGGGGGGGGGGCTGGGTGGGTGGGTAATATGGACTTCTTTGTTCTCTCCTCGGTGGAATGGGATAGAATTTCGCATCCACGGCGGTCTAATCACGGATTACTTTTTTCTTAGCAATCTGGGATTCCCGTTGGCCACTACTCTATCGGGTAAAATAAATCGTAAATACCTACACACATTCTATGAAGCATAATCGATTATCGCTACATTTGTTGTCGCACACAGAATTAACAGTTGATTAATCGATATCCGAGATTTTTAGATAAATGATAACAAAAAGGTTTGTCTGAAATTTTTATTTTGTACGGGAAAGGATTGAATTTTGGAGGATATTTTAAACGGTATTGAGAACCGAGGCGTTGGGGGCCTGGTGGGTAGGTAACATGGACTTCTTTTTTCTCTCTCCGGTGGAATGGGAGTAATTTCCCCTCCCACGCCTTTGTTGAAGAGCGTGATCCTATCTGGGATTCCCCTTGGCCAGTACTCCCTCGGGGTAAAACCTCTCGTAGATACCTATAGACATTCTATAAAGCATAGTCGATTATGTAGTTCTGTTTTGCACACAAAAAGTTAACAGTCGATTAATCGATAGCCGAGTTTTTTAGATAAATGATAACAAAAAGGTTTGTCTGAAATTTATATTATTGTACAGTAAGGTGAGCCTGAGATTCAATTAGTACCTGGTAATAGAAAGCATATATGGTCTGATCAGCAGACAATTGCTTGAGCTCCGACACCGTACTATCTTGGCCAGGGCATAGGCTTGCGACTTCAAGTTGCTCCGTGGATACTATGATACGGCTCGCTAGTTTGTTCTCCGGTAAGCAAGCTTTGATCTGGTGCCATTCTTCGATGGTGGATAGGTCAGTTAGCACAATTAGATACCTCTTCTTATTGACATATCCATTGTACTCAAGAGCCAACGCACGTCCCTTCTTCTCTGCCTCAAGCTCCAGCATAATAGCAGTCACCCCTACAACTGCTCGAAACTGTTTCACTATACTTTGGATGAAATTTTTTGGACGGAAAGGACGCATCACCCTGACCCAAGCACGGCATGGAAAATTCATTTTGACAGTTGGATTCTCCAAGGCCTCCGAGATGATTGAGCTATGCCCAACGCTGCCACTTGTTCCCCAAACGCCAATCACTCCAAGGTTGTCACCCTCCTTATTGATCAGTTGGGCAAGATCTAGTCTTGATTGATGCTGCTTCGCGGCATGTCTTGCTTCATCAACACCAAACATGGCAGCAGCAGGAGCAGTAGCGGGCCCAGTGGAGGTAGAGCCCTTGATGAGGCCGTAACGCAAGTTCCTCTGGCTCACGTCCTCAACCTTGGTCCTCAGCTCCTTCATGTGCTTGGCAACATGGCGCCGGTCAAGGTGTCTGCGAGGGATCCGCCACCAAGAGTGCTTCTGCTTCTGCAGGCGAACAACGAAATCCTGGAGTCCATCCTCGACGTCGTAGGCGACGTCACGGACCTGCTTCACCCAGGTCTTGATCACCCTGTTATGGTCGTCTTGCTCCTCGTGCGCCAGCATCAGGAAAGACTGCATCATCTCCAGCTCGTCAGTGACGAAGTCCTTGTCGCGCTGGACACCGAGCTGCAGAGCCACCTCATTCGCCACGGCGGATGTGGCGTAGCGGAGCGCCCCGTTGAGCACGGACTTCCCAATGCTCAGGCCGGTGGCCTCCATGAGTAGTGATGGAGCCTGCTTGTCTCTCTTCCTCCCTTGAGCTAGCTGGGTGGCCCAAGTTTACTTGCAGCGTCTGCCGTTCCTACTGTCTGCAGCAAGAGCAAGAATCAGTAATAACCAATTAACAATCCATCCACGTCTCGACGAGGAAATGCATCAAACTGAATGGCTCAAACCGACGAATGCAGCAGGCACCAATGCCTAAAATGAATCTGGTTGCATAATGCCCAATCTCAAAAAGAAAAACGAAAACGCAAAGCAGCAGCTACTGATGGCTAAATGGATCATGCTGAATCGCTGAAACCCAGCCGGCACCTCTGCCTAAAATGAATCGGGTTGCACAATGCTCAATCTAAAAAGAATAACACCGCACTGTAGCAGCTACTGATGGCTAAATGGATCTGGTTGGCACGAAATGAGACGAGGACCACGATGCAGCGGAATGAATCCCCACGCATGACGCACCTCCGTATCGTCGTCGTTGTCGTCAGCGAGGTCCGGTGGAGGGGAATGGATCGGCAGGCTCCACGTCCTCCACGGCAGATCTGGCCGAGGACAGGCAAGGGCTGCTGGTTGGTGAGGCCGACCGCCGGGGTCGACTCAGGGCGACCTCGCGCCGCCGTTGGTCGTCGGGGACCCGAAACAAATGGCCGGTGGCTCGCCTCGGTAGCAAGCAAACGGCGGTGAATCGGCAGACCCCCGGTTGTTGGCGGCGTAGTCGAATGCGCGTAGTATGAGGAGTGGAGCGAGCTGGCTGCTCTGCTGCGAGTGGAACTGTGGAAGAAGACGATGACGACGACTTGGGGTCTTGGAGATTCTCTACTCTGGTCTTCTTTTTTATTCGGGTTTCCTTTTATTTAAGACATCGGCCATCTCCGAATTAACCAACCACCACCCCTAGTCAAAGCCACGTACTCCCTTCGTCCCAAATAAGTCTACATGGAATTTCATAAATAATAATTTAATGTCATAAATATTTCTACATTTTTTTTACAATGTTAGTCAAATTTTAAATTTTTAGACTAGTACAAAAACTAAAATTACACTTATTTACAAACGGTGGGAGTATGTCCCTAAACCCTCGAGGCATCCATCTGGGTGTTCGGAGTTAGGGTTTTAGACCCTCTGGTCAACCATTTGTGTGTTATCTGTCGGTTAGACTGTTCAGGGCTTTGCCCACCTCTGGGTTAGATCATCTCCAAAAAAGATTGGGCTAATTAACTCATTATATGTCACCAGATTTAAGTTAGAAATAATTTTTAAAATTTAAAAGGGAAAATTTGCCACATGGCGCAATTATTTTCTGGTGTTTACTAAAACATACAGTCTGGTCCGATTGTACCTTTAGCAGGTATCATTACCATCCTACCCTTGGGCAAACGTGTGCAAGATGTGGGGCCATCGAACACAAGTTTATGGTTCCTCAAGACATCGAGGCAAGGGACATTTTCTCAATATTGAATGCATTTTTTATTCTACTTCTGTTTTTTAAGCCTTTCCTCCAAGCGTTCATCTCCCACGAGCTGCGGAGACGAAGGGGACGAACCCTAGCGGGCGGCGTGATCCATCTCGTGGGCTGCCCTGCCGTTGTCCCCCTCAACAACGGTGCTTTTCGTCTCCATCCCGCATCACCGACCTTCCCTATTGCCCGCGTTGCATGGCCGTCCGGCCATCCCTGACCCCCGCGTCACCGACCAGGCCCTGACGGCATGAGGAATCTAGGCCGCACTGGCCGCCCTCACCATCACCCCCCGCTAGACCACGTTGATATCGGTCGCCCTCACTTGCGCCCTTACCGGCAGCGATGGACGGCAGCTTGTCCTGGGTGCCTGATATGTAATTTTCTCCCCTAATTTGATGTTGCAACAGTGAAACATGGGATTCCCCTATTCCAGCACTAGAAAGTCCACCAATAGTGGGCCCACCTCGAAGATGGACAAGACCAAACCAAGGCAACCTGGCAAGTGGGCCATCCCACTTGCCCCATGGTGACCCGCCAAGATCAGCATCGACACCAAAAACGGCTAAGGACTAAGACCAGGTAGACCAAAATGCAGGAATGGTCGTTTGGATGAAACACAGGAAAAACACAGGAAACATGTCTCGATCCTACGCGAATGAGTACAACAAAGAGGTTAGAGTGGATGCTGAAAGGGATTAGGATGTAGGAATGCAATCCATAGGAATTTTGAAGGTGCTATTCCTTTGATCCAAAGAGATTCCGTATGGAAAATCGTATGGATTGGAATGCTCCAATATTTTTATGAAAATCCTTCAATCCAAAGAGCCCCTCAAAAGGGTTTTCAATAATATGGCCAAAAGGAAATTCTGCACCAGTTGGTTCACTCTTCAACACAACAAATTATGCTAGCAATTAAAAACAACAACCACAACACAATAAGCTATTGACATGTATGGACTACAACAGCATACGACGATCGGCAAACAACAAGCGCTCCCAATGCATACCTATACATACATCTTAAATCATCCTTGTGAAAAAATTGTACAGGTCATCTAGAACATGAACGGGCTTGTTTGATTCGTAGGAACTTTGTAGGATTTTTACAGGATTCTGATCCTACGAAATAATTCTTTTGGAAGGTGTTTGATTTGAAGGATTCCATCCCGTGGGATTTTTTCCGTGGGACTTTCCCTAGTCAATTCCATAGGAAACTTTCCATTAGCTCATAGCTCTTGAAAAGATTCCTGCGCCAAAGGAAACGCCCGAGGCGCTCGTGATTAGAGGAAAATCACATCTGCCACCTACTTTTCCAGTCATTGCCGTGCAAGCCATGTGCTTGATTTCCATGTTCCCTATACTAGCTTATTAATCATTATTTTTTCAGTTCCAGGGGCTGATCTCATCTCTCAGTTCCGCCCCATTGCGTTGATTAATGTTATCTTCAAACTAATCTCTAAGGCCTTTGCAATGAGACTATCCCCGATAGCGCATCGGACGATATCTCCTTCCCAAACAGCCTTCATTAAAGGCAGATTCATCCATGATGGAGCCCTGGCCCTCCACGAAATCGTTCACGAGCTCAAATCTAAAAACCTTGAGGCAGTGATTGTCAAGTTGGACTTTGAAAAGGCCTACGACCGAGTGAGGTGGTCCTTTCTTTGTGAAGTGCTCACGAGGAAGGGATTCGAATCTGGTTTTATCCATCGGATCATGCAGCTAGTTGAAGGCGGCCAAACTGCCATCAATATCAATGGTGAAGTTGGCCCCTTCTTTCGTAATAAGCGGGGGGTGCGTCAGGGTGACCCAATTTCCCCTCTGCTCTTTGATTTCATTGCAGACGCGCTTGCCCACATTTTAGATAGAGCTACCCAGTGTGGGCATATCAGAGGGGTAGTGACCCACCTGATCCCACAAGGAGTCTCCCACCTTCAATACGCGGACGACACAATCCTCTTGATCCAGAAAGATGACCTGTCCATTGCCAACCTTAAGTTCCTGCTTATCTGCTTCGAAATCCTCTCAGGGCTCAAAATTAACTATCATAAGAGCGAGGTGATTGTGATGGGAGCGCCCCCTCATGAACAAACTAGAGTTGCCAACCTGCTGATTTGTAAAGAGGGCAAGTTCCCTTTCTCTTATCTTGGCCTTCCTATTGCGGATAGGAAGCTCCATATCAGCGACTTTGAAAATCTAGTGGGTCGTCTGGGCCACAAAGTGGACCCATGGCAAGGAAAGTTCATGTCCTCAGCGGCGAGACTGACTCTCATCTCTGCCACCATTGCAAATTTATCAATCTACACAATGAGCTTCTACTTGCTTGCTGATGGTACACATGCTGGCTTTGACAAGCATCTGGCCAGATTCTTTTGGGAAGGGGTTGGAGATAAGCGCAAGCAACACTGGCTCAACTGGCCAGCAGTTTGCACTACCAAGGACCAGGGTGGCCTGGGGATTAAGAACTCAAAGCTCATGAACATTGCTCTAATGGCAAAATGGATTTGGAGACTAATGACTGAACCCAACACTTCCCTTTGGGCTCAGATTCTGAGGGCTAAATACCCAGGAGCCTCTAACATATTTGCGTCATATCCAGTGGGGGGATCACAATTCTGGCATGCTCTCCACAAGATAAAGGACTTTGTTAAATTGGCACCCGTTTCCAGTTGGGGAATGGTCGTCATATTCTCTTTTGGACAGATTGGTGGACTGGTCCTGCCCCCCTAAATTGTAGATTCCCTAGACTTTTTGATATCTGTGACAGCCCCAACATCTCTGTTGCTCAGGCTCACAATGGGATTGGTTGGATGCTGAGGCTCAGAAGAACCTTTGGCCAAGAGGAGCTCACCCAGTGGGGTGATCTTTGGTCTGAAATTGAGAGTCTAGCGCCGACCCCTGATAGAGATCTGATGCAGTGGGCGCTGGAACCATCTGGCAAGTTTTCAACTAGATCTCTCTATAACAAGCTCTGTCAGGTGACAGTTGGCCTGTTGCTAAAGCTATTTGGAAAGCTAAGATTCCCTTGAAAATCAAAATCTTCACCTGGCAGCTGGCACTCAATAGATTACCAACCAAAGCCAACCTACATCAGAGACACAGTGCCCCTAACTCCCTTTGTGCTCTTTGCAATCTGCACAGGACGCAGACCACATTTTTTTCAACTGCGTACTTGCAAAGTTTATGTGGAGTGGTGTTAGACAGATGCTAGGTGTTCAGTGGAACCCTACTTCTTTTCAACATTTTTTCAGCATTTGGCTCTCCCTTGCTTCCAATCCTAGAAGATTTGTTTGGCTTCTTTTCGCTGCCCAAAGCTGGGCGCTTTGGACCACTAGAAACAAATTTTCTATTGAGCATGTGTTCGCTAAACAGCCGGCTAACTGCACCTTCAAAATGTCCTTCTTTCTCCAGCACTGGCGCCCACTGTCCAGAAGTAGAGATCAAGCCGGGATGGAGGAGCTCATCAAGTTATCCAGGACGCTGCTTGCTCAAACCTACACCAGAAGAAATGATGCTCCTTAGCTTATTTTGTTCTACCATTCTCGCCACCTGTGACTTTGAGTATCTGATGTATGCCCCTTATGTAAGCTGGTATCCCCAGCATAAAACCTCTGATGTTTGAACCTTGTTTCGCAAGGCTTTATTAATTTAAAGTCGGGCCTGAGGCCTTTTATCTTATCATTATTTTATTCATTTCTTTTCCTACGGTGCCATCAAACACTGATGACGTGAAAACACACGTTCGTTGAGAGCATCAGCAATTTTCCCTCAGTACGAAACCAAGGTTATCAAATCCAGTAGGAATCAGAAGTGCTCCAAAGATTGTCAACGGCACCAGAAAATGTGGCATGTGAAGGGGGAGTCCGTGGCGCGTCAGTCCCTCCCTTGCAACGATGCCAAAAAATATGGTTTGTTGACGTGGAACCTGCACACAACCCAATCAAACTACTTTGCCCCAATGAAACAGGAAGGTTGTCAATCTCCCGGCTTGCTGAAAACAAAGGATTAAACGTATGGTGTGGAAAATAGTATTAGTTGCAGAAAGTAAAAGAGAACAGATGTTTGCAGTTGGTGGTTTTATCAGTATAAAAGAATGGACCGGGATCCACAGTTCACTAGTGGTATCTCTCCATAAAAGATAACTAACATGCTGGGTAAACAAATTACAGCTGGACAATTGACAAATAATGAGAGCATGACAATGCATTTATATGACAAGATCATTACTATTATATTTAATCGGGCATTACATCAAGATACATATACCGTTATCCAACTGCATCTATGACTAATAATCCACCGTCAGGTTAACATCCGTGTCCCTTGTTGGTATTAAGTTGCAAGTAACAGATAATCGCATTAAGCAAAGTGTGTAATGTAAACAACATAAATGACCGTAGACATAGCATTGTTGTTTTATCCCTAATGGCAACAGCACATCCATAACCTTAGATGTTTCTGTCACTCACCCAGATTACTAGAGGTATGAACCCACTATCGAGCATAAATACTCCCTCTTGGAGTTAAAAGCATCTACTTGGCCAAATCTTCTACTAATAACGGAGAGCATGCAAGATCATAAACAACATATAAAGATAGATTGATAATCAACTTGATCATAGTATCAATATTCATCGGATCCCAGCAAACACAACATGTAGCATTATAATAAGATGATCTTGATCATGATAGGCAGCTCACAAGATCTAAACATGATAGCACAAAGTGGAGATACAACCATTAGCTACTGTTATGGACCCGTAGTCCAAGAATGAACTACTCACGCATCACTCCGGAGGCAGGCATGGCGATGTAGAGCCCTCCGGTGATGATCTCCCCTCCGGCAGAGTGTTGGGAAGAGCTTCAGAACCCCCCCCCCCCCCCCCGAGCTAGGGTTGACGATGGCGGCGGCAACAGAACTTTTCGTGCAATAATGCTCGGGCATTTAGGGTTTTCGGGGCAGGAGAAATAAATAGGCGAAGGGGCGGGCACCCGAGGGGGTGGCCCCACCCCTCGGCGCGGTCGACCAGGGGGCTGCGCCGAGCCCTGGCGCCGCCGCCCTCTGGCGCTTCTCCGTCTCCCCTTTGGACTCCGTGGACATGTCGGTGAAATATTGGTGTACGTTGATTTTCATCCAATTCCGAGAATATTCCCCGACTAGCTTTTCTGGAACAGAAAAACAGCAGAAAACAAGAACTGGCACTATGGCATCTTGTTAATAGTTAGTCCCAAAAAATGTATAAAAATGCTATGAAGTGTATATAAAACATGTAAAAACAGGCATAATATCAACATGGAACATCAAAAATTATAAATACGTTTGAGACGTATCAAACACCGACCTGTGCCAATTCGGATTCAAGTGGAGAGGCCATGCCAATCCTTCATATTTCCTATTCCTTTAATTTTCCTATCCCATGAATCAAACGAGCCCGAAGAGTCTTTCTTTTCTGGAAGATTTCCGCCCTTCTTGTGCTTCCTTTCCTCTTGCTCGTGTTCTGCAAAATCGGAAAAAAAAGATGCATATACAGCTGCTTTCCGGTTGGTATTTCCACTGTAGCTTCTGAAGGTCGATGGCATCACGCAGGTTAGGGATGTAAAAAGGGACCCGTTTGTCTCATTTTTTGTGCATTTTGTGAATGGTTGCACAAAATGCACAAAAAATGAGACAAACGGGTGCCGTTTGTGCATCCTTAGCGCAGGTACAGTCGTTGTCGTCGTAACTTTTTCACGACATTGTGCAAGATCGTTTACATGCTCTGGTTGATACATGACAGTGACAAGCTAGATGAACATGGACTGAATTACAGAAGTAATGATTTGCTAGCGCAGAGTGATTGCCCGAGTGCTCAAACAAGGAAAAAGGTAACAAGCTGGCATAGGAACTGAATACTAATTAAGAAATTACATAGCCTGTTACGAAATGGTCGCTTATATATACTGTGACATAAATAAATGCACTGACAATAGGCCACACCCTTCCACGTTTGGTGGCGTTCGTGCACAGCGCCGCTACATGCCGCCCCCTTGAGGCAGTTGTAGCAGAACCTGCCGGCAGACCTTCATGTGGCACCGACGACGGCAGGGGCCGGGACGCTTGCGGCGGCCCGCTATGTGCCAGGCGCCACCCCCAGATACCTCCGCTCCGGCCTGGGGCCTCACGACGACAGAGCTCTCAGCGGTGTGGGATCCGCCGCCGCACTCGCCGGGCGAGCTACTGCTGCAGTAGGAAGCCCCACTCTCTGACGACAAACTTGGGCTTGACCACCTGTCCCGCGACGAGGCCCCACTTGGGCTTACCATGGTTGGTGAAAGGGACGGAAAAGGGAGGCAGCGGATGCGGTTCCCCTCCGAAACCGCACGAAAACCAACCTAGAAAAGTTGTAGATAGATATCTTTGAACCCGTCCCGTACCGAATCGTAGACGGAGATACAAAAAATTCGGCCCCAACTTAGAGAAGAAAAATATCGGTTAGTTATATATTTTTAAAACCTACAGATTTTTGAAGAGCAAAATTAGTATACTTGGAAACTTGATATTGTATGCAAAGATTACACGCCTTCATATATAGAACCCAAAAATATGGACCCTGCATGATAACACGCAACCACGAAATGCAATGGTGGTGGGTAGTACTGTGCGTGCATGCGCGCGGCTTCGTCGAAAGGAAAAAAAAAGGCAGCGAGCTAGCTAGGTAGCCTGGATCGATGGTTTTTTTTTTTTTTTTTTTTTTTTGAACAAGAGATGGGTTGGAGACGCAAATAAGCTACGTACGTAGTACTAGCTGGCTGGATCGATCGCGGGATGCATGACGTGTTTGGATTGCAACGCGAGCGTGCGTGCGTGTCGAGGCGACGTACATAAGTCGACGGATTTGGTGCATGCTTATCGTGTCAGGTGTGACTTAACACCTGACGGAGAAGCGCCCTACGAGAAGTAGTACTTCCTTGATGCTTTGGAGCAGTTCCAGTCCAGAGAAGCCGGCCTTACAATCGACAAGCCGCAGGCTCATCACCTCAAGTTTCTCCATTGATGTTTCCTCAAACACCAACGATTCCATTTCCACTTTCGTGTAAACAAGCTCGATCGAGTACCAAGAGGCTTCCGAACAACCCACTCTGGTCTCTGGAAAGTGATAGGTCCTTCGCTCTGAAATGTGTTCTCCTTCAAACTCAGAGTGGATAAGCTTGGCAGGTTCCCGAGGGCTTGCATTGCTCGAGCATTTCCTGACACCTCGGTGTATTCTAGCTTGATCTTCACAAGATTCGGGAGCAACATGGTCCATTTTGGCAGTTTTCTCAGCCAGCCGTGCAGCTTGAGGCTCTGGAGATTTTCTGGAGGTGAGATTATGCCTTGCAAGCAGTCATATAGATCTCTTTCTAATGAACGCACTGAAAGAGATTCAAGGCTGCAGAGATATGAAATGGCCCAGCAGAACTCCAGGCTATTACCCATGTCGATGCCAAACATACCTAACTTGCGCAGGCTTGTGAGACATTTTATCTCCTGCATGATGGCATTTTCCCAGTCAAGGTGCACCGATCGCAGGGTGTGGAGGGATTTTAGCTTCCCAATCCCAGCTGGCACCTTAACAGCATAAGCTCGCACCGGGCCCGTCGTGCAACAAGCCAAAGGCGTACACCATGATAACATCAATTGTTCTTCTCCGACAAAGAATTCATTCCCAGATTTCAGATAACATAGCTTGGTAAGCTTGATGATGGTTTTGGGTAGCATCAATATTCCTGTGTACTTGATGTCCAGTGTCTCGAGTTGTTTCAGGTAACCTATTGAATCTGGGAGGTAACAGATTTCATCACACCCTCTTAGAGAAAGGTATCTCAGATGAAGCTGCTCTCCAATGTGCTCAAGGTGATGGCTAGCTAGACCTTTTGTTCCTTCTAGGTCTAGCACACGAATAAACCTCATCTTATCAGAAATGTAAAATGGTCTCCACTTTCCAAACACCGTCAATGACCGTACACGGGACAAATCCACAGTGGTCTCCAACTGATGCTCATCTCCCTCCCAATTCCTGCTTATGACAAGGTGACGCACAGCACCGTGAGTGTTTGAGCTGCACCCTTCCTCCAGCTTAAAAACAATATTTTCCTCCTTTGACTTTGCCATGACGATATCACGATCAGATCATGTAGCTCACATGAGTCGTTTCCTTGTATGCTGCAAAGTGAAATCTGAGTTGGTACTATCATGCTTCTCCCAACAAGCTCCATGAAGTGCCTTTCCGCTATGGATGTATCTTGCGTGTAACCTTCTGCGATCCATCTGTACACCAAACGTCTTCGGATAAGTGTGTGGTCTTCAAGGAAGATGGACATATACAAGAAACAAGACTTGAGGTAATAGGGTAGGCCATCATAACTTTTCATTAGGACCGCTGTTATGGCCTTAAACTTTGTATCCATCTCCAACTCAACACTGATATACTCATTCAGTTTCCTCCACTCCACGACACTTTTTGTTGGTTGGTCTGCCAAGAAGCCACCTATGGTGACCATTGCACGAGGAAGTCCATTGCACTTCTCTAGGATCTGTTTTGAGGTTTCAACCAACTCGGGATAGTGCATAGCCAAATCTGTGGTCTGATTCTTAAATACCTGAAATTATTTTAAACATGCTTAGTATTTTTATTACTCTACAACTGAAATACATCAGATGCATGCAAGCAAGTCCATTTTGTTTATTTGTTAACACTGTCGTGTTTGTGTTTGAGTGGAGAAACGTAAACAATGGAGTGTTTTGTGGTCACTTGGCAATAAACTTTAGGCACAATGGGAGAAATATCTCTTTCATTATCTAATTTTCTTATTAGAGTGAGCATGACATAGTTCTGTATGGACTTTTATGTATGAAATATGAAAATATACGGCATACGTTATTCTTAAATGTGTTTCAATACATGGGCAGTAACTTACCATGCACATATCTCAAACACATTTTGTATCAAAATTGACATCTACATGTTTCTATCGATTCTCTCAGTGAACTTTTTAGTAAATTTTAAAATTATGATTATGTAAAGTTTCTAAATTTATAACATAGGACAACCAAGCGAAATACTAGGTCACCTGACCTTCACCAAAAAAGGTTGTTGACTCGGGATCGAAGCGGTCTAATACCGTGTTCGTATCAACCTTTTAGAAAGGAGCATATAGTTTACAGTTTGGAAATAAACATGTCGTAAAATGGTGCTTACTTAACTAATAGGATTTTCTAAAACCGGCATTCCTATATAATTTGGTAAGAGAAATAACGAAGCCATGAAATACTACCGGGTGCTAATCCTTTTGTTTTGCTGGGGAGGGGTGCGAATCCTGACCTAGTCTAACCCGGGAATTGCTTTATGTAGTTAGTAATTTGGTTTTGTAGATAGAACAGTCAGAGGTATATCATTTGCAAACATGACCTACTGCATGGCGTCCGAATTATGTTTTCACAACCCACTTCGAACTATCTCTTCCAAGACGGTTGGTTAATCTGTAATATGACCCTATGAAAATTTATTGAATCGAGAATAGTGAATTATTTTGCTAATTGATAAGGTGAATTGTATAAGTACTATTTCCTTCACCTTTTCAGTAAAGAGGTTGCATGCATCGTTTTCTTCTAGACCATTGAGGAAGCGTATGTACTCTGAATTTTTGCAACAATGCTTTGCGATATCCTCTTGCCTTGTGGTGATCACAACAACCAAGCTTGATTTTCTTAATGCAAGTAAACATGGCAATATTTTATCCCATTCCATGGTAGAAGTGAGGCCATCAAGAACAATGAAGCAACTCTTACCTAGTGAACCCATGCGCAACATACCAGTCAATTCTGCAACTCCCATTGAAGAAATATGGAATCATCTGTGAAATACATGGCGCCCTTCATTGCATCTAACTGAAATGCTAAGCTCCTAAGGACATTCTCAAGCTTGAAAGGTTGTAAGACGGTGACAAAGGCTTGTTCTGCAAACATATGATTGACCTCTCGTCCCTCGTAAATATCTCTGATCATAGTGGCTTTTCCAACACCACCCATTCCCCACAGTGCAATGACCTGGAATTCTTGGGTGCTAGACAATTCTAGAATCAGTTGAGTAATATCAGTTTCTTCTTTCTCTCGTCCAATAAGATCACATTTCTCCAGGGACTAACCACATTGCTGGTGTGTTTGACCTCTTCTGAACCATTGTCATTCCATCAACATGTGTATCAGATTGGCCTTCTTGTATCTCGTTCTCAGTGATGTAGGGTAGCATTGTGCTGGACGCCGCCTTCGATGAATACGTTGCACCTTGAGAACTCTGTACACAAGGAAACAATAGTTAGACACATTTCAAGTGATTAATCACTCACAAAATAGCATGTATATATGTTATAAGCTACACAACAAATAGTAATGACACACTGAACCAAAATAGTAACTAAAGCTCAAATAGCACGTATGCACATCAGCTTTGTTCAATAAAGGGTTGCTTTTGCTAGAAATTTTGAAAGCACACGAGGAACCACAAAAGCTTTGGATCATTTACAATTAGGAACGGTCCGAAAATCTTGTAGGAGGATAATAAATGGCTAGAAAATACTACCCTCTGAGAACAGTATCATCTCTTTACAATATCGTCTGTCATAAGAGGGACAATATCGTTAAGGTTTGGGAGACATCTCCACCAAATGTGATGCTCAGGCAAGATTTAGTCTGAGCTAGGCTTACAACATGCATGGAACGCTCTTCTTATGAGGTTGGCAATTGTTCAATTGTTGCAAGGTTTCGATGAATTTTGTTGGAATCTAAACGGGAATGGTATTTTTTTTGGGTAGATTCTATGTACAGAGCGTTCATTCCGCTCCTGCCCCGAACAATTAAGTGATATCCGCCGCCGTGGCCACCGATACCGCGCCTCCATCGGCCGAGGCTTCCGCCACCGGGTCCGCGCATCTCACCGTCGGTTAGACACCCGAAGCGCATCCCTACTATGGGATTGACCACATGTCTATGGAATATTTGAAGTGATATAAATCTTCTCTTCTAGTCTCTGATTGTTCAGTTTCTTAGTTATTTTTTATTTCTTAGTATTTTTATCATCTTGGTGTGTAGTTTTCTTAATGATGATGATGAAGCGGATCCGATTGAGTTCCTATCGTTGGTAGAAACAATGAATATATATGAGCCGATGATCAAGGATTTCATCGACCGACCAACAAATGTCTGAAATTTCATTGGAGGAGAGATTGAATGCAAGGGGGTTGCAGCACGGGTGGATGAGGCTAGATCTTGTCAAATTGCAGAATAAGATCATGTTGTACAACGGAAGCTGTTTGGATGATCCGACTCGTCAACGGTGAAAGCTACGAAGAACTCAGATATTAGGATGCATAGTGACTGTCCGCAGGGTGATATATTGTTCTTGGTGGCCGGGTGAGGAACCGCGGTGGTTCCAATTAAGTGGTAGTAGATGTAGCTTTGCGAGATATTGTCGAGTGATGAACTATGTGGTAGCTTTGCTAGATAATATGTCGAGTGATGAACCGTAAGTGAAGAACTATGTCGATTTTTTTTTCATTTTAAGGTATTTCGGGTCTTCTATCACATCATATCCCGTAAAATAGAATATTCCATTTTACAGTTCATGTTTACGGTATCTGTTATGTCCTGGCTCTTTTTTACCCATAAAACGTTTTAAGGGATACCTTATACCACTTTTAAGGATCTGCTAAGAGATGCTCTTAGCGAGGTATTCTTACATGGATGACAACGTACTGTACAGATCGGCTCCCCCATCACCTTACGCATTGCTACGAGTTCCCGGTATATATATTTCTACTAGACCAATTATTTTTTATCTTTCGTTTGTGCGGCTGTATGTATCCACCACGAAACAGGCTTGCGCCCCGCTATATTAATATAGCAACCAACCGATACAACGACGAGACCACTGCTGGGGCAAACAGCACAATCCAGCCCAAAAGAAACAAAAAAGAAAAAAGAAAAGAAACAACACCGACAAAGGCGGTTCGACGAAAACGAAGAAGATTCGCAACCGCTGCGCCCTCCGGAAATTCCACCACGCTCCTAGCACTCCGACGCTCCGCGTACCAAGCAGCACCTCCAAGAAGGTGATCGACGATGACGACGCTGCTGCCCGAACCGGGACTAGGATTACCCCTGGTACCCGTCCTAGGGTTTCCCCCGTACAACAACAGGATTGGGAGGAGGTACACCCGACGCCCTTCAGGAAGGACGGCGATACCCGCAGGCGTCACCATGTCGGTGTCGAGAACGACAGGGATTTCTCCCGACCCCCAAGGAACCACATCCCCGGACGCTCCATCGTGCTCCACCAGACTTGCCACCCACCAGCACACGCCACCACGGTCTTGCAATCATCATCGCCGTCTCACCGTGAACCATGTTGCGAGGTCGGGAAGACCGAGAAGGAGAGGCACCGGCGAGGGATAGCAGTACAGTAGCACGCGGGAGGGATCGACCTCCACCGCCACCTGCGGTAGCCGACCGGATGCAGCAGCCGGGACACACCAGGCCCTCACCGGCCCGGTCGAGCCCGAAATGGGCCCGTAAAGTCCCCGCCGCCGCACTGCAGCAAGCGCGCCACCGTCTCCGCCATCCCCAGCACGAGCCCCTGCCTTTCTGTCCACCGGAGAAGCCGCCACCACGCCCGAGGCGGCCCGCCCAGACCCAGATGGGGCCCTAAGGGCCCAGATCTGGGCCAGGAAGGCGCTGCCGGTCACACGCCGGCGACCAGCCGGCCGCGCTCGGGCTACCACGGCCCCAGCAGCCAAGCGGCCGCTCCATCGCCGCCATGCTCACCCGGGGCACACCGGACCGTCGCCGGACTGAGGAGCACCGCCGCCTAGAAGATGGAGCCCCGCCTCCTTCCACCAGGCGCGGGGGAAGCCAGGCCGGCGCCGCCGGCGCCGACCGGGCCGCGCCCGGTGGCTACGGCCGACGGCGGCGACAGGGAGAGGTGGGAAAGGGGAGCCGAGTGGGAGGGGTCCGAGGCCGCAGCCGGCCACCGCGGGGGCGGCGCGGCCGCGCGAGAGGAGCGGGAGACGGGGAGGGAGGGGCGGCGGGGGCCGGCCGGCGGCGGCGGCTAGGGTTAGGGTTCCTAGTCGCCCTTGTCGCGAGAGCTCCCGCTCCGGCGGTGTCTTGTTTGTCCCGAACTTTTTGACGGTATGTATCCTACGGCCTATGCAAAGGACAAGTGTAAATTCTTATGAAAGAATAATAAAGGTGTGTCGAAATGGAACAAGTCTTGTAGTTTCCTCAACGGCACCGACGGTGGTGACGGAGAGGCCGGAGGCACCATCGATGAGACGGTACCGCACGCTCCTTTGGCCTACGTCCTCCACCTTGGCACGCAGCTCTTTCATCCCCTCGACGGCACGACGCTGGTCGAGGAGGACGCGCCACCAGGAGGAATGCGCGTGGATGCAGAGGACGATGTCCCGGAGGCCATCCTCGATGTCGTAGGCGACGTCACGGACCTGCCGCACCCACGTCGTGACCACCTCGTCGTCCCGTTGGCGTTCCGTCAGGACGACGGACCGCATCATGTCCAGCTCGTCTGCGATGAAGGCCTTGTCGCGCTGGACTCCGAGCTGCTGGGTCACCTCCTCCGCCACGGCGGACTTGGCGTAGCCGAGCGCTCCGTCCAGCGCGGACCTGCCGATGCTCACCGCCGTGGCCTCCATTGGTGCCGATCGATCGAGCTACTGATGAGCCTGTGTGTGTGGATGGATCTCAGTGCAGGTCTGAGGCTGCTCGGGTGCCTCCTTTTTAGTAGATAGATAGTGCAAGTTCGTGCGCCACGATAGACACAACTTCAATTCTTAATCAAGATGCTTCACCACGCTGTACACGTATGCTGCAGCTTGGACCAAGCAGGCACATACGCGTGTTAAAATTTAGTGGAAACTCATACAGTCATACAGCTTTATCGTCGATTACCCAGGTAGCATGCACATTGTTGGTTGTTGGGATCTGAGCGAGCCATCTGAGTTGATACCCACGAAGAACCTACCTACAATACCGCAATTGAGCTTACACGACCACAGGTCCACATAAGTTTGGTCTCGAACCAAATTCAAGTCTGAACCTGATGAGTGTATCAACAACCAAAGAATTCATTAACAATTTTCACTTAAGATAACTGTAACTGCTAATGTCTTTACATACTATTTCTACCCGTTGGTTTACTCTTCAACACAGCACTATAAGCTGTTGGCATGTATGGACTGCCACCGTATACATTTTCATCTTCTACTCGGTTCGTTTCATCAGAAAACAAGGCATGGCTTGATCCATAGTGCACTTATTTCCTCTTTCTTCTCAAGAACCTTCAGATGAAAAGGAAAAAAATATTGGTTATGAAACGCAATAAGCAAAAGTAAAGCTGTGTAACAAAATTTGGAATGAACTTCCACAAAATGGAAGGGCGAGTACTCACCTGGTGTATACAGCTACTTTCCGGTTGGTATTGCCTTTGTAGCTCTCAGATAAGCAAGCTTCAGACCAGACTGGGCTCTGCCCTGTACACATCTTCGAGGAAAAGCGGCCCTCAGCAGCCCCTGTCGGATACCACTAATTAACATGTTGGTGAGAGACACTGCACGCAGGAATAGTCTTTGTTGTCGTAACTTGTTCACGACATTTAAGATCGGTTACATGCTTTGGCTGATACAGATGACAAGCTAGATGAACATGAACAGAATTACAGAAGTAATCGTTTGCTAGCGCAGAGTGATTGCCCGAATGTTGAAACAAGGATAAAGGTAATAAGCTGGCATAGGAACTGAATACTAATTAAGAAATTACATAGCCTATTACGAAACCATCGCTTATATATACTGGAACATAAGTAAATGCACTGACAATAGGCCACACCTGTCACAGCGATGTAGCATAATAGGTTCACAAAGTAGTCTAACAAGCAAAGCTCATTCATATCGCAGTGTCTCTCTTAGACGAGGGACGATGCACAGCGCTGCCACATGCCGCCCCCTCGAGGCAGTTGTAGCGCTTGTAGGAACCCGCCGGAAGACCTTCACGTGGACACCGACGACGGCAGGGGGCAGGACGCTTGTGGTAGCGCTTCTTCCTGTCCGCGGTGTGCCAGGCGCCATCCCCAGCTACCTCCGCTTCGGCCTGAGGCCTCAGGACGACCGGAGCGATATGTCCAACAGCTTGTGGGCGCCTGACCACAAAACTCTCCGTGGTGTGGGATCCGCCGCCGCACTCGCCGAGGGGACTACCGCTGCGAAGCACCTCGCCGTAGCACCTTGTGTTGCTGCCGCCGTGGTTGGTGGAAGGGGACAGAAAAGGGAGGTAGTGGATGGGGAAGAGGGTGGCCGCTGGCGAGGGGAGGCTTCTGGACGCCGCCATCCGGGAAAGGAGACTGGGGTGGGGTGGATTGCTAGGCTCACAGAACAGTCAAGCAAGCAGAGGATGGACCTACATCCTTGATTCCATCTTCAGGATGGGTCTATTTTGATTCCTGGCGAGCTGCTTCACAATGTCCTCCTTTAGTTCGCCTGGCCTACCTTGTTTTTCAATACCAATTTCCACAAGGAGTACTTCCTTGATGCTTGGGAAAAATTCCAGCCCAGAAAAGACACCTGGAGAACCATGCAGCCTCAGCACCTCAAGTTTTGGCATTGATGTGGGCTCAAAATTCACTGGTCCCTCCATGTACCCAATCTGGAGTACCACAAGGCTTCTGAAAAGGCCACTTGGGAAAGTAATATATTTTCCTTTTGGAGAATAATCAGACCAACCGAAAATGGATAGGTTTGGTAGGTTCCCAAGGGTCTGCATGGTTGCACCATCCAATGCTAGCTCCGTGTCTGATAGTTCGAGCTTCACGAGATTTTGGAAGTCCTTGATACATTCTGGCAATTTGCTCATGCGGCGGCCACTCAGCTTGAGGCACTGGAGGTTTACCAGAGGTGACAACATGGCATGAAAACAGTCACGCAAATCTACTTCTCCATATGACACCACTGACAAAGACTCAAGGCCACTGAGGCTAGATGAAATAACCGAACATAACTCCGGACCATTCTCCTTGTTGATGTTAGACACTCCTAACTTGCGCACGCTGGTGAGACCTCTTAGCTCTTTTACGACTACATTCCCTTTTCCAAGATGCACATAACGCAGTGTGTGCAGGGTTTTCAATTTTCTCATTCCTCTTGGCAACTGAACACCTTCACCATAGGCATGTCGAGTGTGGACATAACGAAGCTTTGTAAGCTTGGTGATGGTTTTGGGCAGCCTCTCTACACATGTATATTTGATGTCTAGCGTTTCGAGTTGACTCAGGTTACCCACCGATTTTGGAAGGTGACGGAGGGAATAGCACGACCTTAGAGAAAGATATCTGAGATGAAGAAGCTTCCCAATGTGCTTAAGGTGGTGATCTTCTAAACCATTCATTCCTTCTAGGTCCAGCACCCGAAGAAATCTCATCTTGTCAGAAATGTAAAATGGCTTCCACTCGCCAAACACTGTCAATGACCGTATACAGGACAGCTCCGCGGTCCTCTCAAACTCAAACTTATCTCCCTCCCAATTGCTGCTTATGGCAAGGTGACGCACTGCACCGTGAGTGTTCGGCCTGCACCCTTGCTCCAACCTGAAAACAAGATTTTGCTCCATTGATTTTGCAATGCTGATATCACGGATCAGATCGTGTAGCTGGCACGAGTCAATACCTTGTATGCTGGAAATTGAATTCCGTGTTGGTAATATCATGCTTCTCTCTACAAGTTCCATAAAGTATCTGTCCGCTTCTGAACTGTCCAAAGAATAACCTTCTGCTATCCATCGGTACACTAAACGTTTCCGGCTAACATTGCGGTCTTCAGGAAAAATGGAAAAGTACAGGAAACAAGACTTGAGATAATATGGTAGGCCATCATAACTTTTCATAAGAACTGTTTTTATGGACTCAAACTTTGGATTCATCTCCAGCTCAACACTGATATGCTCATTCAGTTTCCTCCATTCCGCAGCAGTTTTTGTTGGTTGGTCTGCCAAGAAGCCACCTATGGTGACTATCGCAAGAGGAAGCCCATTGCACCTTTTCAGGATCAACTTTGCGGGTTCAACTAAGTCAGAATAGTCCCTGGCCAAATCTCTGGTCTTGTTCCTAAATACCTGTAATTGTGCAAAAGTATAATTAGAATGTCATTTTAGTACTCTACAAATACATGCAGCTGTAAACCAATGTTCCTTTATCTATTAGTCTCTCTGTTCCTAAATGTAAGCCTATTTAGCATTTTCTGGCCCACATGCTCCTAGACATGTTTAGGAGCATGTGGGCCAAAAAATGCTTAAAAAGTTTACATTTAGTAACGGAGGGAGTAATAACTAGCCTGTTCACGTTAGGGTGGCAACTGCACAGTAGTCTATGTAAGAAAAGAGTGCGCATAAATGGAACCCAAGCTCCGGGTAGCTCTTTATTTTACAAAAACTGGAAATCATTTTTTTGAGTTTCAAAAATTCTGAAATAAGTCATGATGTCTATGTCATATTATACCAACGTGCAAAATTTCAGTTGGAAATATGTTGTATTTGGGCTGTGCAAAAATGACAAAATCTGACATTTGAAAGTAATGAACAGTGCAAATTTTGAACTCTACAAAATCTATCAGATTTTGTTATTTTCGTGTAGCCTAGAATATGAGTTATTTGGATTTGAGATTTTGCATGTTGGTAGAATGTATAATTGTCTACATCGATTATTTTTTTCACATTTTTGAAAATAAAAAAATATGATTTTCGAATTTAAAAAATAAAGTGCTCCATGGAGCTCAGAATCCATTTGTGCATTCCGATGTAACAAAGTCTTTTTATTTCGCTACTCTTTCATGGTGATAAGGCATTAAACTTCAGGCCAGGACATAGTTTGTGTGTATTAATTGTCCATGTACAAAATGTGTAATCACACGCTATATGTAAAATGTACCACAATACCAGTTAAGTAGTAACTTACTGTCCACATCTCTCAAACAATTTGTCGTACCAAAATTTACATGGACATGTTTCTATCCATTTTATTCATGTAAGGTTTTGTTTGTCTTTTTTGAAGAATTGAGTATGTAATTTTTCTTAGGTTATAAACGGGGAAAAAAATAAATACTCATTTAGCACTATGTTGATATCAACCTGTTTGGAAAACAACACCTTAGTTTTCAGCAATTTAAAAACAGATCAGAGAAATTAAACTCGTTTAAGTTACATGATTTTTCTATGCTCTAGTTCCTGTATAGTTTAATAAGAGAAGTGGTGAAGTCATGGAATATTGTCGACTTGTAATTAACCGGACACTGGGTGATCTTATCAATTTTTGGTTAACTGTTGAAGCACGCGAATATATGTCATTCCTAAATGATGACCTTATATCATGGGTCAGTGTGACCTAATCTTATGTTTCCGCAACGTACTCTGATGTATCTCTTCCAAACATGGTTGGTAGTGTTGCTCTTACAATATACTAATCTGAAATAACCTTCAAAATTAAACCTAAATTGAGATAATGTGAACAACATTGTTTTTGCACACTGCTAAAGTGAATATGTAAGTAATACTCGTTCAATACGTTTCTTGTGAAGAGGCTAAATGCATCCTTTTCTTCTAGACGGTTGAGCAGACGTATGAACCTTGGTTTTTTGCAACAATGTTTAGCAATATCCTCTCTCCTTGTGGTGATCACAACGACTAAGCTTGGATTTTTCATTGCAAGTAAACGTGGCAATGCTAAATCCCATTCTGCAGTAGATGATAGATCATCGAGAATAATCAAGCAACTTTTTCCTTCTGAACGCCTGACCAACACTTCAGTCAACTGTGCAACTTCCATCAAATTAATTTTTTCTTGGGTGTCGCCTGAAAAGTCTGTGCCCCTTTCCTTGCATCTAGTTGCAATGCCAAGGTCCTAAGGAGCTCCTTAAGCTTGAATGGCCGTAAGACCGTGACAAAAGCATGTTTCTCAAACATGTCGCTCACCTCTTTTCTCTGTTGAACATCTTTGATTAGAGTGGTTTTTCCAAGGCCACCCATTCCCCACAGTGCTATCACCTCAAATTGTTTGGTGCTAGCTTGTTCTCGGATTAGTTCAATAATATCAGATTCTTCTTTCCCACGGCCAATAAGCTGAGATTCCCCCAGAACAGATGACATCGTGATTGCACGTGTGAGTCTTTCTTGCACCATCATCTTTCCATCATCATCAGTATTAGATTTGTCTTCTACAATCTCACTGTTAGCACTATAGGGTAACTTTGAGCTAGATGCTGGTTTCCATGAATTTGTTGCATCACGAGAACTCTGAACACAAGCAAACAATAGTTAGACACGTTTTCAGTCATGGATCACTCGAAAATAAATATTGAGGAATCAACTCCGTGCATATGTCTTATTGCTATAGAGCAATATTAATAACACAACGAACCAAGTAAATCAAGCTTTAATGGCATACATACAGCCAATTTTGCTTAGATGGTCCTGTCAGGACTTACTTTCGTAGAAAATTCTGAAAACCCTCAGAAAAATTGAAATGCGGAAAAGAAGACGAACACAATTTCCCATGAATCACACTAAAATTTGACTAGTACTACACGAGAACATGAAGTTATTAGAAACTTTGGCCCTCGGCATTGCCTCGACACCTACAACCCAAGAATCATTAACAAAAGGTATGCAATAGATCCTTGTAAGGAACACCTTTATCAAACAAATGCAACAAACACTTTTATGTTGGATGAAATATCCATGTCTTTCTGTTTCGAAGAACTTACTTGTCTCCCGTGTCGCTCCCACGTGTAGCCCAGGAGAAACGCTAGCCGCCGCCGATAAACCTCTCCTCCTGGCATACATCCCCTTGTTGTCGTGGGAGCGCACAGCTGGGCCCGGTCGTGGCGACAGCTATAGGCTTTTTTCCGTTCCTCGTGAGGAGAGATGGCGCTGACTTCCGTACCCTCGATGAGGAAATCGCGGCGCTAGCCCTCGTTCCTAGCGGTTCTCGTGCGGGGACGGTGTGACGTTGATCTGATCACGTGTGGATGAATACTTACACGCTACAACATCCCGATGGCGGCGGTTGTCCTGGTGTTCTGATGGTGCAGGAATGTGTGAAAGAATGGTAATGTCCTGGTTCTCCAATAGTTGCGTCCAACGTGGTCGTACAGACGACACTGAGGTCGGATCTTGAGATGGTGATAGCCACCAGCTCCATGTTGTCAAGGTCGATGGCGGCATGGAACATCCTCCTCTTAACCGTGAAGCTTGTGAGGCTGGTGGTTGTATGGGTACGCCCCCTTTACCCCTAAACCGGGTTCGACCGTACTTGGCAGGTTCTATGGACAGCGTATTTTGGGGAGGCGTCATCTCACGGGTGCTATGCACGGCATCTCATGCGGAAGTATCAAATCATGAATGTTGTCGGCAGACGCTGCGCACGACGTCTCATATGGAGGCATCAATTTCTGCATGTTGCTGGCAGGTGCTTCGCACGGTGTCTCTTGTGGAGACGTAAAAGTCATGCCTACTGTTGCTGGACCGAAGGTAGTGCGACATTCACTGAAAGCGAGGTGGTATGGGATGCCCGGATTCCATTATCTACTCTAGTGTTATCCGGTTGGCGAGGTGTCGTCAGCCAGTGAAGTGATTGTGGTAGAGGCGGCTTTGGCGGCAAGTATGTGCACTCCGGTGGAAACACAACATCAGTATTTCAATAAAATTCGTACTGTATTTATAGCCCATTTGAATATTCAATGCATTCCTCTTCCATCGTATTGTATAACAAGATGGACACCCCGCATGTTGCAGGGGAAATATCTTTAAGAGCTTTATCATGTAAGTGAAAGGGTATACAAAATATGAATCTTCAAGTTTTTTTTTGTTTTGCGAATTAATATGAAACTTCAAGTTGTCTAGAGAAAACTGCAAGATTAATTATGTGAATTAATATGTAAGTGAAAGATACACCACTGTTAATGAATATTAGTGGAATGACATGAAAAAAATGTATGGTTTAAACAATGGATTGCATATTGAGATAAACAATTATAAATACATGTTATTCTGTCATCACAGGTGGGCGTGAAGCCGCGGGGCGGAACCGGCTGGCGGCGTGGGAGTCGAAGGGGGCGCAGCTACCGTCGTGGTGCTGCCAGAGCGCATCCCCGACTCCCCAAGGCAGCCATGGAGCTCTTCCAAAGGCGGCACATTGCGCTATCTTCAGCAAAGGCCAGCTATCTATGCACGCATGCATCAGCCAATCCATTTTTGTAGCTTTTCTGTTACTTGTGTTCAAACGGTGCTGCTCGTTTATGCTGCTTTTGAAAAAACAACGCTACAACGTTTCTACTGTCACAACGTTGGAGCCTAGCCGGGTTTACTTTATCAAGTACTGTAGAAAAACGATGTATGTATTTCGTGGGTCTAAATTCCAAATTACTCCAAATTAGTACCCAAACAAGCGAGAGCTGGCTTGTACGTGGGTGCATTGCGTTACGGCCAAAAGCATCGGATTTTTTTTACCAATAGCATCCATCGGCAGGGAGCTGGCCAGCTTTGTCCATTCCAAACACACAAATTGATCCTAGCGGGTCTGATCACTATCGGGGATTACCTTTTTTTTTTAACAATCTGAGATTCCCCTTGCCCATTACCCCCTGGTTGTAAACCCCTCATAAATACCTATAAACATTCTATGAAGCATAGTCGATTATCGTACATGTGTTGTCGCACAAAAAATCTTAAAGGTCTAATCGATAGACAAGATTTTTAGATAAATGATAACAGAAGTCTGAAATTTATACTATTGTACGGGTGAAGTGATTCGAAAATTGAATTAGTACCTGGTTATAGAAAGCATATATGGTCTGATCTGCAGACAATTGCTTGAGTTCCGACACCATACTATCTTGGCCAGGGGATAGGCTTGCAACTTCAACTTGCTCCGTGGATACTATGATACGGCTCGCTAGTTTGTTCTCCGGGAAGCAAGCTTTGATCTGGTGCCATTCTTCGATGGTGGACAGGTCAGTAAGCACAATCAGATACCTCTTCTTGTTGACATACCCATTGTACTCAAGAGCCAACTCATGCACCTTCTTCTCCGCCTCCATCTCTAGCAGAATATCAGTCACCCCTACAACAGCTCGAAACTGCTTCACTATACTCTGGATGAAATCTTTTGGAGAGAAAGGGCTCGTTACCCTGACCCAAGCACGGCATGGAAAATTCATTTTGATAATTGGATTCTCATAGGCCTGCCAGATGATGGAAGTATGCCCAACGCTGCCACTTGTACCCCAAACGCCAATCACTCCAAGGTCGTCACCCTCCTTGTTGATCAGTTGGGCTAGATCCAGTCTTGACCGATGCTGCTTCGCGACGTGCCTTGCTTCATCAACACCAAACATGGCAGTAGCAGGAGCAGTAGCAGGCTCAGTGGGGCTGGAGGCCTTGATGAGGCCGTAACGCAAGTTCCTCTGGCTCACATCCTCGACCTTGGTCCTCAGCTCCTTCATCTGCTTGGCGACATGGCGCCGGTCGAGAATCGTGCGCGGGATGCGCCACCAAGACTGTTGCTGCTTCTGCAGACGAACAACAAAATCCTGGAGACAATCCTCGACGTCATAGGCGACGTCGCGGACTTGCTTCACCAGATCTTGATCACCTTGCTCCCATCTCGCCCTTCGTGCGCTTCCATAAGGAAATACTGCATCATTTCCAGCTCGTCCGTGACAAAGGCCCTGTCGCGCTGAACTCCGAGCTGCAGAGCCACCTCATCAGCCACGGCCGATTTGGCGTAGCCCAGCGCCCCGTTCAGCACGGACTTGCCAATGCTCAGCGCGGTCGCCTCCATGATTGACCTGCTCTCCTCTCAAGCAAGATGACGGTACGTCTCTTTGCGTGGGTGGGTGGTTCTGATAGAGCTAATCCTGCTGGGTCTCGAACTATAACAGCAACACTGGACAACAAAAAACAGGTTAGGCTGGCAGGAACTCGTTAATTAACTCTGCATTACTCTTTCATTATACCGAGAGACAGCAACGCCTCAACAGCTAGCCATCTAGAGCATCAAAAAATGATTAAAAAGAGGTGATCATGTTAGCTGTCTGCTAGAACGAATACAGAGTAAGTTGACGTGCGTATTTTTAATCAAGACTTTGTCAGGTCCCAAGTCGTGGCATGTGCATCCCAATACTATTATTACTCGATCATGACAGTGGATCAGGGAATCGTTAATTAATTCTGCGTGCAAATTTTTTTTATAGCCAGAGACAGCGACGACTCGATAGCTAGCTAGCAATGGCAAGGCATGAACGTGCCAATCTCAATGTTTATACAAAATTAGAGAACCGCGAGGTGCAGATCCTGAGGCCCGTCGAAACTGATTGACAATCTAACAAATTTGAAGGGGAATCCCATGTTCGATTGGCTTGAGTTACGAGTCACTTTGGTAAAAACTGAATTACTGCGGGCCCAAAGCAAGCTAGCTTACCATCAAATCGACGCCAGCAGCTGCTCTGAGTCTGTCCGCCGCGCCTCATCTCCACCCAGCACCTCGCCGTCCGGCCACCGCTTCGGTCCTCCCCGTCCGACAGCCGCCATGGGCGAGGCCCGCACGTGGGTCGCAGCGCTCGTCCCACACCCATCGAGAGACCAGTGGTAGCACCTCCCGTCCGCCGCCGCCCGCATATTCTTCCCCCGTACAGCTGCTAGCCGGCGTTCGTCCGGCAGCCGCGCTGGCTGTAGTCCCCGTCCCTGCGCCACCGATCGATTTGGGGATTTCTGAATTAGCGGGAGTAAGACGGTGGGGAAACAAAAATAACTACTCTGACCGGTGGGCCCCCAATCGATGCTAGGCTTAAGATTGAAGCATAATTAATTTTCACTAGAACGTTGATGGCGCGCGTTGCCGCGCCCATCCATTTTTACAATAGAATGGTGGGAGCTTACAAAAGTACACATAGAAACAAAATTTCAAAGTTAATTTTCAGCCTTACTTTTTTCAGCCTTCAAACATCTTCAATTCATTAAAAATGATAGTAATTCCTCTCTCCAAAAATAAATGAATATCGGATATGTACACTTCATACTCAGTATGATAGCGCATCCACCTCTGCTCACAAAATGCTTGCCTTCATGTATGAATTAACTGGTACGCGCATCGCTAAACGAATTCTTGGCTTCATGTATGTGTTATCTGGGAAGTGAGACCGACACTAGTTGCTCCTAACTCCCTGAGGGCCTGAAACATGAACGGATACAATCAGGCAATGTTCATCGTGGCAATATTTAGATATCCAAGACACCGAAGTTTCCGGAATCGAGTAGCGATTCAGTCTCATGCATGGAACAAACGTTACCCAAATAGCAAAAACTGCCCGCAGAGGAAAAAAATATAATGCTCGAATTACTTCCTTTTTTATGTTTGTTTCATGATGTCTTCAAGAAGGTTGCTGCATTTTTCATTATACTTCCAGGATGGTCATACAAAATGCATAAGCGATGGACAACTTTTTCTCCTCGGAACACCCTCCGAACCAAGAATCACTGATCTCACGGCTGGGAGATTCTCAACAAATAATACATGAATACAGTATACTAACCTTGCCATTAGCCATAGAAAATCAGCAGCTCTAGGATTCCTTAAACCAAACGAGCAGAACCAGTCGCCAATCCCTCCACTTACACGACTATAAAAACCTAGAATAATTGGGTGAAAACAGATGGTAGGAAGAATGGGGACTCAGCGGCAAGGGACAAGATATAGCACAATGTACAGTACAGAACAAATCTTGAATACCTCGACCTATAGCACCTGTATCAATTCAATTCAATAGCAGAGAAAACAGCCTCAATAAAAAGTAATCATGGAGAGACAAATAACTGGGGGAAGAGGGGAGGTAGAAAGGAGGGAATATACTGCCAATTTTTTTTCTAATGTCGGTTAAACACTGCCAAATTTAAAGACCTTGTATGAATTTGGCTGATACACCTTTTAACAACAACCACTGTTATTCAGCGATCATGTCCGACTATAAGGCATAACAAAAGATAACTTACACTTCATGAGTTATGCTAAATTATATGGAGAAGAAATTGTGATTTATCAATACAAAGATCCAAAAATAACTTAAGGTGTTGGTAGAAACAATACAGAATCTTGAGATGGCATGATCTATAGAATGGCCATGACGAAAAGCACCACTCACTCTTAAGTTCTTTGTAAACTTCAAAAAGGTTTACCAAAAAGTTATCCGGTCGTTTCTTCTGGCCAGTCTTGTTAAAAAAAAAGGGTTTTTATCATTCTTCCCACTATGACCGACCCCATTCTCAGAAATGCCATTTGACCGACCGAATCCTCAGAAACGCCACTGTTCCGTTGGTGTGACAATCAGTTTTGCCATTCTGTCATCTCCAGCATTAGTATGTCATCAGTTTTGCCATCTGAGAGAGGTGAGAGTTGTCGGGGCTGAATTTTGGCACGATGTATACAAGCTGGAAGGCAGAATAATCTTTAGCCAAAGTCAAGACTGCACACATGCATGATCTGATCTTGGCCACAGAACAAATCTCTTACCACAGAGAAGACCAATCGTTACTGCATCAACTTTCCTAGCTACAGTAGTAATTCACTGCATCAGCCTTTACGCCCAAGTCCCCCTCCTGGCCAAGGAAACGCACTGCTACGCTACGCTCTTGCGCGCACAGCACAGTGACCCTCGTTGCACGAGCACGACGCCATGCTAGCCGCTGCCGCAGCTGCTTTTTGAACCCGGCCAAAGCAAACTCTGCTTGGCCTCTCCCCAGCGCTCCATGCAGCCGCGCATCTCCAACCTCTCCGGCGTCAAGATATACTTGCTGCAGTCCTCCAGGAACCAGACGCCGATGCTGCAGTCTTCCAGGAACCCGACGCCGAGGGGGCAGCACGTGGATGCAGACGCGCGACGCAGGAAGAGACCGATTTTCTAGTCCCGATCGGTCGGCTGAACAACCGCGTTTTCCTAGGTGTTAACTTGTCATTGGTGTGAACGGTGGAGCAACGTGAGGCCTCACATAGCTATGGGCTTAGATCTCTTAGGGGATATTACAGGTCTTATTAAACAGCCCAAAGATGAGGCACAACAGAACAGACAGAGCATCACACCTGTTATTCAACAAACCAAAGCGAGCCAACCAGCAGAGCCAAGTTTTAATTTGGTGGCAGCAGCCGCACAGAACAACAATGTTGTCGACGCGTAGGCTTTATGTTAACCCATTACAATATAGTAACAAGGAACGCAAGAGATAATAAAACAGGTGAGTAGATAATAAAAGATGGATTCTCCCGTGGCATGGTAGCCATTTAGTCAGGATACGGAAGGCAGAAGTAGAGCCCCAGGTTTCCGAGCTCAAGCCACCTTCAAAACGGGCCGGTTTTTGTTCCTGTCAAGCTGGATCTGCAACTCCTCCCTGAGTTTGTCTTTCACTAGTTTTGTTTTCTTTGCTGCTTCTTTTTCTCTTTCTTCCAAAGTCATACCTTCTCTGGGGATTGACCACTTGGAAAAACTAACACGGAGTCGTACTTCCTTGATGCTTTGCAGAAATTCTAGCCCAGAGAAGGCAGTTTCGGTTCCAAAAATGTAAAGGTACATCATCTCAAGATTGGGCATTGATCCTTCCTCAAACTCCACTAATTTGATTTCCATGTTCATATGGAAAAGATAGAGCACCGTGAGCCTTCTGAAAAGGCCACTCTGGAGCTGGAGTACATCGATCTTGATACCTTTCTCCCCCAAACGCAGCATGGATAGGTTTGGCAGGTTCCCAAGGGCCTGCATGATTGCACTGTTCGACGATAGGCTGGTGACAAGTAGCTTCAGCTTCACGAGATTCTGGAGCCCCTTGATCCATTCCGGCAATTTTTTCAGGTTGCCCCACAGCTTGAGGCTCTGGAGGTTTTCCGGGGCTGTGGACATGCCATCCAAACACATATTTAAGTCTTCATCATCATCTGCTTCCACTGACAACGATTCTGTGGGGACCCCGGACTAGCTGTCCGAAATAACCGATTATGCTTAACACAACGATCCCGTGATCAGTCTGTCGTTGCACATAATCCGAATTGGATACCAAAGTTTACATCCATTACAGTACCGAATAGAAAGTCTTACATAAATGGTCATTTAGACCAAGTTCTTACATAGGTGCCTTCAAGGGCCAAACCAAAATATCAGCGGAAGCTACGGCGTAGTAGACATCATATTCTAACGATGACAACCCGACAGGCAGCTGACTTGTGGAGATCCTTAGTTGGCGTAGAAGTCGCCATATTCCTGCTCTGCGTAGTGTTCCTCCTCGTAGTCTGGCTAGGACAATAGCCAGGGACGAAACCAATATGAGTACATTTGAATGTACTCGCAAACTACCCCAACATGAGTATGCACCAGTTTTATTTTAGTTGACAACTTTTACTTATTTAAAACATCTCTATATCTTTATTGAAAAAGGTAAGAAGAGTTTTATAACTATCTTTGAAGAAGTCACCATTTTCATCTGTTTCTCAAAACTTCTCCTTTTTCCCGACCATAGCCCGTCATGGTCCACTTTCATCCAACCACCTCATACCGATCCGTTGGTATAGGTGTAGGAAACATTCTCCACTCCATTTTTCTCTTTTAAAACTCAAAGTTCTTTTAAAAACTTGCACAAGGTCTTAGGACAGTCTCCCAATTGTCCATATCCGAGGACTCGGCTATTCGAATAGTTTTTAACACTCTGCAGAGGTAGCACGCTTTTAACCCACATCCATCCGGCAACTCATCGTGTCTGCCACGTCTCGCCATACCAGGTGTATGCGAAGTAAGCCGCCGGCCATAGCCTCTTATTTGCTCATGCTAGTATAGGATCCTTCCCATATGACACTTTCCATCAACACCCAGTCCAGTTTCCCGTCAGAAACCCTAAGTGTGAGGACTCATAGTTTTGTCCGGCGGTTTATGGTGGAACCTTCTATCCTCCCCACCATCTTGTGTGAGGACCCGGGTCAGGGGGTAGATCCTCGGACCATCCCCTCATGCATAACGGAGTCATCTCCGTTGATGAGGTATCCCATACTAATAAGAGCAAACTACATGACTAAGCCTTTTCCCATATGTGGTAAATGTGGTCGCACAGGGTAGGATTGGTTGCCATAGTACTAGGACACTGTGCATTTTTCATAAACATTACCATTTCCACTTCTCCATTCCAACACCGACATCTCGGCATTTCATACACTCACAAGAAATTTCAAAGGAGTTTTGAATAACAACATTGTTTCCCATCCTAAAGTTTTATATAAGCTACTACATAGGGTGGCAAAATAATATCCATATACTTTTGAAATGGGTTTTATAAATCTTGCTTTGAGAGTAAAACATGTTATGAAAGTAGATGCATATGTTTGTAGTGCAAGCTCAGAGAATAGCTTGCCTTGCTTGGCAAAGTGATCTTGCTCTTGTTCTTCAATTCAGCAAACTCTCCTTCCTCGATATATCCGACAACGTTCTCGTCTAATTAATAAACAAACAATGCAAACAATCACTAAGCTATACAAGCAATCATCTCAACACAACAATCATGAACATCACACATAGCTACTGCACACATCAAACCATACAATTTGGTTTCAAAATATTGAATTAAACATCATTTATTTACTTCTAAATTATGGCAGAAACTTGTGGAACATGTTTAATTCAATAACTTGAGTTCTGTTGGTCACAAAAATACAAACTAAAATTCTATGGAAAGCTACTGATGTGTAGAAGACAACACAATTTGATTTGGTTCAATTGGAGTTACTAAACTCCCTACACATTTGTTTGAATCCAGAAGCTTAATTAATCAAGTTTTGGCTACCATTTAAATTCTATTGCTTCAAAAATTAAATCCTTTTAGGGGTGACTAAACATGACTAAATGTGACCTAACAAAATTGGTCCTAATTCATTTGGGTTAACCAATTAACAATTTAAATGTTTGAGTGCAGAGGGGTATTTAAACTTCAACTGAATACTAAACAAATACTACTGCACAATTAATTCTACCAAAATTAGGGAAGCTAATACATGGCAGTACTAAGCTAGCAAAATTGGTTTGGAATTATTTGGACTAACAGAGTATCAGAAACAAACAAGTTTAGAATTTAAACCTTCTGTAGTATTTTTAATAATACTTTTTATTTATTTAATTAAATGGAATGAATCCAATTGGGTTGGTTAAACAATTTCATAAGCTTTTCAGAACAGTTGAGTTTGATTTATTTGGATTCCTAAATCTTGAGATATTGAATTTCAAAGTTCATATCAGTACTGATTTCACATTTCCAATTTAAACAGAGAAATTCCAGTTATGGATAATGTTCAAATTCTGACCAGTGGGGCCTACATGGCAGCGACACAGCGCGCGCGGGAAAAAGATTAAAAACCTGACGAGCGGGGCCCGCCCGTCAGTCTCTCCCTCTCTCTCTTTCTAATCGAAGCGGTACGCTACCGTTGGATGGAGATCCAACGGCCCGCAACGAAACCATCGGCGACGACCATTTCTGGGCGGCGCCGTGGCTCCGGCGACGGCGAGGTTGGGCAAAACCTCACCTAGAGGGCTCGGGAGGTCGAGGTGGTGATGCGAATCGACGGCGGTGGCGAGGTGGAAGCTTCTGGCCGAGTCCTGCTTGCTGGGACGGAGTGGTTCGTCGGCGGCAACGTCTCCGTCTTCCACGGCCACGGACAGCAACTCCGGCGAGGTTCCACGGCCGCGTCTGGGCACTGATCAAAGGGGAAAAGGGATGGGGTGAGTGCGGTGATGCTAAGGAAGAGAGTACGGGCCAGGAAGAAGGGAATGGGGCAGTGTGGCGTCGCGGCCACGACGGACCTCGACGGCGGCAGTGGCTACGGCACAGCACGCCCTCCTGGCGGTGCACGGCAAATCGAGAGGGGGCAGTGAGGGAGTGGGGTGGTGTGGTGTTCACAGAGAGGCTTGGGGTGGTTTATATAGCACGGGGGCCGGCGCATCGTGGACGGAGTGCACGGCGACGTCCATGGCGCACGGCGGAGATATTTCTCCCCCAATCCGACGCGGCGGTGCGAGGGACGTGGAGACTAGGCGTTCACCGGGGTCCGGACATGTTCTAGAAGGTCTCGGCTAAGCGCGGCGTGTCGGGGAGCAGCGAGCTGGGCCAATTTGGTCGACGACGGCGAGCTCGCCACGGCGACGCTGGAGTGGAATCGAGGCGAGGGGCGGCGTAACTGCTCTCCTCTGCGGCGCCGCGGCTGCAGAGGCACGGGAGCGAGGGAGAGCGCGGCCAGGGGGGGCCTGGGGAGCGCGGAAACGGCGAGCACGGTCGCGGCGACACGGCGACGGTCGTCGGGGTTGAAGTCGACGACGACTTTGCAGAAAGCCCCCTGCTTCTTCTTTTCTTTTATTTCTGTTTCAGTCCTTCTGTTAAATCCAGTAGCACTTCTTGAATTTATTTGAGGCAGTAAATCAATTTAGAAAAATTTGCAAAAATTTGTGGGGCCTTCCCATAACATGTAGAAGCTCCACAAAAATTGGCTTGGCAAAATAAAATGTTTTGCAACATTTTCTTTCATAGTACTTTGTTTATGTTATTTTAATTTATTTCAATTTGTTTTTATTTTATAATTTTAAAACTAGTTCAAAAATAATATTGGAGAGGGGAAAGTGGTAGGAACAAAATGGGGAGTGTTTACATTACATCTCCACTGACTTTGGTTTGAAAAATAATTGAGTTTGTCACTTTGAGATTTTTAAGTGACAACTTGTCACTTTTATTTTCTTGCTTTGATTTTGTATTTTGTTTTCTTTCTTTCTTACTAGTGTTCACTAGAGCAAACATTCACACAAACAGCAAGAACAACAACTCAAGTAACAAGAAGCAATTAACATACAATAAACAACAAAAAGTTTTTGTTGGCTCTCATTTTTGGAACATAATATTGATAATATTTTTGGGATGTTACAGATTCAAGGCGGCTAAGACTGGAAATGGCTGAACAGAATCCCCGGCCATTTTTCTTGTTGATACCGACCACTCCTAGATTACTCAGTTCAGTGAGACCTTTTATCTCTTTTACAATGGAATTTCCCCAGCCAAGGTTTACATACCGCAGTGTACGCAGCGCTTTCAGTCTCCTGGTCCCTCTTGGCACCATAACACCAGAATAATCTCTGTCCCGAATGATTTCCATGCAGCAACTCAAAGTGCAAAAATCAAGCCTGCTGAGGTCATTCGCGCCTGGAAGCACATTCGAGCAACAAAATGCACATACAAAACACGATGTCATAAAAAAATGTCGACACTTTGTGTAACATTTTTTCCGTCTTGATCCCACTCTGGCATGGACATCACGTAGCTTGGTAAGATTGACTATTGTTTTGGGCAGGATAATTATTTCTGTCTCTTTTATGTCTAGTGTCTCGAGTTGTCTCAGGTTCCCCACCGAATCGGGCAGGTAAGTGATGTCGTTACAACCTCTTAGAGAAAGGAATCTCAGATGAAGAAGCTTCCCGATGTGCTCAAGGTCATGATCAGCTAGACCTTCCGTTTCTTCCAAGTCCAGCACCCGAAGAAACCTCATCTTGGCAGAAACGTAAAATGGCCTCCACTTCCCAAATACTGTTAAGGACCGTATGCGGGATAGCTCCACTATGCTCCGGAACTCAATTTCATCTCCCTCCCAATTGCTAGTTATGGCAAGGTGACGTACCGGACCATGGGTGTTTGAGCCACGTCTTCCCTCCAGCCTGAAAACAAGATTTTCTTCCATTGACTTTGAGATGCTGATATCTCGGATGAGATCATGTAGTTGGCAAGAGTCAACTTTCTTCCTGCTGAAAACTGATTGTTGAGTTGGTAGTATCATGCTCCTCTCTATCAGTTCCACGCAGTATCTCTCTGCTATTTCCACTGCAGATTTGTCACGCACCTCCCTTGAGTAACCTTCCGCAATCCATCGGCACACCAGACGTCTCAAGCCAATTTTGCGGTCTTCGGGGAAGATGGACAGGTACAAGAAACAAGCCTTGAGGTAATAGGGTAAACCATCATAACTTTTCATAAGGACTGTTTTTATGGGTTCAAGCTTTGGATTCATCTCCAACTCAGCACTGATATGATCATTCAGTTTCCTCCATTCTGCAGCTGTTTTTGTTGGTTGGTCTGCCAAGAAGCCACCTATGGTGACTATCGTGAGGGGAAGCCCATTACACTTTTTTAGGATCAGCTTTGCGGGTTCAACCAACTCAGGATAGTCCTTGTCCAAATCTATGGTCTTAGTGTGCATGTCAATAAACTTCAGGCTGGGACATAATTCTGTACGTATTAATTCTCTATGTATGAAATACGAAGTTACACTCAGTGTTTCATAAAATGGACCACAGCAGAAGTTAAGCAGTAACTTAGTGTGCATGTCCCTCAAATATATTTGTGTGCCAAGATTTTTATCGAGATGTTTCTATCCCTATGCATGCATGCATGCAATTTTTAGTAACTTTTTTTTTGCAATTTCACAAAGTTTACAAAAAATGAAACAAAGAGAGATACTCATCTAGTACCGTGTTCACATGAACCTGTTTGGAAAAGAACACCTATAGTTTTCAACAATTTGGAACAAAATCATAGAAATGGCACTCATTTAAGTTACATGATACTTTTTTATCCTGGTTCCTATATAATTTGACAAGAGAAACGGCGAAGTAATAAGAATATTGTCGGCTTGTTGCTACTCCTAACTTGTGCCAACACATGCAATGGGTGGTGTAATCTGTTTTTTTCTACTGTTGAAACGGTCGTAAGTATATGATTCCTATATGACGGCCTAACAATATGGGTCATTATGGCGATTTGGCATAATCTTATTTATTTTTGTGACCCACTCTAAAGTTTCCCTTCGAAATAAGGCTTGTAGTGTTGGGCTTACAATATACTAATCTGAAATGACTTTTCAAAACTGAAATCTGAATTGAGATAAGGTGAATAATATTTTTTTGCTAGCCGATAAAGTGAATAATACTCTTTCAGTACCTTTTTTGTGAAGAGGTTACATGCATCATTTTCTTCTAGACCGTTGAGCAAGCGTATGCACTTTGGTTTCTCGCAACAATACTTAGCAATATTCTCTCGTCTTGTGGTGATCACAATGACCAATCTTGGATTTCTTATTGCAAGCAAACTTGGCAATATTTTATCGCATTCTGTGGTAGATGAGAGGTCATCGAGAACAATCAAGCAACTCTTTCCTTGTGAAAGTCTGCCCAACACTTCAATCAACATCTTCAACTCCCATCGAAACAATATTTTTTGGGGTGTCACCTACCAAGTCTATGGCCTCCATCCTTGCATCATTTCTTGCATCTAGTTGCACTGCCAAGGTCCTAAGGAACTCCTCAAGCTTGAAAGGTCGCAAGACCGGGACGAAAGCATGTTTCCCAAACATGTCGCTGACCTCTTTCCTCTCGTAAACATCTTTGATTAGAGTGGTTTTTCCAAGACCACCCATTCCCCATACCGCGATTGCCTGAAATTGCAGGGTATTAGCTTCTTCAAGAATTAGTCCAATAATAACAGATTTGTCTTTCTCTCGCCCAATAAGTTGAATTTCCTCCATAACAGCTGTCATCGTCCCGGTGCGGGTGAGCCTCTCATGCACTATCAACTTTCCATCAACATCGGTATTAGATTGGTCTTCTTGTATCTCATTCTCAGTGGTGTAGGGTAACATTGAGCTAGATGCTGGCTTGGATGAGTATGTAACGTCTTGAGAACTCTGAACACAGATAACTGTAGTTAGATAAAATGTTAATGATGACTAACTCTAAAAAATATGGATGTGTCAGGTTAGTGCATGCCCTATTGCTACATGGCAACACTAATGTCCTAATTAACCAAAAATAATAAATCATGCTCGAAAGGCATGTATACAAGTCGGAACATGAACACAAATGGTTCATGGATCTATTTTACTAGTGCTACAAGAAAGCAAAAAGTTATTGCATGACGACTAAGCATGGCATGACCAGCTACAACACTAGCAACATCACGGACAATTGCTTTATCAAGCCACTACTAGGAAAACAGCTATAGGTGGGTCGACTACCAGTGGCACACCATGATTGCCATGCACCACTGCTACTTACCAGTGGCGCACCACAAACAAGTGGGTCACTGGTATAAACTTACCCGTGGCGCACCACTAAACTGGTGCGCCACTGCTATGTGTCAGAGGGGCTGGCTGGGGTGCACACACTTACCTGTGGCGCACCACATACTGGTGCGCCACTGGTATTAGGTGGTGCGCCACTGGTAACCTAGCAGCCACCATTTAAGCCATGGAGCCACCTATATAGCTACCACCTCCCATTTCCCCCACCTCTTCCCCCTCCTCCGAGAAGTAGATCTGGTCGTCTCCCTCACCCTCCCCATGCCATTTACTCCATTGTTACACTCATTTTAGCTTGTTAAACCTACTTTGGTTGATATATATGTAAGTGAAAGCTCTCCCAACTCCTAGATCTACTAAATCTCACTTTACCTTCTCCTCCATCTTATCCACTCTCTCCCCAAATACAAAGCCACATTCTCTCGGTCTCCTCTCGGTAAGTTATCGAATAGGTGAGTCGTTGGAGGATATATGCATGTGTTTGTGTGTGAAGTTTGTTAATTACGGCGCACGTGTGTATACATGTGTTTGTATGTGTGAAGGTTGTTGCGCGGGTGTTGTGAGCGCGAGATGACGAAACCGGCTACATATGAAATTGTATTGTGTTTTCGATCCAAATTTGATGAGATGAAAATGAGTTGCCAATGTTTTGCCGAAATGTTGATCCATTTTCATTTCGGCGATCATGCACTCCACGAAGGTCCTATTTTTAGCAAAGGTCATGCTGAAATTTTCTTGCGACCATGCATATTGGTGTGTGGTTCTAATTCTCTTGCTCTCTGTACCGCGCAGGCGACCATGGTCCGCATTATGAGTGAAGGCATCGTGGCTAGATATTTGAAATCCACGACGGCCGACATGTTACGAAATGACACGACGGATATAAGATGTCCGTGTCGAAGATGCAAACTGATGAGCTGGATGAAACCTGATTCCGGACTATTGGAGTCCCACCTTCTCGTTCGTGGTTTCATGGATGGCTACACTCAGTGGATAAGTGATGAAGATGCTGAGGACGTCAACGGGGAGGGAGGAAATGAGGAAGGGCAGCAGGACAACAACGGCAAGGGCGGGCGAGAAGACGAAGAGTCTCCCAGACATGATCATGAAGAAGATGCCGGACATGATCATGAAGATCAAGATGCCGGAGCAGATCATGAAGATCAAGATGCCGGAGCAGATGGAACATCGTCAGACTGGGTGCGGGACCGTCATGTTCAAGCACTGCTTCTCAAGCAGAGGAGTAATGCCAGAGCTGCCACTAGAGAGAAAGCCAAGCTGGCCCAACTGGAGATAGACGCGGTTACTCCATTGTATGAAGGATGCAGGCCCGAGGATACCCGTTTGAAAGTAATGCTCATGGCTCTGCAGATGAAGGCAAAACACAAATGGACCGACGTAAGCTTCGACCGAAACATGGCATTCTGGCACGAATGTCTTCCCGAGGGGAACAAGTGTCCAACTAGTATCGAGGAGGCCAATAAAATCATGTGCCCTCTCAATTTACCACACGTGAAATACCATGTCTTCATTAATGATTCCATCATTTATCCTGGTGAGGACGCGAAGAGAACCATAGGTCCGGTGTGCGAAGTCAGTCGATACAAGAAAGGGAATAAGAAAGCTCCTCGAAAGGTGGTATGGTACATTCCGATCACTCCTCGTCTGCAGCAGTATTTCGCAGACCCTAAGGAAGCAAAGCTCATGCGCTGGCACACGGAAAGGAAGAAGCCAGAAGACGATGATGTAAATGATCCGGAGAGAAAGAAAAAGGACAAGATGCTAAGACACCCTTCAGATGCTAGCCAGTGGAATGCACTGAACCTCGAATACCCAGAATTTGGGGACGATCCAAGGAACATCAGGCTGGGTTTGAGCACCGATGGACTTAATCCTTTTGGCAGCCAGAGCAGCACCCATAGCACCTGACCCGTGTTTGTATGGATGTACAACCTCCCCCCTGGCTGTGCATGAAGAGGAAGTACATACAGATAAGTATGCTAATTCAAGGGCCAAAGCAACCAGGTAACGACATCAATCTGTATCTCCGGCTGTTGAAAGAGGAGCTAAAAATGTTATTTGACGCGCCAGCCGATACGTGGGACGCCACGGCACAAGAATATTTACCTATGAGAGTCGCGTTGATCACTATGGTGCACGACTATCTCGGTTACGGATATGTCGCGGGGCAGGTGGTCCACGGATTTTGTGCATGCATTAGGTGCATGGATGACACAACGTATCGCCAGCTAGAGAAAGATCCCGGGTCTTCGAAACCGTGTTCCCGGGGCATCGATGTGGCTTCGCAAGGATGACCTGTGGAGAAAACGCGGAGATCTGTTTGATGGTAAAACCGAGCCCCGAAGAGCCCCACGTCCAAGGAGCGGCGAGGAAATCGATGAGTTGTTGAAAAATTGGGAAGAGTGCCCTGCGCCGGGAAAGAAGTGAAAGGCGCCAACGCCGCTGCTGAAGGTATTTAAAACGAGGTATGTTTTCTGGGAGTTACGGTACTGGAAGATCCTCCGCACGCCTCATAGCGTAATGTCATGCATATCACGAAGAACGTGTGTGAGAGTTTGCTTGGCACCCTGCGCCGGAGAGGACGAAAGATGGGCCGAAAGTAAGGAACGACTTGAGATTAATGGGCATGATGATGATCAGTCGGAGGAGACGGAAGGTCGTCGCAAGCGCAGAAAGGTCAAGAAGAACGACTATTACTGCCCCCCTTTGTGCTTCACACTAAGCCAGAAGGAGATCGACCAATTTTTCAAGTGCCTCCTAGGAGTCAAAGTTCCTTACGGTTACTCGGGCAAGATAAGCAGATACCTAGACGAAGCGAAGCAGAAGTTCAGCGGGATGAAGTCTCACGACTGTCACGTGCTAATGACGCAGATACTTCCTGTTGCAATCTGAGGGATAATGGACGAGCACGTCCGTGAAACACTGTTTGGCCTCTGCAACTTTTTTGACGTCATCTCTCGAAAGTCGATTGGCGTGAGCAGACTCGCAAGGCTGCAGGAAGAGATCGTGGTGATACTGTGCGAGCTTGAGATGTACTTCCCGCCCACATTCTTCGATATTATGGTGCATCTACTGGTTCATATCAGGGAGGATATCATCCAACTCGGCCCGACGTTCCTACATAGCATGCTGCCGTTCGAAAGGATGAATGGTGTCATCAAAGGATTCGTTCGCAACAGGGCCCGTCCAGAAGGAAGCATAGCTAAGGGCTTTCTGACCCAAGAGTGCATCTCTTTCTGCACGAACTTTCTAGACATCGAGAACCCTGGTCTACCCATCAACAGGCACCTTGGCAGGCTCGCTGGATGGGGTCACCGCGAGGATCACCGCGAAATGCATGTCGAGTTCAATGGTCGACGCACCGACTTTGACAAAGCAAACCTAGTCACGCTACAACACATAGAAGTGGTCGATCCTTGGTTGGAAGAGCACAAAAGCTTTATTGCGAAGAAGTACAGTGACTGGGGCCAGCAGAGGACGGAGAAATACTCAAAGAGCACAACTCCTGTTTCACACGCTGGTTCAAGGACAAGCTTCTGGCTAATCCCCGCAAATGCCTTCTTCTGCAGAAGAAAAACTCATATTCGCCTTGTCACAGGGCCCCGCGCACAACCTGATGACCTATCAGGCGTACAATATCAACGGTTACACATTCTACATGGAGGAAAAGGAAAAGAATTGCGATCATCAGAACTCAGGGGTGACGATGGAATCCTACACCGGTGATGTCAAGGAAAGATACTATGGAAGGATCGAGTAGATATGGGAGCTCGACTACGCGGGAGAGAAGGTGCCAATGTTCCGTGTCAGATGGGCCAAAGGCATCGAAAAAGACGGACGGTATTTCACCACCATGATTATACCTGAACCCAAATCCAAGACTGCCGCCGCCGGAGAGAGCCACCACCTCCTCTCGCGAAGGTAACGCCCGCGATCCTCGCTAGTTTCCTGTTCCGCTCTGGCTCGATTACGATGGCCCAAGCGGTTGCGTCACGGCCGATCCACCGCCGCATCGCCACGGTCCTCGCGCGAAGTCCCAGGCTCCCTACCATCCTCGCGCGTTTGGTGTTCAAGCAAATGCCACGTGCGCGCATCCGCGGCGAGTGCCCCGGCGCTAGCAAGCAGTTCGACGATCGAAGGAGCACCATCTCTCGCGCGGTCCCAGGCTCCCTGCAATCCTCGCGCGCTTGGTGTTCGAGCAAATTTCGCGCCCAGGTGAAAGTGGCGAGGAACTCGCGGTGTCACGTCGAGGCGGCGACATCTCTTCCTGATCTGCAACGCTGTTTTTCCTCCCCTATTGTGAGTAGGTTGTAGTTGTGCGCTTAAGCTGTTTGTGAAAATGCCGAAGGGCAAAAGGGCCTCCCATTTATTGTGAACCTTTATGGACGTGTGGAACTTAAGGCAGTAGTGATGGCAGTAGTGGTGCTCTGATCGTTGCACACAAATCACATATGTTTCGTGCATTGGCCATCGTCAAGCTGTGCACACAAATCACACTAGTACTATGTTCTGCCTGAGCTCTACCTGAATTTTTGACACCTCGTTAAAAACTGTAAACGTTTTAGTGAGTCGATTATGAGCTAATGCAGCATGATCAAACTGTGCATTGGTGTTCTATTCTAAGTCAATTTGACTCCTTCTGAACTGCAAATTCTTTGATGAAAGTTCAGTGCATTTTGTTTGCGACAATGATCCACAGTCATGCGGATTTGCCACTGAAAATTGTATGTTGTTGTAATCGCAAAGGTCAAGTGTATGTTGTTGAAATGGCAAGATTGTGCCATTTTTATTTGCAGGAATTCAAATGAGTTGCCCATTTTTGCCGAAATGCTGATTAATTTCCGTTTCGGCGAAAATTGGGCACTCCTAGGTCAATGAATTAGCAAAGGTCATGCCGGATTTTTCCGTGAATTTTTTTACTAACTAGTTGAATTTTTTTATTTAGTGCGAACATGTTGACCGGACACAACAACGATGAGGGCGGCACTTCTAAGCCATTCTGGGAGCTATCCGAGGAGATGGAATTAGCGGAAGAAGCTCAAGGCGACGACGTGGAGATGGAGGACGCCAAGGAAGAGACCGATGACGACCAAAGCACTGACGGTGGCGCCGGGGATGATGCCGGCAACACCACCACTAGTGGCGCCGAGGATGACACCACCGCTAGTGGCGCCGGGGATGACACCACTAATGGCGGCGAACGCACAGATGGTAGCCAACCGAAGAGGCGACGGAGGGATCGGCGCTCGAACTCACTCGGCACCGTCCGAGAAGAATTTACGGAAGTGAGCCCCGCTGGGCTTCCTTTGGCGCCCAACACACATGTCAAAGGGTATGGTATCCAACTCGCGTGCATGGTCCGGGACACCATCTCGATCAACACTGAGAACCTAAGGAGTCGTAACCGAGGGCAGTTGCGCAAACTCCTCTTCAAGAAGCTGCACGCACGGTACAAGTTCCCGAACCAGGAGAAGTACAACAACACAGATTTCAGCGGGAATGCAGTAAACAAAGCTGCCCTCACAAAGATGAGCACCGCCCTGAGCAGTTGGAGAGGCCGGGTGAAGAAAATGCATGTAGAGGGTAAAACTTTCACGGAGATCAACGCGAAAGAGCCGATGATCAGCGAAGCTGACCTCCGGGAGTTCAAGGCAAAGTGCGAGTCCGAACCAGCCGCCGATGCTGCAGTCTTCCAGGAACCCGACGCCGAGGGGGCAGCACGTGGATGCAGACGCGCGACGCAGGAAGAGACCGATTTTCTAGTCCCGATCGGTCGGCTGAACAACCGCGTTTTCCTAGGTGTTAACTTGTCATTGGTGCGAACGGTGGAGCAACGTGAGGCCTCACATAGCCCTGGGCTTAGATCTCTTAGGGGATATTACAGGTCTTATTAAACAGCCCAAAGATGAGGCACAACAGAACAGACAGAGCATCACACCTGTTATTCAACAAACCAAAGCGAGCCAACCAGCAGAGCCAAGTTTTAATTTGGTGGCAGCAGCCGCACAGAACAACAATGTTGTCGACGCGTAGGCTTTATGTTAACCCATTACAATATAGTAACAAGGAACGCAAGAGATAATAAGACAGGTGAGTAGATAATAAAAGATGGATTCTCCAGCGGCATGGCAGCCATTTAGTCAGGATACGGAAGGCAGAAGTAGAGCCCCAGGTTTCCGAGCTCAAGCCACCTTCAAAACGGGCCGGTTTTTGTTCCTGTCAAGCTGGATCTGCAACTCCTCCCTGAGTTTGTCTTTCACTAGTTTTGTTTTCTTTGCTGCTTCTTTTTCTCTTTCTTCCAAAGTCATACCTTCTCTGGGGATTGACCACTTGGAAAAACTAACACGGAGTCGTACTTCCTTGATGCTTTGCAGAAATTCTAGCCCAGAGAAGGCAGTTTCGGTTCCAAAAATGTAAAGGTACAGCATCTCAAGATTGGGCATTGATCCTTCCTCAAACTCCACTAATTTGATTTCCATGTTCATATGGAAAAGATAGAGCACCGTGAGCCTTCTGTAAAGGCCACTCTGGAGCTGGAGTACATCGATCTTGATACCTTTCTCCCCAAACGCAGCATGGATAGGTTTGGCAGGTTCCCAAGGGCCTGCATGGCTGCACTGTTCGACGATAGGCTGGTGACATGTAGCTTCAGCTTCACGAGATTCTGGAGCCCCTTGATCCATTCCGGCAATTTTTTCAGGCTGCCCCACAGCTTGAGGCTCTGGAGGTTTTCCGGGGCTGTGGACATGCCATCCAAACACATATTTAAGTCTTCATCATCATCTGCTTCCACTGACAACGATTCAAGGCGGCTAAGACTGGAAATGGCTGAACAGAATCCCCGGCCATTTTTCTTGTTGATACCGACCACTCCTAGATTACTCAGTTCGGTGAGACCTTTTATCTCTTTTACAATGGAATTTCCCCAGCCAAGGTTTACATACCGCAGTGTACGCAGCGCCTTCAGTCTCCTGGTCCCTCTTGGCACCATAACACCAGAATAATCTCTGTCCCGAATGATTTCCATGCAGCAACTCAAAGTGCAAAAATCAAGCCTGCTGAGGTCATTCGCGCCTGGAAGCACATTCGAGCAACAAAATGCACATACAAAACACGATGTCATAAAAAAATGTCGACACTTTGTGTAACAATTTTTCCGTCTTGATCCCACTCTGGCATGGACATCACGTAGCTTGGTAAGATTGACTATTGTTTTGGGCAGGATAATTATTTCTGTCTCTTTTATGTCTAGTGTCTCGAGTTGTCTCAGGTTCCCCACCGAATCGGGCAGGTAAGTGATGTCGTTACAACCTCTTAGAGAAAGGAATCTCAGATGAAGAAGCTTCCCGATGTGCTCAAGGTCATGATCAGCTAGACCTTCCGTTTCTTCCAAGTCCAGCACCCGAAGAAACCTCATCTTGGCAGAAACGTAAAATGGCCTCCACTTCCCAAATACTGTTAAGGACCGTATGCGGGATAGCTCCACTATGCTCCGGAACTCAATTTCATCTCCCTCCCAATTGCTAGTTATGGCAAGGTGACGTACCGGACCGTGGGTGTTTGAGCCACGTCTTCCCTCCAGCCTGAAAACAAGATTTTCTTCCATTGACTTTGAGATGCTGATATCTCGGATGAGATCATGTAGTTGGCAAGAGTCAACTTTCTTCCTGCTGAAAACTGATTGTTGAGTTGGTAGTATCATGCTCCTCTCTATCAGTTCCACGAAGTATCTCTCTGCTATTTCCACTGCAGATTTGTCACGCACCTCCCTTGAGTAACCTTCCGCAATCCATCGGCACACCAGACGTCTCAAGCTAATTTTGCGGTCTTCGGGGAAGATGGACAGGTACAAGAAACAAGCCTTGAGGTAATAGGGTAAACCATCATAACTTTTCATAAGGACTATTTTTATGGGTTCAAGCTTTGGATTCATCTCCAACTCAGCACTGATATGATCATTCAGTTTCCTCCATTCTGCAGCTGTTTTTGTTGGTTGGTCTGCCAAGAAGCCACCTATGGTGACTATCGCGAGGGGAAGCCCATTACACTTTTTTAGGATCAGCTTTGCGGGTTCAACCAACTCAGGATAGTCCTTGTCCAAATCTATGGTCTTATTCTTAAATACCTGCAATTATGAAGAAAAAAAAACTAATTAGTATTTTTACTACTCTACAATAAAATGAATCAGGTGCACGCAACCAATCTTCTATTTATTTATTAACTAGTCTGTCCCGGTATAGGTGGCCAGTACATAATAGGCTATGTAACAATTTCCTTATGTTTTGCTACTCTTTTGTAGTGACATGGCAATAAACTTCAGGCTGGGAAATAATTCTGTACGTATTAATTCTCTATGTATGAAATACGAAGTTACACTCAGTGTTTCATAAAATGGACCACAGCAGAAGTTAAGCAGTAACTTAGTGTGCATGTCCCTCAAATATATTTGTGTGCCAAGATTTTTATCGAGATGTTTCTATCCCTATGCATGCATGCATGCAATTTTTAGTAACTTTTTTTTTTGCAATTTCACAAAGTTTACAAAAAATGAAACAAAGAGAGATACTCATCTAGTACCGTGTTCACATGAACCTGTTTGGAAAAGAACACCTATAGTTTTCAACAATTTGGAACAAAATCATAGAAATGGCACTCATTTAAGTTACATGATACTTTTTTATCCTGGTTCCTATATAATTTGACAAGAGAAACGGCGAAGTAATAAGAATATTGTCGGCTTGTTGCAACTCCTAACTTGTGCCAACACATGCAATGGGTGGTGTAATCTGTTTTTTTCTACTGTTGAAACGGTCGTAAGTATATGATTCCTATATGACGGCCTTACAATATGGGTCATTATGGCGATTTGGCATAATCTTATTTATTTTTGTGACCCACTCTAAAGTTTCCCTTTGAAATAAGGCTTGTAGTGTTGGGCTTACAATATACTAATCTGAAATGACTTTTCAAAACTGAAATCTGAATTGAGATAAGGTGAATAATATTTTTTTGCTAGCCGATAAAGTGAATAATACTCTTTCAGTACCTTTTTTGTGAAGAGGTTACATGCATCATTTTCATCTAGACCGTTGAGCAAGCGTATGCACTTTGGTTTCTCGCAACAATACTTAGCAATATCCTCTCGTCTTGTGGTGATCACAATGACCAATCTTGGATTTCTTATTGCAAGCAAACTTGGCAATATTTTATCCCATTCTGTGGTAGATGAGAGGTCATCGAGAACAATCAAGCAACTCTTTCCTTGTGAAAGTCTGCCCAACACTTCAATCAACTCTTCAACTCCCATCGAAACAATATTTTTTGGGGTGTCACCTACCAAGTCTATGGCCTCCATCCTTGCATCATTTCTTGCATCTAGTTGCACTGCCAAGGTCCTAAGGAACTCCTCAAGCTTGAAAGGTCGCAAGACCGGGACGAAAGCATGTTTCCCAAACATGTCGCTGACCTCTTTCCTCTCGTAAACATCTTTGATTAGAGTGGTTTTTCCAAGACCACCCATTCCCCACACCGCGATTGCCTGAAATTGCAGGGTATTAGCTTCTTCTAGAATTAGTCCAATAATATCAGATTTGTCTTTCTCTCGCCCAATAAGCTGAATTTCCTCCATAACAGCTGTCATCGTCCCGGTGCGGGTGAGCCTCTCATGCACTATCAACTTTCCATCAACATCGGTATTAGATTGGTCTTCTTGTATCTCATTCTCAGTGGTGTAGGGTAACATTGAGCTAGATGCTGGCTTGGATGAGTATGTAACGTCTTGAGAACTCTGAACACAAATAACAGTAGTTAGATAAAATGTTAATGATGACTAACTCTAAAAAATATGGATGTGTCAGCTTAGTGCATGCCCTATTGCTACATGGCAACACTAATTTCCTAATTAACCAAAAATAATAAATCATGCTCGAAAGGCATGTATACAAGTCGGAACATGAACACAAATGGTTCATGGATCTATACAAAGTTTACTAGTGCTACAAGAGAGCAAAAAGTTATTGCATGACGACTAAGCATGGCATGACCAGCTACAACACTAGCAACATCACAGACAATTGCTTTATCAAGCCACTACTAGGAAAACAGCTATAGGTGGGTCGACTACCAGTGGCACACCATGATTGCCATGCACCACTGCTACTTACCAGTGGCGCACCACAAACAAGTGGGTCACTGGTATAAACTTACCCGTGGCACACCACTAAACTGGTGCGCCACTGCTATGTGTCAGAGGGGCCGGCTGGGGTGCACACACTTACCTGTGGCGCACCACATACTGGTGCGCCACTGGTATTAGGTGGTGCGCCACTGGTAACCTAGCAGCCACCATTTAAGCCATGGAGCCACCTATATAGCTACCACCTCCCATTTCCCCCACCTCTTCCCCCTCCTCCGAGAAGTAGATCTGGTCGTCTCCCTCACCCTCCCCATGACATTTACTCCATTGTTACACTCATTTTAGCTTGTTAAACCTACTTTGGTTGATATATATGTAAGTGAAAGCTCTCCCAACTCCTAGATCTACTAAATCTCACTTTACCTTCTCCTCCATCTTATCCACTCTCTCCCCCAAATACAAAGCCACATTCTCTCGGTCTCCTCTCGGTAAGTTATCGAATAGGTGAGTCGTTGGAGGATATATGCATGTGTTTGTGTGTGAAGTTTGTTAATTACGGCGCACGTGTGTATACATGTGTTTGTATGTGTGAAGGTTGTTGCGCGGGTGTTGTGAGCGCGAGATGACGAAACCGGCTACATATGAAATTGTATTGTGTTTTCGATCCAAATTTGATGAGATGAAAATGAGTTGCTGATACGTCTCAAACGTATCTATAATTTTTGATGTTCCATGCTGTTATTATATCAATTGCTACATGTTTTGGCTATACTTCATATCATTTTTATGCATTTTCTGGGACTAACCTATTAACAAGATGCCACAGTGCCAGTTCCCTGTTTTCTGCTGTTTTTGGTTTCAGAAAATCTATTAAGGAAATATTCTCGGAATTGGACGAAACAAAAGACATCGTCAATAATATCACGAGGAGATCACGGAGTCCAAAGGGGAGTCGGAGCAGACCCACCAGGGGGCCACGCCACACTAGGGCGCGGCCCAGGGTGGGCCCGCGCCCCCCTATGGCGTGGTGGCCCCCCTCGGCCACCGACGCCGCCTCTTCGCCTATATATTCTCCGCGACGCGAAAACCCTATTACGGTCGATCATATTCCACGAAAAGTTCCGTCGCGGCCGTCATCGTCAATCTCAGATCGGAGGAGTTCTGAAGCTCTTCCCGGCACCCTGCCGGAGGGGAGATCATCACCGGAGGGCTCTACATCACCATGCCTGCCTCCGGAGTGATGCGTGAGTAGTCCACCCCTGGACTACGGGTCCATAGCAGTAGCTAGATGGTTGTCTCTCTACCTTGTGCCTCCATGTTTAGATCTTGTGAGCTGCCTAACATGATCAAGATCATCTTATTGTAATGCTAGATGTTGTGTTTGCTGGGATCCGATGAATATTGATACCATGTTTATTCAAGTTGTTTATCTATGTGCTCTTGATCTTGCATGCTCTCCGTTGCTAGTAGATGCTTTGGCCAAGTAGATGCTTGTGACTCCAAGAGGGGGTATTTATGCTCGATAGTGGGTTCAGTCTCTAGATATCTGGATCAGTGACAGAAAGGTCTAAGATGGTAGATGTGCTGTTGCTACTAGGGATAAAACATTGGTGCAGTGTCCAAGGGCACTTGTATTGATTACATTACACACTTTACTTCATGCAATAATCTGTTGTTAGCAACTTAATACTGAATGGATGCGGATGCTGCCTTGAAGGTGGATTATTTAGGCATAGATGCGGTTGGAATAACGGTCTATGTACTTTGTTGTAATGCCCAACTAGATTTCATAGTAGACATCTTGGCATGTATTGCATTGTTATGCCCTCTCTATTTGTCAATTGCCCAGCTGTAATTTGTTTACCCAACATGCTAGTTATCTGTTCTGAGAGAGACACCACTAGTGAACTGTGGACCCTGGTCCAATTTCCTCATACTGTTTACACAACCTGCTGCAATCATCTGTTTCCTGTTACTTGCTGTTTTTCCTGCTGTTTTCCACACCATACGTTTAACTCTTTGTTTCTGCAAGACCGGAGAGATTGACAACCTCTCTGTTTCGTGTTGGGCAAAGTTCTGGTTTGTGTCTGTGCAGATTCCACGTTGGTGCAAGCTCCCTAGCGCCAGGGGGAGTCAACATCAACAACCTTCCGATAGATCGTCAAGTCCTACTGGATTGATAACCTTGGGTAGATTCTCAAGGGAAAACTTCTGCTGTCTACATCATAACCTTCCTCTTGGGGTTCACCAACACGTAGCCATCAAGCTGTTTTCTGGCGCCGTTGCCGGGGAAGTACTCATCATCACCATCATCATCATCCTCAAATACTCTCCCGTCAACCAGGCACCAGCTGTTTTCTGGCGCCGTTGCCGGGGACTTGGAGGCTATTGGAAAGGGGAGTCTCTCAGTTCCAATCTCTTTACTTTGTTTTTTGTCTTGTTTTATTTTTGTTTTGCTTGCTGTTAAAAATCAAAAACCCAAAAAAATTAAATTCCTGCATCTAGTTTACTATTTCGGTTGTTACTTGCTTGTTACCATGTCTAGCTCCAGTCCTTTCATTACTGTTTCCCCTTTAGGAGAAATTATTGGGTTTGGACAGGAGAGTGGAGAAACTTTTAAAGGAGCTTGGGAAAGGATGTTAGAACTGCATAGGAAGATGCAACTTAAAATGGACTTAGACATTCTTATTAAACGTTTCTACTTTGGCTTGCTACCTTTATACCAAAATGCTCTAGATACTATGGTGGGGGAGACTTTCTATGAACATGATACAGAAAAAGCCTATAAAATTTTGAATGGACTTGCTCAATTTCCTCAAGAGGATAAGACAGGTGTGCTTACTAGGCTTGATAAAATAGAAGAGTCACTCAAGGACTTAACCTTAGACCACCACATTAAGGAACCACCTCATGTTGAGTTAAAAAATGATTGGGAACCCTTTATTGAAATAAGCATTGGTAGTGAGAAATTTCGTGCCTATTGTGATCTTGGTTCCACAATGTCCATCATGCCTAAGATAGTGTTTGACTTGTTAAAAATTGATGGTATGGTTGATTATCCTGTTTTTCATTTTCATGCTGATGGCACTATTATAAAAAGTGTAGGGATCATTAATGTTGAGATTACTATGCAAAATAAAAATATACCTACAACTTTTATGATCCTTACAAAATCTCCTAGTAATATAGTTTTGGGAAGATCTTTTTTGAAGAGTAATGGGGGATTTATCAATGCAAAATATGGGTTCATGAAGTTTGTTGCACCTATCAACCGAAAGTTTTTCTTCCCAATTAAGAAAGAGGATCCCACCGAAAGAGTGGAGGATTTCAACATTTTTGGCAATACTTGATGCATCTCTTCATGCCTAGCTCAAAGGCATTAAAGAAAAGCACTTCTGGGAGATAACCCATGTTTTTATTTGCTGTTTTATTTTTGTTTTCTTGAGTCAAGGATGCTTGTTTACCTCTGTAGCAACTCCTTTGTATCTTTATTTGCTGTTTTGTTGTGCCAAGGAGAGTTACTAATGCAAAGTTGGTTTTTATTTTCGGGACTGCATTGGACAGATTGCTGTTCGTCACCGTTTAATTCAGTAGAAAATCAGAAAAAATCGAAAAATGCTGAAACTTTTTGTGCATGTTCCTGATGATGTTACGCAACTTTCATTATTTCAAAAGTTCTTCATCTGAGCATCGTAAGTGCCTCGAAAAAATTCGTCATTACAGACTGTTCTGGTTTGACAGATTCTGTCTTTTATTTTGCATTCTCTCTTTTACAAGTTTTTAAGTGGTTTCTTTTCGTGTAAAAGTGCCCACTTGAGCCTAGTAACAGTGGCTAATGTTTAAAATAGTTGGCTTGTGAGTTTTGTCTTTGCTAGAACTTTGAAGTATTATCTTTTAGTGCACTAACCTGCTAATGAGAAAAGCTGTTAAGTTTTGGTGTGAAGGAAGTTTTCAAGTGTTGATAGAGGAGAATGATATTACATGATCAAGAAGAGTGAAGAGCTTAAGCTTGGGGAGGCTTACCTCCCCAGCATATTTCAAGAAGACTCAAGCATCTAAGCTTGGGGATGCCCAAGGCATCCCCTTCTTCATCTACAAATTATCAGGTCATCTCTAATGGTGCTATATTTTTATTGCTTCATGCTAGTGTACTCTTCCTTGGAGCGTCAGTGTGTTTTTGTTTTCAGTTTGTTTTGTTTTGTTTGCTGTGCTATACTTGTTGGATCCTAGTATTCATGTTTGGGAGAGAGACACGCTCCACTTTTTCATTAGAATACTCTTGTGCTTCACTTATACTTGTTGAGTATTCCTGTCTAGTTGCTGTTATTGCTGTTAGCTCTCAGTTTTTCATGTATCTCTTGTTAGAGCTTTCAGTTTCTTTTGAAGAAAGTACTCTCTTGCTTCACTTATATCTGTTTGGAGAGTTGTCAAATAAGTTGATTGGTGTTTGGTTGGACCAGAAAAATGCTATGCATGTGGTAGTGGTATAAAATGCTTACATGAATCTTTTTAGATCGTTGTCTTGAGTAATTTGATGCTTGCCAATTGTTTTGAGCTGTCAAGTAATTAATGTTTAAGCTTGTGCATCATGTAAGTAATGGCTATTAATGAAGAACTACTATAAGGATTTTCTGCTATAATAATCTGTTGCATAATTGGAAGTCCATAGTAGTCTAGATAATTTTTGGATGAAGGCTATGTGTTAACAAGGAAGACAGTGGGAGTCTATGGTTCGTCAAACCTTGTGTTTTATGTACACTCTTGCTATTCCAGTTGATAATGATGTTTGCTTATAATAACCTTGCTAGCCTAAACTCTGTACTAAGAGGGAATGCTTCTTGTACATCCAAAACCTTGAGCCAAATCCATGCCACCTGTGTCCACCATACCTACCTATTATGTGGTGTTTTCACCATTCCAAGTAAATTTCTTCATGTGCTATCTACTAACTACTCAAAACAATTATCCTTTTTGTGTCACTACTTGAAAAGCTCATAAGGACGTAGATAGGTGGTCTTTATTTCCTGGTTGATCAAATTTTACACACCTGGACTAGTGGCATATACATCCGCTTATCCAATAATTTTGCAAAAAGAGCTGGCAACGGGGTGCCCAGTCCCAATTAATTACAACTTTAACCAAACAATTCTCTTCACATCTTTTTGCCCCTGATTCGTCAGTCAAGCAATGTTCACAAGTGTGTAAACAAAAGAGAAGAGGGATGATCTGCCCGCTGGTAGAAATAACGTCCTTCATGGGAGCCGCTCTTGTAAAGTTTGATCAACTAGTGAAGTAGAGTATTGCCTATTTGCTGATTTGTTGACACCTGTATACACCATTACCTTACAAAACAATATTTTATGCTCTCTATATGCCTTCGGGAACTACAGCTCTAGCACATGATGTTAATCCCTGCTTCCCTCTGCGAAGGGCCATTCTTTTACTTTTATGTTGAGTCAGTTTTCCCACTTCTTTCTGTCTACTTAAGCAAACATCATTGTCAACTCCAGTATAACAGTTTTTACATAACTTTGTGTTTGGTTGATCATATTCTTTGCATTGACATTATCTATATGATATACATGTTGAAAGTTGAAGCAAAAGCTGAAGCTATTATCTTCCTTTGTGTTGATACAAACACTTTCATGTTGAGAATTATTGCTGCTGTGAGCTAACTATTATGTTAGACTATTATATCTCTAAATGTTTTATAGTATTATTCATGAAAGTTTGCACTTGTGTGATCACTTATGTTTACTCTTTATTTACTTGCTTGCAAACTATAGACCATTGGCTTGGATCACTTCATTCAGATCATGTGCATTACATTGTTATTTGATCAAAGATTGTGTTGGTAGCATGTCACTTCAAAAATTATCTGTTTTTATCGTTTACCTACTCGAGGACGAGCAGGAACTAAGCTTGGGGATGCTTGATACGTCTCAAACGTATCTATAATTTTTGATGTTCCATGCTGTTATTATATCAATTGCTACATGTTTTGGTTACTTTATATCATTTTTATGCATTTTCTGGGACTAACCTATTAACAAGATGCCACAGTGCCAGTTCCCTGTTTTCTGCTGTTTTTGGTTTCAGAAAATCTATTAAGGAAATATTCTCGGAATTGGACGAAACAAAAGACATCGTCAATAATATCACGAGGAGATCACGGAGTCCAAAGGGGAGTCGGAGCAGACCCACCAGGGGGCCACGCCACACTAGGGCGCGGCCCAGGGTGGGCCCGCGCCCCCCTATGGCGTGGTGGCCCCCCTCGGCCACCGACGCCGCCTCTTCGCCTATATATTCTCCGCGACGCGAAAACCCTATTACGGTCGATCATATTCCACGAAAAGTTCCGTCGCGGCCGTCATCGTCAATCTCAGATCGGAGGAGTTCTGAAGCTCTTCCCGGCACCCTGCCGGAGGGGAGATCATCACCGGAGGGCTCTACATCACCATGCCTGCCTCCGGAGTGATGCGTGAGTAGTCCACCCCTGGACTACGGGTCCATAGCAGTAGCTAGATGGTTGTCTCTCTACCTTGTGCCTCCATGTTTAGATCTTGTGAGCTGCCTAACATGATCAAGATCATCTTATTGTAATGCTAGATGTTGTGTTTGCTGGGATCCGATGAATATTGATACCATGTTTATTCAAGTTGTTTATCTATGTGCTCTTGATCTTGCATGCTCTCCGTTGCTAGTAGATGCTTTGGCCAAGTAGATGCTTGTGACTCCAAGAGGGGGTATTTATGCTCGATAGTGGGTTCAGTCTCTAGATATCTGGATCAGTGACAGAAAGGTCTAAGATGGTAGATGTGCTGTTGCTACTAGGGATAAAACATTGGTGCAGTGTCCAAGGGCACTTGTATTGATTACATTACACACTTTACTTCATGCAATAATCTGTTGTTAGCAACTTAATACTGAATGGATGCGGATGCTGCCTTGAAGGTGGATTATTTAGGCATAGATGCGGTTGGAATAACGGTCTATGTACTTTGTTGTAATGCCCAACTAGATTTCATAGTAGACATCTTGGCATGTATTGCATTGTTATGCCCTCTCTATTTGTCAATTGCCCAGCTGTAATTTGTTTACCCAACATGCTAGTTATCTGTTCTGAGAGAGACACCACTAGTGAACTGTGGACCCTGGTCCAATTTCCTCATACTGTTTACACAACCTGCTGCAATCATCTGTTTCCTGTTACTTGCTGTTTTTCCTGCTGTTTTCCACACCATACGTTTAACTCTTTGTTTCTGCAAGACCGGAGAGATTGACAACCTCTCTGTTTCGTGTTGGGCAAAGTTCTGGTTTGTGTCTGTGCAGATTCCACGTTGGTGCAAGCTCCCTAGCGCCAGGGGGAGTCAACATCAACAACCTTCCGATAGATCGTCAAGTCCTACTGGATTGATAACCTTGGGTAGATTTCTCAAGGGAAAACTTCTGCTGTCTACATCATAACCTTCCTCTTGGGGTTCACCAACACGTAGCCATCAAGCTGTTTTCTGGCGCCGTTGCCGGGGAAGTACTCATCATCACCATCATCATCATCCTCAAATACTCTCCCGTCAACCAGGCACCAGTTGCCAATGTTTTGCCGAAATGTTGATCCATTTTCATTTCGGCGATCATGCACTCCACGAAGGTCCTATTTTTAGCAAAGGTAATGCTGAAATTTTCTAGCGACCATGCATATTGGTGTGTGGTTCTAATTCTCTTGCTCTCTGTACCGCGCAGGCGACCATGGTCCGCATTATGAGTGAAGGCATCGTGGCTATATATTTGAAATCCGCGACGGCCGACATGTTACGAAATGACACGACGGATATAAGATGTCCGTGTCGAAGATGCAAACTGATGAGCTGGATGAAACCTGATTCCGGACTATTGGAGTCCCACCTTCTCGTTCGTGGTTTCATGGATGGCTATACTCAGTGGATAAGTGATGAAGATGCTGAGGACGTCAACGGGGAGGGAGGAAATGAGGAAGGGCAGCAGGACAACAACGGCAAGGGCGGGCGAGAAGACGAAGAGTCTCCCAGACATGATCATGAAGAAGATGCCGGACATGATCATGAAGATCAAGATGCCGGAGCAGATCATGAAGATCAAGATGCCGGAGCAGATGGAACATCGTCAGACTGGGTGCGGGACCCTCATGTTCAAGCACTGCTTCTCAAGCAGAGGAGTAATGCCAGAGCTGCCACTAGAGAGAAAGCCAAGCTGGCCCAACTGGAGATAGACGCGGTTACTCCATTGTATGAAGGATGCAGGCCCGAGGATACCCGTTTGAAAGTAATACTCATGGCTTTGCAGATGAAGGCAAAACACAAATGGACCGACGTAAGCTTCGACCGAAACATGGCATTCTGGCACGAATGTCTTCCCGAGGGGAACAAGTGTCCAACTAGTATCGAGGAGGCCAATAAAATCATGTGCCCTCTCAATTTACCACACGTGAAATACCATGTCTTCATTAATGATTCCATCATTTATCATGGTGAGGACGCGGAGAGAACCATAGGTCCGGTGTGCGAAGTCAGTCGATACAAGAAAGGGAATAAGAAAGCTCCTCGAAAGGTGGTATGGTACATTCCGATCACTCCTTGTCTGCAGCAGTATTTCGCAGACCCTAAGGAAGCAAAGCTCATGCGCTGGCACACGGAAAGGAAGAAGCCAGAAGACGATGATGTAAATGATCCGGAGAGAAAGAAAAAAGACAAGATGCTGAGACACCCTTCAGAAGAACGACTATTACTGCCCCCCTTTGTGCTTCACACTAAGTCAGAAGGAGATCGACCAGTTTTTCAAGTGCCTCCTAGGAGTCAAAGTTCCTTACGGTTACTCGGGCAAGATAAGCAGATACCTAGACGAAGCGAAGCAGAAGTTCAGCGGGATGAAGTCTCACGACTGTCACGTGCTAATGACGCAGATACTTCCTGTTGCAATCCGAGGGATAATGGACGAGCACGTCAGTGAAACACTGTTTGGCCTCTGCAACTTTTTTGACGTCATCTCTCGAAAGTCGATTGGCGTGAGCAGACTCGCAAGGTTGCAGGAAGAGATCGTGGTGATACTGTGCGAGCTTGAGATGTACTTCCCGCCCACATTCTTCGATATTATGGTGCATCTGCTGGTTCATATCAGGGAGGATATCATCCAACTCGGCCCGACGTTCCTACATGGCATGCTGCCGTTCGAAAGGATGAATGGTGTCATCAAAGGATTCGTTCGCAACAGGGCCCGTCCAGAAGGAAGCTTAGCAAAGGGCTTTCTGACCCAAGAGTGCATCTCTTTCTGCACGAACTTTCTAGACATCGAGAACCCTGGTCTACCCATCAACAGGCGCCTTGGCAGGCTCGCTGGATGGGGTCACCGCGAGGATCACCGCGAAATGCATGTCGAGTTCAATGGTCGACGCACCGACTTTGACAAAGCAAACCTAGTCACGCTACAACACATAGAAGTGGTCGATCCTTGGTTGAAAGAGCACAAAAGCTTTATTGCGAAGAAGTACAGTGACTGGGGCCAGCAGAGGACGGAGAAATACTCAAAGAGCACAACTCCTGTTTCACACGCTGGTTCAAGGACAAGCTTCTGGCTAATCCCCCGCAAATGCCTTCTTCTGCAGAAGAAAAACTCATATTCGCCTTGTCACAGGGCCCCGCGCACAACCTGATGACCTATCAGGCGTACGATATCAACGGTCACACATTCTACATAGAGGAAAAGGAAAAGAATTGCGATCATCAGAACTCAGGGGTGACGATGGAATCCTACACCGGTGATGTCAAGGAAAGATACTACGGAAGGATCGAGTAGATATGGGAGCTCGACTACGCGGGAGAGAAGGTGCCAATGTTCCGTGTCAGATGGGCCAAAGGCATCGAAAAAGACGGACGGTATTTCACCACCATGATTATACCTGAACCCAAATCCAAGACTGCCGCCGCCGGAGAGAGCCACCGCCTCCTCTCGCGAAGGTAACGCCCGCGATCCTTGCTAGTTTCCTGTTCCGCTCTGGCTCGATTACGATGGCCCAAGCGGTTGCGTCACGGCCGATCCACCGCCGCATCGCCACCGTCCTCGCGCGAGGTCCCTGGCTCCCTACCATCCTCGCGCATTTGGTGTTCAAGCAAATGCCACGTGCGCGCATCCGCGGCGAGTTCCCCGGCGCTAGCAAGCAGTTCGACGATCGAAGGAGCACCATCTCTCGCGCGGTCCCAGGCTCCCTGTAATCCTCACGCGCTTGGTGTTCGAGCAAATTTCGCGCCCAGGTGAAAGTGGCGAGGAACTCGCGGTGTCACGTCGAGGCGGCGACATCTCTTCCTGATCTGCAACGCTGTTTTTCCTCCCCCTATTGTGAGTAGGTTGTAGTTGTGCGCTTAAGCTGTTTGTGAAAATGCCGAAGGGCAAAAGGGCCTCCCATTTATTGTGAACCTTTATGGACGTGTGGAACTTAAGGCAGTAGTGATGGCAGTAGTGGTGCTCTGATCGTTGCACACAAATCACATATGTTTCGTGCATTGGCCATCGTCAAGCTGTGCACACAAATCACACTAGTACTATGTTCTGCCTGAGCTCTACCTGAATTTTTGACACCTCGTTAAAAACTGTAAACGTTTTAGTGAGTCGATTATGAGCTAATGCAGCATGATCAAACTGTGCATTGGTGTTCTATTCTAAGTCAATTTGACTCCTTCTGAACTGCAAATTCTTTGATGAAAGTTCAGTGCATTTTGTTTGCGACAATGATCCACAGTCATGCGGATTTGCCACTGAAAATTGTATGTTGTTGTAATCGCAAAGGTCAAGTGTATGTTGTTGAAATGGCAAGATTGTGCCATTTTTATTTGCAGGAATTCAAATGAGTTGCCCATTTTTGCCGAAATGCTGATTAATTTCCGTTTCGGCGAAAATTGGGCACTCCTAGGTCAATGAATTAGCAAAGGTCATGCCGGATTTTTCCGTGAATTTTTTTACTAACTAGTTGAATTTTTTTATTTAGTGCGAACATGTTGACCGGACACAACAACGATGAGGGCGGCACTTCTAAGCCATTCTGGGAGCTATCCGAGGAGATGGAATTAGCGGAAGAAGCTCAAGGCGACGACGTGGAGATGGAGGACGCCAAGGAAGAGACCGATGACGACCAAAGCACTGACGGTGGCGCCGGGGATGATGCCGGCAACACCACCACTAGTGGCGCCGAGGATGACACCACCGCTAGTGGCGCCGGGGATGACACCACTAATGGCGGCGAACGCACAGATGGTAGCCAACCGAAGAGGCGACGGAGGGATCGGCGCTCGAACTCACTCGGCACCGTCCGAGAAGAATTTACGGAAGTGAGCCCCGCTGGGCTTCCTTTGGCGCCCAACGCACATGTCAAAGGGTATGGTATCCAACTCGCGTGCATGGTCCGGGACACCATCTCGATCAACACTGAGAACCTAAGGAGTCGTAACCGAGGGCAGTTGCGCAAACTCCTCTTCAAGAAGCTGCATGCACGGTACAAGTTCCCGAACCAGGAGAAGTACAACAACACAGATTTCAGCGGGAATGCAGTAAACAAAGCTGCCCTCACAAAGATGAGCACCGCCCTGAGCAGTTGGAGAGGCCGGGTGAAGAAAATGCTTGTAGAGGGTAAAACTTTCACGGAGATCAACGCGAAAGAGCCGATGATCAGCGAAGCTGACCTCCGGGAGTTCAAGGCAAAGTGCGAGTCCGAACCAGCCAAGGCCACGAATGCGTGGGGGAAGAAGTTGTGGGACTTGAACATAGGTAACCACCGTCTCGGAGCCGGCGGTTACAGAGGGAAGCAGCCCATTTGGGATAAGGAGGATGCCGAACGTGAAGCTAACCAACTAGATAACCGCTTCGCCAAATACAAAGACAAGCAGGTCCAAAACTTTCTCAGGGCCCGGTACCGTCCGGACCCGAAAACCAAGGAATTAACAGCGGATTCGAAGGTGAAGGACTTTAAGCGTTATCTGGTAAGGAATACACCAGCTTAATTAGCTTCAGACGATCAAGTCAATTGCATTCTAATTAATGAAGCCAAATTTCTAAATGGTTCACGTACGTTCCTTCTGTAGGAGGATGAAAGCGGTAGTGCGCCAGGATCGCAGAGCTCCTCTTCCCAGGGGTCGACGGCGAAGGGCCCGTGGGACAACACTTTTAACAGGGCGATGAACCGGATGAAGGGGAAGCCGAAGGACACTAAGCCGTCACCTGGCCGCATTGTCGGCTTTGGCGGGTCCATGAAAATGGGGGAGTATTATAATCAGGATCCGAAGACGTGAAAGGAGAGAAAGGAGAGGAGGGACCTCGAGCAAAGTCGCGAGGTTCAAGAACTCAAGGACAAAGTGGCGCAGATTCCGCAGATGGTCGAAGACCAAGTGGCACTGAAGATCACTGAAATCCTTCCTTCCTTGTTGGCGGGGTTAGGGAATTGGGAAGCGGGATGTTGACAGGGGCCTCCCCTGATTCCCAGCATGGCCGGCAGCAATTCGAGAAACGACGCGGCGCCGACTCCGCCAGCCAACACCACGGTGCCGGATGCATTCATGACTCTGCCCGCCAATACCGCGGCGCGAGAGCTTAATGCGCCCGGTACGGAGAATATGGTGGCCGGCACCGTGCCAGCAAGCAGCCGCTCCGTCACTTGCACGCCCGCCGTCGGCGCCGGTCCCTCGACATTAGCCGAGCTCGACGCCATCAAGGTAACTAAGCGTCAGAGGCTCAATCGATGACTTCATCTCCATGCCTTTGACTGGCATCTCTGATGCCCTACATGTTTTTCGCAGGGCGATGTCGACGTTCCATGCACACTCCTACACTGCGTGAACGACGAGTTGAAGGATGTTGCCAAGGGTACTATTGTTCAACCGGGAAACCGCGTGTTCCACGGTCGGCCAATGCCAACCCACTTGTATAGGGTTGAACTGGTTTGGGTGCTGCGGGGTTGCGACGAGGTGGAACCTCCCATTCAACCACAGGGAGCCGAAGACGGCGAGACGATGGTGCTCCGATATTGCTTCAATTGGCCCTTGCAATGCCGAAGAGCTAGATTCGTTTGGGGCCGGGGGGCACCACCCACAGACAACATCATCAATCATGCTGGCGCCAAGCCATGGCAAGACCGCCGCACCGCTACCGCCGCTAGCTCCCCGCGATGTGGCGGCTGATCCTGACATGCATATGGCACGGGATCCGGAGGACAGGGATGATGCCAACGTCGATGACTACATCGCCGCCAACTATGATGACATACTCTTCATGCCTCCTATTGATGAACCCTACCGTGGCGCAGACGCCCACGATCAAGCTGGTCCCACGGAGAAATCCCATTGCAAGCGTCTGTTCGCTTCTCAGGAGACGACTCCAGCTGCCGCCGTCACCGAGACTCAGGAAAAAGCCAAGCAGGGAATTATTTTCAGCCCGGCACAATCTGTAAGGTGGCCGGTGAGCAGTTATCGGTCGATGCCTGCTTACAAGGCGAGGCCAAGAAGAACGGGCCGAAGGCACGGAAAAGAAAAACGATGAAGTAGGGTGTGAGCCAGCTGGCTCCGAATCCTATCCAGGCTCAGGACGGTCCACCAAGACCCAAGGATATTATGTGGAGGGTGCATGTGGCGGGTATGCCGATGCTAAATGAGCGCCAGCTCAGGGCCGCAAGTGGGGATATGCAGAGTCTGCATGACGGTATTCTGACAATAGAAAACGCGCCGTCTTCGAGAGAAAGATCCGGCATACCCGCTTTTCATGGCCAAGGTGCCAACGGGCAACAGCTTCTTCGATGTATCCCCCGGTAATATGTTATTCCTGCGGTTTTCTGACATCTTTGATATGTATCACCTGAATCTGCTGCACCATACCTTCGTCCGCCTATTTTCGCTCAGTATGGCGATGCAGATCATTCGTGATAAGACCCTGGGCATCCCGATAGTGGACCCATACTACATGCGTGACAGCCACTTGGCCGAGGCCGGGGCCAGGCGAGTCACGACGGAGTACCTCCAAGACGTCATGCTGGCTCACAAGAGGAAGGATTACATTCTCATGCATTACTTTGCCGAGTAAGTCATTCGCTCGCCGCCGTAACATGCTTTCTAAAATTTCCATCATTCTTTTCCAACATTCCGTTTGAATTGTTTTGCGCAGAGAGAAATACTGCGTACTCATCTCCTTCTCGCCGAAATATTCGCGAGCCACGTATTTCGACTCGGGGAGTGCGATGAAGAAAGACTATGACAATATCAAGAGAGTTCTGGATGATGCTCTCACCAGCTATGCCGCATCGGGAGGCAAATTTGAGAAGGAAAAGATCAGGGTTGGCCATCACGTGTTCACCCACGTAAAAGAGTTCCCCTGCGCCAAGCAGCCGGATGGCAGTCACAAGGAGGCCTACTACACCCTCCATCACATGTGGGCGTTCGTACGGGACCAACATGACCTTACGCTGCCAGCTCATCTCCAAGATTGGGCCCGAGGCTTGACGACGATCCAGGATTCAGATATCAGAAAAGAGTTTTATCGCATCCAGCAGCGGTTTGCGGAAATCATCTTTCATGATGTCTGCAAAAAGGGGGGGACTCTTCTACGGCGGCATTGAACCACATAATAGTGAAATAGAAACTCGCCTATACATGCAGGGTGACGATAGGCCGTTCACAACGAAAGAAGGCTACCTCCCATCCCCTGAGCCGAGTCGGAAGTCTTGATGTTTGCCTAGCTGTAACTATCGATGAGCTTGTGTTGTAAACTTTATCCCTATCTACATTAACTTGTAAGGCTACCCGTTTCGGCAGTCGTTGAACTTAATTGTAATCGATGCTATATATTTATTACGGTTATGAACCGTGCAATTAATGCTTAATTATGTTGTTTTAATTATTGTGGCCCTACTTGATGTTCGATAGTTTTCAGAATGCCGATGATTAAAATGGTGTGGCTCACTACGTGGTGCCCTGATGGTCCGGTGAGCCTTGTGATATGCACAAATACATGTCTTGTGCATCCTACTTGGCTCACCAGAACCATCAGGGTTGCTTGCGTGTGTCCAACCTAAGTATGAGGCACAAATCCGAATCATTTATGTTTACTTTGGTATTTTCTCGAGCATTCCGATGATTAAAATGTTGTGGCACTGTGATGCCCTGATGTTCTAGTGAGCCTTGTGATATGCCACAATACAAGTCTTGTGCATACTACTTGGCTCACTAGAACCATCAGGGTTGTTTCTGTGTCCAACCTAAGTATGAGGCACAAATCCAAGTCATTCTTCTTTACTTTTGTGTTTTTTCGAGAATGCCGATGATTTTAAAGTGTTGTGGCACTATGTGGTACCCTGATGGTCTTGTGAGCCTTGTGATATGCACAAGTACAAATCTTGTGCATCCTACTTGGCTCACAAGAACCATCAGGGTTGCTTTGTGTGTCCGGCCTAAGTATATATGAGGCATGCTTTTTGAGTTGGCCCTATTTTGTAAGTGTGTCTTCATATGAGACTTTACATCTTTCTACACCCATCATTTAATTATTATTGCGGACTTGTGAACTCTTGCTATCCGTCACCTAATATTATATGTTTTGTGTCCACAGATGAAGAAGTGCGACGTGGTGTACGAGGGTAGGGTTCCAGGAGTCTATGACAAGTGGGAAGACTGTCTGAAGCAAGTGAACAAGTTCAACGGCAACAACTACAAAGGCTACAAGAGTAGAGAGGTGGCGGAAGCGAGGTAGATGAACCACCTGCTAGAGGAAGAGAGGAAGAAGAACCTGATGAAGACCTTCATCGCAATCCCCGTCTTGCTCACCGTGATTGCGGTTCTACGGTATTTGTTCGTAGTTTAGGTGACTAGCTACTCTCCTTTGTAATGTGATGATGAACCTCCTTCTAGCTCGGTCTCGAAACCTAGACTTGTCTAATATTTTCACACTTGTCGATATTTCGGATTCTAATTAATGTGATGAACTACGATTGTGTTGGTCTTATCACTGTTTCGGTTACAATGTGATCAACTTTGTCTATTTATATTGCTTTGCAAACTGTGTATATTGTACCGTATTCAAACTGTATACCCATATAAATACGCGTATAGCGTATTAAAAAAATCATGTGGCTTACCAGTGGCGCACCAGGATACCAGTGGCGCACCTAGTCTCTTACCAGTGGCGCACCATATAGGTTACTAGTGGCGCAACTCCATGATGCGCCACGGGTATGTCAGATACCAGTGGCGCACCATGGAGGTGCGCCACTGGTAACCAAAAGTGGTGTGCCACCGGTACCTGTTTTCCTAGTAGTGAGCATTGCAACAAATCCTTGCAAATTCACTTTTGTCAAAGAATTGCACCATAATGCTTGTATCCGGGATGAAATATCCATGTGTTTACCCATTTGCCGTGAAGCCTCAAGGGAAACATCGCCGAGCCGGTGAGCAGGAAGGCTTTGGTGGTTCACACTGAACGGTAGTAGATACGTCTCCACTGGATGACTGTTACCTCTCCTAGGGATCTGGCCAGAGAAACTCGTTATCGAGAAGGAATATGGTCGACGAGGAATCCAAGGAGGCTGGAAAGGTCTCCACTGAGAGCCATCATCAGAGTCAAGGTAGAAAAGAACGCAAGCTTGCTTAAAGAACGCAAGTTTGGATTATTTGCGAGAGGGATAAGGGCATTTTATTTGATGTATTTCTTCTAGAAAGCTCACTGTGCAGCTAGCTTCTAATGTTGCATGGTCAGAAACATCTGGAACTTTTGATGGATGGCAATAAAATTACGATCCTTGATCTCAGGTTCAGGACTTCTTGTCATAGCAAACTGTAACCTATGCAAAATTTTGAATTTAGGAATGAAAGTGTGCACTGTTCCAAAACTGAAAAACTGCTGCGATGATTGCTCTGTATGTTTATATCCTGTTGCTTGCATAGCTAGAATGAAGCCTATTCTGTTGTACAAGTTTTAGCGATACCGGAGAACTAGCAGTTGTTGTAAACTCGACTAGTAGTATTTAGAGAAGAGGGTTTACTCCGCTCCATTTGCAAGTGACAGTTAATTTCAGAAAAAAATTGTAGCATGTTCAAATCCTGATGTTATATTTAGAATTCTGATTTGTAGGTGGATTTGCTTTGTCCGTTGATAACTAGAAAAACATGTGTATCAAACAGAGAGCACATCACCATTGCATCTTGTAGAGAAACAACAAGAGTATCCTCACTAGTTGAGTATAGGATTGATCTGTTTTTAGCTGCAGTAGCATATTACTTGTTTGGTAGTGGAAATCATGGAGAAATCTAAGTAGTGTTAACTTTGTTTCTCTTGTAGATTGATAGTTCATAGCTGTGTAGAAATCAGGGTGAAATCTTGGTACTACTTCATCTAAATGCTAGTTCATTCTGGTGTCTTTTGCCAGTTTAGTTTTTTCAGCAAGTCAAATGTAAGACACAATCCCAATGTGTTATGTGCTTCATCAGGTCAAACTGCTACTGTCTAGATACTAGCTTTGTTCTACCAGGAAAGCTGGATTTTATTTATCTCTAGACATTTTAGTACACACTAATCCCTGGTAGTTGATACATTCATGAAATTTCGTGCATATTCTTCGAAAGCATTAGTAACAGAAATTAAGCATAGGTAGATCCATTGAGGATAATGCAGCAATAGCACATGTCCTGTTATTCTTGTGACGCCTTCAGATTTCTTAACACTGAGTTTTGAGTATATGTAAACATTTTCTTGATTTCAGCTAGTGTTGCTTCCAAGGAAGTATTGAACAGGGAGAGGAGTAGCTGATATTCTCATGGAGTTGTTTGCATCTTCACCATGAGTAGCTAGCTAGTTCTGCTATGATGTTTGAACTAAACTTGCCCCTTTCTGTAATCAAGTCTGCACACTTGTTAGCTCCAGATTGAAATATGATAGGAGTGTTTGAATTATGCATGTACATTTATATTTGTTAGTTATGCTGCCATTGTGTACCAACTGCTGATTTGTTGTACTGGAAGGAAGTGTCATGATGATTACTGGTAGCTCCCTTGCCAACTATTGTATTGCTATACACAGATTTGTATGTGTTATTAGCTATTGTACTGCAGCCTTGGAAAAAAACGTTCATCTTTATATTCTTAGTATCAATTTTAGTGCAAAGATTGGATTTTTACTTGACTATGTTCATGCATAGATAAAGTTTCAGTTTTTATTATCAAGTTTTGTACAACACAATCCCCTCCCATCCTCAAAAAGCAAAGTAACCAAAGGGGATTGGGATTTGAGGGGAAATTAGGGGATTGGGTGAAAGGGAGGGATTCACCAAATCCCCTCCCATCCCCAAACCTCCCAGGGGTGGAAATACCGGAGAGGTAAACAAGGCCTAAAAGAAGTGGACTCGTTCCACGCCTAGGGGCTATTATATCCTAGGTAGAATGGGAGGGATTGGACATGGAATTTCGCCTTCCCCACCTAGTCTATACACATAACTTGATATGAGCAGGACGCTCCACACGGGGAATCGAGCTGATTTACCTTACGTGGGTATTTAATGCCTATATTTGGGTGATATTTTTTAAGACGGGTGAAAACCTCCGGCTGATATCTAGACACATATACATGTAACATATAAATAGGCTACCTGTGCCGGCAGACAAATAAAGCAAAGGCACTAAAGTCGATGTATCCTAATGGCTCTTGATAGCCGATATTTTGAGCAAAATGAAATAATAAATAATACTAGTAAAATGACGCGTCCAAAATTGAAGTAGTACCTGTTGGTAGAAAGCATAGATTGTCTGATCAGCTGACAATTGCTTGAGCTCTGACGCCATACTTTCTCGGCCAGAGCACAGGCTTGCTACTTCAGCGTGCTCCATGGACACTACGATCCGGCTCCACAGATTATTTTTGGGAAAGCAGGTTCTAATCTGGTGCCATTCTTCAATGGTGGATAGATCAGTAAGCACAATCAGGTACCTCTTCTCATTGACATATCCACCATACTCGTGAGCCAACTCATGCACGGTCTTTGCCTCCTCTAGCAAAACATCAACCAACTCTACGGTGGCTGCTCGAAACTGTTTCACTACACTCTGGACAAATTCTTTCGGGTGAAAAGGACGCGTCACCCTTAACCACGCTCGGCATGGGAAGTTGAGTTTGACAATTTGATTCTCGTAGGCCTCCGAGATGATGGAGGTATGCCCATCGGTGCCACTTGTTCCCCACAATCCGATCACTCCAATTTGGTCCGAGCCCAAGGCTTCCTTTTTGAGGATCAGCTGGGCAAGATCCAATCTTGATTGAGGCTCCTGCCTGGCGGCGTCCCTTCTTGCTTCACCAATGCCGAACATGGTAGCAGCGGCGCTGGTGGAGTTATCGGGGAGTTTAGCGGGTTTAGAGCCTCCGTCAATGAGGCGGTACCGCACATTCCTCTGACTCACTTCCTCGACCTTGGCACGCAGTTCCTTCATCTGATAGGCCACTTGGCGCCGGTTGAGGAGCATGCGAGGGATGCGCCACCATGACTGCTTTTGAACACAAATGGCAAAATCCTGGAGGGAATCCTCGACGTCGTATGCGACGTCGCGAACCTGCTTCACCCAGGTCCTGACAACCTTGTTGTGGCCGTCCCACTCCTCGTGCGCCACCATCAGGAACGACTGCATCATTTCCGGCTCAAAGGTGATGAAGGTCTTGTCACGCTGGACACCGAGCTGCAGGGCCACCTCCTCGGCAACGGCGGATTTGGCATAGCTGAGCGCCCCGATCACCATGGACTTACCGATGCTCAGCCCCGTGGCCTCCATCAGCTGCACAGGGCTTCTCTCCCTTCCTCTTGCCGTGAGCATTTGCGTGTGGATGGATGGATGATCTGAGAAGAGCTCTTAGGTTCTCAGCTTAGAGAGAATGGATGTCTATTTGTGACCTGCTCGTTCACAACTTGCCTTTTAAAATTAAGACTTGGCGCCAGCTCTCATGTCGCATACTCGTTAGTTAATTCTGCACCATGCACTTATTGCAACGATACAGCGATGCCTGAACACACTCCTATATCTCTACTATATAATATCGTTAAAGGTGATGGTTGGCGGCGGTACGTCAAGAGAACAAGCAAAAAAAACTTGTTTACGTATCCCGCTCAATCTGCTCGATAAAAAAGGACAGTTCCGATCCAGTTGTGATCGGCTACCAAAAGAATAATCCAGTTCGGTTTCTCTTCACACACAAACTCGATCGCAACTGTTCCAATCATAATTCTATTCACACACATCGAGTCACAAACGGAGCGGAACGGAACGGACAGATCAAGTTCAAAGCCATGGCCGCGAGGAATTGTCACGTTCTTGTGCTACGCCACGATCGAGTGGTTGCCGGCATGTTCGACGCTCGGCGAGCTGTACGTACGCCACACGGACACAGCATCGCATTGGAGCTCATCGTCTAGCCCATCATTGGAGGTGCCTGCCAGCCGCCAGGCCAACACGACACGCCTGGCGCCAAGTTCCCCGGCACGTCGCCCGCCACCGCGCGCAGGACCTCGCCATGTCCGTTGTTGCAGCCAACATCGTCATGGAAGAGATGACCACGGTCGAGAAGGCTACCGGCTGCTGGAGGTGTCTAGCGTCGGGCATACTTTCTAGCTACCAGTGAAGCCATCCCCTATGCCGGTGCTGACTTGCTGACTTTGCCCGTGCCGCTCTCACTACCGATAATCTTCATGCTATGTCTTCATCACGTCATGCCGTCGGGGGCATGCCACGTTGGGCCTGGTGTGCTTATACGGCCATTAAGCCATAGATGTATATCTCTGCGGCGTACAGTACTGCAGGTACAGGCCGGACGTGAGCAGCCGATTGCCTAGCTAGGCGAGCATGGCGACAAGAACATTAGCAGATACAGGCAACGACACGAGCTTCATGCTGTGCAATTGTGCATAGGCCAACTAGCTAATGCCCTTGCGTCATGTATTCCCATGCATGCCTGCTCCATCCAAACAAATATATACGTCCCTCGGCAGCAAGACAAGGCATGCGCCCAACGAGTTTTGCCGACTTTTCTTTATAATCTGAAACTGAGCTCAAATTCAGTTTGAGTTGGTTCAGGTTACTCCAACTTGCACTCATATTTTCTTACTCTAAGATTAATTTAGTTGTAAATGGTTTTGGAAATATGTGCGATACCAAATGAATAGTATTTTTCTATGTAATTTAACAAGTGTTTTTCTGCATGATAATTTAATACTTTTGGATGCCCATGTTGTATAGAAGGAAAAAAAGAAAGTAAGTTGTGTTTTTTATTTATTTGTGAAGATTGTTGTATAATGGGACATGTAAAGAATTGAAATACGAGAGAAAGCCAGCGTACTAAAAATATTGACAAAACAAAAAATCATAGTTTACTTGAAAACATAATCTGTTCAATTTACTTTTGGCCCGTTGCAACGCACGGGCATTATGCTAGTACTGTATAGAATTTCTTTTTTTAGAGAGTACGCCAAAAGCGTACTAAACGTTTATAGAAGGAGTACAAATGAGTTTTCAACTACTGCTACAAAGAGAGAGCAGCAGGACTCAAACACCACCACTCACACCGAATCCTAAGATTTAATCTCGCGGCATTGGTTCTCTCCCTCCCAACTTGGCTCTCAGCCAAATCTTGAATTCATCTACTATCCTGTCAACCAACACTGTAACCGTGAACTGCTGGGCAACATTGTGAAACAGCCTCGCGTTCCGTTGTTTCCATAGGCTCCAGGCCACGAGGATTACGAAGCTGTCGAACTTTCTCCTGTTCTGCTTATTGGCTGCCTTCCTAGCCTTCAACCACCAGGCCTCGAAGGTGTCATCCAACTCCGGCCCAGCTATCTGAACTCTCATTTTCTCGAAGCAGCGGAACCAAACCTCTCTAGCATACACGCATTGCACAAGAATATGCTCAACCGTGTCTAACTCTTGGAGGCAGGTAAAGCAAGGGCTCATCTCCTCCTGTAGCCCGTGTCTGACTCGCCGATCAGAGGTCCACACACGGTGCTTAACAGCCAGCCAGCAGAAAAACTTACACTTCAACAGCGCCATCGTCTTCCAGATGCAAGCAGCCGCAGCAAACCGAGTGTTGCCCTCGCAGAGCATCCTATACGTCGAGCTCGCCGAGTACCTCCTCGTGCTGGAGCAGGGCCAAACAAAACTGTCCTGCAGGTCCAAGTCTCTCTGCACGCTATTCACCCGAACCCACAACCTGACACACTGCTCCAAAGCTGCAGTACACAGCTGCCCAGTCAGGTCCTGCAGCCACGAATTCTCCTGAAGCGCATCGTGAACTGTCCTAGAATGCAGCCTTCGAGGGTTAACAATCCCCCACACCAACGGGGCGATCTGCTCCACCGTGTACCCGTCGATCCATTTGTCGATCCAAAACAGTACTCGATCACCTTGTCCAAGCTCAATTCTGGCGAGGCTTCTGAAAACTTGAGCCGAACTCTCATCCTTAAGCATGGGCAAGCCCTGCCATGGCCTGCTCGCGTCCGTTCTTTTGAGCCACTCCCACCGAGTCCTAAGTGCAAGCCCCTGCAATCTTAGGCTCTTCACACCTAGGCCACCGTAGCCTTCAGGCTTGCAAATTTGTTCCCAGGCCACCAAACATTGCCCTCCGTTGACCTTGTCCTTGCCTGCCCAAAAGAATGCTCTCAACCACTTGTCAATCTCCTCTAACAGCCACAACGGAGCCTCTACGACAAGAAGGTGATGAATAGGTCGCGCTGTGATCACAGATTTGATCAAAATCAAGCGCCCCTCCTTGGTGATCCATCCTTTCTGCCATGCCGGAATCAATTTCAGAGCCGCGTCTAGCACTGGCTGCCACTCCGCCTTGGTCAAGGGTCGTAGAGCCAGTTGTAATCCAAGATACTTGATCGGAAACGTATCAATGCGGCACTCCAGAATTCTCCTTACCCGGCCCTCCTCTCTTGCACTTCCTCTGATTAAAGTGGCAGCCGACTTGTTATAATTGATCTTCAGGCCTGACGCCTCCCCGAACATATTCAGAATTTGGCGAATCGCCACAAGATCAGAATTGAACGGCTTCACAAAGAGGACCACATCATCCGCGAAGACGGATATCCGCTGCATCGGGCTAATTGCTGCTAGGGGACTGAGCAGATCCCCGTTCACCGCTGCTGTCACAAGCGCCGTCATAACCTCCATAGCCATAACAAAGAACAGGGGGAACTCGGATCCCCCTGTCGCAGACCTCGTCCGTGGAAAATGCGTCGCCCTGGCACTCCATTCACTAGCACTTTGGTACTTGCAGTGTAGAGCATCATCGCCACCCACCGCGGCCAAGTTTCACTGAAACCCAATTTGCGCAGAACCTCCAAAAGAAACGGCCAGGACAACTTGCCTTAAAATCAAGACTTGGCGCCAGCTCTCATGTCGCATACTCGTTAGTTAATTCTGCACCATGCACTTATTGCAAGTTGCAACGATACAGCGACGCCTGAACACACTCCTATATAGAATTTCAGTAGACGCCACGGTCTTGATTAATACAATATACACAGCGACCAATTAATACTATTCTTCCGTTGCTTTACCTAAGTGCATGCACGCTGTGGGTTGTCGGTACTTGCGTGAGGTATGTGAGCTAGTTTTGTACCCACGAAGAGCCCATCTATATCCTATTCACCACTGTTATGCAAATTTTTAATCGAGACTTTGCAGGGCACCTCTCAAGACCTCACGTCGACGCTGAGTAAAGTTGGCACCAGGGATTTGGATTTCGCCCGAGATTTCTGAAATTCCACCGAAATTCGGCAATTTCGTCCAGGACCGGTACAGAAATTTACCGAACGAAATATCATGAATTTTGGGGATTTATTGTTGAATTGTCTAAAATATTTGAAATATGGTAGAAATTTGTCCGAAAATCCAAATTTTGGTTCAATTTTGGTGAAATTATGTTCCAAAGTTTAAATATTGGTTCTTGCATTTCGTTCGAGATTGACCAAAATTTTCCGAATTACCGAAATCAGGCTATTCCGCCCAGGCCCGGTAAAAAATCAAAACCGAAATCCAAAACCTTGGTTGGCACTACTTTTAACAGTGGAGTGGAGGACTGAGTAATTAAGTTGGCACTACTTTAACACCGTAAGAGTGGGCATCTTGAGACCTCGCCACCATGAACATGCCCATCTCAATGATTTGAGCAAATTAAAATATGTGACGCTTGAGGCTGCCATTACCGGGTATTTTTTTTTAGATTTTCCCATTACCAGGTATCAGATTAATCTAATTTGAAGCAGAATCCTATGCTCAATCGAGTTACGAGTCATCACATTAACCTGTACTGTAAACACTGAATTACTGCCGACTCAAGCCACGCTAACGCTTCTCACAAAATTCGATGCCAACAACCGCTCTCCTTCCCTCCAATTCCATGGAGACACACAAATGCAAGAGGTTCAGATTTGAGACCTTTTGGCTCACAAAGAAGGTTTTCAAGAGGTAGTGGCTGATGCTTGGAATAAATCCGAACCAGAAATTAAAGGCAATGCCTTGGCGGTCATCAATGGTAAACTTCAAAGAACGGCTAAAGCACTACAAAGTTGGAGTGCTAAAAGATTCGATGATATGAAGGAACAGATTGTATGGGCTAATACCATCATTGGCTGACTAGATCAAGAGGAAAATCGCCGGACACTCTTTTCGAGAAAGATGGCCGAGGAGAGAATTAAAAAAGAAAATTCAAGGTCCTTGTGTTGTGAAAAGAGCATGGCACGACAAAGATCCAAGCAATTATGGCTCTCTGAGGGAGATGCAAACACAAGTTTCTTCCATACTCGTTCTGTTATTAAATAGGGTTAATTGGATCTATGCCATTGCCCAATTCACAGATTGGACTTATGCCATTACAAAAATTGAAGTTGGAAATATGCCACTCAAACTTCTCAATACCTCTATCTATGCCATTTTGTTCATTAACAAAACTTATACGATAGTTACACACTTGTACATGTACTTTATACGAGCTGGAGCACGTACTGGACCCATGCACACACACAGAAAGACTCGATCGAAACCCCGTCCCAGAATCGCATCGAAGCATCTCTCCCGCCCCGTCTCGCGCTCGACGAACCCTAGCGGGAGGAGCCCGTCCATATGCGCCCAGAATTGGCTCATGTTTGAACAGTAGGCCCATATTACTGTTTTTGATTTTCTGTGATTTTTTAGATTTTTCTGAGAAGTCAATTTTTGGCCAAATTTTGAATTTTTTGAATTTTTGGGCGCCCGGACGACGCTAAAGTGCTCCCAAAAGTTGGGCACAGGGGTAGTATGGTAAAAACAGCACTATACACTCAAATACATGTATTTTTTAAACCGTTATTCTATTTGGTGGAGACAATGGCATAGATAAAGGTATTGGGAAGTTTGAGTGGCATATTTTCAACTTTGGTTTTTGTAATGGCATAAGTCCAATCTGTGAATTGGGCAATGGCATAGATCCAAATAACCCTATTAAATAAGTGTACTTCTAATTTTAGTATTAAGTCAAACTTTATAAAATATGACCAAATTTATATAAAAAAATTAGCAACATATATGAAAAAATATTGGTATATTTTGAAACTTCATTTCAAAATTAATTTAGTGATACTAATTTACTGCCATAAGGGTCAGTACAATTCCCTATAAAGTTGGTCACAATTTAATACTCCCTCCGATCCATAAAAAGTGTCGCCCATTTTGTACTAAGTTAGTACAAACTTTGTACTAAGTGGGCGACACTTTTTATGGATCGGAGGGAGTAAGTTTTTTTGAAACGAAGGCAAAAGATTTGCCTTATCCATTAGTTAAGAAGAAGGTGTCTAGTTTATTAGCAGGAGAAACCGGGCAAAAATCATACAACCAACACCACTGGGTGAAGCCCACACAACCTCGAAAACACCTAGAGTCAAGCTCAACCCACCACTCCGCAACCGGCTAGCCAGCCCTCCACCCTTGCCGGAGAGAATAAGTCGTAACTGCTATGAGAGGACCAGATACGAGACACTCCAATGTAAATGAATGTGGCCAACCCACCGGGGAGCCTTGACGACAAACAACACCGTGAGTAACCTTGTCGCCCGCACGAGGCAAGGCGAAACACCCTCGATGATGCAGAAACCTCGGAGCCGCCGCCCCGACATCCAACTCTCCATCACGCCCTGCACAATCCACCTGGAACACCTTCCGGGGCCGCTGCCCTCACATGCCACCGCTCGCACTCGAGCAGCAACATCGCAAGACCTAGCTGCCCACAGCCCAAACTGCCCAGGGCTACTACCCACAGACCACGGCCGCCACACCACATCCGAGGCCGCTGCCTCGACAGACTGAAGATCGCCCCTCTCTGGGACACATTGCTAAGGAGGCCAGGCTTCCACCAAAACAGGGGCTTCATGGCCGGCGACTGGAGCTCGGGGATCTAGGGTTTGGGGGGTTTGGCTAGGATTTGGGAGTTGGGACTCGAGTGAGTGGGGCGGTGGCCGGTCCCCGTTAAAAAGAACTCATCTAGGTAGCCTATGAGGCGCTGGGTCGCTGATGCATGGCCCCGGAGTGGACACGTATGGATACACGGCTTGTCCACGTGTACCGCAAACGCGGCGCGGACACAAACGGACTGTTTGTTAGGGGGGGGGGGGGGCGTTGGAGTTGCCCTAACCCCACCTTTATCCTGTGCCACCAGCCACATACGTGTAAAACCAGCAAAAATACAAAATGAGTGAGTTCTCCATATGGTTGAATTCATACATGAAACCATCAGAAAACATTGTATGGCTTCATCCATAGAGTGCCCCAAGTGCTCTTTCCTCTCGAGAACCTTCAGATGAAAAAGAACAAAATATTGGTTATGAACTGCAATAAGTGAAACGAAAGCTCTGTAACGAGTTTTGGCCTGAAATTTCAAAAAACTGGAAAGAAAACCTAACCAGGTATATACAGCTGCTTTCGGGTTGGTGTTGCCTTTGTAGCTTCTGAAGATCGAGGGAATCACGCCAGACTCGATCGATGAGCTGAGCAAACAACTGCTGATCTCAGATAAGCAAGCTTTAGAGCAGACTGGGCTCTGCCATCTACACATGTCCGAGGAAAAGCAGCCCCTGTCAGGGGCAACTAATTAACATGTTGGTGGAATCACTGCACACAGATACATTCTTGGTCGTTTTAACTTGTTCGCGACAGTGTACAAGATCAATTATATACTTTTGCTGATAGCTTGATACATGACTGAATGACAAACTAGACCAACATGAACAGAATTAAAGAACGTTTGCTAGCGCAGAGTGATTGCCAGAATGTTCAAACAAGGAAAAAGGTTACAAGCTGCATACGAACTGAATACTAATTAAGAAATTACTACATAGCCTATTACGAAACCGTCGCCTATACTGGGATACAAAAAGATGCAGTGGCAATAGGCCACACCTGTCACTGCATAATAGGCTCACAGGACAGTATACCAAGCAGTAGGCCGCCTCCGCCTTTGGCCGCATGAAAGGCTCGCCTTGGCTCCCCTCCACGCACGTCGCCTGTGCACTTTGTCGACTGCTGGTACATTGTCCACACCGCCTTCTGGCGCGAAGCCCACCGGCAAAGGAGCCCGAGCAGGGCGAGCTTGAGCTCCGCCATACGCGAGCTGCTGATGCATGTTCTCTTGCACCACCGCGGCCGCGTACGTGCGTCTGCACCGGCTGATGCTGGCCACGGTCTCCCCGTGGTGCTCTGCTTCCCTGCGCACTCTGATGCGGCTGAGCTTGCCAAGGCGGACTTGGGCGTTGCTTGCACTCCCTGGCACGTGCCGATGTTGTTTGCAGCGTAGGCACATGTGGTGTCACCTCCTCGAGACAGTTGTAGCAGAACCCGCCGTCAGACCTTCACGTGGCATCGACGACGGCATGGGGCCCTTGCAGCGGCGCTTCTTCCGGCCTGAGGTGGCGCCACCCCCAGCCACCTTCGCCTCGGCCTGGGGTCTCACGACGACCGAGGCGATCATTCGAACAGCCTGTGGGTGCGCCTGGCAACAGACCTCTTCCTGCCTCCGTGGTTGGTGGAAGGGGACGGAAAAGGGGGCAGAGGGTGGCCGCCGGGGAGGGGCGATCAGGATGGGCCTATCAATCTCTCATTAATTCCACCTTCAGGATGGGTCTATTTTGATTGCTGGCCAGTTGCTTCGTGATGTTCTCCTTTACTTAGCCTCTGATGTGTTGCCCTCCCACTAGGACTACTTGCTTGATGCTTGGGAGAAAGTCCAACCCAGAAAAGACACTGATGGGCTCACCTGCACAACCATTCAGCTTCAGCACCTCAAGTTTCGGCATTGATGTGGACTCAAAATTCAATGATCCACTCATGTAGTCAAGCCCGAGTACCACGAGGCTTCTGAAAAGGCCAGTCCGGAAAGTAATAGATTTTACATTCGAATATAACATCAACCAACACAGAATGGATAGGTTCGGTAGGTTCCCAAGGGCTTGCATGGTTGCACCGTCCCATGCTAGGTGGCTGCCTCCTAGTTGGAGCTTCACGAGATTCTGGAGACCACTGATCCATTCTGGCAATTTACTCATTTCGCCCCAGAGCTTGAGGTACTGTAGGTTTTTTGGAGGCGAGGACATGGTAAGAAAACAGTCATACACATCTGCTTCATGTGAGACCACAGACAAGGACTCAAGGCCACCGAGATTGGATGAAATGGCTGAACATAACTCCACACAATTCTCCTTGTTCATTACCTTCACTCCTAACTTGCGCAGGCTAGTCAGATCTTTTATCTCTTGTACGACCGCATTCCCACCCACAAGACACAGCGTGTGCAGGGTTTTCAGTTTCCTTATTCCTCTTGGTATCATAACTTCATGAGCGTGTACATAACGAAGCTTGGTAAGCTTGGTGATGGTTTTGGGCAGCCAGTTTATCCATGTATCTTTAATGTCTAGCGTCTCGAGTTGACTCAGATTACCCAAGGATTTTGGAAGGTGACGGATGGGGTGGCACGACCTTAGAGAAAGGTATCTCAGATGATGAAACTTCCCAATGTGCCTAAGGTGATGATCTTCTAAACCTTCTGTTCCTTCTAGGTCAAGCACCCGAAGAAACCACATCTTCTCAGACATGTAAAATGGCCTCCACTTGCCAAACACCGTCAATGACCGTATAGAAGACAGCTCCACGGTGCTCTCAAACTCACACTTATCCCCCTCCCAATTGCTGCTTATGGCAAGGTGACGCACTGCACCATGAGTGTTTGGCCTGCACCCTTCCTCCAGCCTAAAAACAAGATTTTCCTCCATTGATTTTGCAATGCTGATATCACGGATCAAATCGTGCAGATGGCATGAGTCAATACCCTGTATGCTGCAAACTGAATTCCGAGTTGGTAATATCATGCTTCTCTCTACAAGTTCCAAAAAGTATCTGTTCGCTATGGAACCATCCAGAGAATAGCCTTCCACTATCCATCGGTACACTAAACGTCTCCGACGAATATTACAGTCCTCGGGGATGATGGAAAAGTACAGAAAACAAGACTTGAGGTAATATGGTAGGCCATCATAACTTTTCATAAGAACTGTTTTTATGGATTCAAACTTTGGATTCATCTCGAGCTCAACACTGATGTGCTCATTTAGTTTCCTCCATGCCGCAGCAGGTTTTGTTGGTTGATCTGCCAAGAAGCCACCTATGGTGACTATCGCAAGAGGAAGCCCATTGCACCTTTTCAGGATCAGATTATCTTTGGTCTTGTTCTTAAATACCTGTAATTGTGCAAAAATATAATTAGTATGTCATTTTACTACTCTACGAATACATTAATCAGGTGTGAACGAGTGTTCCTTTATCTATTAATAACTAGCAGGTCAACTATACAATAGGCTATGTAGCAAAGTCCTTCTATTTCGCTATTCTTTCATAGAGATAAGGCATTAGACTTCATGCCAGGACATAGCTTGTGTGTATTAAGTGTTCATGTACAAAATGTGTAATCACACTGTATCAATAAAATGCACAATATAAGTTAAGTAGTAACTTATTGCGCACATCTCTAAAACAATTTATTGTACCAAACTTTACATAGACATGTTTCTATTCATTTATTCATGTAAAGGTTTTGTTTGTAATTTTTGAAAAATTGGATATGCAGTTTTGCTAAGTTTATAAATGGGAAACAAAAATAAATACTCATTAGCACTGTTGATATCAACCTCTTTGGAAAAGAACACCTTGGTTTTAAGTAATTTAGGAAAAAAAAAGAGAGCAATGAAAAAGTCGTCTAAGTTACATAATTCTTATATGCTCTAGTTCTTGTATAATTTAATAAGAGAAGAGGTGAAGAAATGGAACATTATCGGCACCACTTCTCTTATTATCAGCACTGGGTGATGTAATCAGTTTTTGGTTAACTGTCGAAGCACGCGAATATATATCATTCCTAGATGATGACCCTGTAACAAGGGTCATTATGGCCTAATCACATGCTTCCGCAACGTTCTATGAAGCATCTCTTCCACACATGGTTGGTAGTAGTGTTGCTCTTACAATATACTAATCTGAAATAACCCTTCAAGACTAAACATAAATTGAGATAAAGTGAACAACATTGTTTTTGTAAACTCCTAAAGTGAATATGTGAGTAATACTCTTTTAATACCATTTTTGTAAAAATGTTAAATGCATCCTTCTCTTCTATACGGTTGAGCAAACGTATGAACCTTGGCTTTTTGCAACAATGTTTAGAAATATCCTCTGTCCTTGTGGTGATCACTACGACTAAGCTTGGATTTTTCATTGCAAATAAACTTGGCATTATTAAATCCCATTCTGCTGTAGATGAGAGATCATCGAGAACAAAAAGGCAACTCTTTCCTTCTGAACGCCTGATCAACACTTCATTCAACTGCACAACTCCCATTGAATCAACTTTTGTTTGGGTGTCGCCTTGAAAGTTCAAGGCCTCCTTCCTTGCATCTAGTTGCACTACCAAGGTCCTAAGGAGCTCCTCGAGCTTGAATGGTCGGAAGACCGTGACAAAAGCATGTTTCCCAAACATGTCACTGACTTCTTTTCTCTGCTGAACATCTTTGATCAAAGTGGTTTTTCCAAGGCCACCCATCCCCCACAGTGCGATCACCTCAAATTGCTGGTTACTGGCTTCTCGAATTAGGTCTATAATATCAGATTTTTCTTTCCCTCGGCCAATAAGCTGAGATTCCTCCAGAACACATGACATTGTTATTGCACGTGTGACTCTCTCTTGCACCATCATCTTTCCATCATCATCAGTATTAGATTTGTCTTCTACTATCTCCTTAGCAGCATAGGGTAACTTTGAGCTAGATGTTGGCTTCCATGAATTTGTTGCATCACGAGAACTCTGGACACAAGCAAACAATAGTTAGACACGATTTTCAGTCATGTATCACTGAAAAATAAATATTGAGGAAACAGCTCAGTGCATATGTCTTACTACTACAGAGCAATATTAATAACACAATGAACGAAGTAAAACAAGCTTGAATGGCATGCATATTGTCAATTTTTCTCAGATGGCCCCGTCAGGTTTGACTTCCGTAGAAAATTCTGAAAACCGTCAGAAAATCGAAATGCGATAAACAATACCAATAAAATTTCCCATGAATCACACAGAAAAGTTGACTAATACAACACGGGAACATGAAGTTATTACTTATTAGAAGCCTTGGCCCGCGGTATTGCCTCATCACCTACAACCCAAAATTCATTAACAAGAGGGGCAATATTTCCTTGTAATGAACACCTTTATAAAAGTAAATGCAACATAACGCTTCTATGTTGGATGAAATATCCATGCGTTTCCTTTCCAATGAATTTCCTTATCTCCCGTGTCGCTTACCGAGTCGGGTTCTTCTCCTACCAGTATCGAATAGAACATGCTGAACAAGATCTTCTTCATGGAAACCTGCTTGATTTAAATCGGGAAAATCGTACAGATTTGATGAAACCACGTGCGATGGCTCGAATCCATAGTCAATCCTATTTTCGATAGGACCGGTTGACAATTGAATCCAATTTTCCCCATTATTTGACTATCCATAATAGTGCAGAAAGAAAGCCCGGAGGAAGAGTGGCCTTGAGTTTCTCGCCCCTTTGCCTCTAGGCAGCCTGGGAGAAACCCTAACTACCACTAAAACACCTATCCTCGTGTCAAACATCCCCTTGTCTCCGCCGGAGGGCGCAGTTGGGCGAAGACCGACCGGACGGTGACTGTTGTGTGGTTTTTATGTTCCTCACTAGAATATATGGCGTGTGACGAGGGGTAGACTCATCAAGACCCATGGTTAAGGTCCTTGGGTTATGAATATGGGGGAGAGAACGTGGCAGAGCTGGTAGTATCGTCAGCTGACAAGCGGGGCAAGGATTTTACCCAGGTTCAGGGCCCTCGTGTGGAGGGAACACCCCTACGTCCTGCCTGTCTGTTATTGATTCGAGAGTATATGCTGGTTACAAGGGGATCCCGGCGAGATGTTGATCTCGCTAGGGTTTTGGTGGTTCTGAAAGTGCGTGTCTGGTTCGATGGCCCTCCCAGCCGTTATATAGTAGGCTGGGTCTCGGGAATTCGTAACCGACTCAGATTACATAAAAGGAAAGCCTAAACCGACTATGGATTCGCCTAACTTGGAGGGTACTCCATCTTCTTGGGCCTTCCTTCATGGGCTTTTCGTAGGCTCTTGATAGTTGGGCCTAGTCGATATGTGCACCAGGTACCCTCATGGTAGGGTACCCGATAGGTATATCCCTGTCAGCGTGCAACGCCATACCCTCGATGAGGAGATCGCGGCGTTGGCCCTCGTTTCCAGCAGTTCTTGTGCAGGGATGGTGTGACGTTAGAGCATCTCTAACAGATATTGTAAACCGCATAAACAGTAAAACTCCGATGGTTTTACGGGCTGAGGCCATCTTTCGGCCAGAACAGAGCCCAGGAAGCCGGTCCGGCCCATAAACTGTTTACGGGGGCCTGAGAATCCCACCCGCCAGCCCCAATGTATTCCGGCCGGGGGTGATTCTCAGTTCACAAACCGAGTTTGACCACCGCCGCCGATCGACGACAAATCCACCGAGTCCTCCGCCGCCTTCGACGAGCAATTCGCCACCCGTGACTGCAGATTCGGCACCACCGAGGCCCGATGGAGCCGAAGAGAAAGCCCAGCAAGCTCCGGAAGGCGCGCAAGAGGGTTGTCGCCTTCGACACGGCGAGGAAGCGGAAGGCGCGCAGTGGACGAACCGCGGCCTCGAGCCGCCTGTGTCGCTACTCTACCGCGAGGTGCCAGAGTTCAACCGGCAGAAGTGGGAGCGGGAGCCTCTTAGTAGTAGCAAGGCAACCTCCGCCTGCGCGAGCAGCTCCTCGTCGGCGCTGGTGCCCGCGTGGAGGGAGTCTCTGGTGGACGAGCTGGAGGGCTACGACGCCGCCGCCTTTGGCACCTCCCTCGTGCGGGAGGACTTTATACCTGAGGACACCATCGAGGACGTCGTGGCGGTGATGTTGATGCGCTCCGAGCGGGAGGCGGTGGCCCATGCCACGTAGCTCAAGCGTGACGAGGAGATCAACCGCATCTTCTATTAGCAGGGGCTCACGCAGGCTCGCGCTGCCACGGAGAAGAAGGCGGAGTGGCAGAGGGAGGCAGAGCTTCAGAACGCCTCCTTCATTGACCTCGTCTCTGATGAGGACTGAAGCTCCTCCGCCGCTGCGTCGTCGCCGCACCTGTGCTCTGGTGAGCCTTATTTTGCGTTTTAGGGTTAGGGCGGCGACGATCTTGAGTTTAGATTAGTGTTAGTGAAAAATACCAACGAGCATTGGTCTGTAATGCGAAGAACATTTCAAATGAGATCATGTGTTCGTCGTTTGTTCCCGCAAAATCGAAAATTACGTACAGTTCTCTATTCGGTTTCTATCCTGTGCGGCGACTTTTGGGCCTGAGAAACACCTAAAACGCAAACCGTAAACCGCATTTTCGGTTTCACGGTTTACGGTTACTGCTAGAGATGCTCTTCATATGATCACGCGACGATGGACCCTTACTCGCTACAGCATCCCAATGGCGTCGGTTGTGTGACTGGCTCAATATATGGGCGACAGTCGTCCTGATTCAGTGGAGGCGCAAGAGATTGTGAACAGGGGTAACGTATTGGTTCTCCAATGATGGCAGCCACCATGGTCGTGCGAACAACGCCGAGGTTGAATCTTGACATGGTGATATCCATCAGCTCCATAATGTCAAGTTGACGGCGGAATGGAACATCCTCTTCTTCAACCTTGAAGCTTCCGAGGCTGGTGGCGGTATGGGTATGCCCCTTCACCCCTCCATCGGGTTTGATCAAACTCGCCAGGTGCTATGCACAACGTGTTTCGCGGAAGCGTCATGTCATGTCATGTCAGTTGTCTGCTGGTAGGGTACTACTCATTGCAACTCATGTAGAAGCGTCAAATCATGCATGTTGCCGACAGGCAGCGTTGTTGGAAGTCCCCTCCTCTCTTTCCTTCTCCAAATTGGAGAAATAAATGAGTTCAAATTGGACTAGATAGGAATAAAGGAAATAGGCAAAAAGGAAAAAGGAAAAAGGAAAAAAGAAGGAAAGGCAGGGAGGAGTCCGAGTTGGCCTCCTGCCCAACCCGAACCGACTTGGGGAGGGTTCGGCCAGCTCTAGGGCCGGAGCACCACCTCCCCTCTCCCCCTTATATACTCCACCCCTCCTCCCAAGGAGAACACACAAGTTGCAATACCTATTGCATATTGCACAAGTTCCTCTCTCTCTTCAGATATTATGTAATTAGACGGCGCTCTAATTACTTTAATTAGATGTTGCTCTAATCTTTCTCTAATTAGATCTCATGCCTTGAGAATTAGATCTCTCCAGTCTCATATTGTTCTAATCAAGTCTGATTAGATCAACCACCGTTACTACGCCGCATGGCAGTTTCTCTTCGTCGGCCGCCGTGTTCTAGTACGGAGGAGCGCTGGCGAGTTGGCAAGGTGTACGCGTGGATACTTGAAGAGCGGGTTGCGAGAGCAATCCTCGAACATGGAAAAGGCAACAATCTCACATCCCGACATGGACGTGAGATTTTTCATCGGCTTCACCAACATTTACTTCGTCAAACACAAGATCTTCCGCAACGGTGTTTGTAAATATTCTTGATCATTGCATTATGGGGTGCAACATATCTTCATAGAATAGATCGTGGCGGTTTAGTTATGCATGTCGAGAAAATTTTAAATTTGCGCCGCGTATCCCAATGGGCGTCTCATACAGAGGCATCAATTCATCCATGTTTCCAGCAGGTTCTACGCATGGTGTCGCTTGTAAAGACATAAAGTCATGCTTACTGCTGCTGGACCGAAGGTGGTGCGACAGTCACCGGAAGCGAGGCAATATGGGATGCCCGGATTCTAGTAGTGGTATCCGGCTGGCTAGGCTAGGTGTCACTAGCCGGCCGTCAAGTGATTTTGGAGAGTCGGCTTTGTGGCGAGTATGTGTACTCTGATGGAAACACAAGATCACTAATCAGGCAATATCAACACGGGCTACACCGGATGGGACAAACAACAGAGTAAGAAATACAAAGGTTTTTGTTTCGGTACACCACTCTAAACACATCCCGATTGTCCTCTAATGATGGTGGCCTACCTCTACTACACAAGAATGAGAAAAATTATGTATGTGCTGGTTGATATGGCTTGGGAGAGGATAAAACTGATGCTTAGAACTTGTCCTTCACAACCATTCATGATTTTGTTGAGTTGCCCGGCTATGCTGTTTCTTCTATGGAGTTTACTTTCTTAGATGGATTAGGTGCTCTATCAGTATGCCATTGACTATAGTTTTGCAAAATACTTTCCAATATGTTCTTAGCTTCTCCTACAGTTTTTCCCATAAAAGCTCCTCCAGCAGCGAAATCAAGAATATTTCTAGATATGTAGTTTAAATCCCTCAAGTCACGGATTTGATCTTGTATCCCCCACGAATCCACCAAGAAATTCTATTTTTCCAGAAGACCCACGGAGCCAGAAGATGAAGCGAAGAGGGGGCACAGGGGCCCCACACGCACCCTCGGCGCGACAGAGGTGGGGCCGCGCAGAGGCATGGTGGGCACCTCGCGTGGCCCCCGACGCTCCCTTTTGGACTACATATTGCCTCTGACCTAAAAACATCGGGGGGATCGACGCTTTTTCCAAAAAAAACCTCCAGAGCTCCGCCGCCATCGAAAACCCTATTTTGGGGATCAGAAAATCCGTTCTGGCACCCTGCCGAGACGGGGAATTGGAGGAGATCATCGCCAGCATCATCACCGCCGCCTCTCCATCAACCATCCATGACTCCCCCATCCATGTGTGAGTAATTCCCCGCTGTAGGCTGAGGGGGATGGTAGGGATTGGATGAGATCGTTCATGTAATAGTTGTGAGATTGTTAGGGCATGGTGCCTAGTATCCATTATTAGTACTTTATGTCATTGTTGCAACTTGTTATGCTTAATGCTTGACACTAGGGCCCGAGTGCCATGATTACAGATCTGAACATGTTATTGAATCATGAGAATAATTATTGTTTTGGATCATATCTATAAGTTGTATGCACACGTCACTGTCCGGAACCCGAGGCCCCAAAGTGACAGAAATTGGGATAACCGGAGGGGATGGCTGCGACGTGAGGATCACATGTGTTCACGGAGTGTTTGCTCCGGTGCTTTATTAAAAGGAGCAGCTTAATTACCAGTAGTTTCCCTTGAGGCCCCGCTGCAAACGGGCTGGGAGGACAAAAGATGTTGTGCAAGTTTCTCATTGCGAGCACGTACGACTAAATACGGAACACATGCCTATGATTGATTATTACTTGGATGCTTTATTATTACTTACTTGCAATTGCCCTACGTATGATTATTTCATGAATTATTTTATCCATGCAACGCCCGTTCATCCATCCATATGCCTATAGTATTTTTAATCCTGCTGTCTACTGCAATTATTACTGCTGTCTTTATTTCGTTGCTGCTATTATTTCACTACCGCTACTGTCATAAAACTGTTGCTACTGATAAACTGTGCCGAACAAGTCTACTTCCAGGTGCAGCTGAACTGACAATTCATCTGCCAAGGCTTATAAATATTCTTTGGCTCCCCCTGTGTCGAATCAATAAATTTGGGTTTTACTTCCCTCGAAGACTGTTGCGATCCCCTATACTTGTGGGTCATCAAGACTATTTTCTGGCGCCGTTGCCGGAGAGCATAGCTCTATTTATAAGCTCACCAGGGAGCCATACTGTTCGCTGCAATTCATTCATCATGGGTAAACCTCGTGATGAGAAGGTTCACATATTGTCATCCACTACAAGGAGAGGTACAACTCTGAACACTTCTGCTGCTCTTGATTAGCCATCTGTTATAAGTCAACTTGTCACACCACCACATACACATGTTTCACATGCTGCTACACTTCTGCTGAATCTAAGAATATTTCTGATGAATTTGATGATGCTTCTACTGTGCTTGATGAAAGAGGTTCACTAGGTCCTTTTCTAGATGCTACAATTGCTAAATCTAGACAAATTGAAAATACTGAAACACCTAATGAAACTCCTGTTACACCTGTTTATTCACCTGAAACGAGAGAACATACTAGTGATGATCTTGAGGAAGCCTATGTTGAACTTGATGATGACTTTATTGATGAATACATGAATTGTGATACCTCTAAAGATGTTAATGCTATTAAAAATCTTCTTCAAAGATGTGCTGTTAATTATAAACTTTCTCCTGATGCTAAGTTTGCTACATCTCCCATAAATATACAAGATAAAGATTATGATTTCTCTGTGGACTTGTCGCTTATATCTATTGTCGAGAAAGAACCTTTTCGAGGAACTGAAAATGAAAGTGCTGTAGATCATATGAATGTTCTTTCTACTCTAACTAGTTTGTTTTCTGATGATATTAAGAAACGCAGTTACTTCGTTACTAAAATTATCCCTTTCTCACTGAAAGATGAAGCTAAAACTTGGTTTAATAATTTATCTCCTGGATCTATTGAGAGTCCTATGGGTTTGGTCAATGTCTTCTTTCAGAAATATTTTCCTGCTAGTGCTCAACATGCTGCTTTACAGAAAATCTTTAACTTTAAGCAAAATGTGGAAGAGAAAATGCCTGAATCTTGGGCAAGGTTTTGTTCTTTAATTAGAGCTCGGCCTGGACATCGACTAGCTAAAAATGAACTTCTTGATATATTTTATAATGGACTAACTGTTGAATCTAGGACATACCTAGATAGTTGTGCTGGCTGTGTTTTCAGGAAAAGAACTCCAGATGAAGCCGAGGAATTAATGGCTAAGAGATAAGTCAAAATCATGATGATTGGACCATGCCTGAACCAACTCCGGTACCCACACCAAGGAAAAGAGGAATTGTGTAAGCCAATTCCTCACTCATCTACAGTTGAGGTACACTCTCTCCAACACTTTGATGATAGAGATATCCCTTATTCTAAACCTTCTGATCAATGCTTAGATGAGTTTGATAATTTTATTGTTAAACAAAATAATTGTAATATGAGAACACAAAATAGCCTGGTAAAGAATTCTCATGTTATTAATAATTTGCATGATGTTTTGGAAAGAACTGCTAATGATGTTAAAATACTTATTAAACATTTTCATATGGTTCAAACTCAAATTGAACAATTGACTAAAGTGCAAAAAGATTTGCTAGATAATGCTTCTAGAGAAAATGATAAACATGCTTTTGGTATAGCAACTAGAGGTGGTGCTTCCACTCAGGATCCTTTGTATCCTGAGGGACATCCTAAAAGAATTGAGCAAGATTCTCAACTAGTTAATGAAACTACTCCTTCTAAAAAAAGAAGAAGAAGAAACATAAACATGTTGAGGAATCTCCTGAACCTATTAAAGACAATGAGCATGTTAATGATCCAAATAGTATATCTATCTCTGATGCTGAAACTGAAAGTGGGAATGAACATGCTAATGATAAAGATAAGAATGATGTTTCTGATAAAGAGGAAAGTGAAGAGGAACCTGAAAAGCATTCTAAAAACAAAAAGTACACTAAAGAAGATTTTCTTGCTAAGAAACATGGTAATGAAAGAGAACCTTGGGTGCAAAAACAAATGCCTTTTCCTAATAAGAAACACAAATCTAAGGAAGAAGAACATTATAATAAATTTTGTGAATGGATGAAACCTTTGTTTTTGCAAATTCCTTTGACTGATGCTATTAAGTTACCTCCTATTCAAAGTACATGAAAGATATTGTCTCTAACAAGAGAAAGATTCCTAATGAAGAGATTTCTACCATGCTTGCTAATTATTCTTTCAATGGTAAGGTTCCAAAGAAGCTTGGAGATCCAGGTATACCAACTATTCCTTGCTCTATCAAAAATAACTATGTTAGAACTGCCTTATGTGATTTAGGGGCAGGGAGTGTATGCCTTTTTCTCTTTACAAGAGGCTTTATTTGGAAAAATTGATACCAACTGATATATCTTTGCAAATGGCTGATAAATCTACTGCTGTTCCTGTTGGTATATGTGAAGATGTTCCTGTTCAAGTGGCTAATAATTGCTTAATATTAACTGATTTTGTTGTGCTTGAAATGCCTGAAGATGATAATATGTCTATTATTCTTGGAGACCTTTTCTTAACACTGCAGGGGCTGTTATTGATTGCAACAAAGGAAAAGTAACTTTCCATGTTAATGACAAAGAGCATACTGTTTATTTTCCCAAGAAGCTGGACAAGATATTTGGAGTGAATACAATTACCAATCTTAAAAGTATCAAAGTGGGAAGTATTGATTGCCCTATATATGAACCTCATGAAGGACTTCAATATTATGATTGGATCTATAGCTATACAATTTAAGGTAAATGATTGTTCAATGTGGTTTAATTCTTTTATGTCATATAAAATGTATTTGGTGGCAAGACTTGATCAACCTTGTTAACAAATATGTTTTACATGCATAAAATTGCTAAACAACATTTTCTTCTCCCTTGTTTTACCTACTGTTTTGCTACTGTAATTTGCAAAGTTAAGTAATGTTTAGTCTTTACATAAATTCATTTTTCTAGTTTTCATTGTTTAAAACACCCAGAAAATGTCAGAAATAAAAGTTTTCAAAAAATTCTGAAAATTTACAAGTCCTAGTTTTTAAAATGGAACGTGGGAGTACCAGAGGATGACCAGGGGGACCCACCAGGCCACCACACGCCACCACGGCGCGGTGGAGGGCTGCCCGCCCTGCCCTGGTGTGGGGTCCACCTGGCCCTCCACTCACTCATCTCCTCCCACTCCTTTCTCTCTCCCGACCATACACACCACCATTGCTCAAACTCGTGTTCTTGCTGCTCTTGCTCGAGATTTTTCGATCTACTTGCTCAGCCCATCTTTGCTGCTGAAATTTGGATCAATTGCTCTCCGGTATGTGACTCCTCCGATTATCCAAGTAGAATTTTGTTTAGTTGTGTATATCTTAAGCATTTTGGTACTGTAGGTGACATGTTATGAGAGCTTGCATGCTTGTTCTTGTTTAGATTAAATAGTTTTGATGCATGTTTAGTCCTCTAGCAAGTCCCCTAGTGTTTCCCTTGAATTAATCACTCCAAAATCATTTTTATGAGGTTTGTTTAAAATTTCAGAAAAGGAAGATGGATGGAAACCAACTTAATTATGAAGAATTGGAAGTATCAGAGGTCATGGGAGTCAACCGTGAAGACTCTGTGTTCCCTCTATTTATCCATGCCATGAGTTTATGAATGCTGCAGGAATCTTGCAAGATTTCAACACTCTAATCTCTAATGCAGGGTTGGAACACTTTGTTGCTGATGAACCACATCAATATGTAAAGCTGACTATGTCAGTGGTTCAAAGTTTTAGATTTAGTTGGAACTTGCCTACCCCCATGGTTCATTATAATATCTACAATAAAGCTGTAGATTTGTCCTTCATGATTTTTGTGCAGCTATTAAGGTACCACACTGGGGATCTCATGAGAGGATTAGAGGTCAACCAAAGCATTTACAAGACCTTTACTCAGAGATTTGCCAAGGGAAAGGTTTTACAGCCGAAGATGGTAAAATTCGAAACATCCAACTCCCATCTATTCGATATTTTGCCTATTACATTAGCAAATGTGTTCTAGCTAGGAAGAATGCAAGTAAATTATCTGTTTTGATTTGGTATTTCTTTCTGCTGCCTTAAAATGTGATAGAACTTATAACTTGGGAGCATGATTGCATTTCGTCTTCCACTAACCGTGAAAAGGAGGGGTTTGTGGTGGTCTCATTGCTTCTCGTTTATTAGCCATGCATGGTGTAGGACCACATCATCTTGATATTCAGCTTCCCATTGAAAGACTTGATTTAACTCTATGATAGCCACCATTTGTTTCCCGCTGGTCCACCATTGATAATCTATCCTATGAATTGGTTTTTGTTAAGAAGTCTAGGTGGAGAACTAAAAATCTGAACGTATAGTCTGTTTGCCTGCACCTCTTTTGTTTAACCTTGATGTCAGGCAAGGATGGTCATTCTCAGAGGATGACCTTGATGCATACATGGAGGAGCATGGCCTTCATGCGGATAGCGAGGGAAGGGGTCCTGAGGAGGACTTCATTCAGCCCTTCGACACTACGAGCTCTTCATACCAGTATCCTGATTATGGAGCTTCAGGCCCTTCTTCTTCACAGGATCCTGATTATGATCACGCTAGGTATGATCCACCTGGATGGAGTTCGGGCCATGGGGATGATTGGTCTCCCACTTAGGCCAAAAGCCTAAGCTTGGGGGGAGGTATGCCGACTCACCGACAGCTCACTCATTTTATCATATTCATATCATGTCGGTACTTTGTATATCCATTTTAGTTTGTTTCTTTTCTTTTTCGCTTTTGTTTCTTGTATCCGTTTTATTTTCGCAAAACACCAAAAGACCAAAAATATTTCCTTTATTTCTCTTGCTTTTGAATTTGTAGCACTAGTTTACTTTATTTTTCATTTCGGTTTGTTATTCAAAAATCCAAAAAGATTTTGCTTTGTTTGCTTGTTTCTTCCATGCTTGCTTAAATCGAAAACCCAAAAATATTTGTTGTTCTTCTTCTGTTTTGTATAGTTGTTTCAGAGTTCGAAAATTTCCGTGGTTCCATTTGGGCTTGGTTATCATTTCACATCATTCAAGCCACACAAGTGAAAAGCAATAATGACGATTTACGACAATCCGGATGTGGTAAAAGGCTGGTATGAACTCTATTTGTTTTTCATTTTTGTAAATATACCTACTCATGTGAACATGCTTAGCTATCATGGTAGTGGTTATGTTATTTAATGATTGCTTAGTAGTTCATGTCTTTTATGATCAGTACCAAATTGCTAATATTGAATAACATGTCATATCGATATTTGCATGCATTGTTCTATTCGTAAAACGGTATGGCAGGATGGTATCCTCCTCTGAATAATTTACTTGAATCGACTTGGCACATGCTCACACATGTTATGACTGAAAATAAAAGTCAATTAAGCCTTGATGATCTATTTTGCCTCAGAGTTTTAGTATCATTTTATGCCTCCGTTAATTTTATTTTGTCGCAAGTATGATTATGACAGTTATTGCTCTCTTGGTTGTCGCTTCCCAGTCTATTGCTAGCCTTCACTTGTACTGAGCGGGAATGCTGCTCGTGCATCCAAATCCTTTAAAACCAAGTTATCCCAAAGAGTCCACCAAAAATTCCTATGCATGGTATTTAAACCATTCCAAGTAAATTTGCATGTGCTACCTTTAAAACCTTCAAAATATTTCCCTTTTTGTGTCAATGTTTACCAGCTCATGAGGAAGTAGTGGGTTATTCTTTATTCAACTTGTCAAACAGACTTTACACCTGGACTAGTGGCATATACATCAGCTTATCCAATAATTTTGCAAAAAGAGCTGGCAACAGGGTGCCCAGTCCCAATTAATTACAACTTTAACGCTGAAATTCTCTTCACATTTTGTCAACTGATTACTCAGTGGAACATCTGCATGTGTAAACAAAAGAGAAAGAGGGATGATCTGCCTTGCTGGTAGAAATAACGTCCTTCATGGGGGAATATTGTTTTCATCCGCTGCCATTTGTTGACAATTAACAAACACCTCTCAAAACATTTTTATTTCTGTTTTACAATAAAAAGCTCTAGCACATGTTAATCCCTGCTTCCCTCTGCGAAGGGCCAATCTTTTATTTTTATGTTGAGGCATCATCCTTTCTTTGAGCACTTCTTCGAGAGCATAGCTGTCATTCTTAGTGTAATATGCTTGTCCCAGAATATGATTAATTGAGGTATAACTATGATGCTTTTATCATTGATATCTCTATATCTAGTCTTCACTTGAACTTCAGAGGTGCCTTGGCATTTATGTTTTGCCCTTCAAATAAAGGCAATCGAGGTACCATTTTGTCATATCTTATTACGAACATTGCAATTCATGTGGATAAATGTATGTTATGTTATATATTCTTAGTATATTGGTATGTTTTCATGATTTGCATAACTAATAGGTGTCATTATTTGCATGGTTCCTATTATGAATTGCCTAAGTATTTGATCATATAGTAGGTATGTATACATCATATGAAGCAAATGTGTTCGTAAAAGTTTCTTTTATCGCACTCAGTTGTTAACTGAATTGCTTGAGGACAAGCAATAAGCTAAGCTTGGGGGGAGTTGATACGTCCAAAACGTATCTACTTTTCTGAACACTTTTGCTGTTGTTTTTCCTCTAACTTGTGTTATATGAATGCAACTAACACGGACTAACGCTATTTTCAGCAGAATTGCCCTGGTGTCTTGTTTTGTGCAGAAAGTCAAAGTTTCGGGAAAATTCCCGAAAAATTACAGAAATTCTATTTTTTCAAAAGACCCACGGAGCCAGAAGATGAAGCGAAGAGGGGGCATAGGGGCCCCACACGCACCCTCGGTGCGGCAGAGGTGGGGCCGCGCCGAGGCATGGTGTGGGCACCTCGCATGGCCCCCGACGCTCCCCTTTGGACTACATATTGCCTCTGACCTAAAAACATTGGGGGGATCGACGCTTTTTCCAAAAAAAACCTCCAGAGCTCCGCCGCCATCGAAAACCCTATTTCGGGGATCAGAAATTCCGTTCTGACACCCTGCCGAGACGGAGAATTGGAGGAGATCATCGCCATCATCATCACCGCCGCCTCTCCATCAACCATCCATGACTCCCCCATCCATGTGTGAGTAATTCCCCGCTGTAGGCTGAGGGGGATGGTAGGGATTGAATGAGATCGTTCATGTAATAGTTGTGACATTGTTAGGGCATGGTGCCTAGTATCTCAACCCTTCAATTTGAGTAGACCATAGATACTTCTCCCAACGTCCAAATTTGATAAATGAGTACTCAATTTCGACTATCTCGATGAGCCCGACACATCTATGGCCTCAGATATTTGAGAATAGATTTTGTTTGAAAGGTCACAAGAAGGTGATTAAGAAAGGAGTATGGCGAAGCGATGACAAGAACCCTTATGAAAATTTCCAATAAATTACGAGGTATTACAGTCTACCCACCTTAAAAGGAACTCGCCCTCGAGTTCTTCTTTCATTATAACTTGTAGAATACAAGGACATCCAATTTACTAGGGAACAGCTATTGAAGAACTCATGAAAAAACAATGTCCATCTCAAATCAGGAACGACCCAAAACCCATCCTACTGTGCACCAGTGTGTCAAGTTTTAAGTTATTAGAATACTAATTAAGGAGAGGACAACGCCAGAGATCTAAAGCCGGGCTCTGATACCAACTGTAACACCCCAGGTATAAAAACGAACCTGGAATGTTACCACAAAGCACTATGACTACCAAGCATAGAACATATTGGAAAATTGGACAGAGTTTCCCTTGTATGTAAGGGCATCCTGGACAAGACATTAATATGAATCTGATAGCTAAACAGTTCAGATAACTAAACATGTCACGGCTTGAAAGAAACATCCACAGTTTCGAGATAAACAGTATTTTTGTCTCGGCTAAACAATGCAGCATAAGCAATTAATATACAATGGTTGATCAACTAAGTATTTTGTGAAATTGGGTGATGTGCTCAAATTATGTAGAGGTGCTACCCCGTGCCCCATGTATGCCGCTTATCTAGTACCTGAAAACCAAATGAAAAGCAAGGGTGAGTATAGAAATACTCAGCAAGTACATTTAGAGCCACAAGAACAATAACGAACAATCAACCACATGAAAGTACTGATAATCTCGTTTATGAACTAGAAGACTGAAACCGAATATTTGAATTGTTGCCCGGACTAGCCCACGAGCTGACAGTTCTCACCGAACTTTATCGGAGTAGCCACTCGGGACAGTTTCTCACCGGACCAACAGAAAGGTTAGCCATCGGACTAGCCCACAAGCTGACAGTTCTCACCGAACTTTATCGGAGTAGCCACTTGTGAACAGTTCTCACCGAGTTAGCTATGAAGTCAAGAAAGTGAAATATCTCTAAACATGGACGAAGGAATCGAATCGAAATTACTGAATAAGTATGAAGTGAACCAACTGAACAAGGGATCTGAATCAGTGAAAGCAATCAGTTGAACCGTCACACCATGAACGAACATAGAGAACAAGGGTTCGTCATGCACTTGCCTTTACCGGTGACATGGTCGTAGGAAGGAGTCACATCTCGATACCTGTAGGCAGCCAGGTACACACAAGTCTCAACACATGTCATCCACCACAATACAAGTAATATACAGTTCTCACGCATGACACCAAATCATCACATCTAAAGCGCACACATAAGTATCTCGAATGACATTCTCCGAAAAACAACTCTTTGCTGCCCCTTTACTAATAAGCTCATAACTCCAGGTAGGAAACTTGAATCCCAGGAAATGATATGTTTCCATATTCATTGAAATATTATATAGAAAGGATTCCAAATAACTGAACTCTGATTTTGGAGTTAACTAGGACATTAAGGACAAACACTAGACTGATTTTCCCAGCATTCAGTATATTGATTAGCCCTCTTATGAATTTCATTACAGTAAAAATACTCATTAAAATCAAGGAAAGTAAATTGATCTAGAAACTAGAAGCTACCAGCTAACAGTACTATTTTAGTTCACCATTTTATCAACAACCGAAGGCTCCGAAAGGTGTAGCCCCAAACCATAAGTACTCTGTTTCTCAATTCTCAGAACAGAAACTTGTTTTCATCACTGAGACCAAACGGCTGGACCAAATCGAGCAAACGACCACTCAAAACTACCGTGAGAACATAACCTAACTTTCATTCCATGGAGTCGTAACCTCATTTTACCATATTGGTCTCCGAAAATAGAGATTTGTGCTACTGTATACACAGAGACAGCAACATAAACGACTTTTGCCCTAATCCCCCCATGTTCTTGCTGAACTCCAGACCTAAACATCATGGAATTCATACCAAAACCATTTCAATAACACATACATGGTGGGGATCCTCACCCTTGGTGCCTGAGCAGATCGGATTCGATAGGACGGTGGTGATGAACCTTCTTTCTTTTCTTCTCCTCCTCATCTTGATCCTTCTTCTTTTCTCCTCCTCTTCTTCTTCAACCTCAGGTCATGGCTGTACTAGGAGGTGGGCCAGGACGTGGTGCAGGTGGTAGGATTCATGGGAAAAGAAGAGAGAAGAGGGGTGGAGGCGCCATGGAGATGGAGAGGAGAGAGAGCTCACAACGGGAGAGGAAAGAATGGATCAGGTTTGGCCTCTCCTGACCGCACCCCTGCCAAGGATAAGTACCACGTCTTATTTAATCAAACCAAATAGGAATTTCGTATTATCTCAACCCTTCAATTTGAGTAGACCATAGATACTTCTCCCAACGTCCAAATTTGATAAATGAGTAGTCAATTTCGACTATCTCGATGAGCCCGACACATCTATGGCCTCAGATATTTGAGAATAGATTTTGTTTGAAAGGTCACAAGAAGGTGATTAAGAAAGGAGTATGGCGAAGCGATGATAAGAACCCTTATGAAAATTTCCAATAAATTACGAGGTATTACAGTCTACCCACCTTAAAAGGAACTCGCCCTCGAGTTCTTCTTTCATTATAACTTGTAGAATACAAGGACATCCAATTTACTAGGGAACAGCTATTGAAGAACTCATGAAAAAACAATGTCCATCTCAAATCAGGAACGACCCAAAACCCATCCTACTGTGCACCAGTGTGTCAAGTTTTAAGTTATTAGAATACTAATTAAGGAGAGGACAACGCCAGAGATCTAAAGCCGGGCTCTGATACCAACTGTAACACCCCAGGTATAAAAACGAACCTGGAATGTTACCACAAAGCACTATGACTACCAAGCATAGAACATATTGGAAAATTGGACAGAGTTTCCCTTGTATGTAAGGGCATCCTGGACAAGACATTAATATGAATCTGATAGCTAAACAGTTCAGATAACTAAACATGTCACGGCTTGAAAGAAACATCCACAGTTTCGAGATAAACAGTATTTTTGTCTCGGCTAAACAATGCAGCATAAGCAATTAATATACAATGGTTGATCAACTAAGTATTTTGTGAAATTGGGTGATGTGCTCAAATTATGTAGAGGTGCTACCCCGTGCCCCATGTATGCCGCTTATCTAGTACCTGAAAACCAAATGAAAAGCAAGGGTGAGTATAGAAATACTCAGCAAGTACATTTAGAGCCACAAGAACAATAACGAACAATCAACCACATGAAAGTACTGATAATCTCGTTTATGAACTAGAAGACTGAAACCGAATATTTGAATTGTTGCCCGGACTAGCCCACGAGCTGACAGTTCTCACCGAACTTTATCGGAGTAGCCACTCGGGACAGTTTCTCACCGGACCAACAGAAAGGTTAGCCATCGGACTAGCCCACAAGCTGACAGTTCTCACCGAACTTTATCGGAGTAGCCCCTTGTGAACAGTTCTCACCGAGTTAGCTATGAAGTCAAGAAAGTGAAATATCTCTAAACATGGACGAAGGAATCGAATCGAAATTACTGAATAAGTATGAAGTGAACCAACTGAACAAGGGATCTGAATCAGTGAAAGCAATCAGTTGAACCGTCACACCATGAACGAACATAGAGAACAAGGGTTCGTCATGCACTTGCCTTTACCGGTGACATGGTCGTAGGAAGGAGTCACATCTCGATACCTGTAGGCAGCCAGGTACACACAAGTCTCAACACATGTCATCCACCACAATACAAGTAATATACAGTTCTCACGCATGACACCAAATCATCACATCTAAAGCGCACACATAAGTATCTCGAATGACATTCTCCGAAAAACAACTCTTTGCTGCCCCTTTACTAATAAGCTCATAACTCCAGGTAGGAAACTTGAATCCCAGGAAATGATATGTTTCCATATTCATTGAAATATTATATAGAAAGGATTCCAAATAACTGAACTCTGATTTTGGAGTTAACTAGGACATTAAGGACAAACACTAGACTGATTTTCCCTGCATTCAGTATATTGATTAGCCCTCTTATGAATTTCATTACAGTAAAAATACTCATTAAAATCAAGGAAAGTAAATTGATCTAGAAACTAGAAGCTACCAGCTAACAGTACTATTTTAGCTCACCATTTTATCAACAACCGAAGGCTCCGAAAGGTGTAGCCCCAAACCATAAGTACTCTGTTTCTCAATTCTCAGAACAGAAACTTGTTTTCATCACTGAGACCAAACGGCTGGACCAAATCGAGCAAACGACCACTCAAAACGACCGTGAGAACATAACCTAAATTTCATTCCATGGAGTCGTAACCTCATTTTACCATATTGGTCTCCGAAAATAGAGATTTGTGCTACTGTATACACAGAGACAGCAACATAAACGACTTTTGCCCTAATCCCCCCATGTTCTTGCTGAACTCCAGACCTAAACATCATGGAATTCATACCAAAACCATTCCAATAACACATACATGGTGGGGATCCTCACCCTTGGTGCCTGAGCAGATCGGATTCGATAGGACGGTGGTGATGAACCTTCTTTCTTTTCTTCTCCTCCTCATCTTGATCCTTCTTCTTTTCTCCTCCTCTTCTTCTTCAACCTCAGGTCATGGCTGTACTAGGAGGTGGGCCAGGACGTGGTGCAGGTGGTAGGATTCATGGGAAAAGAAGTGAGAAGAGGGGTGGAGGCGCCATGGAGATGGAGAGGAGAGAGAGCTCACAACGGGAGAGGAAAGAATGGATCAGGTTTGGCCTCTCCTGACCGCACCCCTGCCAAGGATAAGTACCACGTCTTATTTAATCAAACCAAATAGGAATTTCGTATTATCTCAACCCTTCAATTTGAGTAGACCATAGATACTTCTCCCAACGTCCAAATTTGATAAATGAGTAGTCAATTTCGACTATCTCGATGAGCCCGACACATCTATGGCCTCAGATATTTGAGAATAGATTTTGTTTGAAAGGTCACAAGAAGGTGATTAAGAAAGGAGTATGGCGAAGCGATGACAAGAACCCTTATGAAAATTTCCAATAAATTACGAGGTATTACAATTAGTATCTTATGTCATTGTTGCAACTTGTTATGCTTAATGCTTGACACTAGGGCCCGAGTGCCATGATTTCAGATCTGAACATGTTATTGAATCATCAGAATAATTATTGTTTTGGATCATATCTATAAGTTGTATGCACACGTCACTGTCCGGAACCCGAGGCCCAAAGTGACAGAAATTGGGATAACCGGAGGGGACGGCTGCGACGTGAGGATCACATGTGTTCTCGGAGTGTTAATGCTTTGCTCCGGTGCTTTATTAAAAGGAGCACCTTAATTACCAGTAGTTTCCCTTGAGACCCCGCTGCAAACGGGCTGGTAGGACAAAAGATGTTGTGCAAGTTTCTCATTGCGAGCACGTACGACTAAATACGAAACACATGCCTATGATTGATAATTACTTGGATGCTTTATTATTACTTACATGCAATTGCCCTCCGTATGATTATTTCATGAATTATCTTATCCATGCAACGCCCGTTCATCCATCGCTATGCCTACAGTATTTTTAAACATGTTGTCTACTACAATTATTACTGCTGTCTTTATTTCGCTGCTGCTATTATTTCACTGCAGCTACTGTCATAAAACTGTTGCTACTGATAAACTGTGTCGAACAAGTCTACTTCCAGGTGCAGCTGAACTGACAATTCATCTGTCAAGGCTTATAAATATTCTTTGGCTCCCCTTTGATGGACGTGAATCGCACGTTCGTTGGGAGACCCCAAGAGGAAGGTATGATGCAGTTCAGCGGCAAGTTTCCCTCAGTATGAAACCAAGGTTTATCGAACCAGTAGGAGCAGCAACTCTTCAGAAGGTTGTTGGTGGCCGCACGGCGCAACACGATCACCAACGCGGAACCTGCACACAACACAATCAAAGTACTTTGCCCCAACGAAACAGTGAGGTTGTCAATCTCACCGACTTGCTGAAAACAAAGGATTAAACGTCTCGTGTGGAAAATGCATATTAAATTGCAGAGAATGAAAAAGGAACAGTTTGCAGTTTGTGCTTGTTTAATCAGTTTAAAAGAATGGACCGGGGTCCACAGTTCACTAGTGGTATCTCTCCATAAAAGATAACTAACATGTTGGGTGAACAAATTACAGCTGGACAATTGACAAATAGTGAGCGCATGACAATGCATATACATGGCATGATGATTACTATGGTATTTAATATTCATCGGATCCCAGCAAACACAACATGTAGCATTACAATAATATGATCTTGATCATGTAGGGCAGCTCACAAGATCTAAACATGATGGCACAAATTGGAGAGACCACCATCTAGCTACTGCTATGGACCCGTAGTCCAAGGATGAACTACTCACGCATCACTCCGGAGGCAGGCATGGCGATGTAGAAGCCTTCGGTGACGATTCCCCTCTCCAGCAGGGTCCCGGAAGAGGTTCTGGACCCTCCCGAGCTAGGGTTGACGGCGGCGGCGTCTCTGGAACTTTTCGTGGATTTTGGCTCAGGCTCTTAGGGTTATTTTCTCGGGAGGAATAAATAGGCGAAAGGGCGGCGGCTGGAGACCCCCGAGGGGCCCACACCACCCCAGGGCACGGCAGAAGGGGGGCCCACGCCCTGGTGGCGTGTGGCCTCTTGGTGGCCCTCCCCTGTTGCTCCTTTGCTCCATTAGGTGTGTTCTGGCAAAATAGCATCCCCCGTGAAGTTTCGTCCAATTCCGAGAATATTTCCAGACTAGCTTTTCTGGAATACAAAAATAGCAGAAAACAGGAACTGGCACTTCGGCATCTTGTTAATAGGTTAGTCCCAAAAAATGTATAAAAGTGACATAAATTAGATGCAAAACATGTAGCAATTGGTATAAAACAAGCATGGAACATCAAAAATTATAGATACGTTTGAAACGTATCAGCATCCCCAAGCTTAGTTCCTGCTCGTCCTCGAGTAGGTAAACGATAAAAACAAAATAATTTTTGAGGTGACATGCTACCATCATAATCTTGATCATATAATATTGTAAGGCACATGTAAATGAATGAAGTGATCCAAGTCAATGGTCTATAATTTGCTACCAAATAGATAATGAGTAAACAATGAATCACACAAGCTAAACGTTTTCATGAATTGTACTTTCAAGACAAGCATCATACTGTTTTGCATGTGTTAACTCATAAAGATATAGTTTCTAATAAAAGATATTCAATCAACACAAAGGAAGAATTAAGTTTCAGCATTTGCTTCAACTTTCAACATATTTATCTCATGGATATCGTCAACACAAAGTAGTATAACAAGTCCAATACGTAGCATATAACGCATGTTGTAACAAAGTTGACACTAGTGTTTGCTTGTGGAAGACAGAAAGAATAGGAAAACTGACTCAACATAAAAGTAAAAGAAAGGCCCTTCGCAGAGGGAAACAGGGATTAAGTCATGTGCTAGAGCTTTTAGGTTTTTGAAAGCATATAGAGATTGCATAAAATATTTGATACTCCTCCCAACCTTGCTAACACAAGCCATGGCTAACCGAATCCTCGTGTGCCTTCCATCAATCACAAACCATGAAGGAGTATCTATTTTTGAGAGGTGTTTGTTAATTGTCAACGAATGTAGCGGGTGATAACAGTATTCTTCCTATCAAACGGACTTTTAAGAGCGGCTCCCATGAAGGACGTTATTTCTACCAGCAAGGCAGATTATCCCTCTTTCTCTTTGGTTTACACACATGCAGATATTTCATTGTTTTGTCATTGCTTACTGATGAATCAGGGCAAAAGTGTGAAGAGAATTAATTGGTTAAAGTTGTAATTAATTGGGACTGGGCACCCCGTTACCAGCTCTTTTTGCAAGTTATTGGATAAGCGGATGTATATGCCACTAGTCCAAGTGTAAAGTCCATTTGACAACCAGAATAAAGAATAGCCACACTAATTCCTCATGAGCTGGTAAACATTGACACAAAAAGAATAATAATATTTTGAATAATTTAAAGGTAGCACATGAAAAATTTACTTGGAGTGGCAAGGAAATACCACATATAGGTAGTTATGGTGGACACAAATGGCATGGATTTTGGCTCAAGGATTTGGATGCACGAGAAGCATTCCCTCTCAGTACAGAGTTTAGGCTAGCAAGGTTTATGTAAGCAAACAAGAATATCAACCCGTACACCAAGTTTTATATGACAAACATATTGCAAACGTTATAAGACTTCATACCGTCTTCCTTGTTAACCAAACCTGTTTATTAGAAAATATCTAGACCTTAGAGATACCACCGATGCAAACCAAATTTTCAACAAGCTTTACGGTAGTTCTTCACTAATAGGCTTAACTCATGTGATGCACAAATTTAATCATGATCTACTTGTTAACTCAAAACAATTGACAAGCATCAAGTTATCCATATTAGTGATCTACAAGATTAAGCAAGTTTTTCCTTATACCAATTACCACATGCAACATTTTCGGAACCAACCAAACACCAATCAATTTATTTCATCAACTCTCCAAATAGATATAAGTGAAGTAAGAGAGTACTTTCTACAAAAGAAAGCTAATAGCTCTGAAAAGAGATACATGAAAACAAGAGATAAAAACTGAACAGTGCTAGATATGAATACTCAACAAATATAAGTGAAGAATAGGAGTATTCTCATGAAAAAGCGGAGCGTGTCTCTCTCCCAATCAAGAATGCTAGGGTCCAGTCAAGCTTTATTGAAAATAAAAGACAATACTGAAAATAAAAGCACACAGACGCTCCAAGAAAAGCACATATGATGTGAAAGAATTAAAATATAGTTTCACTAGAGATGACCTGATAATTTTGACGATGAAGAAGGGGATGCCTTGGGCATCTCCAAGCTTAGACGCTTCAGTCTTCTTGAAATATGCTGGGGAGATCCATGGGAGCCTCCCCAAGCTTAAGCTCTTCACTCTTCTTGATCCTATTATATCATCCTTCTCTCTTGACCCTTGAAAACTTCCGTCACACCAAACTCAAAGTAAATCTCATTAGAGGGTTAGTACTCAAAAATTTTAATCCACTGGTTCTGTTGTGACACATTGCAAGAACTCAATAAAACATTAGCTACAGCCCTCCATTAGAGAGCCTTGCTAAAGCCCACAAGAGACAGTGCAAAAAACAAAGACAGAATCTATCAAAACAGAACAACTAGGAAAAATGAATTTTTTCGAGGCACTTACGACGCTCAGATCAAAAAACTTTGAACTAATGAAAGATTCAGACATTCATAAAGATTTCGCACAAAAAATTTCAGATTTTGTTAACAATCTGGTGTTTTTAGGATTTTCGTACAGTGGACAGCAAAAATCTGTTTCTGCGCAGCAATCAAAATTAAGCATCATCTCAACACTAGAGGCTACTCTTGGCACAACAATGCGAGAAAATAAAGATACAAAGGAGTTGCTACAGAAGTAAACAATCTCCTTGACTCAATAAAAGAAAAATTGCAGAAATAAAAATAATGGGTTGCCTCCCATAAGCGCTTTTCTTTAACGCCTTTTAGCTAGGCACAAAGCATGCATCAAGTATTACCAAATGAAGAAGCATCAACATTGTAATTTGTTCGAACAATAGAATCATAAGGTGGCTTAATCTTCTTTCTAGGAAAGTGTTCCATACCTTTCTTGAGAGGAAATTGATATTTTATATTCTCCTTTTTCATATCAATAATAGCACCTACAGTTTTAAGAAAAGGTCTTCCAAGCACAATAGGGCATGATGGATTGTATTCAATATCCAAGACAATAAAATCAACGGGAACATAATTGTTGTTAACCATGATAAGAATATCATCAATTCTTCCCAAAGGTTTCTTAATAGTAGAATCAGCAAGGTGAACATCCAAGTAACAATTTTCCAAATGTGCTAAATCAAGCATATCATAAAATCTTTTAGGCATAACAGAAATACTAGCACCAAGGTCACACAAAGCATTGCAATTAAAGTCATTCAATTTCATTTTAATGATGGGCTCCCAACCATCTTCTAACTTCCTAGGGATGAATACTTCACGTTTCAACTTTTCTTCCCTCGCTTGTATGAGAGCATTAGTAATATGTTTAGTGAAAGACATGTTTATCTCACTTGCCTTAGGAGTTCTAGCAAACTTTTGCAAAAATGTAATTACTTCAGAAAGATTACAACCATCAAAATCAAAATCATTATCATCAAAAGTAATGGAGTTATTCTCTTTCTTATTGCTAGAAATTTCAGCATCTTTATCAAGGACAGTTTTAGAGTTATCAGGCAATTTAGGACATTTTGCAATAGAAGTGGAAACATTACCAACACCAATTATTTTGCAATTAATAATAGGAGGTTTGCTAACACTTGTGTTTGAAGCATTTTCAGAAGTAGTAATAGTATAAACTCTAGCAATATTATTCTTTCTAGCAATTTCATCCTCTCTTTCCCATCTAGCATGCAATTCGGCTAACATCCTCACATTGTTATCAATTTTAACTTGTATAGCATTGGCTACAGTAAAGGTATTACTCTCAATTGTTTCGGGCTTAGCCGCCATCTTATTAATCAAAGAGGATTGCGTTTCAGACATCGACGAAATACAAGTTTCAGCATGAGAAATTTTACCTTGCAAACCAGAAATTTCCCTATTTAAATTCTCAAGTTGATGGCGTATATTTTTTAGCATAGCAGATTGTTCATCCATAGTTCTAGTAAACAGTTGGTTTTGCTCATATTGCTTTTGCATAAAAATTTTAGTAGCATTTTCAATTTCTAGCATCCTTTCCTTACTAGGCACTCCAGTTCTACCATATGAATTTCCATAACCATTGCCACTATTAGAAGGATAGGGCCTATAATTGCTATTACCAAAATTATTCCTATAAGCATTGTTGTTGAAGTTATTATTTTTAATGAAGTTCACATCAACATGCTCTTCTTGAGCAACCAAAGAGGCTAAAGGAACATTATTTGGATCAACATGTGTTTGACCATTTGCAAGCATAGACATAATAGCATCAATTTTAGCACTCAGGGATGAGGTTTCTTCAACAGAATTTACCTTCTTACCTGTTGGATCTCTCTCGGTGTGCCACTCAGAATAATTAATCATCATATCATCAAGAAGCTTTGTTGCAGCACCCAAAGTGATGGACATAAAGGTACCTCGAGCGGCCGAATCCAATAAATTCCTTGAAGAAAAATTTAATCCTGCATAGAAGGTTTGGATGATCATCCAAGTAGTCAGTCCGTGAGTGGGACAATTTTTAACCAATGATTTCATTCTCTCCCATGCTTGAGCAACATGTTCATTATCAAATTGCTTAAAATTCATTATGCTAGTTCTCAAGGAAATAATCTTAGCAGGAGGATAATATTTTTCAATAAAAGCATCTTTGCATTTAGTCCATGAATCAATACTATTTCTAGGCAAAGATAGCAACCATTCTTTAGCACTTCCTCTCAAGGAGAAAGGAAAAAGTTTCAGTTTAATAATATCACCATCTATTTTCTTGAGCTTTTGCATTTCACAAAGTTCAACAAAGTTATTAAGGTGAATAGCAGCATCATCAGTACTAACACCAGAAAATTGCTCTTTCATAACAAGATTTAAAAGTGCAGGTTTAATTTCATAAAACTCTGCTGAAGCAGCAGGTGGAGCAATAGGTGTGCATATGAAATCATTGTTGTTCGTGCTAGTGAAATCGCACAACTTAGTGTTCTCAAGAGTACTCATTTTAGCAGAATTAAAAACAGGACAGAAAATAACTTCCTTACTTAAAAGTGATAATCTCAACTTCAGGAACCGAAACATAATGAGTTGAACCAGACATGATAACTAACAGAAAGCAAAACTGAAAATAAACTAAATGCAAGTAACTAATTTTTTTGTGTTTTTGATAATTGAAAGCAAACAAGATAAAATAAAATAAACTAAGCGAGACAAAAACAAAGTAAAGAGATTGGAAGCGTGAAACTCCCCTCGCAGAAGACTGCTGTCTCCCCGGCAACGGCGCCAGAAATTGATGGTGTGTTGAAGGGGAGGTCAAGAGCTACTGAACTGAAGTACTTCTGTTCCCCGGCAACGGCGCCAGAAAAATTGCTTGATGGACGTGAATCACACGTTCGTTGGGAGACCCCAAGAGGAAGGTATGATGCAGTTCAGCGGCAAGTTTCCCTCAGTATGAAACCAAGGTTTATGGAACCAGTAGGAGCAGCAACTCTTCAGAAGGTTGTTGGTGGCCGCACGGCGCAACACGATCACCAACGTGGAACCTGCACACAACACAATCAAAGTACTTTGCCCCAACGAAACAGTGAGGTTGTCAATCTCACCGGCTTGCTGAAAACAAAGGATTAAACGTCTCGTGTGGAAAATGAGTATTAAATTGCAGAGAATGAAAAAGGAACAGTTTGCAGTTTGTGGTTGTTTAATCAGTTTAAAAGAATGGACCGGGGTCCACAGTTCACTAGTGGTATCTCTCCATAAAAGATAACTAACATGCTGGGTGAACAAATTACAGCTGGGCAATTGACAAATAGTGAGCGCATGACAATGCATATACATGGCATGATGATTACTATGGTATTTAATATTCATCGGATCCCAGCAAACACAACATGTAGCGTTACAATAATATGATCTTGATCATGTAGGGCAACTCACAAGATCTAAACATGATGGCACAAATTGGAGAGACAACCATCTAGCTACTGCTATGGACCCATAGTCCAAGGATGAACTACTCACGCATCACTCCGGAGGCAGGCATGGCGATGTAGAAGCCTCCGGTGACGATTCCCCTCTCCGGCAGGGTGCCGGGAAGAGGTTCTGGACCCTCCCGAGCTAGGGTTGATGGCGGCGGCGTCTCTGGAACTTTTCGTGGATTTTGGCTCAGGCCCTTAGGGTTATTTTCTCGGGAGGAATAAATAGGCGAAAGGGCGGCGGCTGGAGACCCCCGAGGGGCCCACACCCTGGTGGCGTGTGGCCTCCTGGTGGCCCTCCTCTGTTGCTCCTTTGCTCCGGCAGGTGTGTTCTGGCAAAATAGCATCCCCCGTGAAGTTTCGTCCAATTCCGAGAATATTTCCAAACTAGCTTTTCTGGAATACAAAAACAGCAGAAAACAGGAACTGGCACTTCGGTATCTTGTTAATAGGTTAGTCCCAAAAAATGTATAAAAGTCACATAAAGTAGATGCAATACATGTATCAATTGGTATAAAACAAGCATGGAACATCAAAAATTATAGATACGTTTGAGACGTATCACCCTTGTGTCGAATCAATAAATTTGGTTTTTACTTCCCTTAAAGACTGTTGCGATCCCCTATACTTGTGGGTCATCATCTTCGTGTCGAATAATACCAAGAACATCTTTCTCATGCCTTACTTTACCAAGTAAGTCATTATCTAGCCGCCATAACATCTTTTTGTACATTTTCATCGTTAATTTTGCATAAGTGAGAATGATGGTCTCTTTTCATTGTTTTGTGCAGTAACCAAGACGGCACCCTCATCGTTCTGTACCCTAAAGAGTCGTTTGCCTTCTATCTCGACGCGGGTAGTGATGAGAAGAAAGACTACAGGCACATCAATAGTGTTCTCGATGATGCTCTCAACGGTTACTGCTTTCTAAATGATGACATCCTAAGAAGAAGTAACAATAAGCGAGGCAAGATGACATTCACCACAAAGTGGATCTAACCTGCATCAAGAAGGCGCCTGGCAGTCCGACAGATGCCTGGTATGTCATCTATCTAATGCAGGAGTACATACGGAATCACCGAAGACTAGAATTTCCAGTTGCTATCGATAAATGGTGCAAGGACATGGCGAAAACCACTGATGCTGATATCACGCAAGAGTTTGCTCTAATCCAGAAGACGTTTGCTTCAATAATTGTCAACGATGTTTATCGTGACGTGCCACCTGGGTTGTTCTACTATCAAGGTGCAACACCATCTAACGTCGATCTAGAAAATCGCATAGCAGTACAGTGTGACGACAGGCCATTCAACTCTTTGAATGGTTGTCAACCGTTCCCGCCGAAGCCAATGTCAAAGCTGACCAAGAAGTGAAGGTGTGTTGACGATTTAGTACTCTTGTGATGTATTTGTGTATGACAACTTTTGGTATAACTTGGCTACTATGGTTTTGTAATGCATGAGATGATGAACTAATGTATTTGTGTATGACAATTTGGTCATTTGTATGTGGTATTGTCTATATTCCTGTTTTTTTGGTCGCCCGTACCTGAATATACTGTATTTATACTGGATATACTGCTGTAATACGATTTTCTGCAAAAAAACAATTAATACACGAAATACTACCACTGGCAGGCGCGGAAGATTACCACTGGCGGACGCCCTGCCTGCCAGCGCTGTAGCAACTACCGCTGGCGCGCGCTTGTGTTGCCCGCCAGCGGTAACAGCCCTTACCGCTGGCGGACGGCCCGCCCGCCAGCGGTATTTGTTACCACTGGCATAGTCATCGTTGGCGGGCGCCCGCCTGCCAGCGGTAGCACATTTCCGTCCGCCAGCGGTAGGGGTTTCCCTATTAGTGTTTGCTCTTTCTTCTTAATCTTTCTTCTTAAAACCTTCAGATGAAAAAGAACAAAATATTGGCTATGAACTGCAATAAGCGAAACTAAAGCTCTGTAACGAGATTTGGCCTGAAATTCCACAAAATGGAAAGGGGAGTCCTCACCTGGTGTATACAGGTGGTTTCCAGCTGGTATTGCCTTTGTAGCTTCTGAAGATCGATGGCATCACGCCTGACACAATCAATGAGCCGAGAAAACAACTGCTGATCTAAGATAAGCAAGCTTCAGAGCAGACTGGGCTATGCCATGAACACATCTCTGAGGAAAAGCAGCCCCTGACATGGGCAACTAATTAACATGTTGGTGGAGACATTGCGTGCAGGTGCAGTCTTTGTCGTCATAACTTGTTCAGGACATTGTGCAAGATCAACATGAACAGAATTACAGAAGTAATCGTGACAAGCTGCATACGAACTGAATACTAATTAAGAAATTACTACATAGCCTATTCCGTCGCTTATACTGGGACAAATAAATGCACTGACAATTGGCCACACATGTCACTGCATAATAGGTTCACAAGACAGTCTACCAATCAGTAGGTCGACTTAGTTCATCATATCGCAGTGTCTCCTCGGCCTCCTCCGCCTGCACACTTGCCGCCTTCATGAAGCCCACCGGCGAAGGAGCCCGAGGAGGGCGAGCTTCTGACGCATGTTCTCTTGCACCGCCGCGGCCGCGTGCCTCTGCACCTGCTGATGCTGGCCACGGTCTCCCCGTGGCGCACCAGCACCGGAGCTCGCCCAGGCGGACTTGGTCATTGCTTGCACTCCCTGTCACACTTGGTGACGTTCGTGCACAGCGCCGCCACATGCCGCCCCCTCGAGGCAGTTGTAGCAGAACTCCGCCGGCAGAACTTCACGTGGCACCGACGACTGCCGGGGCGGGACGCTTGCGGCGGCACTTCCGGCCCGCCGTGTGCCAGGCGCCACCCCCAGCCACCTCCGCCTATGCCTGGGGCCTCACGACGACCGGGGCGATCTGTCGAACAGCTTGTGGGCGCCTGGCCACAGAGCTCTCCGCGGTGTGGGATCCGCGGCCGCACTCGCCGGGGGGACTACCGCTGCGGAGCACCTCGCAGTAGCACCTTGTCTTGCTGCTGCCGTGGCTGGTGGAAGGGGACGGAAAAGGGAGGCCGCCGGGGAGGGGATGCTGGTGGACGCCGCCACCGGGGAAGCGAGACCTATCTCTATGCTTCGCAATGTCCTCCTTTACTTCGTCTGCCCTGCCTTTTTCTTCAATAGTATTGTATACCCGTTCCGGAAGGAGTACTTCCTTGAGGCTTGGCAGAAATTCCAGCCCAGAAAAGCCACTCATGTGCACATGCAGCTTCAGCACCTCAAGTTTCGGCATTGATATGGGCTCAAAATTCACTGATCCAGTCTTGTGGTCAAGCTCGAGTACCACGAGGTTTCTGAAAAGGCCACTCGGGAAAGTAACAGATTCTCCATCCGGAGATGACAGCAACCAACACAGAATGGATAGCTTTGGTAGGTTCCCAAGGACTTGCATGGTTGCACCGTCCCATGCTAGCTCGCAGCCTCCTAGTTTGAGCTTCACGAGATTCTGGAGACCACTGATCCATCCTGGCAATTTCCTCATAGGGCCATAAAGCTTGAGGCACTGTAGGTTTCTCGGAGGCCACGTCATGGCATCCAAATAGTCACTAAAATCTACGTCAAATGAATCAGCTGACAAGGACTCAAGGAGTGTGAGATTGGAAATGGCTGACCATAACTCCAGACCATGCTTCTCCCTCATGACACGGACTCCTAACTTGCGCAGGCTGGTCAGTCCTTTAATCCACCTTCCAAGATACACGTGCCCCAGCGTGTGCAGGGTTTTCAGTTTCCTTATTCCTCTTGGCAAATTAACACCATGAGCGTGTAGATAACGAAGCTTCGTAAGCTTGGTGATGGATTCGAGAAGCCTCTTTATACTTGTATTTTTTATGTCTAGTGTCTCGAGCTGACCCAAGTTACCCACCGATTTTGGAAGTTGCCAGATTTCGATGGACCCTCTTAGAGAAAGATATTTCAGATGTATAAGCTTCCCAATGTGCTTAATGTGATGATTTTCTAAACCTTCTGTTCCTTCTAGGTCCAGCACCCGAAGAAATCTCATCTTGTCAGAAATGTAAAATGACTTTATTGTTAATTAAGAGAAGATGTTATCAAATATCGATTGATTGAAAAAAGAATGTTCACAAACACTAAAATTACAACAAAGCACTATCTGCTCGAAATAATCTTTGTAATATCTACAGATGAAGTTTCTGGTAGGTCCATGAAGATTCTAGTTCAGGTTATGAATAGCTTTATGGTGCAACTTTGTAGTAGTTTCTAGATGTTACAGGAGTACTGTAACCGACCTACTGTTCAGTGAACAGTAACCGCTCTAGATAGATTATATAAGGATGCACCCTTTTGTAAGAAAACCAAAACTAGTAAGTCAAGATGCAGCCTCAAGCATATGTATACAATACATATAGAGCATATATGTGGTATCTCATATATGCATATGGGTTAGTGTGTGTGAAGCACAACCTTCTTATAAGGGACACTACTAGAAAAATGACCTCTAGTCGCAGTTCCAGAGGACCTTTAGTCGCGGTTGGGCAACCGCGACTAGGCTGGCGGGACTAAAGCCCCCATCCTTTAGTCGCGGCGGATTCCGAACCGCGACTAGAGGTCCCTCCACGTGGGCTTTAGGGGGACGTGGGGTGTTGGGACCTTTGGTCCCGGTTGGTAGCACCAACCGGGACCAAAGGGTTTTGGTTTTTTTTTTCTTTTTCGATTTAATTGCAGGGTTTAGGGTTTATATATGCCGGGGTTTGGTTATAGCTAGGTTCCCGTGTCCCGTGGTAACGGTAACCCTTCCCGTTGCGATGACGGTTACGGTGACGGTAACCGTCACGGTAACGTTTTCGATGTCGTAACCGTTCCCGTGTCGTATGAAGTCGATGCACATATTTATAACACATACAATTAAATTAAGTAATACTTGAAGATCGTAGACAAGAGTTCGTTGATGCGCCAAGAGTTATCGTAGTACAAGAGTTGAAGCAAAACAACAAGTTACTTTAACGATTTCATGCTTTCAGCATCGTAGTACTCTCCTTTCTCCTGTAAGGCCTCTGAAAGGTAAAATCCCGCCAATTCCTCTCCAATTGCTCTGAAGCGGTGGTCGAGTGGTAGCCTCTCGCGCTTTTTTGCCAACTCTGCATCCTTTCTCATATTCCATTTCTCGGTGACTAATACATATATATACTCGCAAACGAAGAATCCACAGTACTCAGTTCCCTTTGGTTGCTCCATGCAAGACTATACAAGAATAGATTTCAGTCAATAATAATGAAGTATGCATGAGAAATGTTGTGTGGACGAAGAGGTAGCAGTACTTACTTGGTTTAACTTCCAATCCAGCTTTTGGCGCCACCCACCTTCAGGATCTTCCGCTCGAAACCTTTCCCAAACTCTGCCCGACAAAGAACATTCACAAATGAGTTATTCGTTAATGACTTGACATCAAGATATGAATGACAGAGGCGGTAAGAAATGAATGTACCTTGCTAGTAAGTCGAAACAACTCCTGTAAGTGTCAGGATGATACCTCAATGAGTCAAGTGAATGAATAAGTCCTTCGTGATGTCTAATGACAAGAAGAATCCAGTGGTAGCTGGGCACAGTCATGCATAACTCATCAGTTAAACTTAACATCGGGTGAGCAAATTAGAATGTGTAGAAGACACTAAAACTTACCGGAAGTGGTAAGGCCAATATATAGTTCTTTTGTCGCGGTATCGCTTGAACACCCTTAGCAAATCATCCGGTGTGTTCTTGTTATACAAGGGATTTATTATGGTTTCTTCGTTATATTTATCCGGGTCAATGAACCCAATGTCATGCTGGTTCAGCTTTTTGAGCTCGAGCATCTTCAATCTGCATAATATAGCACACAAAAGATTAAAGTGAGAATAATTACAAACAATGAACGAGACTAGGTAAAGACTTAAATAAATCACTTACAGGCAATAGGAACTCATGATAGATTTGTCGAGTGCCCGCAGATTGTATAGCTGAAAAAGTTCGCTAAACGTAACAGTGTGATTGTAGTCTTCTAAGAAGTGCTCATCGTCTTCCCTACATTTCAGAACGATAGCAGATGTCTTCTTTGCATTTTTCATGTACCATTGATGCAGAGTACGCATTTTTGTTGGAAGGCCCCTGATTTGCACCAAAGCTTTCCCCGGAACGAAGTTTCTTACTGGAGGAGCTGGTGGTGCAGTCTCAAAATTCAATCTCGAAGCATATTCATCTATAGGCATTTGCGCTTCGGCGGCAAGACGACGGATTACCTCTATGTCAAACACCATCGGCTCTTTAGGGTCAGATTGTACTGGTTGTTTTCCGCGCTGGGGAACTCGACTATCTTTGTTCGTCGGCGGCGGGACAATTAGCGGGGGGACAGAACGTACGGGTTGTTCTCCGAGCTGGGGAACTTGTTTACCTATCTTCGGCGGCGGTGGGACCGATGGTGCTGCTTTTGTAGCTTCCTTCGCCGGCGGGACCGATGGTGCTGCTTGTTTTTCGTTTGCCGCCGGCGGCGGGACTGACTCTGCGTCTTGTTCACCTTTCTTCGGCGCCTCCGCCGCCGTCACCTCGTCATATGACTTCTGAATAGAACGGACATAGTCAGATGGCGGCTTCTCTGGAGGGACATATAAGTTGTCAATGACTTTATGACAAGCCGCTGCAGTATAGCCCTCGGTAAATGTTGGCGGCGGCACTTTCGGTGCGAACAATGATTTATTATGCTCCTCGATGGCTGCTTCGTTTTGGTCAAGAGTCTTCTGCCAAGGTTGCCTCAGATCAGGCGTTGTGGCCCTTTTAGCAGGTCGCCTCTTGACCGGGGAAGACGCGCGCCTTCTCCGTTTAAGCGGTACGGACACTTCCGGTGGGGGGTTCCGTACCGGAGATGGAGATGGACTTTGCTGACTGAGATGGTCCTCTAGATTATTTTCCGGTGTGGGGTCCCTGTCACGCGGTGCCGGAGATGGATGTGTCTCATCGATACCCCGGCAGGGTGGGCTTTGCTGAGTCGGTGGCTTTGAGAACTTGATGTATTTCTTGTTCCACTGGACGAAACCACCCTTGACATCGCACAATGCCTCCTCACCGTTACCTCCAGGAATCTCAAGAGCCAATGATTCCGATCCCGGCACAATTTCATCCACCCCGACAACAGCATAGCCAGGATGAATGACACCATTATGGTAGCTTGCTGTGTCGACAATCGGTAAAGCATAGCCGACCGCCACCTTCATGGATATGTTGCTCACAGGCGTATGTAGCTCACATGGTGTCGGTTCCGTGATATCATCCACGGGGTAGCGAGCATCGAGTTCTAGTTGCGTGGAACCCACGCTGCTTCTAAGCTGAGATCGAGCATCCACGACTTCAGGATCTTGGGGCTGCTGCACCTGGCGTTCATTAATGAGTTGCTTCATCTGGCGTTCCAAATTCGCTATCCGCTCTTCACCCTGCTTCTTCTTTCTTGCACGGCTTCTATAAGTGTCAGCGTGCTGCGGATACTGTTTTTTCAAGGTGGCACCGCCGGGTAAGCCTCGTAAACGTCCCCAGTGTTCAGGTTTCCCTAGGGCCCGTGCCAGCTCGTCTTCCTCTCTATAGGGTTCCCACGTACCCGCTAGAACTTCCTTTATTGCATCTTCAATTTTTGGGACCATGGCTACTACTGTTGCCTTGTATTTTTCAACCCTCGGGACAATCTTCCCTTCCTCGTTCAACGTTGCGCCATGCGCGAACAACCAGAATTTGGACCTTTCGGGCCAGCTGTATGTCTGTGGAGTGAAACCTGCAGCCACGAGTTTATCTTCCATGGCTAGCCACTTAGGAATGGCTGACCTGTAGCCACCTGGCCCCAAGTTATGGTGGTGTGTCTTACTCGCAGCATTTAGCTTATTTTTTTCCGATCGGGCCACAGCCGCAGCCGAGGTCTTATACGCCTTAAAGGCTTCCCAGTGATCTCTTAGCTTCACCAGTTTTTTTTGACTGAAATCTGGATCAACCTTTTCATATTTTGCCCATAATGTTTGCTTATATTTCCGAAAGGCGTCGGCCATCTTGGAGAGAGTCCAGTGCTTGAGTTTCAACTTCAAGGCGGGCTCAATACCATCCGGGAGGTTAAAATGCTGCAAGAGTGTGTCAAAGCAGAAATCTTTATAATGCTGGTGGACATAGCAAGGGTCATCCTCGGCAACGCCTGCTGGCTTAAGCCATTCTGCTATGGAGATCGGGACCTCGTCCCTAACAATAACTCCAGCTTGACTAATATATTTTCTGCGGTTCTCTATCGGTTCCACCGGATCGCCATCTACATCAATTTTATAGATTGGTAACTTTGCATCTTCGCTAGTCATTCTTTTCGCTGGGCCTCGAGGAGCTTGATTCTTAGCCTTTTTATGCAAGGTGGACGCCTAAAGTAAGAAATATAATGCGTTAATAAGTGCAATACAAATCAGTTAATGCATTTTGTGTTCAAGCAAATATAGAATTCATATATAAACCTCGAGGTGGAGGGTGTTCGAGGTGGAGGCTGTTATTTCTTCTTCCTCTAAAATACCCTCACCAGACGGGTTTAAAAATTGTGATGCAAATTGCTCAAAATCTTCGTTTCGATCGTCGGCGGCGCCTTCTCCACCGGCAGCATTTGCATCGCGATGCTCAAAAATATCCTGCATGAATAAGTTTTCTCCTTCCTCGTCTCGCACAATTAAAGGGTCATCCATAGCTGAATGTTCCTACACTCAATAAATTTGCATAATTAGTATTCAAACTTAGCAACCGTTACGGTACCCGTCACGGCAACCGTTGCCGTGACGGCAAATTTTCAAACTTAGCAAATTTACAACTTAGCAATACTAACTTAGCAAATTTACATATTGACATATTTACACATAGTAATATTCACATATTCAAATTTTCTAAACAACTTCAAACATAGAAAATCAACTATAATGACAATTCACATAGCTCTAATAACCTAACTATAATGAAAAAAGGAAAAAACTTAACTAAACAAAATTTACATAATACCTATAATTTACAACCTAACTATATTAATCTAACTAAAATGAACTATATATTGCTAACACAGTAACTCTCCCACTGTATGTCATTGCTAACACAAAATTGCTAACACAAAATTGCATCTATTTTTCCTAACACATTGCAATTAACCTAGTTCTAACACATTGCTAAAAAATTGATCAAAAGTTCTAACACATCTATTTTTTCTAACACATTTTTTCTAACACATCTATTTGATAAAATTGCATCTAGTTCTAACACTAGATAATAATTAACCTAAATATGCAAAAAAAAAAGATAAGAAAAACTAACCTCCAAAATGGCGATCGAGCAGCACCACGGCGGCGGAGGCGGGACGGGACGGCGGCGGCAGGGCGCCCAGGGCAGGGGACGGGACGGCGGCGGCGCCGGTGGTGGTGCTCGAGGCCGAGGGAGGCAGGCCCAGGGCGGCCGGCGTCCAGGGCAGGGGACGGGACACGGCGGCGGCGGCAGGGCGCCCTGGGCGGCGTCGTCGTCGCGCGGGAGACGGCCGGCGACGCAACGGAGGGCGGGGGCGCAGCAGCGGCCGGAAGGCGGGGCAGCACGACGGGGAGGGGCAGCACGACGGGGCGGCGGAGCAGCACCACGGCGCGCGGGTCGTCGGCGGCGTCAGGGGAGCCCGGAGGCGGTTCAATTCGTCGATTTGGGGGAGTTTGCAAAAAAATTCGCAAACTCCCCCACTAAACGGCGCGGAATCGACCTCTAGTCGCGGTTGCTGGCTGCAACCGCGACTAAAGGGTCTTTAGTCGCGGTTGCAGCCAGCAACCGCGACTAGAGGTCGACCTGGGCCGCCAAAATTCTGGCGCCAAGCCCAGGGGGACCTCTAGTCGCGGTTGCTGGCTGCAACCGCGACTAAAGGGCTTTTCTATTTTTTTTGTTTTTCTATTTTCTTTTCTTGTATTTGTTTTCATTTATGTACTTAGATTTTAATTCTTTTATATACTTAGATTTGTTTTCCTATTTTTCCTAGAAACTAGTACACTTAAAAGGACTCCATGGCAAAGGGTTTATTTTTTTGAGTATTTTTTCTCTTTTTCTCATTTCTTTTCAAAAAATGGTCAAAATGGAGAGCATGGCTATTCATCTAAGGTGGTCGAATTTCCAAAAACTATGGATGGTTCTATGTTGTAACCACTACTTGTGTACCCTAAAATTATTTTTGTAACAATTTTAGAGCAAACTATCACATATTTGTAAGATGAATGTTTGGTGTTGTAAAATGCAGAAGAAAGCAGATAAAAATTATTAATTCATTTATCTTAATGCATTACATAAAAGGTTTAATACATTATTACACATGATACAACGTCTCACAAGCGCTTGAAAGAAACACACCCCTGATCCAACATCACCAACATTATTCTACATAAACGGACTTGCTGGCTCGAAGGCCGTAGGATTAGGGGGAACGGCGGGAGGAGCCAGCCCCGTGGGCGGCCGCCCGGTTCTCGCGCGCACGTTTGCGGCGGAGGGCAAGATCCATGGAGGATGAGTCTTTCAGCGCCCAATCCAGATCGGAAGCCTCCTTCGCCTTGAGCTGGTAGGAAGTCTTGGCTCGCTGGACAGGGTAGTCGCGGATAGACTGGAAGGAGGCTTCCATGGCCTTCTGTATCTGCAACCCACAACCTTCTTCCCCGTCGTCGCTCCAGTCGAAGTCGTCGTCCTCCTCCTCCTCCGCGGTAGGAGCGGCGGCGCCTGGTGGAGGTGCAGCGCCGCCAGGTGGAGGTGCGGCGGCACCTGGTGGAGCAGGAGGCGGGTAGCTGGGCATTCACTACACCACGACACCACATTCCCTACTGACATTGGTCGGGAAAAGTCGTTTGTGCCAACTGACTGTCGGTCGGTAATACTGCTGTCAGACTGTTGGTCGGTAATGCGCACAAACACTAACACATAGTTGGTCGGCAAAGCTACAACCTTCAATATCAAACAGTCGGTCGTTAAAGCTACGGATCCCTTCGAACAGTCGGTCGGGAACAAACGCCGACCCACGGTCGCTTGGGCCAGCGAAAATATGCGCGCGCGACCAAAATCTTAGCGCGCGCTTGGGCCAGCGAAAATTAGTGCGGGCGACGGCGCGAGGCCAAAAATTCTTAGCGCCAACGTAGCCTAAAAAAACTCCTCCCCCCGATTCTCCCCTTCCAGCCCTAACCCTATCTCCCCAGTCCCCACACACGCAGCCTCCCGGCAAGCTCCTGCCGGCCGCGACCTGTCCCTCGCGCTCACCGTCGGCCTGCCGCCCGACGGTGGTCTTCTTTGGCCTTCCCACTCCTCTCCATCGAGCTTCCACCCGACCTGCCTTCGAGCGCGCTACCGGAGACAACGCTTCTTACTGGCGGTGGCTCGTTCTTCCCGGCGACGGAGCGTTTCGCCGGCGTGCTCGCGAGCTCGCGGCGTTGGCACCCAGCGACCACACTCCTCCAGTGCAAGTCGTCACTCCCCTCGTTCACCCTCTTGTAAGAGGTATTCCTGATTGGTTAGATCTATTTTCCTCTACCTCCAGATTAGAATTCTGTACCTCCAGATCGGAGTATCATGGTAATAAAATGGAAACAATAACCCTATATTTCTAGATCTGGGAAGTTGACGGATTTCTTTTCCCCTACCTTCTCGTAAACACATCAGTACCGCCTCCTGGCCACCAAGTCACTAATTAATTTGTTCTAAAGAGCGTGGTGGTTTTGTTAATCCGTTTCCTCGGTAAGGCACATGTTAATCAATGATGGAAAAATAAATTGTACTGAGTAGTCTGAAATCCTTCTTGCTTTTCTCATATAATACTGACCGGAGGTACTTTTTGTTGGCTCGCAGATCAGTGTACGTATGGCATTTTCTGATTTCATTGTCTTTTGAGTAATTCGTATGTCACCATGTGATTAGAGAAATTAATGCAGAGGTGAGCATACCTTTTTTATGGCACTTGCTGATAGGTACCTTCAATATGAATTTATGTAATCCCCCATGACATGTAAATATATGGCCAGTCGATCAAAGGTCTGTAATATCTATGATTCTATCACCCATTGTATGGTCTTATAGTATTTGTTGGAAGTGACTAATACAGAGATAACTGTACTTTGATTCTTTTGTTGTTCTATTTTTTTTCTGGATAATCAATTGAGAGCTGAGTCATGCAGCCTTCTACCTGTGTCTTCAGTGTAAAATGTGCAGCAATCTGAGAGCGCACTCTACTGGACTGCAATGCCAGCATCTTCGTCCCAGCAGGTATGCATCCCACTTGCATCTTCCATGTTAGATTCAGAAGCATTTAGTATATATAGGCGTGCTTCTTTGATCTGGAAAGGTAGAGATACTAGGAAGCACAATGACCTTTGGAGTACAACTTTTGGATCTTGTGCTGCAAACTACTGCTCATATGCCGGTTTCATTTAATCACGCTGGATTACTACTAGCAGCTATCAATCTGGCCTTTATCATCTAAGGGTGTCTGGTGGATATGCTAATGTATAAAGCTGTTTAGATTACTATTACTTATATTAAGGTTAATACTCGCTATTAACTGGATCTGATATAACTAAGACAGAAGTACTAGTATACATGTTTCATTATCCAGCATTAAAACTATTTTTTTGCACTGTGGAATAATTAGTGAATGTGCGTGTGGGTATTTGGGGATGTGGAGATGACACAAGATAGAACAGTAACTAGCTGATTGCAACACTTTGCACAATTTCATTTCTTTATTATTCCTCTTTGAAGTTCTTGGTCCTTGAAGTGAAATACTTGTAGCTTTCTCATTACTGTGGAAGCTTGGTCATCACAAAACTGATTTCTGTGTGAAACAAATAAAAGCATTTACTTAAGTGCAGTTGTGAAATACCGGAAGATACATAGCTGATACTATTATTTTAACCATCCAAGTGAATACCATCTTATGAAATTCTGTAGGTAGTTGTTGCCTTCTAAGTTTACCTTGCAAATTGATGTCCTCTTGCTGCCCTTTCAATCTCAAATTGTAACCAGCTACTCTGCCCTGTGAAGGATCTTCACACAGAGGCTTCCGAATTTCTTCAGGAATCATCCTGAGGTATGATGATCTTGGATCTTGAAAATATGTCCTTGTGCAAGTTTATTGTCAAATCGAAGCCGATTAGTAACTGTATGTCTAGTATTAGTAGAAATTTGTGCTTGTTGGCCTATGCTTAGTTGATATTAAGTATTCATGGTGTCTCCGTTTGATGTATGATAATCTTGTACCTTTCACACATTCAGTATATGTGGCTGACTAGCTGTGCAAAGTCATAGTCAAATAAGAATGGATGATTGACTGTATGACCAATGCTATTTACTCGTGCAAATGTATTAGTTGGTCTATGCACCGTTGATGTGAAGTATTTATTGTCACTGCAATTTATCTTATAGGGAAATGACATTCTGGAGCATGAACAGCGAAAGCCGTATCTGTTCATTCAAACAAAATCAAGTGTCGTTCAGATCACACCAAGAGTTGTTCCTGAAGCAGAATCTGCCATGCCATCACCATCTCTGCCTGAACAACAGCCTTTGGGACGTCGCACATGTCGCATTCCTTCAAAAGAAGGTTCTCGCAGTGATCTTCAACCTGCCCTGCATCAGCCGAGACAACTAGTCCACTGCAAACTGCAAATGCTGTGTCTACCGCTTTGTCTCCATCAAAGTGAATGCTGGCCTGTAGAAATCAGTAGGTAGCCATACACATCCAGTAACAAATCTTAAATTATTTGAGTGCAGCATACACATCCAGTAGCACATGGAGCAACAGATCATTAGGGCGTTCAGGCAGGGAGAAGCTGAGACGTCCCATATTGCAGCAGCACCACAAAGTGGCAAATTGTGCAGATGGACAGTTGGACACAACGTTGGCCTAGGTACTTATGAGTCAAATCTTTCCCGAAATTTTAATCTACAACATGGATTGTACATGCCAAAATGCTTCATATAATCTGATTGTGGTTTACATTAACTCTAATATGTAAAGATAAGTATGCATGGCTGAGCTCTGCCTCTGTGCCTTACGTAAATTAATACTTCCTGTTAACTTAAAAGCAACCTCATCCTCAATTTCAGCATACTGTTTTAGTAGAAAACATCAACATTTATTTAAAGCTGGATCCACTTGAATATCATACTATACTTTATTGTGACGTGACATACTTTTTATTATATTAGCCTGCTAATTGACATCAAATTTATAGTTTTGTGGCTAATTCCATCAACTAACAAATGGCTGATAACTTTGTAGGAAGGACATGCATCAGGAATCTAATTGTTGGCGGTTCAAATCAAGGAGTTTCTTGTATGTACTCCGTAGGAGATTATTTAATTGTCAAAATCAGAAGTTTGTCGTGTCTTTGTACAAAGTCAAAATGTTTAGGGCACACTCAGCCACCTTTAATTTATGAGCAATCTAGGTGGCAATGAACTCAACAAATGACTATTTGTATTTGTGATGATATAATATATGGCATTGTGGTTCTGTGTATTGTTTTTGTATGGATGTATTATGAGAATATGCATGATGATAAGTTTTTAAGAGATATAAATGTAAATGGCTGTCGATTATGTAAGAAAAGACGTCCAAATGATAAGTTGGTCGGCAAAAGATGTACTGTCAGACTATTGGTTGGGAAATCCTATGTGTTTGGCCTACCAAAAGTTGGTCGGTAAAACGTACGCCATCAGACTGTCGGTCGGCAAAGCAATGTTGGTCGGGAAAAGAATGTCGGTCGGGAAAGTAATGTTGGTCTGGAAAAGTTTACTAGTACTGTCAAACAGTCGGTCGGGAATACAAAGTCGGTCGGCAAATACCTTTCCCGACTGGACTTTCGGTGACCGACAAGGTCGGTCGGCAATACCCATCCCCGACCGACTTTCTGTCGGTGAAAGCCGTTTTCCCTACCGATTTCACAGTTGGGGATGTAGTGTTGTGGTGTAGTGATTCCTCTCCACGCCGGGCTCGTGGGCATACGGCGGGATAGACTCCCGCGGCTGCGCCCAAGCGCGCTCTGCCGAGCACGCTCGACCTCGTCCAGAAGGCGCTGCGGCGGGCGTGGCGGATCCATCTCGTGGAGACGATGCGTTCGTGGCTAGGAATGGTGGATTAGGGTTTACCCCGTCGGCGACAATATATAAAGACCTCCAGGGCAGCGCTGGGGGAGGACACGTGCCCAGGGAAGCGCTGGGGGAGGACACGTGTCGTGACCGCAAAGCCCGTCTTTAGTCCCGGTTGGTGTTACCAACCGGGACTAAAGAAGCACACGGATCGTGTGTTTCTTTCGAGCGCTTGTGATCCGTTGGATCAGGGGTGTGTTTCTTTTGAGGGATTGTGAGCTGTTGGATCAGCAGTATCACGACCACTTCGTGAGCCACATGACCCGGTTGGTGTTACCAACCGGGACTAAAGAAGCACACGTACCCTATATATAGCCGCCCTCCTCAGACAGGTTACTCACTCACACAAAACATTCCAGCGTCACTCGGAGAGGCATCTTTGGGCAACCAGCGGCAAGACGTCTCTGATGACCTGCGACCGTTCCAAACGGTTGCAGATCATCAGAGATGTGTTGCCGGACGGTTGTAGATCATCAGAGACGTCTTGCCGCTGCTTGGATCGAAGTGGCGCTGAAACACAAAACATTCCAGCGTCACTCGGAGAGGCATCTTTGGGCAACCAGTGGCAAGACGTCTCTGATGACCTGCGACCGTTCCAAACGGGAGCCGACAACCACCTACCACGCGTGTTTCACCGGTCGTCATGCAATTAATTAACAGAAAACAAAAAAGAAAACTTACAAAGGTTTAATACATTATTACACATCACCAACAACATCCCTATGTATTGTTCACTTGTTCTTCTTGTGTGCCCCTTTCTTTTGAACGCGCCGTAACCATGGACAATCTTCTTGAAGTAACTTGATGGTTGGGTCAATGTTCACTTTGAAGGGCGGAATTTCATGAAACTTATTGTAATCTTCTGACATGTCTGTGTGGTCCTCCACTCCCACGATGTTTCTTTTACCTGAAAGAACTATGTGGCGCTTTGGCTCATCGTTTGATGTATTCGCTTGCTTATCTTTTCTTTTTGTTGGTAGGGTAGACATGTCCTTCACATAGAAAACCTGAGCCACTTCACTGGCTAGAATGAATGGTTCGTTCTCGTAATGAAGATTCTTGAAATCCACTGTAGTCATTCCGTACCGTGTGTCTACGGCTACACCGCCATCTAGGTTGAACCATTTGCACTTGAACAAAGGAATCTTAAATGAAGGTCCATAGGACAGTTCCCATATCTCCTCTATGTAACCATAATATGTTACCTTTTCCCCACTGCAGCCATCTATTGCATCAAAGCGGACACCACTGTTTTGGTTGGTGCTCTTTTTATCTTGGTCGGCCGTGTAAAATGTATTTCCATTTATCTCGTACCCTTTAAAAGTCAATATAGTCGAAGACGGTGTCTTGGCCAATAAGTATAGCTGTAGTTCATTTGTGGTGACATTCATCAGTCTTTTCTGTAACCAACCGCCAAAAGTCCTGATGTGTACTCCATCAATCTCATCTTCTGGGTATTTGGAGCGTAAATCATTCTTGTGTTGCTGGATATACGGAGCCACCAAGATGGAACTATGCAGAACTGTGTAGTGTGCTCGAGTGAAAGAATCCACGTCTTCACATATGATTGCTTTCTTTCCTAGCGTGCCTTTTCCACGCAGTCTCCCCTCATGACGCGATTGAGGAACACCAATCGACTTAAGATCAGGAATAAAGTCAACACAAAACTCAATGACCTCCTCAGTTCCATAGCCCTTGGAGATGCTTCCTTCTGGCCTAGCACGGTTATGAACGTATTTCTTTAAGACTCCCATAAACCTCTCGAAGGGGAACATGTTGTGTAGAAATACAGGACCGAGAACACGTATCTCTTCCACCAGGTGAACTAGAAGGTGCGTCATAATATTGAAGAAGGTTGGTGGGAACACCAACTCGAAGCTGACAAGACATTGGACCACATCATTCTCTAAATCTTTTAGAGTAAGTGGATTGATAACCTTCTGAGAAATTGCATTCAGGAATGCACATAGCTTCACAATGGGTACTCGAACATTTTCTTTTAGAAGTCCCCTCAATGCAACCGGAAGTAATTGTGTCATAATCACGTGACAGTCATGAGACTTCAGGTTCTGAAATTTTTGCTTTGCCATGTTTATTATTCCCTTTATATTCGACGAGAAGCCAGATGGAACCTTCATACTGCGAAGACATTCAAAAAATATTTTCTTCTCTTCTTTCGTAAGAGCATAGCTCGCAGGACCTTGATGATTATCAGAATGATCGTCGTCTCGTGAATGCATACGTCGATGGGCCTGTCTTGCTTCCGGTGTATCTTTTGACTTTCCATACACGCCCAACAAGTTAAGCAGGTTCAAGCAAAGATTTTTTGTCACGTGCATCACGTCGATTGCAGAGTGAACCTCTAGCATTATCCAATAGGGCAGCTCCCAAAATATAGATTTCTTCTTCCACATGGGAACGTGGTTCTGAGCGTCATTCGGAACAGATAGTGCTCCAGCACCCTTCCCAAATATTACTTTTAAATCCTTGACCATATCATGTATAACAGAACTAGAAGGTCGAGTAGGCTTCCGCCGAATATCTTCCTCACCTTTGTAATGTCGGCCTTCCTTTCTTCCTGCATGCCTCGGTACAAGCCATCGACGATGGCCCAGGTACACAATCTTGTTACCTATATGTTTACCTTGAGTCTCACCTAAACAATGCGTACATGCATTGTATCCCTTGTTTGACTGTCCTGAGATGTTACTAAGAGCAGGCCAATCATTGATGGTTACAAACAAGAGCGCTCGTAGATCAAATTCCGTTTGCTCGTGCTCATCCCACACACGCACACCTTCATCACTCCACAGCTGTAAAAGTTCTTCCACCAATGGCCTCAGATACACGTCAATGTCGTTGCCAGGTTGCTTCGGGCCTTGGATGAGCACTGGCATCATAATGAACTTCCGCTTCATGCACAACCAGGGAGGAAGGTTATATATACATAGAGTCACAGGCCAAGTGCTATGACTGGAGCTCTGCTCTCCAAATGGATTAAATCCATCTGTACTTAGACCAAATCTTAAGTTCCTAGCGTCATCCGAAAATTTCGGGAACACTCTGTCGATTTTTCTCCACTGGGACCCATCAGCGGGGTGTCTCATCATCATGTCTTTTTTACGTTCTTCTTTGTGCCAGCGCAACAACTTGGCATGCTCTTTGTTTTGGAACAAACGTTTCAGACGTGGTATTATAGGAGCATACCACATCACCTTGGCAGGAATCCTCTTCCTTGGACAACCTTGCTCGCCCTCAACTTCACCTGGGTCATCTCGCCCAATCTTAAACCGCAATGCACCGCATACAGGACAAGCATTTAAATTTTCGTGCTCGCCGCGGTAGAGGATGCAGTCATTAATGCATGCATGTATCTTCTGCACCTCTAATCCTAGAGGGCAGACAACCTTCTTTGCTTCATACGTACTAGAGGGCAATTCGTTTTCATTTGGAAGCATCTTCTTAACTATTTTCAGCAAACTTTCAAAGTGCTTGTCGGTAGTACCACTCTCTGCCTTCCATTGTAGCATTTCCAGTATCGTACCGAGCTTTTTCTGGCCATCTGTACAAGTTGGGTACAACAATTTGCTGTGATCGGCTAACATGCGCTCCAACTTCAACCTCTCGTTTTCACTTCCACAGTCCATTTGTGCATCATGAATGGCCTGACGAAGATCATCGTCGGGCTCATCAAAGATGGCATCCTCTTCAACTTCGTCTTCCCCCATTGTAGTATCAGCGTGTTCATTGAACAGAGGATAGTTGTCATTATCCTCCTCTTCTTCATTCTCTTCCATTATAACCCCTCTTTCTCCATGCTTGGTCCAACAATAATAACCAAGCATGAAACCATTTCGCAACAGGTGTTCGTGAAGCCTGTCTGTGGAAGAGTATGTATACTTATTCATACAGAGACTGCATGGACAACACATAAAACCATCCTTTCGCTTGCTTGTCTCAGCCACATGGAGAAAATTATGCATGCCAGTAATGAATTCGGCACAAACTCGGTCACCGTACATCCATTGACGTCTCATCTGCATTATATAAGTATATCAAAAAAATTATGCATGCCAGTAATGAATAGATAAGTGACCATAATAATTCAAGCAAAGTAGAGTGGCGACAAATGTAATACATTGTAGCATTAAATATCCATTAATTTAAACTAACATTGAACTATTTAAAGAATTTAAGTCCAACAACAAATGCGATCAGAATCGCAACTAAGGTAACTATTGAACCAACAGCATAATGATACCAAGCCTCTTGACTAATGGCATATCTTCTAATTTTTTTAAGCTTCAAGCGCATCGCATCCAACTTGATCTCGTAAGCATTAACGACGTCGGCAAGCTTCGAGCGCATCCCATCCAACTTGATCTCGTAAGCATCGACGACGTCGGCAAGCTTGAACTGGTGTTCATCGATGATGTTGACAAGCTTAACCTCCAATTCCTTCTTCTCTTCTTTGCGGAGATCTTCACTTATTTTTAATTTAGCTTTCAAATCATCGTTTTCTTTCACAAAATATTCAACAATAGGGTCCACTGGAATTTCCGGTTCAACTACCTCCTAGACAAATATATATTTATGTCAAAGTTGGTCCGCATGATTGTCATAAACGCGAAACGAAACAAATATATAGTTATTAAAAGTCATACCACATCCGAATAATAGAGCGGACGAGAGCCGGTGGGGGTATTTGTGAAAACCATGGCATATATATATATATATATATATATATATAAAACAATTATACAACTTATACAAAAAAAAAATAATAATTATGGAACAAAATCATACAACATAGATTTTTTTTAAATAAAAAAGAAAGCTCACCTAGGTGGTGTCGGTGACGAGACGGTCTATCGACGACGGTGAGGAGGTGAATGTTGTGACACTGAAATACAAAAACATAATTTAGTTTAAGATCAAATTGACAATACAAAATTGAGCTAAATAAGCAAAATGAGCTAACTTAGGCATTTCATCATACACCTACCTAGCACTACAAATATGAATTGAGCTAAATGAGCTAGACAACCAACGAAACGGGCGCCGAAAGAGAGAGTTTGCAGTTGCTAACCCTTGGATAGATGCACCACCGTCAATCTTAACAAATGGTGCAAAAAATCGTGGATGAAATCGAGCTCGGTGGAGAGAAAATGGAGATTCAACTCGAGCTCGAAATGGCCAAGGCTGGCTCGGGGTGGAAGATGAAGGCGACTGACCTTTGATCGCGGTTGGTGGCTCCAACCGCGACTAAAGGTCCTCGCTAGGACAGGCGGCCTTTTTGTGCCTTTTTGAAGGCGACTGACTAAAGGTCGCGGTTGGTGGGTCGCGGTTGGTGGCTCCAACCGCGACCAAAGCTCCAGCACAAACCGCCACCTGTCCTAGCCGTTGGATCTGTCGGAGCCGCGAGACCTCTAGTCGCGGTTCGGAAACGAGCCGCAACTAAAGGTCCGCCTCTAAGGCCACTTTTCTACTAGTGGGAGTTAAGTGATTTAGCTCCAACATTATGACCATCTCTGATTCCGCCAGTTGCATCTCGATGTTCTTCTATGCAGCTAAAAATAATAATCTCAAAAGACTACAGGTACACAAGTTTGTCGAACAGACTCTTTGCAAGGCAAGCTTTCAAACCAATGCTTCACCACACGACCACACTAAACCATTCCTCTACATCTAATAGGGATGTAAACGAATTAGATTTTACCGTTATCATATCCTTTACCATATTAACCCATTTTTCATTTGGAGACACTCGTTAATTAACTCTGGATCAATCTTTCATTGCACCGAGAGACAACCATGCCTCAACAGCTAGCCACCAAGAACACGCCAATCCTCAATGTTTGACCAAACTGAGACATCGTGAGGTGCACATCTAGAGCGTCAACAACTGATTAAAAAGAGGTGATCATGGCTAGCTGTTAGCTAGAACCAATCAACCAACAGATAGAGTAAGTTGACATGCATATTTTTAATCAAGACTCTGTCAGTGTCAGGTCACAAGTCGTGGCATGTGCATCCAAATACTCTTATTATTAGATGATGACAGTGGATCAATGACTCCGTTAATTAATTATGCGTTCAATTTTTTCTTATAGCGAGAGACAGCGACGGCTCAATAGCTAGCTAGCAGTGGCAAGGCAAGAATGGGGGCAATTGATGATAACCCCCCTAGTTCGTGCGCCTTCTATCATATGCCCCCCTTGTGTCACTGACATGTGGGGCCGGACCCCACATGTCAGTGACACAAGGGGGGCATATGATAGAAGGCGCGCGAACTGGGTGGGTTATCGTAGATTTTGCCAGCAAGAATGTGGTGGGCTGTTGGGACTGGTAGTGTCAGGCATTGCCACCAATCTCAATGTTTTTTACAAAATTAGAGAAACGCGAGGTGCACATCTTAAGGCCGCCGAAACTGAGTGACAAAATAACAAATTTGAAGGGGAATCCCATGTTCGATTGGCTTGAGTTACGAGTCACTATGGTAAAAACTGAACACTGCAGGCCCAAAGCAAGCTACCAACAAGGATCTCATCCACCCAGCGCGTTTCCCCTCTCCTTCTCCGCTACAGTGCCTGCGGGCGAAAGAGAGGCGACCGAGCTCGTCGGAGTCCCGCCGGCAGATCTGCTGCTCCCCTCCACCTCCGGCGGCCGTTCCGGCGTCGCGAGGTGGGGGGGAGCCTCGGCTCTGTCCGTGCGTGTAGTATAGGTAGTGGTAGGTGTGTGTGCCCGTTGTGGCGTCCCCGAAGACGGCGGTGGTGGCGCTGGTAGATAGGGCTCCGTCCTCCCCTCCTTTCCCCGTTCCGGCGTCGCCGGGGAGGCAGTGGAGGTTTTTGGTCGGGCGCGGGCCTCCGCCCTTGCTCCTCTGTCTGGCCGTGGCGGCATAGGGAGGAGCTCGGGGTGGTCGGCGATCCCGTTTTGGTGCAGGTGGTGGTGGGGGTCTCCTTCTTCGACGTTTGTGCTCTGGACGGCCGTGGTGGCGGGGGGAGCTGCGTCGGGAGGTGCGGTGCGGTTGGCGGTGGCTGGCCTGGGCGGAGCTGCGTCGGCTGGAGGTTCGGTGGAGCTGGGGACGGAGCGCTGTGGCCGTGCTCGTTCATTGGGTCTAGGTTCCGTCGTGTGGCGGCGGACGACTCCTGCGGTCCTCTACTCTTCGTGGCGGTGCTCTCTCCTCGGTGGCTGGAGGTACGGCGACGGCGGCGATGGCCAGGCTCTTGGGTGAAGACGATGGATCCGATTGTGATTCCTTCAGTGTGCTCAGGGTACTTTGTGCAAGTTTGCGGGTCCTTCTGTAATTTCTCTTCTTTGCTGGACTTTCTTGTAACTTGTACTGAGTACTCTGTTTATATGAATCGGATCTTCCCTCAAAAAAAAAAGCAAGCTACCAACAAATCGACGCCAGCAGCTGCTCTGAGTCTGGCCGCCGCGCCTCATCTCCACCCAGCACCTCGCCGTCCGGCCGCCGCTTCGGTCCTCCCCGTCCGACAGCCGCCGTGGGCGAGAACCGCGCGTCGCTCCCGCGAGCGACCGGGGGGAAACCCTAGCACCGCCGGGCAAGTCTTCCTTCCCGTCCTCCCCACTCCGCGCCGTCGCCGGTGCGCGCTGCCGGGCAAAGCCCGGCGGCGTGGGCGGCGGCGCGGCTTTTTTCTCCCCCTTCTCGGTGGTGGTCGGCGTGGGCCGGCAGTGCTGGGTCGAGGGGTCGCGCTGGCGAAGGGCGCGGCGGCGCGGAGGCGAGCACTGGCGGCGGAGGTCGTGGGTGTTGTCCTTGGGCGTGGAGGGCCTCGCGGTGAAGCTGGTGGAGGTTAGGGGCGGCGGCGCCTCGATCTGGCTCGGCCCAGATCGGGCGGCCGGTGGCCGGCGCGGTCCGCCTCCGGTCTGCAGGGCGGCGTCCCTAGGTGGTGCGGTGGACCTCGGCCGGCGTGGCTGCGCCCTCTTCATCTCGAATGTACGGGCGGGGCGGGGCTGTCTTGCAGCATTGAGCTGCGAGACGTGCGGTGAACCGGCTCGGGGTCGGGCAGCGACACACGGCGGCGATACTGGCGGTTGCGGCAGTGGGTGGTGAGACGTGGTCTGCAGGAGGAGGACGGCGGCGGCGGCTTCCATGCTGCAGCGTGGCGGTGGGTGCTTTACGGGCCCGATCTGGGCCTGGCCGGGCCTTGCTGGGCCTGGTGTGCTCCTGCTGCCGTGTCCGGTCGGCGACCGTCTCTGACGGTGGAGGATGATCTCCTCTGTGGTGCTGCGGTGAGGCCGGTAGCCGGACCCGGATCTGAAGGGCCTAAGTCTAGGTGCCGACGTGCAGGGTGCGACCGGCGGGTGATACGGAGGTGCCGTGTCTGCCTGCCCATTGCATCTCTGCTGCTCTCTTGCTGCATGACCTGGCGCTCGCCTGCCCCCTTCGTCTTGCCGGTCTCACGGTGTGTCTCTCAAACCTTGGGCTCGTGTTCGTTGCCGGGGCGGCGGCCCTGGTGGTAGGAGACATGGTTCGTGGGCGGAGCTCAGGTCTCGGGTGCGGGCCGGTTGCCATGGCCGTGTGGGCGGCATGGTAGCTGGTGTTCGGTGCTAGGTGGCTCGGAGGTAGAGTGTGTTTGCCGGGTGAAGACCTTGTCTGGTTCTGTCCAGGCCGACGGCGGTGGCGTTCGTGGGCCTCGTCTCCTTCATGAAGGCGTCGTCGTGGTTACCCTCTATCCTTCGTGATACTCCGGGTGAAAACCTTGATCCTTTGGATCAGGCAGTGGCGGCTGTCCAGTGTCGTTCCCTTCCTGAAGGCGCCGTCTTGGAGTTCCTTGATCGTCGAACGAGGCATCGTCTCTGACGAGGGGTAGACTCATCAAGACCCATAGTCGAGGTCCCTGGGTTGTGAATATGGGGGAGAGAACGTGGTAGCGCTGGAAGTTACGTCGGCTGACAAGCAGGGCAAAGATTTTACCCAGGTTTAGGGCCCTCGTGTGGAGGTAACACCCCTACGTCCTGCCTGTCTGTTATTGCTTTGCGAATATGGTGGTTACAAGGATCCCGGCGAGATGTCAATCTCGCAAGGGTTTTGGTGGCTCTGAAAGTACGTGGTCTGGTCCGACGGCCCTCCCAGTCCTTAAATAATAGGCTGGGTCTCGGTGTTCGTAACCGACTCGATTTACATATATGGTAAGCCTAAACCGATCTATGTCTTCGCCAAACTTGGAGGTTACTCCATCCTTCTTGGGCTTTCCTTCATGGGCTTCATGTAGGCTTTGATTGTTGGGCCCAGTCGATACGTGCACCAGGTACCCTCATGGTAGGGTACCCGATAGGCATACCCATGTCAGTAGCTCCCGAGTACTTGTCTGATTCGAAGAGTCGGGCATGGACTCATACATCATGCACGTTATGTTCTTTGTATTTGTGTCGCATGATTTGAAGTGTCTGTATGAAATAGCACATGTTGGCTATGTCGAGTGTTTCATCGACTATGAATTTTTGCTTATGATAATCAAGTGATATTAGCTTAGCAGGCCCGGCACACACGACGGATCGGGGCCAGTTAACTACCATTTGTGGCAAAACCATACTAGCTTTCAATCAAACTCGAGTCCCCGGACTCGAATCTGGAACAGACTGGACAGACTCGAAACGGCCGTTGAGGTCTTACTGAATCGAACTGCAGTATAATTTTGAATCTACCCAACGCGTCCGTCGGGGATAATTCATCATGTCTGCTGACACGGAAAATTTAAGGATAACGCTGCTGGAGCGGTCCTTAGCCCAGCTCGACTGATCGGCGGGTCTTACCTTTGCACTATGCATGCAGCATCCAAGGATCGTCGGATCAACTCGGGAATGTTTCGAGTATGATTTTGCTTATGAACTTAGTCGAGTAATTTGTCGACTGATACTTTGCCATTATTCTATCGGGTGCGCGACAGCGCTCCCGATGGGAGTAGCCCCCGAGATTGTGCTTTATTGCTTGCAATGGAGGATAATCTCAAAATCCCTTACCTTGCATAATTTAGTCAAAGAAATTTTTTGATACGCTCCCGATGGGAGTATGATGTTACAGTCGAAAGCCATTCGACTGATGTCTATGACCTTTGCCAGAGAACCAATCGACATTTATGTGAGAGACCACCCGAAGATATCGTCGAGTGACTTGTATGCCAGTTGTGCAATATGAATAACGTCAGCAATGACGTAATTTGCGACTGCCATTTCTGACAAGTGGTGGCGTGCTTGGAGAGGCTTTGATAAGACGTGACCCTGCTTTGTGGGCCCGTTTCTGCAGAGCTGACCAGGGATGACGCCGCGTGGACTTGATTTGACTTTTCTGGCGCGATTTTCACGGGACGTGATGATGGTTTCCTAGATTCCCGTGCGTAGTGGGCGGAGTGGCCGGCGACGGTTGCTCTCCGTGGCTGCCACGTGTATGGCCAGATTTCGCGCGGAGCGTTTGGATTTGTTTTGGCGGCTGCGATTGTTTTTGCGATCTGTGGTAAATAGGGGAGACGGTGCTGGCAGAATTTTTTACGTGCCATTTGCTCCTTGCGCCGCCCCTCGTCTCCTTCCTCGCGCTGCCCCTCCATTGTCTCTGTGCCCAAGCTCCTTGCTCTCCATCCTCCCCACTGTAGCAATGGCGAAAGGTGGAGGTGCCAAGCGCGGTGCTGCCACCGCCACCGCGACCGACGCGGCCAAGGGCAAAAAGACCGTGGCGGGTACATCTGCCGCCGCTGCCCTGAAGAAGAACAGCGGCGATTGGGCGAGGTCCACTATCAAGGATGCCCATTTGCTCAAGCTCCGCGAGCAGGGATATCTGCCACCCGCGGAGCAGCTCGCCGTCCGCGCTCCGTCGCCCAAGGAGGTATGCCCCGAACCGCGCGCCAATGAGCGCGTTTGCTTCGCGGAGTTTGTTTCCAGGGGCTTCTCGCTTCCCCTCCACGACTTCGTGCGTGGTCTTCTTTTTTCCTACGGGGTGCAGATCCATGATCTCACCCCAAACGGTGTTATGCATATTGCGTGTTTCATCACGCTGTGCGAGTGCTTCCTTGGCGTCGCACCCAGCTGGGCGCTGTGGAAGACAATTTTCATGGTGCGACCCAATAGAGGAGGTGGTCGCACCTACCCTGTGGGCGGCTGCGGCATCCAGGTGCGCGGCGACATGCGCTATTTCCGCCTGAAGACCGTCGACTCCGCCCAAGGCTGGAGGAAAGGGTGGTTCTATGCGAGCGTCGAGCAAGACGGAGTCGCCGCCTACTCGACTGCAGCTTTTGCCCGGACCAACGCGTGGATCACCAGCTCTCAGTCGAAGAATTGGAGGAAGTAGGCCCTTTGCTGACTCGAATCGACGAGATGCTGGATAGGGTCATAGGCATCCACTTGATCGCCACCTTTGTGAAGAGGCGAGTGTGGCCACTCCGTGCCCGAGCGCACCCCATGTGGGAGTATGAGGGCGCAGGAGATTCCACTCGGATGAGCGCAGAGGAGCTGTCAAGAAACGAGCTTGTGACGCAAGTGCGGCACATCACCAACTTGATGACAGGCGACAAGTGCGAGGTCGACTGTCCCATTGAGCCGTATGGGTTGGAAAACCCTTTGCTTGAGGTATGTCTTTAGTTTAAGAGTTTGCCACTTTGCCACTCGTATGCTTATACGTTTGCTCGATTTTTGCTTCTGACTTTGCAATTTGTGATGTATGCAATGCAGGGCCACTCGACTGCCACCTCTCTGCCTCCTCTGCCCGAAAATGGCGAGACTGAAGAAACCCAGGTGCAGGTGGTGGACCCGAAAAGGGATCAGTCGCCCATCCCTTCTGCCACCACCTCGCATGCGGAGGAGGTCGAAGAGGACGCAGCGGAAGAGGTCCAATCTGAAGAAAAGGCCACCGCTGACCAAGAGGTCGATACCGTGCCACCGAAGCGGCGTCGACTGGCCAAGAAGGCGCCTTCTGCTGTGAGTTCACCCGCAAAGGGTCAGGGCTTGGAGGATGACGAGGAATCAGGCTCACCACCTGTTTTCCAAGCCGCTCCTTTGCGTGTGTGCTCAACAAGCTCAACTCAACCCCTTCAGTCGAGTGGTACCCCAGCCTTTGGGGGCCCAATTTTTGGTGACTCCGAAGATGAGGAGGATGAGGAGCACAGGTATGTGGTGTTTGAGTATGATATGAGAAGTTGTGCTTGTTACATATTTGTGCTGATTTGTCTCTCCTTTTTGTGCCACTCGCAGTGCTGAGAATTATCAGCCTGCTACTCCTCCAGTCGAGAATGTTCCCACCCTGGAGGACGCGAATGCCGCTCCGACTGCGAACGAGGCGGCCCAGCCGACGGCCACAGATGCAGTCACTGAAGCGGCCAAGGTGACAGCTCCAGAGGTCGGGACATCAGTCGCGGTGTCTGAACCGTGGATGAACCACGTAAGTATCTTTTTGCTTGACCCGTTTAACTTGGGACTGTGAGAGTTTGAAATTTTGCTGAACTCGTGTGCTCACAGCCCTTCTACCACACCTTGGCAGATTCTGCCAAGGCTTATGTCCAGGTGGAGCAGGAGAGGGATACCATGCGCGCCGAGCTAGAGCGGCTTTGTCGTGAGTTCTCCTTTTTGCCTTTGTTGACTGAATTTCTTTTTGCAATGCCTGACTCTGTCTAGTATGTATGCGATTTGCAAAACCAGGCGAGAAGAAGGAGCTGGAGGATACACTCGCCGCGCAGCGCGAAGAGTCGAAGAAAGAGCTGGCCGCCGCCGCCAACTCTGCCGCTGCACGCGAGCGAGGATATGCTGACCAGCTTGCAGCACTCGCGCAGGCCATGGGAGGTAAGTACTCCTTTTTGTTTTTGATTTGATGACGTGGGCGTAGAGTGTCATGAGATGACTTTTGCCTTTTGAATCTTGTGTAGAAGCTGTTGGCGCACCGGCCTCTGCAGATGCGTCGAGTGGCGATCTTCCACTTGACCAAGTGGTGGGCGTGTCGGGGGGCTACCCCCGGGTAGGGTCAAGGCTTGGTATAAAGATGAGTTTAAAGACATGCCGAGGTACGGAAAGGACCGACCTGCTTGGGCCTGGGAGAATCCGAGCTTCACCTTGACCTGGAGAGTTTAAAGGCCGACCTATCTTGGCCCGGAGGGGTCCGAGGTATCCCGTTGGCCTGGGCCGAGGTTCACTGTCCGGGCTATGTTCAGCCGACCTACTACCTCGGTACTATGGTTGGTATTGTGAGACCAGGAGAAGCTGTGGGAAGGAAGTAAGATCCGACCTGTTAAAGATCTTAAGCGCAAGACCCAAGGTACGGAGCCCGTCACATCCGTGCCGAGCTAACCGAGGTGGTGGGCTGTAGGTCGGGCAGGAGTCAATGCTCCTGTCACTTCCAGCCGGGTACAAGAGCGCCTGACGCGGGAGCGTCTGTCAAGGAGCCTGGCAGAGGCGTGCCCCGGGTTCGGCGGGCCAGCACGTCTCTGACCGCTGACCACGCGGGATCTGGGAAAAGGCTACGAGGTAGCTCTGCCAGGCCACGTCCTGTCTCGGTCAGAGGGGACATGCTAGTTCTGCCGTTAGGCAACAGGAGATGGGCAAGCCACGTCTTGTCCCTGACCGAGGTACGGTGGTACGGTGGTGACCATTGCAGAGGCATGGCAACAGTGTTCGGCGAGGGGCACAATGGTAACCCGGCTGGCCTATATAGTGGGCTTCACCCCCTCCTGCTGGAGGGGAGAAACGAGTTGGTGAAGAGAGAAAGAAAGAGAGAGAGGAACCTCGGAACACCCCGGAAACACCTCGGTTCAGCTCGGAGTGCCTTCTTCCTCCCGTCTAGCTCCATCTTTTACCTCAAGTTCTCACCATTGTAGCTTCATACAGCTCGAGGAGCAGCTTGTACTTGTCACTTTGAGCTATACACTGAGTAGGATAGTGCTGCAGTAGGGGTGTTACCTCCACAAGAGGGCCCCGAAGCAGGGTACATCGTGGTGTGCTTTGTGTTCTTGCTTTCTTGGTTCTTCGTTCGTGTTCTTGCGTGTTCTTGCGTGTGCACTTCTTGAGTGCATAAACCCTCCCCGGATTCCCCCAACGACCATTCGGCCCCATCTTAGCCATACCTATGGCATCTGCCGTGATCCCACCACGACAGTTGGCGCCCACCGTGGGGCAGATTGAGGCGTTGGAGGGAGTTTTCATCCGGACGGGCTCAGGCGAGCGTGTTCTTTCCGGGCTTGTCGCCAAGATCGGAGAGTTCACCTTCATCAGCGACAACGCGGGGTGTTTCGCCGGCAAGCCCTTCCCCGAGCACGGCTTCACCATGATGCTCGGCAGCTTCGTCACATACGTTGCTGTCGAGGTTGTTCGCGGGTACCCGGAGCAGGTGCTCGTGGACGACGAAACTCCTCTCCTCGCGGCTTTAGGTCGGCGTATCACTCGCCCCGAGAGCTGCGTGGAGGTGATGATGACAGGTCCGGTTGACGCCGCTGGCAAAGTAGATGCCAGCCAATCCAAGGCGGCCGAGGTTGCTAAGGTGAGATCTGCAAAGCCCAGGCTAGAGAAAGAGTTGCCTGGCACCCCGAGCTGCAGGGCCGAGGTGCGACCCTGGTAGAGATAGTGTAGACACTGGCAGACCCAGTAAATCCAGGAGTGGATGTAGTGGTGACTGTGGCCGACCTAGAGGCAAAGCGTGTCCTGTTGCAGAAGGAGGCTGTAGCAATGATAACAGCTAGAGATGAGTTCAATAGAGATCTGCGTGAGTACAATGCGAATGGCTTCACCCCGGTAGCAGTTGATACACATAGGGGAGCCGAGGTGCGGCAGAGAGGCAAGGGGCTCAATGATGAGATAAACAGGGAGGCTCGACCTACCACCTCGGCTAGGAGTGAGAGTCGCGTGTCGACTGGAAGGCCGGTGTATAGTTCCCCTGCTAAGAACCTCAGAGCTGCCGAGGCAGGCAGGGCCGAGCTATCCGGGTTACTGGAGATGCATGGCGTGCGCAGCAGAAGCGAGTCAATGAGTTAGTGTATGTGGCTAACCAGCAGAATGAGGCTCTCCGCAGAGCATATGCCGGGGCTGGTGATTCAGAGATGGTTTATTCAGCTAGGCCAGTTAGTCAGGTGTCCAAGGGGCAAGCCTCGTCTCCACTCGTCGGAGGAGCCGATCGAGCCCGGAGTGTCACCTCGGGTCAGAACAAGCAGCTGCAGATGTATGATCCAGTCTAGCAGCAAAGCAGAAGGTGGGCCAGGGCAATGCTAGCCGAGCTAAGGGAAACCCCGGCCCAGGTAATGCAAGCCGAGCTAAGGGTAACTCCGGTCAGGGAAATCAGAATGGCGGGCAAGCAGCGTCGGCTGGCCGAGGTAAACCACCTCCGCCCCCGAGGTATCAGCAACAACCCGGCCGCAGGGGCAATATCAGCGAGAGCCGGAGTATGTTCAGCAACCTCAGAATGTCGGTCAAGGCGATGACCGATATGATGATGGAGACTCGGCCATGGCGCGAGCTGGATACCACAGAGTGGATGGGGCGTTGGGACCTCGGATAGGAGGTCGGATGTTAGCTCCAGGCGATGTCCGTAACAAGCTGGATAGAATCTACTTGTCTGAGCAACTGGAGGAGGAAGGCCCTCCTGGTCCGGCGTGTTTTGGACCTCGGATCATGAAGGAGCCACCACCACCAGTATCTCAGTTCCAGTTAGGTCGGAACACCAAGCCATACAATGGGAGCACCAAGCCACAAGATTGGCTGACAGATTATGTATCCTCGGTGCACATAGCGGGGGGCAATCGCCGATGGGCGGTCCGGTATCTCCCGCACATGTTGGAAGGTCCAGCTCGGATCTGGCTGAATAATTTGCCGGAGTATAGTATCAACTCCTGGATAGACTTGGAGCTGGCGTTTAACAGCAACTTTGCTAGTACATACAAGAGGCCAAACCGACCTCAGCTCCTGGCGGCATGTAAGCAAGATGATCATGAAACTGACCGAGAATTCTTAACTCGGTGGAGCAATGTTCGGAATTCCTGTGAAGGAGTGGTAGAGGCACAGGCCATTTCCTGGTTTGCAGATGGTTGTCGACATGGCAGCATGCTGTGGCAGAGGCTCCAGAGAGATATGCCGAATCCCTAGCAGAAACAATCCGGGTTGCAGATTCTTATGCTCTGGGTGATCCGATGCAGCCAGCAGCAGAGGCAGGGCACGTAACAGAAGGAGGGAGCCAATAAACAACCGGCTCGGACCAAGGTGTAATGACCGCAGAGTTCGGACAAAGAGGAGGGAGCCGGACTATCCATACACCTCGAACCAAGTTGCAGCGGTGAACCCGGATCAGCCCGGAGCTGGAGGTGTCCAGAGGCCAAAAATCAATGGTCCGGCATTTAGTCCGAACCCGGAGCCACCCTGACCTATGAATCAATGATAGATGGTCCGTGCTGTTACCATACGACCGACCCGCGCAAGCCAGCCAACCATTCAACCCGGCAGTGCAGCTGGAACCGCAGAATCAGAGAAGAAGGGGCAAGGCCGGAGGAATCAGAGCAGGACCACCACCTCAGAGATTTCAGCCGAGGTCCCACCCAAATCTGTCCGGAGCAAATGTTACCCCGATAACCACTGCACCTCTTCCGAGGCCTGCAGCAGCAAGACCCGTGAATGTTGTGAATGTCCGAGGTAATAACACAACAATGGTGCCGGACCAAGTCAGCAGTATGAATACCCCGGAAATGACTATAGAGAGGCTCATGCGAGCTATGTGGTCTTTGTGACCGAGCCAACTGACAAGAAGAGCGTGCAGAGGCGTGCCATGGAGGTGAATGCAGTAATGCCGGTGGTGCCGACCTATATGAACTGGTCTGAGCAGGAGATCACTTGGAGCAGAAAGACACACCTCGGATCATGCCGAGCCCTGGAAAGTATGCCCTGGTGGTAGATCCAACGTTGTGTGGGCCTACCAACAATGTGAGGTTCACCCGAGTTCTGGTGGACAATGGCAGTGCCATCAACATCATGTACCGAGACACAATGGTGAAATTGGGCATATCGCCAATCAGTTGATGCCAAGCAGTTGTACTTTTCATGGGATTGTGCCTGGCGTTTCCTGTGCACCCATGGGCAAGATATGGGTGGATGTAGCATTTGGAACCAAGGAAATTGCCGAGTTGAGAGTATCGAGTTCGAGGTGGTGGACTTGGAGAGTGCATACCATGCATTGCTTGGAAGGCCGGCTCTGGCCAAGTTCATGATTTCCACCCATGTTGCATACCTGAAGATGAAAATGCCAGGGCCTAATGGGATCATATCCATCTCGGGTGACTACAAGCGAGCCATTCAGTGTGCCTCGGCGGGGTCTAATCTGGCCGAGTCTTTGGTGATCGCAGCTGAGAAGAAGAAGCTGCATCAAGTGGTGGCAATGGCGCAGTCAACACAGCTCGGCCTGTCCGGACTGATGAGCCCGGACTCAACTGCAGCATTCGAGGTGCCCAAGGAGACCAAGAAGATCCCCATTGACCCGGAGCACCCAGAGCATATGGCCATCATTGGGACCGGGCTGGGCGAGAAATAGGAAGGCGAGCTCTGTCACTTCCTCCGTGAGAATCGGGATATCTTTGCATGGTCGGCTAAGGACCTGCCTGGTGTTCCGAGGGAGTTGTGTAACACCCCGAAAATTGAACCCAAATTTTAGTGGTGTTTTCCGACACCTGAAAAACTTTTTCCTCTTATTCTAAATATTTCACCAAAACTTTTGAAGATGAATTGACTTGGAAATTGCTTTCTCGAAATTTCCCCTAAGTCCACGAACCACTCCAACACCCGTGATAATTTTTGTGCTCCGGTTTTCTCTCGAAAACCCTAGCCCTAATTATCGAACCCTTTTAATCCTTTTTCTCCACCTACAAAAGGAAAGCCCATTTCCATAGCTCTAAAAATTCCACCAAAAATACCAGAGGACCCCATGTCCATATAAAGACAACCCATGCAAAAATATTGCATACTCCAATGCAATATTTCCAAGTTAGGCCATAATTTCAAAACTGCCACTTCTGATCCAGAAATGTTTTAACCAAGCTAGGCACCTCCAATAATTCTGATAAATTCAGGGGATGTATGTTGTGGCATTTCCTGCATTTCATCTTTCGGAGACAAACCCATTTGAGCAATATTTAGACCACTTCCTTTGTAAGCCCAAATAGATGCCATTTTGAGTCCTTCAAGCAAACCCACACCTAGAAAACTCCAAATGACCTCAAACTCCATGGACACTCTCCCCTGACCTCAACAACCCATGCCTAATTTTTGGGAATTTTTCTGAGGTAGGCAAGGCCCCTGTCATTTCATCGAGCACCTTCGGTGTTTTTGGTTTTCGGGAAAATCTATTTTACAAAGTATGGAATCCCTGTGGGATTTTTGTTTGGTTGTGTTCCTCTCATCGTTACAAACCCAGGGGTGGAAACCTTGTTCCATTTGGACCCCCGAGTCACCGGGAACGCAGCGATGTCGCCGTGTCGCGCTCTGGACGTCCGGGACGCACGCTTAAGCAAACTTAACTTCCGTTTACTGTTCTGTCGGTGCCTAACCTCGCAGCTACAGTACCCCTCGTGCTCCCCTGTACGTCCAGCAAGGAAACCTTATCCCCCCCCTCTTATCCCTTCCACCGACACTATAGTGCCATGGAAGATAAATGGTGAAGCCTCCCGTGCATCTCCCCCCCCCCTCCTCCCATTTCTCCCCTTCCCTCGGAACCGTGCTAGAGCAACTCGAGCCCTGCTCCACGGGCATGCCTCTCCCTCCCCTCCCCACGCTTGGTTTCGACAGAGGAAATCAAGCCGTGCCCGAGCCCGGCCATGGTCGCCACGACCATGTCGAGGACGAACCCGAGCTAGCACAGCCTTCCCCGCACCCCTAGCCCTCCCCCTGGCCGTGGTTCATCGCCACCGTTCCATTACCCTTCTCGGTTTGTCTTAGGAGCAGAAGAGGAGGGAGATCAGCCCGAGGCCGCCATGGCCGGAGCTTGGAGGTCGACGCGATGTCGTCCGTACTCCTCCGTGTCCGGGGACCCCAGCCGTGGTCGTGGTGTGACGCGGCGGCCTCGTCACGGTCACCCGCAAGCGGCGCCAGAGGGAGAGCGGCGACAGAGGAGCCGCCGAGGCCTCGCTTCCGTCCAGGTGTGGCCGGCGGCGCACTGGCGGAGCGCGCTCCCGTGGCGGCGCTCCGGAGTCCCCCTCTCGCCCGTGCTCGCCCTCGACACAGGCGGCACGATGGGGCGGCCCTCCCCACATCACGGCGGCCGGCGGCACGCACCAGGGCGGCGGCGGTAGGTGGCGGCCGAGCCGGCCCGAGCCGCGCGAAGCTCTCCCGAGCGTGGTCAACGCGGGAAGAAGAAAGGAAATAGAGAAAAAGAAAAAAAAAGAAAGAAAGAAAGGGGAAGAAGAGGGCAGTCGCCGACATGTGGGCCCCGGCCCCACCTGTCGGATAAGTGGAGGCGCCCAGCCTGGTTTCCGCTTTCCCGCAGAGAAGACGTATTTTCAGAGAAATGCGCGATCAGCCCAGCCCAACTCAGTTTCGGCCCGCTCTGTTTTTTTTTTCAGGGTGAGCAGCGGACAGCTAGTTTTCGCACGTCATTATCTCTTTAACCGTAGCTCCGATTGAGGCGATTGAACTTCCTAAATTCATGGTTTGAGGAGAGTTATCCAGTGGAGCTGTCCTTTTCCATTTTGGAATTATTTATTTTGTGGCCTATATTGATGTGTTATTTGACCCCCCGGGGATCAGGCGTTCATCAAGACCCCGACCCCCAACGAGTACGAGACCTCCCCGAACCATCTGGAGCCCGTGTTTCAGGCAAGCTAAACCCTTGCTGTGAACCGTCCCGCAATGTTGTTTGTTTATTTGTTGATTGCCATACCGAGTGTTATATTTTCTGTTTGTACCCTGTTTTAATTATTGCATGTCTGTTATTATTCTTGTTTAATATGTTGCTTCGGTTATTGCTCCTGCCATGTCATATTCATCATCCATGTATGCATTAGAATGATGTGTGAATTATCTGTGCGCCTCGCACTTGCGTGGCTTTGTCGAACCCTCTAAATAAACAACTATAAAACATGCGTTCCTATGATTGTTTGCTTCTTCTTCTTCGCCGAGGTGAGGAGCGGACGAATGTCGTCTTATGATCCTCGGAGTTGGGGGCATTTGCCAAAAGAGTTATTTGCCTTGTCCCTCCGTCAAATATGGTTGGCATAGACCACCCGGACTGCGACGCTTGGGAGCTGACTTTCCATTTGGTTCTTTTTGCCAAGATTGCTGACACCACGTCAGGTTAATCCTTGAGTGGAATGGATGCTTTCTTTCTTATGAATGCTTTTCGGTTCATTGTTTGGAGGCTACATGCCTCACCAACTTTGAAATTAATCTGCAAGGACGCTGGCTGGAGGAACCGCCACAGTCGTCCGATTGACCCACTGTGTTATCTTTTGTAGTCGATCTGTGAAGGCGCTTGCCAGCGGAAGACCGCTGCCACAGTCTTCCGGTCGACGTTTCCTTTTCCTTGTCAAACGAGAAGGCGCTTGCCAGCGGAAGACCGCTGCCACAGTCATCCGGTTGACGTTCTTTTTATTTTGCTAAGTTGGACATGGATACTACTATTGCTTGATTTATTGTGTTACTAATATTTTGTCGTGTGATGATATATTATGATATTGTGATTGTTGTGTTGGACTAATCCTCTTGGTTTGGACTGGTGAATGATGGAACTTGATTAAATGAAACACCCCTCCAAACAACGATAGGGTCAGTCCACGGTGCCACTAATCTGAACATCGAAAGCACTGCCACTGTTGCTCACATGGGCGGGCCTTGACCTACGTAATCCTATCGAGCCTCCTTTGATGCCACCCTTTTGGCAAGTCTAGTCGGTTACCATAGTTGGTCGGGGCTAGTCTTGCGAAGGTTCCGGAGCTAGGCGTTGCCCATAGTTGGGAGCGTGCCGGATTCACTTCTGCATAAGGCATAGAGTTATGTCGGTGGCTATACAGGGAGTGTCTTGGTAGCGTGAACGGTCAGGTGAGTGTATCTTGCTGAGTTCGCCTTAAGGATGTTGTCCTAAAGTACCGGCTCAGTGTGGTGCACTTAGGTGGGTGGTAATTGCAACCTCTCGAGAGTGTCAAATCTGGATGTCTAGCCTCGTTCCAAGGTTATGGAACAACAGTTCAGTGTCGGTCACACTGTGTGTCTTTGTCGTGTCAGGAGGTTAAACCTAAGGCTTGGTTGAAAGAAAGATGAACAACCTGATTTCACTAAATGAACAACAAGATGATGCAGGGAATGTTACTTGTGAGGTGAATGGGATGGCGGTGTGATGCGTTGGAAGCCTATAGTTAGGCCAGAGCCAACATCAACCGTGCATGCCCCGGGAGATAGCCAGAGTTGGCTGGATTGATAGCCAGAGCTGGCTAGAGGCTTGGAAGCCTGATTGTGTTGGCAGAAGTAATTATAAGATTTGGTACCAACTAGTACACTCGTCTACTCGTCACAGGTAACCTCTTTGTTTGATTGCCGGTATACGATCCAACCCCACCTGGCTTGGACTCTGTACTGGTAATACTCTTGTTGTTTGCTTATGCCATGTTTTGCTTGTGATTCCATGCTACCTTTATGTTATCATATTGGTCTATCTTGAGTAGACTCTTGCCATGTTGTAGAATTTTATTTCCAATGTATACCTTGTTGCATGATTGTTGGATTGTTTGTGGTGAGTGGCGATTCTTGCTGAGTGCATATTAATGTACTCACGGGCCTTGTGATTGTGGCCAGGTTTTGTCGAGGATCCATCTTCCACCTTAGTAAGGATTTGAAGCAAGAGCGTGCTAGGATCAGTAGCCCAGCCAGAACCTGTGGAGTGGAGCCGCTCCAAGCCGTAGCCTCTCACATGTCTTCCGCTGCCAGTTAAAAACTCTGTATCGTGCCATGCTGGGATTGATATTTCGTCATTCCTTGATGGCCTTGTAAACCATTTGTAGCACTGATGTGCCTGATTGTGTAATGATTTCCATTATGTTACACTGTTGTGACGTGCGGCCAGTTATCTTGGGATGGCGCACGGGACGACTGCCTCTCTGGCAAGATGTGCCAGGGAGGGTGTCACAGACATGGTATCAGAGCACCAGGCTGGCTGTAGACTACCCTAGCATGGAAAGCCCAGCCTTACTTTTGCCGACAGCGAGCCCGATGGATTTAACCCATCTCCGCCTAACCGGCATGGCTGGTGTCGGTCCACAGTAAGGTGCAGTAGGACGTGTCCCATTCCCTGAGTGAGGCTCGCCGGTTTCTTCCAAGAGAAGGAGTCGACACAACCCCGTATATGAGACCCAGTCCTAGCTGCCGTTTATCCCCACCCTCGCCTGCCATCCTTAGCCAACCCAACTCTCTTGAAGCAGGATCCCGCAAAGGAATTCCGCATTCTCATCTCATCCTACACCCAGAGCCAGAGGAATCCGATGGCAAATCCCAAGGTCATCCTGGAAACCACCGCCGCTGAGTATGGCGGATTCCCAGTGATTCTTCGGAAGGCCGTCTCTGATACTCTTGGCAGGCCTGATCTTCCTCGGTATGTGGTGTTCAAGAACTCACTCTCGCTAGACGGGAGTGAATTTCGAGCGAACGTGCATATCGGCTCATGTCCGTTGGGCACAAGCATGACGTACCTGATCCCAGGTAGGAGCATGCCCACTCTTGCTCAAGCCATCCAGATAGCAGCCTATGAAGGTCTCGTCCGCCTACGGTACTCAGAACCCGCAATGGCGAAAAGTCGAGCTTTCCACTTTCTCCCAGCCCGACCCCAACCTGGCGCGGAGGCCATCCAAACCTCCATCGAAGGTGAAGCCGACCCTGCCGTCATCACCCTGGTCACCTACGCAGCTGCAATGACCAGGTTCAGCAATTCTCTGATAGAAGAACTCGCAACCACAAGGCGCAACCTTGGTCAAGCTCGCCTGCAACAGTGTCGAGCAAGGAACCCACCTACCCTCAAGCATGGGCAAGCTCGAGGTACCGGAGCCCCAGTCCCAGATGACTTGCTGGAACGCAGTCTGGATGTGTCTGTGGCGCAAGTACTAGCCCAAATTCGGCAGCAACCCCAAGAACCAGGTGTTGTCCTTGAAGGCAGGCCGATGATTCCCCACCCACCGGAAGATGCAGATGTGGACACCACTCTTCGTCTTGGCCCCGCTCCACCGACCACCAGAGGCTGTCAAGCAGAATAGAGCCCCTGTTTGTTTAGCCTGAGTGACGCTCGTATGCTGGTAGGTGAGAAGCCGTGAGCTTGTTTGTTTTGTTGTTTGTTTCCCTTGTGTTGGTTGTAATGCAAGTTTGTTGTCTGTTTCTTGGTTGATGTCGAATCAGCCGAAATAAAACTTGGTGTTCTTGTTCCCTGGTTGACCTCTCGGTTGACACATGAAGGAATGCCACGCCTTTCTTTTAGTTAAAGGTTTTGAAGAAACGACAGATCACTTAAAACAGGGACAGTATATGTGAACCCAGACGCATATACCCACCTGTGAGTTAATGCAAACTTTGAATGGGATTATTTTGTGGTATGCAAACTATTTTGCGTGTGTTGCACAAGTTTAACTATTAAGTGGAAGTATTTGACGAGACACTGTAACCACGGTGTCCCGCTCACTTAATGTTGGCTCGCGCATAGGTTTGAAAAAAACTCCTACATGTAGTACCCCAAGGTTCCTCACCCAATATGAACCTTGTCTGGACGCATGTTAGAGAAAGGGGCCCGAACCCTCCACGAGATCCACCACCTCAAGCGTTAATTGCTTGTTGGGTGCTCCTCCTCGCTGGAACACAGAAGGATTTTTGTAGAGTGTTTTCTGTTTATGTTTGCTGGTGCTTGTCTATACGGTATGGTTGAAATGATTATGCCATACTGCTGCAGCCGTTTTGTTTTGGGCCACAAAATGCAGGAATGTTTTATAAAATGATGTTTTGCTACAAGTAGAAATTCTCCTACCCATGCTTGTATCTCTGCCATTTAATCTTGCTACAAGACACGAACTGTACACGGATGGACAATTTCCGAAATTGATGATGCAAGTTCTACTCCCACTGGGACACCGCGACTACTTCAACGTGAAGAGGTACCCCGAGACGTGTTATTTTCCTCATATCCCGGAGTTCTATAGGGAAAATTTCTTTGCAAAAACAAACTTTGGGGTGACTCTATCCCACAAAATCTTGGTGTTTGTGATCCCACCCTTGTGGCACGACATCGTTGTTTGAAAACAAACCTTGTTATTTTTCCAAACCTGTAGATACATGAAAGGGACGCCGGCCATGTATTTATAGCTTTTCAAAAATAAAACCCTTTGTTGTACGCACATGAAAGGGGCACCTGTCCTGTGTGTATAACTTTTCAAAAATAAAACCTTAGGAGAGGGTTATGATTAGCATATCCTGCCTTTTGTTGATAAAGGTTTTTGAGTTCTTACTCACCCCAGTTGATCTTGTTAGATTATTTGATAATTTGGTTGTAGATCTTGTTTGATCTTGCCCTGTTTGTACAAAACCTTAGATTTTAAATTCATAAGCATGCGAGTAGATCCTATGTTGTTTGATTGAATGAACCCCTGCCATGCCATCTGTTAAATGCCATGAGTATGATAGAAGTAGCAAGCTTTGAAAAATGTATGTTTTAGGAAAAGTCTTGTTGACCCCTTTGGTGAACCAAAATTCTATTATTTTAGAAAAAGTTTTAAACTGGGTTATAAATGGATCGTTCAAGATTTTCTTGTACAACCTCCTTAATCTCGAGGACGAGATTCCTTTTAAGGGGGAAGGTCTGTAACACCCCGAAAATTGAACCCAAATTTTAGTGGTGTTTTCCGACACCTGAAAAACTTTTTCCTCTTATTCTAAATATTTCACCAAAACTTTTGAAGATGAATTGACTTGGAAATTGCTTTCTCGAAATTTCCCCTAAGTCCACGAACCACTCCAACACCCGTGATAATTTTTGTGCTCCGGTTTTCTCTCGAAAACCCTAGCCCTAATTATCGAACCCTTTTAATCCTTTTTCTCCACCTACAAAAGGAAAGCCCATTTCCATAGCTCTAAAAATTCCACCAAAAATACCAGAGGACCCCATGTCCATATAAAGACAACCCATGCAAAAATATTGCATACTCCAATGCAATATTTCCAAGTTAGGCCATAATTTCAAAACTGCCACTTCTGATCCAGAAATGTTTTAACCAAGCTAGGCACCTCCAATAATTCTGATAAATTCAGGGGATGTATGTTGTGGCATTTCCTGCATTTCATCTTTCGGAGACAAACCCATTTGAGCAATATTTAGACCACTTCCTTTGTAAGCCCAAATAGATGCCATTTTGAGTCCTTCAAGCAAACCCACACCTAGAAAACTCCAAATGACCTCAAACTCCATGGACACTCTCCCCTGACCTCAACAACCCATGCCTAATTTTTGGGAATTTTTCTGAGGTAGGCAAGGCCCCTGTCATTTCATCGAGCACCTTCGGTGTTTTTGGTTTTCGGGAAAATCTATTTTACAAAGTATGGAATCCCTGTGGGATTTTTGTTTGGTTGTGTTCCTCTCATCGTTACAAACCCAGGGGTGGAAACCTTGTTCCATTTGGACCCCCGAGTCACCGGGAACGCAGCGATGTCGCCGTGTCGCCCTCTGGACGTCCGGGACGCACGCTTAAGCAAACTTAACTTCCGTTTACTGTTCTGTCGGTGCCTAACCTCGCAGCTACAGTACCCCTCGTGCTCCCCTGTACGTCCAGCAAGGAAACCTTATCCCCCCCCCCCCTCTTATCCCTTCCACCGACACTATAGTGCCATGGAAGATAAATGGTGAAGCCTCCCGTGCATCTCCCCCCCCCCCCTCCTCCCATTTCTCCCCTTCCCTCGGAACCGTGCTAGAGCAACTCGAGCCCTGCTCCACGGGCATGCCTCTCCCTCCCCTCCCCATGCTTGGTTTCAGAGGAAACCAAGCCGTGCCCGAGCCCGGCCATGGTCGCCACGACCATGTCGAGGACGAACCCGAGCTAGCACAGCCTTCCCCGCACCCCTAGCCCTCCCCCTGGCCGTGGTTCATCGCCACCGTTCCATTACCCTTCTCGGTTCGTCTTATGAGCAGAAGAGAAGGGAGATCAGCCCGAGGCCGCCATGGCCGGAGCTTGGAGGTCGACGCGATGTCGTCCGTACTCCTCCGTGTCCGGGGACCCCAGCCGTGGTCGTGGTGTGACGCGGCGGCCTCGTCACGGTCACCCGCAAGCGGCGCCAGAGGGAGAGCGGCGACAGAGGAGCCGCCGAGGCCTCGCTTCCGTCCAGGTGTGGCAAGCGGCGCACTGGCGGAGCGCGCTCCCGTGGCGGCGCTCCGGAGTCCCCCTCTCGCCCGTGCTCACCCTCGACACAGGCGGCACGATGGGGCGGCCCTCCCCGCATCACGGCGGCCGGCGGCGGCAGGTGGCGGCCGAGCCGGCCCGAGCCGCGCGAAGCTCTCCCGAGCGTGGTCAACGCGGGAAGAAGAAAGGAAATAGAGAAAAAGAAAAAAAAAGAAAGAAAGAAAGGGGAAGAAGAGGGCAGTCGCCGACATGTGGGCCCCGGCCCCACCTGTCGGATAAGTGGAGGCGCCCAGCCTGGTTTCCGCTTTCCCGCAGAGAAGACGTATTTTCAGAGAAATGCGCGATCAGCCCAGCCCAACTCAGTTTCGGCCCGCTCTGTTTTTTTTTCCAGGGTGAGCAGCGGACAGCTAGTTTTCGCACGTCATTATCTCTTTAACCGTAGCTCCGATTGAGGCGATTGAACTTCCTAAATTCATGGTTTGAGGAGAGTTATCCAGTGGAGCTGTCCTTTTCCATTTTTGGAATTATTTATTTTGTGGCCTATATTGATGTGTTATTTGACCCCCGGGGATCAGGCGTTCATCAAGACCCCGACCCCCAACGAGTACGAGACCTCCCCGAACCATCTGGAGCCCGTGTTTCAGCAAGCTAAACCCTTGCTGTGAACCGTCCCGCAATGTTGTTTGTTTATTTGTTGATTGCCATACCGAGTGTTATATTTTCTGTTTGTACCCTGTTTTAATTATTGCATGTCTGTTATTATTCTTGTTTAATATGTTGCTTCGGTTATTGCTCCTGCCATGTCATATTCATCATCCATGTATGCATTAGAATGATGTGTGAATTATCTGTGCGCCTCGCACTTGCGTGGCTTTGTCGAACCCTCTAAATAAACAACTATAAAACATGCGTTCCTATGATTGTTTGCTTCTTCTTCTTCGCCGAGGTGAGGAGCGGACGAATGTCGTCTTATGATCCTCGGAGTTGGGGGCATTTGCCAAAAGAGTTATTTGCCTTGTCCCTCCGTCAAATATGGTTGGCATAGACCACCCGGACTGCGACGCTTGGGAGCTGACTTTCCATTTGGTTCTTTTTGCCAAGATTGCTGACACCACGTCAGGTTAATCCTTGAGTGGAATGGATGCTTTCTTTCTTATGAATGCTTTTCGGTTCATTGTTTGGAGGCTACATGCCTCACCAACTTTGAAATTAATCTGCAAGGACGCTGGCTGGAGGAACCGCCACAGTCGTCCGATTGACCCACTGTGTTATCTTTTGTAGTCGATCTGTGAAGGCGCTTGCCAGCGGAAGACCGCTGCCACAGTCTTCCGGTCGACGTTTCCTTTTCCTTGTCAAACGAGAAGGCGCTTGCCAGCGGAAGACCGCTGCCACAGTCATCCGGTTGACGTTCTTTTTATTTTGCTAAGTTTGGACATGGATACTACTATTGCTTGATTTATTGTGTTACTAATATTTTGTCGTGTGATGATATATTATGATATTGTGATTGTTGTGTTGGACTAATCCTCTTGGTTTGGACTGGTGAATGATGGAACTTGATTAAATGAAACACCCCTCCAAACAACGATAGGGTCAGTCCACGGTGCCACTAATCTGAACATCGAAAGCACTGCCACTGTCGCTCACATGGGCGGGCCTTGACCTACGTAATCCTATCGAGCCTCCTTTGATGCCACCCTTTTGGCAAGTCTAGTCGGTTACCATAGTTGGTCGGGGCTAGTCTTGCGAAGGTTCCGGAGCTAGGCGTTGCCCATAGTTGGGAGCGTGCCGGATTCACTTCTGCATAAGGCATAGAGTTATGTCGGTGGCTATACAGGGAGTGTCTTGGTAGCGTGAACGGTCAGGTGAGTGTATCTTGCTGAGTTCGCCTTAAGGATGTTGTCCTAAAGTACCGGCTCAGTGTGGTGCACTTAGGTGGGTGGTAATTGCAACCTCTCGAGAGTGTCAAATCTGGATGTCTAGCCTCGTTCCAAGGTTATGGAACAACAGTTCAGTGTCGGTCACACTGTGTGTCTTTGTCGTGTCAGGAGGTTAAACCTAAGGCTTGGTTGAAAGAAAGATGAACAACCTGATTTCACTAAATGAACAACAAGATGATACAGGGAATGTTACTTGTGAGGTGAATGGGATGGCGGTGTGATGCGTTGGAAGCCTATAGTTAGGCCAGAGCCAACATCAACCGTGCATGCCCCGGGAGATAGCCAGAGTTGGCTGGATTGATAGCCAGAGCTGGCTAGAGGCTTGGAAGCCTGATTGTGTTGGCAGAAGTAATTATAAGATTTGGTACCAACTAGTACACTCGTCTACTCGTCACAGGTAACCTCTTTGTTTGATTGCCGGTATACGATCCAACCCCACCTGGCTTGGACTCTGTACTGGTAATACTCTTGTTGTTTGCTTATGCCATGTTTTGCTTGTGATTCCATGCTACCTTTATGTTATCATATTGGTCTATCTTGAGTAGACTCTTGCCATGTTGTAGAATTTTATTTCCAATGTATACCTTGTTGCATGATTGTTGGATTGTTTGTGGTGAGTGGCAATTCTTGCTGAGTGCATATTAATGTACTCACGGGCCTTGTGATTGTGGCCAGGTTTTGTCGAGGATCCATCTTCCACCTTAGTAAGGATTTGAAGCAAGAGCGTGCTAGGATCAGTAGCCCAGCCAGAACCTGTGGAGTGGAGCCGCTCCAAGCCGTAGCCTCTCATATGTCTTCCGCTGCCAGTTAAAAACTCTGTATCGTGCCATGCTGGGATTGATATTTCGTCATTCCTTGATGGCCTTGTAAACCATTTGTAGCACTGATGTGCCTGATTGTGTAATGATTTCCATTATGTTACACTGTTGTGACGTGCGGCCAGTTATCTTGTGATGGCGCACGGGACGACTGCCTCTCTGGCAAGATGTGCCAGGGAGGGGTGTCACAGACATGGTATCAGAGCACCAGGGAGGTGTATGCAGAAATGCCTGCACTCTCAAATGGGCAAAAATGTGCAAGTGTATGTCGATGATATTGTCATCAAAACTAAGGAGAAACGTACTCTCCTCGAGGATCTCGAGGAGACATTTGTGAATTTGAGAAAATATCGGTTGAAGCTTAACCCGGACAAGTGCACCTTTGGTGTCCCGGCTGGAAAGTTGCTCGGATTCCTGGTGTCTAGCCGAGGTATCGAGGTTAACCCGGCCAAGATCCGAGCTATTGAGAGCATGAAGTTACCGAAGTGTTTGAAAGATGTGCAGAAGTTCACAGGGTGCCTAGCCTCGTTGAGCCGATTTGTAGCTCGGCTAGGAGAAAAAGCCTTGCCTTTGTACCAGCTCATGAAGAAAAGTACCGGGTTTACATGGACCCCGCAGGCCGACGTGGCGTTCGGTGAGCTGAAAAAGATGTTGTCCACTGCCCCGGTGTTGGCGTCACCATTGCACAATGAGCCGATGTTACTTTACATTGCGGCCACAAACCGAGTTGTAAGTGTGGCAGTGGTGGTGGAGCGCGAAGAAGGTGGCAGGTCGGTGCAGAGACCGGTGTATTACTTGAGCGAGGTGATCTCTACCTCGAAGCAGAACTACCTCACTACCAGAAGATGACGTATGGTGTCTACCTGGCGGTCAAGAAGTTGAAGCATTATTTCCAGGAGCATCCCATGACGGTGGTGTGCGAAGCTCCAATCTCGGAGATCATCGGGTGCAAAGATGCAACTGGCCGAGTTGCCAAATGGGCGATTGAGGTGTCTCCATATGCACCACATTATGAGAGAAGAGACGCAATTAAATCCCAGGCGTTGCCGGACTTCTTTTGTGATTGGGCCGAGATGCAGTATGAGCCACCCAGGCCGGACTATAATTATTGGAAAATGCATTTTGATGGGTCCAAGACAAAGATCGGGCTGGGGGCTGGAATAGTCCTCACCTCGCCAAAGCGAGATCAGCTGAAGTACGTGCTGCAGATTCATTTCTCAGCATCAAACAATGTGGCGGAGTATGAGGCCTTAATCCATGGCCTCAAGGTGGCAAAGGAGATCGGTATCCGGCGTGTAGAGTGCTTCGGCGATTCCGACCTGGTGGTGCAACAATCTTCTGGAACTTGGGATGCTCTGGATGCCAACATGGCGTTATATCGGTTCCATGTGCAAAAGATATCCGGGTTCTTTGAAGGGTGTGAGTACAGGCATATACCTCGGGCAGAAAATGATGCTGCCGACGTGTTGTCAAAGCTCGGTTCATCGAAAGAGGCAGTACCACCAGGGGTAGCCCTGAATCACTTGAGAACTCCTTCAATCAAACCTTCTCCTGAATCCGAATCTATTTTCATCCCGGCGGAGCAAGAGCCCGGACCTGTTCCAATGGAGGTAGACGTCGGGTGCGTTTGGTCGGACCCGGGGACTGCGTGGCAGAGCTCGGGGACTGCGCACCGAACCTCGGGGACTGCTCATCAAGACTCGGGGACTGGTCGCAGGATGGTGGAGGAAATAATGGAGGAGATTATGGTGGCCGAACCAATGGAGGTGGACGAGGAACTTTTTCCTTTGCACCCAGTGCCGGAGTGGGCGGAGCAAATCATGAAGTTCATAACGGAGGGAAGCATGCCAGTGACACAACCGAGGCTAGGAGAATTCAAAGGAGGGCCAAGGCGTACACCATCATCAACAAGGAGCTCTATAAAAGAAGCGTAACCGAGGTGTTGCAACGGTGTGTCGAGCCAGCTGAAGGCAAGGAGATGCTTTTGGAGATCCACCAAGGAGAGTGTGGTCATCATTGCAGCACAAGAGCTCTGGTGGCCAAGGTGTTCAGGCATGGGTTCTATTGGCCCACTGCTCTTGCTGATGCAGAGGCCATAGTCCGGAGATGTGAAGGATGCCAAAGGTTTGCCAAGCAAACGCATATGCCAGCCTCGGCGCTCAAAACAATTCCTATCACTTGGCCGTTTGCGGTATGGTGTTTGGATATGGTGGGAGAGTTCAAACCAGCCCGAGGTAACATGACGCACATATTGGTGATGGTGGACAAGTTCACCAAGTGGATCGAGGTAAACCAATCCGGAAGTTGGATGGTCATTCAGCAGTGACTTTCTTGAAGGAGATTATTCTGCGATATGGCTACCCCCATAGCATTATCTCGGACAACGGCACAAACTTTGCTGTTGGAGAGTTCGCTCGGTTTTGCATGAACAAGGGAATCCGGCTGGACATAGCCTCGGTGGCACACCCGGAGTCTAATGGACAAGTGGAAAGATCAAATGCTCTAGTGTTGGCCGGCATCAAGGCTCGGCTCATTGAACCACTGCTGAAAACGCCGGGGTGTTGGATAGATGAGATACCAGCAGTACTGTGGGGTCTAAGGACCACGCCAAATCGATCAACTGGCTATACGCCATTTTTTATGGTCTATGGGGCAGAAGCTATGCTACCCACTGACATCGAGTATGATGCGCCCAGAGTGGCAATGTACACTGAAGCCGAGGCAAAAGAGGCTCGGGAGGATGCAGTAGATCTGCTTGAGGAAGCGAGAGAATTGGCCTCATCTCGGTCAGCAATATACCACAAGGTCTCCGACGTTATCATAGCCGGAGTATCAACCCTCGTGTGTTTCACGAGGGAGATTTGGTGCTGAGGTTGGTGCAGCGCAAGAAAGGTCGGCACAAGTTGTCACCTCCATGGGAGGGACCGTTCATTGTGACCCGAGCTCTGCTCAATGATTCGTACTATCTAATAGATGCGCAGGAACCAAGGGAAGATGGGCTGGACAACCCCGGATCAGAGGTCAGGCGACCATGGAACGTAGCTCTACTCCGACCTTTCTACTCATGAAAGGCGCAATGTATGTACCTCGGTTAATCCTTAATAAAATGTCGGCACTCCGAGGTTGAAGCTCGGGGACTGCCTCGCTCTTGTGCTTGTGTTTTATTTCTGTTTGTCAGTTTCGTTCATATGCCGAACTATTTTGAACCTCGTCTCAAACTTCAAGTAATGTATGCTGTGTAACTAATCTTGTGACTCGACTGGCATCTGCCTAAATGGTAGTCAAGAGCAAAGATGAAAAAACGTGGGAGACATGAAAATGAACTCGGGGACTCGGTCCAAAAATATAGTTCGGCATGTGTCGTTTACTAACCCCTGTCTTTACCTTTCGTTTATGTCGGATGGTTTTGAAACACACTTCGAGATTTGCTAAGTACTGTATGCTATAAATAACAATCTTGTGACTCGACTGTCGAACGCCTAAATGGTAGACAAGAGCAAAGAATGCCAGATATAGTAAACACGAAAGTGAACTCGGGGACTCGTTCCAAAAGGGTTCGGCATAAATTCTTAGAAAAGCTTGGTTCGGATAGCAAGTTAATAGTAATGGTAGCAAGCAAACTACTTAAGGTCTGTTACATCTGCACCCGGCATACCGGGGATTTAATGTTTTGCTTAAGATAAATTCAGGCCTCGGAACCAGAGACCTCGGTCGCCGAAGTGGTGGCAGTGGGAGCCTCGGGCGCAGCAACCTCGGGCGCAGGAACAACCTCGGTCGCGGAAGCAACCTCGGTTGTGGGAGTGGTTGCCGGGGTGTCCGTCACGTCGGAGGAAATCACCTCGGTGGCTACGCTTTGCCGGACTTGCCCTTGGAGTTCGGAGGTTCGTCGAAGCTGAAGTCATCATCAGAGCCTTCAGCCACCTCGGTTGTTTTGCCGGCCTTGCCCTTGGAGCTCTCAGGCTCGTCAAAGTCAATGTCCTCGCCTTCAGAACTTTCTTCACCGGACGCCGCTTCCTCGTCCGAGCTCTCTTCGTCCTCAGAGTAGAGGCGCCCGTCATCAAAGGTCCGGGTGTTTGCGTAACTAGCAAAGCGGTCGGCTGCTGCTTGGCGTTTCGCAATGCCATCCGGGGTGGAGTTCCAAGGAGAGCCCCTGCGCAGGGAGGTAACAGTGTGGATCTCAACATCCTCATACCAGGACAGCACGAACACCAGGGCCTTGTCCGCTCCAGCCCGAGCTGACGAGCATCTCCACTCCCGAAGTCTAGCCTCGGCTCCTTTCAGCTTCGTGGCGAGCTCGTCGATGCAAGTGGGGTCTTAACCTTGGGCCAGAGGGCACGGTGGACCTCGATGGCAGCATCAACAAGCTTGGTTCCAATGGCCGGAGCGGCCTGATCCGAGCGTTAAGGGCAACAAGGTGGTCCTGGATATCCCAGCTGTCGCTGAGAGTTTCTGTCTCAGCCCTCTTTGCCCGAGCTGCTTGAACTTCGCGGATAGCCTTGTCCTTGGAGTGCTCGAAGTTCTCTGAAGAGGACAAAAAGGCTGTCGCTGAAATAAGGCATACGGTGGCACGGGATGTAGGTCGGCAGAAAATAAGGAAAAGGTGAGAAGAACTTACTGTCCATTTGATGATTAATCCGAGCGAGCTCGGACAACCAGCTTTTCGAGATAGCTCGGAGGGCGGTAAGTTCGGCTTCGGCCGAGGTGGCACGGCTCTCCAGGGTCTTGGCAAGCTTTTGCTGCTGTTCGGCGGCCTGGTCCTTAACCTTCATAGCGTCCTCCACAGCAGTCTTGGCTTCATTAGCCCGGTTCAGCTCTTGTTGCAGCCGAGCTATTTCATCCTCGGCTGTCTTCAACTTGGAGGCGTAATCCTTGTCGCTCTGCTCCTTGGCGGATAAAGAGTCCGGTGAGACTTCTTCAATCTGTTGTGATCCAGCAGGAGGTTCTTGAAGATCTTGTCCGAGCATTGTTGCATTCCTGAAAAAATAGAGAGATCAGTTCGGATAAATCCGAGGTATTTCTAGCACCCGAGGCCCAATTGAGTCCCGGGGACTTGGCATTGGCCTCGGGGACTCAGCATGGGAGAAATGACAAGTTTTTGAGATTCAAGCCGAGCAATTTTAACTCGGTGGAGTGTCAATTGCTCAACCCGAATCTCGGGGACTGGGAATAGTGTATGTTTGTCATTTGATTTCAAAGGAAGAAAGAGAGCTGTGTAAAGAAACTTACCGAGGCCTTCTTGCTGCAATCAAGGACTGCAGTCTGCATGTTATAGATAGATTGGAGCACGGCGCTGGGTCCAACTTGATGCTCAGAGCTCGGGTTGGAGGAGACCTCGACAGTGTCAGCCGAGTTCCAGTCCATGTCATAGTGCTTCTCCGAGCCTAGGCTGTTCCCGCTCTTGGTCCGGAGTTGCCCGACCTCCCAGCTGCTGATGTCCGGCTGGGTAGTAGCAGCGAATAAAGCTCGGGAGGTGGCGACCTGAGAGCTCGAGGGCGCGGCCTTGGTCAAGGTGGACCTCGGCGCAGAAGCGGGAACATGCGGCACCAGTTGGGTGCTCGCAGTCAAGGGGCCTGATGACGGTGGCGGCATCGGAGTTTGCTGTGGCTGTTTGGGGGGCTCAACGTTTTGAGCTGAATCTTTCTGCTGCTGCTGGAGCTTTTGCTTCTGCAGTTGTTGTTGTTGTTTCTTCTTTTGCTGCTGTTGCTGCTGGTTGCGCGCAGCTTGAGACTTGGGGGACAGCCGAGGCTCCTGCACGGCTTTAACCGGAGTCTTGGCGCGATCTGTCTCCGCATCCTTCTGAGGAGGCGGAGGAGTCTGATCTCGGCGGGGAGCAGAGTGCCCCAGGCCGGAGTCAGAGCTCGGCGGTGGAAGTTCGGCGGAGGAGACGCGCGTAGGGGAGGAGATGGTCTTCTCCGGGCTGGTGAGGTCAATGGACCGTTCTGGAGGAGAGGCTCTGGCGGGGCTGCCGAGGTTAACCTCGACCTCGGTTGTCTGAGCTTCAACCACTGGAGGCAGTGGTGAGTGTATCGAGCTATGGCTCTGTTTGACCTGCCGAGCCGGGCTAGACGAAAGAGAAAGATTAAGTTAGAGTGTAAAAAGCTTAACCTTGGAGCAGCGTGAGAAGTAAGGAGGAGCAAAGGTGACTTACGCATCTTCCTCCACGGGACCTCGTTTCTTGCGCCGCGCCGAGGTCTTCTTGGCACGCTTGGCTTTGGGCGCTGCAGTCTCCGAGGTCTTGGAAGCCTCGGCATCCGAGGTACCAGGTCCTGAGCGCTTCCGGGAAGCTGCAGACGCTGGATGAAAGTTCTTATATGTTGGAGGAGCATATGAAATGGGAATAACGTTGACAGGTTCCAGAATTTGGCAATCGTCATCGTCATCATCGTCGTCAGACCAGTCTCTGATGGAACTGGGAACTTGTTTCTTACCCGGGTTGGAAGAGCTAGTCTTGGGGGCGGACCTCGGAACGGCCTTAGGGATCGGCAGGTGATCCTCATTGTCCGGGTCTTCAGTCTCTGGACCTTCCAGGGCGAGGCGGGCAGGCGCCCAGTTCGACAGCTCCGCGCCGTCCTCGATCAGCTGCCGGGCGAACCGCTGCAGGAGTGGCAAAAAAGAATTGAGTTAAGAAGCAACCGAGGTGTGCAAGACCGGAGCGTAAGCTCGGAAATTAGTAAGTACTCACTTGCTCCGGAAGATTTCTCTGTCGTGAGGCTCCACGCCCCATGTCCACTCCTCGTCCATCTCAGTCTGGGCAACGGCTTTGACCCGGCGCCAAACTGAGGCCTTGGAGAGCGCCTTGCTGCTGATCCGAGTAGGATCGAGTAGACCTTCCATATGGCAGATCTTATGGGCTCGTTGTTGAAGGGGGCTGACTCTTCGTTCCACAAAAGTCCGGAGGATGTCATCGGAACCCCACCCTCTTTTCTTGAGATCCAGCATGTATTCATGGATCTCTTGAACCTCGGCGTAGGCGTCCTCCGGGTTGAAGTCCCAATTGAGTTGTGCAGTGGGAGGGCCGAGCTGGAAGTCCGGGAGGTTGATGAGGTCGACAGTACCGGGGTTCCTCACATAGAAAAAGGATCGCTGCCACTTCTTGCAGCTCTCCAGGCCTTTGATCCGTGGGAACTCGGAGAACAGCCGGGGTGAGATAGAGGCCGCACCACAGGCAGTCATATCTTTGTTCACAACCTCCTTGTTGGGGATGCTCTGTTTCTTCAGCTGGAAGTACTTGGCCCAGCCCTCAACGCTCGGCCAGAGGCCGAGATATCCTTCAGAGAAAGCTGCATAGCACGACAGCTGTAGCATGGAGTTAGCAGGGAGATGGTGCGGCTGCAAGCCGAAGAACTTCAGAAATTCCCGAAAGAACTTGCTGGCCGGAAGTCCGAATCCGCGCTCGAAGTGAGAGACAAACACCACTTTCTCGCCGGGGTTGGTGATCGGTTCGCCGTCCCCAGTGTGAAGCCGATATAGCAGTTCGGCTGGGATTCGATGAGTTTCTTTGAGCCATTTGATATCATCGTCAGTGACGTCCGAGCCATCCCATCCACCTCTCTCGCTGGCGGAAACCTCGGCGCGGTTTGACGTAGAATTGCCGACATGTTGAGGCTTTCCTGCAGAAGAGGAAGGTTCAACCGGGGTAAGTACCTCGGACAGTTCAGGATATCCGGGGTAAAATACCTCGGATCAGTCAAAACAGCCGAGCTAAAGAGTTTTGGGCGGGAAACATGTTTCTACCATGGCGAGATATTAGCAAAGATCTACCGGTGAGCCAAAAAGGGAAATAAAATCAAGTTCATCAATGGGCAAACCTAAAAGGACTGTGCTACGGGTGCGTCTGATGCCAGTCTAGGTGAGATCTAAAGTGGCCAAAAAGTGCAAAGGGGATCATCTAGTTCATCAAAAGCTTAGGGTTCATCAGGATCCTCGAGTTCATCGGAGGATGAACTCATCCACGGCAATGGAGGGGAAGCAAAGCAAGGAACTCACCGTGGAGGAACGCGAGGGATCGGCGGCGAGTCGATGGCGCCAGGCGCAGCGCGCGTGCTCCGGTGCGGCGAGGCACTTGACGGCGGTGCGGAACGGTGTTGCAGAACGGCGGCGCGTACTCCGGTGCGGCGAGGCGCTCGACGGCGGCGATGGAGGCAGAGGGCACGGGGCAGCAGGCGAGTGGGGAGGAAGAAGATGAAACTCCCCTGGGCCCTATTTATAGCCGCGTGCGGTAACTGCACGCGTTAACTGCGCACTACCGCGCGGTTATCGGGAAGGCGCGGGATCGTGTGCGGGCGGAGAAGCGGTTGCACGGTTGGTGGCCGCACGATCGGCCACATCGTGGGCCGCAGAGTGGCAACCGCCAACCTCGGATTTCCTGTGCCGGTCAGCGCGAGAATCGAGGAGTCGCGGGCGGTCAATTTGGTCTCGCACTTGAGTGCGCAGGTGCGCTGTTTGGTGGGTCCGGCTGACGAGGGCGGCGTGTGGTCAGGACCTGTCTTTCAGAGGTCCGGGTTTCGAGGTCCGGGCAGAGATTCTTCGCCACGTACCTCGGAAAATCTTGAGGCAAGATTGTGCTGAGTCACATAGCTCGGAAAGTTCAGATTGCAGATCAACCTCGGATGAGATTAAGGTCTGTGGGAAGTACCTCGGCGGAGCTATGTTGGAGGTCGGTTTAGAGGTGGTGCATTGGTTATTTTTGAACCTGCTACGGCCCTCCATCCGAGGTCGTAGGACCGCACCAGCTTCGGGGACTAATGTCGGGGGGCTACCCCCGGGTAGGGTCAAGGCTTGGTATAAGATGAGTTTAAAGACATGCCGAGGTACGGAAAGGACCGACCTGCTTGGGCCTGGAGAATCCGAGCTTCACCTTGACCTGGAGAGTTTAAAGGCCGACCTATCTTGGCCCGAGGGGTCCGAGGTATCCCGTTGGCCTGGGCCGAGGTTCACTGTCCGGGCTATGTTCAGCCGACCTACTACCTCGGTACTATGGTTGTATTGTGAGACCAGGAGAAGCTGTGGGAAGGAAGTAAGATCCGACCTGTTAAAGATCTTAAGCGCAAGACCCAAGGTACGGAGCCCGTCACATCCGTGCCGAGCTAACCGAGGTGGTAGGCTGTAGGTCGGGCAGGAGTCAATGCTCCTGTCACTTCCAGCCGGGTACAAGAGCGCCTGACGCGGGAGCGTCTGTCAAGGAGCCTGGCAGAGGCGTGCCCCGGGTTCGGCGGGCCTGCACGTCTCTGACCGCTGACCACGCGGGATCTGGGAAAAGGCTACGAGGTAGCTCTGCCAGGCCACGTCCTGTCTCGGTCAGAGGGGACATGCTAGTTCTGCCGTTAGGCTACAGGAGATGGGCAAGCCACGTCTTGTCCCTGACCGAGGTACGGTGGTACGGTGGTGACCGTTGCAGAGGCATGGCAACAGTGTTCGGCGAGGGGCACAATGGTAACCCGGCTGGCCTATATAGTGGGCTTCACCCCCCTCCTGCTGGAGGGGAGAAACGAGTTGTGAAGAGAGAAAGAAAGAGAGAGAGGAACCTCGGAACACCCCGGAAACACCTCGGATTCAGCTCGGAGTGCCTTCTTCCTCCCGTCTAGCTCCATCTTTTACCTCAAGTTCCCACCATTGTAGCATCATACAGCTCGAGGAGCAGCTTGTACTTGTCACTTTGAGCTATACACTGAGTAGGGTAGTGCTGCAGTAGGGGTGTTACCTCCACAAGAGGGCCCCGAAGCAGGGTACATCGTGGTGTGCTTTGTGTTCTTGATTTCTTGGTTCTTCGTTCGTGTTCTTGCGTGTTCTTGCGTGTGCACTGCTTGAGTGCATAAACCCTCCCCGGATTCCCCCAACGACCGTTCGGCCCCATATTAGCCATACCTATGGCATCTGCCGTGATCCCACCACGACAGGGCGGCTTAGGGGCCGTATGCACCCAGGTGAAGGATGCACTCACCAAATCGGCGAGCACGCTTGGCGCCGTGTAAAAGGTGGTGTTCCCGACTGGCGTGGTGCCATCGACTGTGGACGGCTTCGCCGACGTGTTTGGCCCTGGGACGTCCACCATGGCGAATTTCGCTCGCGCCAACACGGTACGCGGCTCCGAGTCCACCCTCAAGCTTCTTATGGGTCATGGGATAACCTGTGACTACGAGGCAGCACTATCTGAGTTCCCTCGGAAGCCAGATGGAAGCCCGTGTCTCTGAGGGTGTGAGCGGAGCCGCCACGCGACTGGCCGAGGTTTTTATGAATACCATGGAGCGCCGGGCAGCCGAGACTGCCGCTCGTCTGCAGAGGAAGTAGACTTCGTAGGTTTTAGGGTAGCTGTACCCTTTTTGTTTTTTATGCCTTGTAATGATACCTTCTGAACTGCGCGAGTGTGCGCTTTGTTTGTGCTACCTTGTTTATGCAAAGTCTTTTGCCAATTGTGTCTTATGCTCGAAGAGTTGTATGCTTATGATTTGATTCGCTGTTTCTGACACAAACTTTGTGTTTGTGATTATGCTCTTTGAACAGTCACGAGAACCTGCTACTGTGACTAGTTCCTCGCAGGCTCCAGTCACCACCCGATCGCAGGGTCAGGTGACAAATGATGCCAAGGTGATGGAATATATGAAAGCCAAATATGTAGAGATGAAGCAGGAGCTGAAGAACGCCCAGAATGAGCTAAATCGACTGAGGACGAGACCCGCGTTGGCCACCCAACGCGAGGAATATGTGCTCGGGGAGATGGATCTTGTGAACAGGCAACTCGATTGTGAGTTCGATTCTTGCTTTGTTTACAAACTTTGTCTTGCATGATCTTTGCCTTGTTGGTTCGACTGATGCCTGTTTTTCAGGCTTTGTTAACAACTTCGAGGCGGAGAAGGCTCGCATGGAGGGGCGTTTGGATAGTGTGACCGACGACCCCACGACTGGGCGTCAACACTTTTGGCTTGATAGGTACCATGCCCGAATACTTTCCACCTTGAAGGATCGTGCCTGGCGAAGTGCAGAATTGCTCGAGTTGTGCCGGATGGCGTTTATTCGCCTGAACGAGACTCTTTTTCCTGCGGGGCCGCAACCACAAGGAATTCGCGCCTTGCTGAACATCTTCCGTCAAACAACTCCCATTCGAGAGTTGCTGACGCAGAGACTTGTGATTGGAGCCAACGCGGCGATGGCGTATGTACGAAGTCGAAAACCAAGGTTGGTGTTGCAGCCACCCGCAGCCAGAGAGGTTCTCGAACAAGGAGATCTGGATGACACGATCCGAGCTGCGGAGACACTAATCGAGTGCACTCGCGAACAGCTTTGTGGTCCCGAGCTGCCCGTAAAGGACGAGCCTGAGGATTAGAGTAGTTTGCGAGTGAAATTTGTATACATGGGATAGCCCCCGAATGTAAATTGTAACTCTTTGTATATGATACAAATTGTATTCTTTTGATGTTTGCCAAGCCCCCGAGTCAATCGGGTGGGTGCTTTGCTAAGTAATGACTGCGCAGCCCCCGAGTGTTCGAGTGCGGCTGCGGAGCTTTGTGTGTAATTGTTTGGATCTTTGCGACGCAGCCCCCGAGTCAATCGAGTGCGTCTAAGATGTTTATGCAAGAGCGAAAGCTCGTATGTATGATAACGCAGCCCCCGAGTGTTTCGGGTGCGGTTAAGTTATGAGTTATGCGAGTGATAAACACAGAGAAGTGGAGAAATATGGATTATATTCCTCTTTTCAATGTTAGACTGCAGGCCGCCTCATTAAAAACCTTCCATCCCCCTTAGGTACCCTGGTAAGGAAAAGAGCGCGTCTGAAACCTGCAGCCATCCGACATATCGCCTATTACATTGTATGTTTGTGAGCACTCTATGCATAGAAATGGCGCAGGTGCGCAACGTTCCATGTATTATGAGAGAGTTCGCCTGTCTTCGCGTGCTTCAGTCGATATGCGCCTCCACCAAGGACCTCCGTGATAATGAAGGGACCTTCCCATGGGGAAGCGAGCTTGTGCACCTTCTTTTGCTTTAGTCGAAGAACCAGGTTGCCCACAACGAAGGACCTGGTGCGCAGTCGACGGCTGTGGTAGTTGCGGAGATCCTGCTGGTAGACAGCTGTGCGAGCCAAGGCCGTGTCGCGTGCCTCATCGAGCAAGTCGACTGCGTCTTCGAGTGCTTCTTCTGCGTCTTCCTCGTGTACGCTTCGACTCGTGGTGCGTTGAACCGCACATCTGATGGCAGTATTGCTCTGCACCGTAGACCATGAAGAATGGGGTGAACTGCGTAGAAGTGTTAGGGGTTGTGCGTAGGCTCCATAGCACAGTTGGTAGTTCTTCGACCCAAGCACCCGCAGCTCTTTTGAGTGGCACCAGGAGGCGCTTTTTGATTCCGCTCGTCACAAGTCCATTGGCCTTTTCGACTTGGCCATTGGATTGTGGATGTGCCACGGATGCGTACTTGAGCGTAATATCTTGCTCTTTGCAGAAAGTTTTGAACTCCTCAGCCGTGAAGTTTGTGCCATTATCAGTGATGATACTGTTTGGGACACCGAAGCGGTAGATGATGCTCTTTATGAAGTTGACTGCCGTAGTAGCAGTCGAATTTGTGATGGGTACCGCCTCGATCCACTTTGTGAACTTGTCGACTGCCACCAGTAGGTGAGTATGCCCGCCATGCGATGACTTTTTGAGTGGTCCAACCATATCGAGCCCCCATTGGGCGAAAGGCCAGGCTAGCGGTATGGTTTTCAACACCGATGCGGGTGCGTGCGGCCTTGTTGCGAATTTCTGGCACCGACGCACCTTTTGACTATGTCCTCCGCGTCCTTGAGTGCTGTAGGCCAGTAAAACCCTGCTCGAAAGGCTTTGGCTATGAGTGATCAACTGCTGGCGTGATGCCCACAGGTACCTGCATGAATATCTCGAAGTATGGCTTGGACATCTTCGAATGCGATGCATCTTTGGAACATACCTGATATGCTGCGCTTGTATAACTCGCCGTTGATGACGGTGTATGCTTTTGATCTTCGAGTCACGCGTCGGGACTCGGTTATGTCATCTGGTAGCTCGCCGCGGAGTATGTAAACCAGAAAAGGTTGAGTCCAAGTTGGCTCGATGAGGAGCACCTCGACTGGAGGGTCCTCTGTGCTGGGTACTTTGTTCTTGATTGTGGAAGTCGATGTAGGAAGTACGTTTCTCTTTGATGGACCTGTGCTCGATGCGCTCGAGGAAAACACCAGGTGGAACTTGTGCGCCAGTAGAGCCAAGATTGGCCAGCATGTCTGCTTCTTCGTTGCTTTCCCTTCCTATGTGGCGCAACTCGCAGCCATCGAAGCTGCCCTCCAGTGTGTTGTACAGGTCGCGGTAGGCGATCATGTTGTCCGCGATTGCGTCACAGGCCTTCATTGTTTGCTGCACCACAAGATTCGAGTCGCCGTAGATCATCAATCGAGTGCACCCAAGTGCTTTTGCCATCCGCATGCCATGGATCAAGGCTTCGTACTCAGCCTCGTTGTTGGAGGGTAGCTTGAATCCCATCTGCAAGACATAGCGAAGCTTGTCGCCTTTTGGTGATATGAGGATGACGTCTGCGCCTGCGCCTTCATTCTTCTTTGACCCATCAAAGTACATGGTCCAGGAGTTGGACACATCTGGTGCTCCAGGAAGTTGTGCTTCTATCCACTCAGTTGTGAAGTCAGGTAGAACTTGTGCTTTGATAGCCTTTGGGTGCTCGTACTTCATGTCCCTTGGTGCCAGCTCGATGAGCCATTTTGCAACTCGACCCGTTGCATTGGGGTTTGTGAGGATATCACCGATTGCTGAGTTACTTATCACGGTGATCGGGTGCTCTGTGAAGTAGTGCGTCAACTTCCTTGAGGACATGAATACGGCGTACGCCAGCTTCTGATAGTGCGGGTACCGCTGCTTTGATATGGAGAGAACCTCGCTTAGGTAGTAGACTGGTCGTTGTATGCTTTGCGAGTGCCCCTCCTCCATACGTTCGACTACTAGCACGGTGCTCACTACCCTGTTTGTAGCTGAGACATACAGGTATAGCGGCTCCCGTTCCTTGGGTGCGACAAGGATTGGAGGGCTTGTGAGGATCCGCTTGAGATCTGTGAATGCTGCTTCAGCTTCTGGCGTCCACTCGAACTTATCCGCCTTCTTCATCAGTCGATAGAACGCAGCGCCTTTTCGCCAAGTTTGCTGATGAATCGACTGAGCGTTGCCACTCGACCTGCTAGTTTCTGCACGTCGTGAAGTTTTGAAGGCCTTTGCATTGTGAGGATGGCCTGTATCTTCTCCGGGTCTGCTTCGATTCCACGGGCAGAGACTAGATATCCCAAGAGCTGCCCGGCTGGGACGCCGAACGTGCACTTCTTAGGATTGAGCTTGATATGAAAGCGTTTGAGGTTATCGAATGTCTCGCTTAAGTCGTCGAGTAATGTATGCTCTTTTCTCGTGGTAATGACGATGTCATCCACATAAACTTGGACGTTGCGTCCAATTTGCTTTTTGAGGCAGTCTTGCATCATGCGCTGGTACGTTGCACCAGCGTTCTTGAGCCCGAAGGGCATTGTTGTGTAGCAGTAGACCCCGAGTGGGGTTATGAACGTCGTTTTTTCCTCGTCTTCCTGCTTCATCCTTATCTGGTGATAGCCTGAGTAAGCATCCAGAAAGGACAGTCGCGCGCATCCGGCGGTGGAGTCGACGATCTGGTCGATTCGGGTAGCGGGAAGTGATCCTTTGGGCAGCACTTGTTCAGTGCTGTGAAATCTACGCACATCCGAGGATGTCTGTATGCTTCTTCTCTACGAGTACGGGGTTGGCAACCCATTCTGATTTCTTGATTTCTCTGATGAATCCTGCTGCGAGTAACCGGTCGACTTCAGACTCGACTGCGGTTCGCTTTGCACCAGAGATGCGACGCATCGTTTGCTTGACTGGTTTTGCATCTGGAAATAATTGGAGAGAGTGCTCGGCGAATTCCCTGGGAATACCTGGCATGTCGGCTGGACACCATGCGAATATTTCCCAGTTCTCACGGAGGAACTCGACGAGCGCGCTTTCCTATGCGATAGGCAGACTGTCTTGGACGGATCGGTCGGGTGTACCTGATGCGCCCTTGTGTCGTTTGTAGCGTTGAAGGATCTGTCGACTGCCAACTTTTTATGCTCCGGAAGGAGTGTGCGGTCGTTGGTGATCGCCAGGTCGGCGAGTGACTGTCTTGGACGGATCGGTCGGGTGTACCTGATGCGCCCTTGTGTCGTTTGTAGCGTTGAAGGATCTGTCGACTGCCAACTTTTTATGCTCCGGAAGGAGTGTGCGGTTGTTGGTGATCGCCAGGTCGGCGAGTGACTCTTCCATACCGAATGTCTCGGAGATTTGCTGAACTCGCGGTCGCAAGCATCGGACCTTTGAAAGTTGCCGCGTACAGTGATGACTCCCTTTGGTCCTGGCATCTTCAGCATGAGGTAGGCGTAGTGTGGCACCGCCATGAATCGAGCGAACGTCGGGCGCCCAAGAATAGCATGGTATTGTGATTTCCAGTCGACGACCTCGAACTCAATCGACTCGGTCCTGAAGTGGCTCTTGTCCCCGAACGTAACGTCGAGTTGTATGGTGACTTCTGGGCTGATTGCTTTGCCTGGAACGATACCGTGGAAGGTATTTGAAGATTTGGGAGGTTTTCGACTGACCTGTTATTTTGCGGAGCGTGTCCGCGTAGATGATGTTTATGCCGCTGCCTCCGTCCATGAAGACCTTGGTCATGGCGTAGCCTCCAATTTGCGCATCGAGTACCAGAGCAGCGTGCCCTGGTCGAACTACAGCTGGGGGATGATCCTCCCGATTGAAGCTTATGGTGGTCTCCGATCCCTTCAGGAACTCAGGTACGGAAGGGGGTGCCATGACAGCCATGTTTACCTGTCGAGTGATGAGCTTTTGCTGCCAGTTGGAGGGGCGACCCTTTTGTATCATGTACATCTGCCCGCGGGGCTGTGGGTATTGATCGTCTTCTACCCGATGCACGGGGTGTATGGCACCTGCGATATTTGCGCCTGGAGCAGGCTGTGGTGGTGGTTGCTGCGGTGGTGGCTGCGGTGGTGCCATAAGAGCAGGCATAACGTTTTGCTGGGGTACTGGTGCAGGCGTGGGCTGAGCGGGTGCAGGGCCGTGCCTTTTGAGTCGCATCATGTAGTCAGTCGCCATTTGGTCGAATTCCCTGCAGTTACTTAGGGTGTGATTGGAGCGTAGCCTTCCATCATCTCCCTTGAAGAGGTGGAGTCTGCACCAGTCGTCCATCTTTTCTTCGAATGACCGCTCGGGTTTTGTGTCAGCACGTTTGCGCCATTCTTGTCTTTTATCGCTCCGCTGATCGCGGTCTCGACTGTCCCGTCGATCATCCGAGCGCCTGTTGCTTCTATCTTGGTGATCACGGGGTTGAGTGTAGCCAGTCGCCATGAACTCGGGTCTATCGTCGTCGTAAGGACGTTTGGACCGCTTGCGCCTGCGATCATCTCTGTATGAGTCTCTGCGGCTGCGGCTGCCGCTGTCGTGGTTATCACGTGGTGGGGAGGCGCGAGACCTGCGTACAGAATCCTCTCCATCTGCCCACTCAGTCGCGATTTTTATGAGTTGAGCCAAGGAACTTGGCTTTTCGCGGCCAAGTGCTTCTCTGAAGTCCATCCTGGCCAGACCTTGTGTAAAGGCATCCATGGCCCTATCTTCTGATATTGTGCCGACCGAATTGCGTATTCGGTCCACCTCCGTATGTATGACCTCAGCGACTCGTCTGATCGTTGAGTGCATGCTCGTAGTTCTTCGAATGTCTTCGGGCACTCACAAAGAGGCTCGAAGTATTTGATGAAGTCTCTGTGGAAGTGTTAGCACCCGTTTTTTGGCAGATTGCCAGTTTCAGGTTCAAGGAAGACTTGGTGGCTCGAAGAAGGTGGCAAAAAAGGCTAAAATGAGATGGCCAGAAGAAGGCGGCCAATGATCCGGCAACTGGAACAAGGCGGAAGCTGGATTCAGGAGTGCAAAGTTGCCTGAAGACATAGCGAGCTAAGTCAAAGGAAAGCAATAAAGATGGCGGAAAAGAAGCCAAGAAAGGCGGAAAAGAAGTCAACTTTGTCAAAACAAGCCGGCAGAGAAGAAACCAACTTTGTCAATACAAGCCGGCAGGAAGAAGACAACTTTCCAAGATCAGGGCTGGAAAATGGAAGGCAACTTTCTAAAAGAAGCCGGACAGATGCCGATGTTCGGGTCCAATACGAAGCCGATCAAGGTATCTTATCTCTGAAGAAAGGCAAGTTTGAAAGAGACAAAAAGGCAACTTTCCAAAGTAGCCGGCAAGTTTGAAGGCAACGCGGACGGACAAAAGGCAACTTTCCAAAAGTTACCAGCAAGTTTGAAGCCAACGTTGCCGGTCAAGAAGTTGCCTATTTTAGGGATAGATTTGACTTAGACTATGATTTGTAAGCCTTGTAGAAGTCCAACACTTGTACGGGAAGTCCAGCCGCCTCATATATATGTGAGAGGTGATGGCCGATTGAAATTAAGCAAAGCAAACAATCGACAACTTATCAATACAACCTACTTTTTCCCTCAAACCCTTGTTCATGATTCCGTTGTTCGGCGACTTCGCGTAGATTTCACCGGATATCGAAAACCGAGCTGAGAGCGGCCAAGTCCGGCTCAGTTCAGCCAATCGTCGCCGGCTTCCTCTGACGGGGCTTCCCGAGGGGCTGGGGCGTCTGGTCTAAAAAGCGCCTGCTTGCTGTCTTGCGTATCGCGCTGGAAGCAGGCCTCCCGCGGGGCGAGTTGCGGAGTATCTCCCCCGGCGCCGCGGGTACACGAGGACGTGTTCGTGTGACGCGTTTCTAACGCAACACACTTTTTGGCGACTCCGCTGGGGACGATTCGATCTAAAATTGGGTAGCAATGACCAGTTCTAAGACCGACGCCGCCGGTATCAATACCGACAACATCATCAAGCCAACTCTCGAGAAGTTGTCGGAAGAACAACGTCAAGGTCTGGAGGCGTGGAAGAAGAAGAGATATGAGGAGTTCGAGGCGCTGCGAGCCAAGCGGGATCAAGAAGATCAAGACTTGTACTTATCCAGCTTCAAGGTAGATCGGCAAGGTGTAGTCTCGCCGATCAAGGAGCCGGAATTTGTACCGCTGAACTCCAACATTGACAAACCCGCTGTAAGTAGTAGCCTTTTTTCTTCTGAACAGATAGCCGAAATTCAATATCATGTTTCGCAAGGCACCGCCAATGTTTACGATCTTATGCTAGAACATGAAAAGGCTAAGAAAAACACGCCCCATGATCAGCCATCGGACCAACAACCGATCGGTCAAAGCAGGGAAAACCAACTTGTGCCTACGCTGCCATGTCCAACTCCTATCCAGAGTATGCCTAATCCGGCAAGTCACACAAGGCGGATTTTAGGTCATGACTCAATGCCGAATCAAAATTCGGCTACTTGGGTACAAGCTGGCCCTGCCGCCAACTCTTCTCTTGTGACGGCTCAATCGGCCGTTATGGACGATTCGTTAGCCGAGTTCAGGAGAAGGTTGGACCAGATAGCTTTTGACAAACTCGGGGTGATGCCAAAACATAGGACTTACACTAAGCCTTACACCGATTATTTTGATCTGCAACCTTATCGACCTGGTTATAGAGTTCCTGAATTTGCCAAATTTAATGGGGTGGATAGTAAGACAACATGGGAACATATTAGTCAGTATTTGGCTCAATTAGGCGAAGCTAATCATGATCATATTAAAGTTAGTCTGTTCTCGTTGTCTTTAACCGGCATTGCGTTTTCTTGGTTTTCGGCTTTTGCTCCTAATTCTATACATACTTGGTTTCATTTAGAGCAAAAGTTTCATGAACACTTCTTTGCCGGAGAAATAGAACTTAAGTTGTCCCACCTTACATCGGTTAAGCAAAACATGATGAATCGGTATCCGATTACGTCAAGAGGTTTAGAAACACTAGAAACCGATGCTATAGCTTGGTGATAACTGAAAGAGACATGGCTGACTTGGTTTTCAATGGGCTAAGATCTTACCTAAAAGAGAGGTTAGAAGGACATGAATTCTTGTCTGTTGGCCAAGTCCAAGAAAGAGCTCTGGCCCAAGAAAGCCGGGTCAATGAGTCAAAAGACTCGCATCGGATGAGCAGGAGCCGGCTTAATATGGTCGAAAATGATGCCGACTCCGGTGATGAAGCCGATGTCTATTCCGCTGAGTTTGTTTGGCCCAGCAAGGCCAAACCTTACATGTGCGATGACTTAAAGCCGATTCGTAAGAATCGGGATGATGAAATCAAATGCACCTTTGACGTAGGCAAGTGCGATAGAATATTTGATGCCTTGTTGAAGGACAAAGTGATAAGAATCAATCATGTTATACCATCGCCTGATGAATTAAGGCGGCGGGCTTATTGCAAGTATCACAATTCTTTCTCTCATGCTACTAATGATTGCAATGTTTTTCGTCGACAGATCCAATCGGCCCTCAATGATGGACGATTGAGCTTTGCTGGCATGGCGATTGACACACAGCCATTTCCAGTAAACGTGCTAGACTTGGAGGGAAAGAAAGTTCTACTTCGGCCAGAGGCAGCCGAAGCCGCTAATAAATCTAATGTTGTTGTTGGTGAACCCAGGAAAGTAGCCGGCAACAAGGTGGCAGGAAGACAAGTTACAGTGAGCCGGCAACCCGATGGAGGCGAAGTCATCAAGATTACCATCAATAACCCTGCACTCGGGGGGCAAGGACCACGGTCAGACAAGTCGTCGCCTAGATTTATCAAGCCCAAGAGTCCGGAAGTTGGCAGATGGAAGACAAACCAAGTTGAATATAAACCAAGGAAGGCGAAATCAACTTTTGACATGCTATTAAACAAGTACGTGCGTCAAGCCGGGTCAAGGTCGCGCCAGTGGTAGTATGGGAAAAGACCAAGGTCACCATCTGCTGAGGAAAGTAGCCGGCACCAGAGGCCGGCTGACGAGTTCAAACGCAGAGCAATCCGGCAACCCGTGCAGAGCCGGCTTGTGTATCCTGGGGATTCATCATATTGGCGGATCAAGGCGCAAGGTTCTAAAAAGGCTGAGCCAGAAGCTGGATTGGTTGCAGACGATGTGTTGATCGTTGGAACTCATGTGATAAAGATGAAAGACCCGGTCATAGAGCCGGCAACCAGCGAGCCGATAGCTGCTATCGCGCCAAAGGCAACAACCAATGATCACGAAGCCAGCTCCAGTCAGGCCGCAGCAGTTCAACCCCGGGACCCAAAATATACTCAGCCAAAGTGGTGTCCGCCAGGTATAACGAAGACACAAAAGCGGAAACTGCAAAGGGCGAGAAACCGGGAGAAGGCAGAAGAAGGAGCTAAGCGATCCAGGGACGTCAAATTCAATGCTGAGCGACTAATGTTGCCAGCTCAAATGTGGATCCCTAGGCCAGTCCTTATTGTAGCTCCGACAACGGTTACGCCGGATTTATCTGCAAGCAGTGACACAACATTGGTTGATGCGCCGGCAATTACTTACTCGTCATGGGCAGATGAAGTAGAAGCCGCCGATTTGGCAGAAGGAAATTCAACAAACTTGGTGGCGAAAGAGCCGGCAACTCAAGAAGAAACCCTGGCAAACTTGCCGGAGGAGCCGGCAATTCAAGACCTTGCAATGGAGGAACAGTTGGATGAAGACCTCGCAATGGCAACATCAGCAGTAGGCAAATCGGGCAATATGACCGATGACGAAGATCTGCTAGATTATGAAGAATCGCCAGCTCGAACGGGCATGGATATCTACATGGTGTATTATTTGCCGGCTGAGTTCCGTGCTGTTGAGGAAGAAGGTGAGGTCGCGCAAATCAACTTTGGACCCAAGAATGCTGTCTTCGAAAAACCTGACAAGCCGGTGAAACACCTCAAGCCTCTGTACGTCAGAGGGCATATTGATGGCAAGCCGGTCACCAGGATGATGGTTGATGGCGGCGCTGTGGTAAACTTGATGCCATATTCTGTCTTCAAAAAGCTACAACTAGATGATGGCGACCTGATGAAGACGAACATGGTGCTAAATGGGTTTGAAGGAGGAGAAGGGGGAGAAGCCAAAGGAGTTATCAGCTTGGAGCTCACAGTAGGAAGCAAGACTTTGGCTACCGCCTTCTTTGTTGCTGAGGTGCAGGGAAATTACAATGTGCTGCTGGGACGGGATTGGCATCATGCTAACCAGTGTGTTCCGTCTACTATGCACCAGCAACTTGTGCAATGGGTTGACGACGAAATTGAAGTCATCCATGCTGACGAATCGGCCTGCATTGCACTAGCCGAATCGATTGTTGACTGGCAATATTCAAATGTTACATGCCTTTCTGGCGTGATTTATCCGGGTTCGATTTCCTGAGTGCTACCAGGGACGGATTCGTGCCAGTAACTCTAAAGCCGATTGGTGGCAATCGGCTGCAGCTCAAGTAGATGGATCAAAACGACGAGTGGTTGCAGAAGCGTCTGGACAAGTATCGGGCCGAAAGGAACGATATGTACGAAGCAATTGAAGAACCAGACGATATGGACAAGTTGGGACAAGGATTTACATCTGCTGACTTGCTGGAAGAAGTAGACATTGGGGATGGCACTGTCCCTAGGCCAACATTTGTAAAACAAAAGTTGGCGGCCGATTACAAGTCTAAGTTAATCGCGCTAGTCAAAGAGTATGTGGATTGCTTTGCATGGAATACCACGAGATGCCTGGGTTAAGCCGAGAGTTGGTGGAACATCGGTTGCCTATCAAAGCCGGCTTCAGACCATACAAGCAGCCGGCTCGCAAATTTAATCCACTGATCTATGATCGGATAAAGGCGGAAATAAACCGGCTTTTGAAAGCCAACTTCATTCGGCCATGTAAGTATGCCGAATGGTTATCCAACATTGTGCCGGTCGAGAAGAAAGGATCCGACAAGATCAGGGCGTGTATAGATTTCAGAGATTTGAACCGCGCTACGCCAAAGGATGAGTACCCTATGCCAATAGCCGACATGCTTATCAACGAAGCCTCAGGTCACAAAGTTATCAGCTTCTTGGATGGCAACGCAGGTTACAACCAGATATTTATGGCCAAGAAGATTCGGCTAAGACAGCGTTTCGCTGCCCAGGCTTTGTTGGTTTGTTCGAATGGACTGTGATGACCTTTGGATTGAAAAATGCTGGAGCCACATATCAAAGAGCGATGAACTTAATATTTCATGATCTGCTGGGAGTCGTACTGGAGGTGTATATTGATGACGTGGTGGTTAAGTCGGACGGCGAGTCAAATCACTTGGCCGACTTGCGGCTGGCGTTTGAAAGAATGAGGAAGTACGGGCTCAAGATGAATCCTTTGAAGTGTGCCTTTGGCGTGTCGGCTGGGAAGTTCCTTGGTTTTATCATACATGAACATGGCATAGAAGTTGACCGGCAAAGATTGAAGCCATCCAGAAAATACAGGCGCCGGGTTGCAAAAAGGACATGCAGAAGTTTCTAGGCAAGGTAAACTATTTGAGAGATTCATTGCTAACTTGTCTGGAAAAGTTGATGCGTTTACACAGATCCTTCGGCTCAAGAACGATGATGAATTCACCTGGGGGGCAAAGCAGCAAGAGGCGTTTGACAAGATAAAAAGTTGCCTGTCTACTCCTCCAGTTCTCAGGAAGCCAACTCGAGGTCAGCCTTTCCGGCTTTATATTGCTGCTGAGGACAAAGTAATTGGAGCTGCCTTAACTCAAGAAACCGAAGGACAAGAATACGTTGTCACATATCTGAGCCGGCGTTTGCTGGATGCTGAGTCAAGGTACAGCTTTGTAGAGAGGTTGTGTTTGTCTCTTTATTTTGCCTGCACCAAATTGCGCCATTATTTGCTGTCCAGTGAATGCAAAGTCTTTGGTCAGACCGATGTTCTCAAACACATGATACAAAGGCCGATTCTTAGTGGACGAATCGGCAAATGGGCGTACGGGTTGATTGAGTATGATTTGGCTTATGAACCACTAAAATCTATGAAAGGCCAAATTGTAGCTGACTTTATTGTTGAACATCGGATTGACCTGGAGCAAGAAGCCGGCTTAAATATTGTGTCGGCTGTACCGTGGAAGCTTTATTTTGATGGCTCAGTCTGCAGCAGCGGACAAGGAGTTGGCATTGTGTACATCTCACCACACGGTACTGTTTTCGAAGCCTCTTGTCGTCTTGACTATTTATGCACTAACAATGAAGCCGAATATGAAGCACTTCTATTCGGGCTAGAAATTTAGTTGACGCAGGGGTAACTCATGTCGAGGCATATGGAGATTCGTTGCTTATTGTCCAGCAAGTGGCCAAGATTTGTCAGTGCAACAGCGGATCCCTCAACATATACCTTGACAGATGCCTGGATATGATTTCAACGTTGGATTACTTCCACATATCCCATGTTCCTAGGCAAGATAATTGGCTTGCCAATGAGTTGGCGCAACAAGCATCCGGCTATCACGTCAGTCGTGGAATGTTCTTCATCAGGGAACAACCAATACTTCATGTTGCCAACTTGGAGAAAGCCAACAAAGAAGCCGGCTTGTTGGAGCCGGCTGCGGAAGAGTCAAAGTTGCCAACTGGAGGAAGCCAAACAAGAGGCCGGCTTGCGGAGCCGGCTAGGGAAGGGTCAAGTGACAACTTGGCGGATGACTGGAGACAACCTTATATTGATTATTTACAAGATCCAAGTCGAAAAACGGACAGAGCAGTTCGGCGCTTATCTCTCAAGTATACATTGGTGGATGCCGCCTTATATCGCCGAACAGCTGATGGTCTTCTTCTAAAGTGCTTGAATGAAGACGAAGCTAGAGTTGCCATGGGAGAGGTACATGATGGTTTATGTGGAACACATCAGTCGGCCCACAAGATGAAGTGGATGCTCAGGCGAGCAGGATTTTATTGGCCGACAATGATCAATGACTGCTTCAGATACTACAAGGGATGCGAAGCTTGCCAGAAGTTTGGAGATATTCAGTTGGTGCCAGCTTCACCTCTTAATCCAATTATAAAACCGTGGCCTTTCCGGGGTTGGGCGCTTGACTTTGTCGGCATGATCCATCCGCCTTCATCCAAGGGGCATCGGTTCGTATTGGTGGCTACTGATTATTTCACCAAGTGGTCTGAAGCAGTACCTCTCAGAAACAACACCCACAAGGAGGTGATCCAGTTTTCACAGAACATATCATCCATCGATTCGGCATTCCGCAGACTCTTACCACAGATCAAGGTACTTCCTTCATGGCTAAGGAGGTAAAGCAATTTGCCGAATCACTTGGAATCAAGATGCTCAGTTCATCCCCTACTATGCACAAGCCAACGGACAAGCCGAGTCAAGCAATAAAATCTTGATCAAGTTGATTAAGAAGAAAGTACAGGACCATCCGAGGAGGTGGCATGAAGTGCTGTCCGAAGCATTGTGGGCTCACAGAATATCAAGGCATGGAGCAACTAAGACAACTCCTTTTGAGTTAGTATATGGACAAGAAGCCGTTTTGCCAATAGAAGTGAATCTGGCTGCCTTGAGGTTTGCTAAGCAAAATGACTTGTCGGCTGAAGACTACTGCAGCTTGATGATGGACAATATTGATGAAGTAGCCGACAAGCGTGTTATTGCCTTGAGAGAAATCGAGAAGGAAAAGTTGCGGGTGGACAAAACTTACAATAAGAAGGTCCGGTTAAAGACTTTCAAATTGGCGACTTGGTCTGGAAAGTTATATTGCCAGTTGGCTCCAGAAGCCGGAAATTTGGCAAATGGTCCCCAAACTGGGAAGGGCCACTGCGAGTCGCGAGAATAATACCCGGCAACTCTTATCTGGTGGAGACATTGAAGGCGACATGCTGCCTCGAGCTATCAATGGGAAATACTTGAAGAAATTCCACCCGAGCGTGTGGCAAACTGCATGAGTTGCACGTATGGCCGATATACCTATATCGCCCTTAGCACATGGCCGATGAGCTTAAGCATCGCCCTTAGACAAAAACTTCTACATTGAATATTTTCTAGTACGCAAGCTCTACTAGAAAACAGGGGGGCATATGTTAGCACCCGTTTTTGGCAGATTGCCAGTTTCAGGTTCAAGGAAGACTTGGTGGCTCGAAGAAGGTGGCAAAGAAGGCTAAAATGAGATGGCCAGAAGAAGGCGGCCAATGATCCGGCAACTGGAACAAGGCGGAAGCTGGATTCGGGAGTGCAAAGTTGCCTGAAGACATAGCGAGCTAAGTTAAAGGAAAGCAATAAAGATGGCAGAAAAGAAGCCAAGAAAGGCGGAAAAGAAGTCAACTTTGTCAAAACAAGCCGGCAGAGAAGAAACCAACTTTGTCAATACAAGCCGGCAGGAAGAAGACAACTTTCCAAGATCAGGGCTGGAAAATGGAAGGCAACTTTCTAAAAGAAGCCGGACAGATGCCGATGTTCGGGTCCAATACGACGCCGATCAAGGTATCTTATCTCTGAAGAAAGGCAAGTTTGAAAGAGACAAAAAGGCAGCTTTCCAAAGTAGCCGGCAAGTTTGAAGGCAACGCGGACGGACAAAAGGCAACTTTCCAAAAGTTACCAGCAAGTTTGAAGCCAACGTTGCCGGTCAAGAAGTTGCCTATTTTAGAGATAGATTTGACTTAGACTATGATTTGTAAGCCTTGTAGAAGTCCAACACTTGTACGGGAAGTCCAGCCGCCTCATATATATGTGAGAGGTGATGGCCGATTGAAATTAAGCAAAGCAAACAATCGACAACTTATCAATACAACCTACTTTTTCCCTCAAACCCTTGTTCATGCTTCCGTTGTTCGGCGACTTCGCGTAGATTTCACCGGATATCGAAAACCGAGCTGAGAGCGGCCAAGTCCGGCTCAGTTCAGCCAATCGTCGCCGGCTTCCTCTGACGGGGCTTCCCGAGGGGCTGGGGCGTCTGGTCTAAAAAGCGCCTGCTTACTGTCTTGCGTATCGCGCTGGAAGCAGGCCTCCCGCGGGGCGAGTTGCGGAGTATCTCCCCCGGCGCCGCGGGTACACGAGGACGTGTTCGTGTGACGCGTTTCTAACGCAACAGGAAGTCATCCCACGAATCGTATGATGATGGAGGGAGCGCCTTGAGCCAGTCGCGGGCTGTGCCTTCGAGCATGAGTCGTATGTACTGCATCGCTGTTGTGTTTGTGCCACGCTGGCATGCCACGGCGAGTCTGTAGTCTTCTAGCCACCCGGAAGGTTCCTGGCGACCGTTGTACTTGGGTTGTTCACCTGTCAGCTTGAACCCTTTGGGCATCCGCGTCTCACGAATGCGTCGAGTGAAGCACAATGCTCCGCATGGCTCTGGTTCGCGGTCAGAGTATGAATCGCTGATGTATGACCTTCGAGATCTGCTTCTGCTGGACCTGCGCCGACGCAAACTCCTTCCTTCTTCCGAGTGGTGACTGCGACCACTATGATCACGTGTTGCATGTCGCGGGGTTGCTATTTGGCGATCCTTACCCCCTCCTAGAGTTTTGTCTGCTGGCTGTATAGCCTTTGCCGCTAGAGCTAGCGATTTGATTTGTTGGCGATGTAAGGCGGCGTTTGGATCATCCGCCGGAGGCTGCATTGCTTTGAGGTAGGCGCCCACGGAGATCAAAGCACCCTCTGCTGTTTTGGGTACTGGGATTCCGTTAGCGTCTTCTGTCATGAACGACAGGTTGCGGGTGATTGCCACCCTTTCATGTTCTGGGAGGCTCGCCAACCGTAACCTCTGTCTTGGGGTTGGCTGCTGTGTGGATCCGAGGGATTGCTCCCTTCTTCGCGCACTCAAAAGGCTAGCTTGCTTTCTGCGCTCTTCGAGTGCCGCCCGGTAGTTTTGCAGTCGAATTGACTCTTGCCAGTTGAAGTACTGGTAGGTCAACATCTCCTCCGGAGTTGAGTTTGCTGGCATCATGATGCACTCCTTGATGACTTTATCTGCTTTTGCTGCCATCTCCTCCGTGATCGTCAAGGTTGTGACCCCATCCGGCATGGTTACCGTGCATGGGAACTGTGTGGGCCTGCGGACGGCTGCGGCTGCGGATGATTCCGCGGAGAAGGCCACGTAGACCTGATGAGGCGTGACCCGTGGGCACGTGGATTCGACGTCGTCGTCGAGGCTCATGTCCGAGCCCGTGTGCTCATCGAGTAGACCTTCCAGGCTGATCTCGTTGTCGATGTGCTCGTCGCCTATGCTCATCTCGGTATTGGCGAAGCCATTATGGATCTCTGAGTCGAGGTTGATGCCGGTGCAGATCTCAGAGTCGACGTTGCTGTCGTTATGAATCGCGGGCTCGTAGAAATCGTCGAGGGAGATCCCGCAGTCGAAGCTATCGTCGAGTGGGAGGTTGAAGTCGATGTTGCTCGTGCGGTATGCTGATTCAGCCTCCTCGCCTTGGAGTTCCGTCATCATGAACTTGTCGATCTCGCCGGTCGACATGGTTGTTGCGGGTGAGCAGGCTCCAGGAATCGACAACGGGGCTAACTCAGTCGACGGGGACTCGGGTGCGCCTTGCGCGAGTTGTTGCAGATCTGTCAAGTCCTGCGTGCCAAGATTGTTTACGAAAAAATTGAATGCCCCAACTGTTAGATCCAAACCTGACTCGAGACCGGCAAACGTCTCCTGAAGCTCTGGCGAGTGCGGATTGAAGTTCATCGAAGGAGCAGATGCGCTTTTTGCGGGTGAAGCTGGCAGGCTGCCGCTTTTCGAGTGAATCGGCGAATCGCCGTGTGTCGCCTGGATCGGCGAGTTGCTGTTTGCTGATATGGCCGGCGAGTTGCCGTGTGCAGATTTGATCGGCGAGTTGCCGTTCGCAGATGAGATCGGCGAGTTGCCGTTTGCTGATGAGATCGGTGAGTTGCCGTTTGCTGATGAGATCGGCGAGTTGCCGTTTGCTGAAGGAACCGGCGAAACTTCAAGTCCAACGCTATTCTTTCCCACAGACGGCGCCACTTGACGAGGGGTAGACCCATAGTCGAGGTCCTGGGTTGTGAATATGGGGGAGAGAACGTGGTAGCGCTGTAAGTTACGTCGGCTGACAAGCAGGGCAAAGATTTTACCCAGGTTCAGGGCCCTCGTGTGGAGGTAACACCCCTACGTCCTGCCTGTCTGTTATTGCTTTGCGAATATGGTGGTTACAAGGATCCCGGCGAGATGTCAATCTCGCAAGGGTTTTGGTGGCTCTGAAAGTACGTGGTCTGGTCCGACGGCCCTCCCAGTCCTTAAATAATAGGCTGGGTCTCGGGTGTTCGTAAACGACTCGATTTACATATATGGTAAGCCTAAACCGACCTATGTCTTCGCCAAACTTGGAGGTTACTCCATCCTTCTTGGGCTTTCCTTCATGGGCTTCATGTAGGCTTTGATAGTGGGGCCCAGTCGATACGTGCACCAGGTACCCTCATGGTAGGGTACCCGATAGGCATACCCATGTCAGTCTCCTTTTGGGGTGGTGGTGCCGTTCTCTAGCACCTTTGTATCTTGCCTTGGGTGCGTGTGGTGTGGTGTGGTGTGGAGTTGTACGCTGGAGTTGTATGGTCGTTGCTTTATCTATAAAGCGGGGCGAAAGCCTATTTCAAGAGAACCGCGCGTGGGTCGCAGTGCTCGTCCCCACCCCCATCGAGAGGCCAGTGGCAGCACCTCCCGTCCGCCGCTGCCACGCCCACATATTCTTCCCCCGTACAGCTGCTAGCAGGCGTTCGTCCGGCAGCCGCGCTGGCTGTAGTCCCCGTCCCTGCGCCACCGATCGATTTGGGGATTTCTGAATTAGCGGGAGTAAGACGGTGGGGGAAACAAAATAACAACTCTGACCAGTGGGACCCAATCGATGCTAAGCATAAGATTGAAGCATAATTAATTTTCACTAGAACGTTGATGGCGTGCGTTGCCGCGCCCATCCATTTTTACAATAGAATGGTGGGAGCTTACAAAAGTACACATAGAAACAAAATTTCAAAGTTAATTTTCAGCCTTACTTTTTTCAGCCTTCAAACATCTTTAGCCTTTGACTATTTTCACAATAGAATGTTGTAGTGATAAGAATGAGGTAAACATAAAGAGCATGACTATTTTCAGCCTTCAAACATCTTCAATTCATTAAAAATGATAGTAATTCCTCTCTCCAAAAATAAATGAATATCGGATATGTACACTTCATACTCAGTATGATAGCGCATCCACCTCTGCTCACAGAATGCTTGCCTTCATGTATGAATTAACTGGTACGCGCATCGCTAAACGAATTCTTGGCTTCATGTATGTGTTATCTGGGAAGTGAGCCCGACACTGGTTGCTCCTAACTCCCTGAGGGCCTGAAACATGAACGGATACAATCAGGCAATGTTCATCGTGGCAATATTTAGATATCCAAGACACCGAAGTTTCCGGAATGGAGTAGCGATTCAGTCTCATGCATGGAACAAACGTTACCCAAATAGCAAAAACTGCCCGCAGAGGAAAAAAATATAATGCTCGAATTACTTCCTTTTTTATGTTTGTTTCATGATGTCTTCAAGAAGGTTGCTGCACGCAGAGGAAAAAAATATAATGCTCGAATTACTTCCTTTTTTATGTTTGTTTCATGATGTCTTCAAGAAGGTTGCTGCATTTTTCATTATAGACTTCCAGGATGGTCATACAAAATGCATAAGCGATGGACAACTTTTTCTCCTCGGAACACCCTCCGAACCAAGAATCACTGATCTCACGGCTGGGAGATTCTCAACAAATAATACATGTATACAGTATACTAACCTTGCCATTAGCCATAGAAAATCAGCAGCTCTAGGATTCCTTAAACCAAACGAGCAGAACCAGTCGCCAATCCCTCCACTTACACGACTATAAAAACCTAGAATAATTGGGTGAAAACAGATGGCAGGAAGAATGGGGAGTCAGCGGCAAGGGACAAGATATAGCACAATGTACAGTACAGAACAAATCTTGAATACCTCGACCTATAGCACCTGTATCAATTCAATTCAATAGCAGAGAAAACAGCCTCAATAAAAAGTAATCATGGAGAGACAAATAACTGGGGGAAGAGGGGAGGTAGAAAGGAGGGAATATACTGCCAATTTTTTTTTCTAATGTCGGTTAAATACTGCCAAATTTAAAGACCTTGTATGAATTTGTCTGATACACCTTTTAATACCAACTCCCGAACAGCCACCTTTTAACTTCTTTTCCCTGAAGGCTAGGCGTGAGTTCTACCGTTGTTGTGTGAGTGTTGTTGTGGTTGTGGAGTTCGGTCTGGCTGAGAATAAGGGGTGTAAGTTCGTCTTGGGCCTAGGGACTCTTGTGTCAGGCTCCGACGATGTGCCTTGATTACAAGTAGTGTGCTTATGGTTTTCGCCGGTTTTCCTTAATTAACCGCGTGTTGTATGGTTTTTGGATCCGGTTTCCCTTATTAATTGGATCATTTATTCTTCTTATATGCAATACGGGAGCTCCCCGCCATAGGTTTCAAAAAAAAAGATACACCTTTTTACAACAACCACTGTTATTCAGCGATCATGTCCGACTATAAGGCATAACAAAAGATAACTTACACTTCATGAGTTATGCTAAATTATATGGAGAAGAAATTGTGATTTATCAATACAAAGATCCAAAAATAACTTAAGGTGTTGGTAGAAACAATACAGAATCTTGAGATGGCATGATCTATAGAATGGCCATGACGAAAAGCACCACTCACTCAGAAGCTTCTCCGTCGTCGACGTCGAAGACCGCCGGCCTGTATATACGGTAGGGTAGGGTGGGAGTCTCGCCGACGGCACTCTGGAGGAGATGGTGGTGTCGGCGGGCGGTTTGGTGTCAGCGCAACCTTCTCCGGCGGCGGTGTTCTTCGGGGCTCGCCGTCCTTGCGCCTGACTTGCGGGAGCTCGAGGCCCGGCGTGGTGCTCGAGTTCCTTGGCCTTCCATCAGATCCGCGGTGGCGGCGGATCTGGTGGCTGGAAACCGGCGCTGGTCGAGGTCAGCGGCGACTGCTGGCGTCGATCTCGAAGATGGCCATGGCAAGGTGGAGAAGAAGGAGAGGGAGGCCACTCGCCGTGGCCGTTCATCGTCTGAAGTTCCGCCGCGGGGCATCTTCCTTCGAAGAAGGTGGTCTCAGGCAGCGGTAAGGAGGTGGCCGGCGGTCTTCGACGTCGACGACGGAGAAGCTTCTGACGTCGTTCCTGGTGCTGATTCCCCTGCGTATTGTACGTTTCTTTGTGTACTTGTACTATGTACTCTGTATGTGGTACTTTGTTAATTATACGTGGGCTTTTCAAAAAAAAAAAAAAAAGCACCACTCACTCTTAAGTTCTTTGTAAACTTCAAAAAGGTTTACCAAAAAGTTATCCGGTCGTTTCTTCTGGCCAGTCTTGTTAAAAAAAAGGTTTTTATCATTCTTCCCACTATGACCGACCCCATTCTCAGAAATGCCATTTGACCGACCGAATCCTCAGAAAAGCCACTGTTCCGTTAGTGTGACAATCAGTTTTGCCATTCCGTCATCTCCAGCATTAGTATGTCATCAGTTTTGCCATTTGAGAGAGGTGAGAGTTGTCGGGGCTGAATTTTGGCACGATGTATACAAGCTGGAAGGCAGAATAATCTTTAGCCAAAGTCAAGACTGCACACATGCATGATCTGATCTTGGCTACAGATCAAATCTCTTACCACAGAGAAGACCAACCGTTACTGCATCAACTTTCCTAGCTACAGTAGTAATTCACTGCATCAGCCTTTACGCCCAAGTCCCCCTCCTGGCCAAGGAAACGCACTGCTACGCTATGCTCTTGCGCGCACACAGCACAGTGACCCTCGTTGCACGACGCCATGCTAGCCCCTGCCGTAGCTGCTTTTTGAGCCCAAAGCAAACTCTGCTTGGCCTCTCCCCAGCGCTCCATGTAGCCGCGCATCTCCAACCTCTCCGGCGTCGAGATATACTTGCTGCAGTCCTCCAGGAACCAGACGCCGATGCTGCAGTCTTCCAGGAACCCGACGCCAGCACGTGGATGCAGACGCGCGACGCAGGAAGAGACCGATTTTCTAGTCCCGATCAGTCGGCTGACCAACCGCGTTTTCCTATGTGTTAACTTGTCATTGGTGCGAACGGTGGAGCAACGTGAGGCCTCACATAGCCCTAGGCTTATATCTCTTAGGGGATATTACAGGTCTTATTAAACAGCCCAAAGATGAGGCACAACAGAACAGACAGAGCATCACACCTGTTATTCAACAAACCAAAGCGAGCCAACCAGCAGAGGCAAGTTTTAATTTGGTGGCAGCAAAGAAAGAAAAAACTACCTCTAGCAGCCGCAAAGAACAACAATGCTGTCGACGCGTAGGCTTTATCATAACCCATTACAATATAGTAACAAGGAACGCAAGAGATAATAAAAGAGGTGAGTAGATAATAAAAGATGGATTCTCCAGCGGCATGGCAGCCATTCAGTCAGGATACGGAAGGCAGAAGTAGAGCCCCAGGTTTCCGAGCTCAAACCACCTTCAAAACGGGCCGGTTTTTGTTCCTGTCAAGCTGGATCCGCAACTCCTCCCTGAGTTTGTCTTTCACCAGTTTTGTTTTCTTTGCTGCTTCTTTTTCTGTTTCTTCCAAAGTCATACCTTCTATGGGGATTGACGGCCTGGAAGAACTAACACGGAGTCGTACTTCCTTGATGCTTTGCAGAAATTCTAGCCCAGAGAAGGCAGTTTCAGTTTCTTTAAGGGAAAGGTTCAGCACCTCTAGATTAGGCACTGATTCTTCCTCGAACTCCACTAATTTGAATTTCGTCTGCATGTAGTGAAGACTGAGCACCGTGAGCCTTCTGAAAAGGCCACTCTGGAACCGGAGTACATCGATCTTGAGATAGATCTCCCACAAACTCAGAATGGATAGGTTTGGCAGGCTCCCAAGGGCCTGCATGGCTGCACTGTTCGACGATAGGCTGGTGAATTCTAGCTTCAGCTTCACGAGATTCTGGAGCCCCTTGATCCATTCCGGCAACTTTTCCAGGTTGCCCCACATCTTGAGGCTCTGGAGGTTTTCCGGGGCTGTGCACATGCCATCCAAACAGCCAATTAAGTCACCACCTGACAGCACTGCCAACGATTCAAGACGGCTGAGACTGGAAATGGCTGAACAGAACGATGGACCATTCTTCTTGTTGATACCGACCACTCCTAGCTTCCTCAGCCCCGTGAGACCTTTTATCTCTTTTATAATGGCATTTCCCCAGGCGAGGTGCACATACCTCAGTTTATGCAGGGCTTTCAGTCTCTTGGTCCATCTTGGCACCACAACGCCACTTGGCTCCACAACGCCACTGCGACCTAAGCCCCTAATAATTCTACGGGGAAATATGCACCAAGCATAAGCACATGCATCACGCCTTCCCATGTTAACATTTTCCCGGACCTTACGTGAGCAACATATTGCACATGAACTAAATGGAGCATACCAAAGAAGTTGCCAACACCTTTTGCACCAATTTTTCTCTTTTTCCCATACGTGTCCGGTACCGGCATGGACATAGTGTAAATTACTAAGCTTTATGATGGTTTTGGGAAGCACAACTATTGATGTGCCTTTGATGTCTAGTGTCTCCAGTTGGCTCAGGTCACCTACCGAATCAGGGAGGTAAGCGATACCGTAACACCCTCTTAGGGAAAGGTACCTCAGATGAATAAGCTTCCCGATGTGATCAAGGTCATGATTAGCTAGACCTTCCGTGTTTTCCAAGTCTAGCACCCGAAGAAACCTCATCTCGGCAGAAACATAAAATGGCCTCCACTTCCCAAACACTGTTAAGGACCGTATACGGGATAGCTCCACTATGCTCTGGAACTCAATTTCATCTCCCTCCCAATTGCTAGTTATGGCAAGGTGACGTACCGCACCATGGGTGTTTGAGCTACGTCTTCCATCCAGCCTGAAAACAAGATTTTCTTCCATTGACTTTGAGATGCTGATATCTCGGATGAGATCATGTAGTTGGCAAGAGTCAACTTTGTTCCTGCTGAAAACTGATTGTTGAGTTGGTAGTATCATGCTCCTCTCTATCAGTTCCACGAAGTATCTCTCTGCTATTTCCAGTGCAGATTTGTCCCGCACGTCCCTTAAGTAACCTTCCGCAATCCACCGGCGCACCAGACGTCTCAAGCTAATTTTGTGGTCTTCGGGGAAGATGGACAGGTACAAGAAACAAGCCTTGAGGTAATAGGGTAAACCATCATAACTTTTCATAAGGACTGTTTTTATGGGTTCAAGCATTGGATTCATCTCCAACTCGGCACTAATATGCTCATTCAGTTTCCTCCACTCCACAGCAGTTTTTGATGGTTGATCTGCCAAGAAGCCACCTATGGTGACTATTGCAAGGGGAAGTCCACTGCACTTTTTCAGAATTAGTTTTGCTGGTTCAACCAGCTCAGGATATTGCTCAGCCAAATCTGTACTCTCCTTAAATACCTGAAATCATGTAAATATCAATTTTTTAGTACTGTAGAATTAAATTATGTACAAGCTAGGTTTATTAGTGTATTATTCAGGGTGACTGATCACTAGGACATAGCTGTATATGCCGTTTGTACTCGTTCTCTACATGCAAAATGGATCATCGAAAGGAGGCCAAATACATACAATACAGGGAAAGCAACAGATGATACAGCACAATCTAGTTTACCACCTACAAATGTTGCCTCAGTCTCAGATCGTAAGAGAAGAGAAGCAAACTCGGAAACAAACAACATAAAGCTATAGCTGAAATTGATAACCAACATCACTGTAAAGAGGGGATATGTTTTTTATTTCATATTTTTGTGGGCTGAACATGTTTTCGGAAAATATTTTAGTGAACCTATCCCACATTTTATACTAGCCTTTTTGCACCTGCCCACCAAAAAGCATGTGGTATATCCACAAGCGTGCAAATTGAAACATCTAGGGTGGCTGCCTATATTCTCATCAAAACTTGTTCAATAATGGAGTACATATAGATGAAGATGTCTTTTAGCACCTGGCTATAACTAAGAAATGCCAAAAGTCTGAAGACTTCTTTGATTAAAAGGAATTTAATAGGATTTTTGGAGGACTCGTGTCCTTCGGAATTTTTTCTTTGTAGGTCATTTGACGTGCAGAATTTAGTCCTTAGGAAATTTTTTCTTTGTAGGTCATATAGATGAAGATGTCTTTTAGCACCCGGCTATAACTAAGAAATCCTGTGTTTTTTCTATTCTTGTGTTTTGAGTAATCAAAGAGGCTCTTAACTGGGCTTACATGGTCGATTGACTTAATTTGCACCTAATTTGCACGGACCACCAACTAGAAGATTAAAGAAGTGGTCAGTTGCCTGTATCCAATTAAACTAAACACTCTAATGCAACATACTTGGCGATGATTGGATGACTGGTCTATCCGATAAAGCCAGCCCCATGGGTTGCAACTTGCACAATGGAATCCCACTTGCCCCATGACCACCAACTAGAATATTAAAACCAATCACGATTACACGGCGATCTTCGTGTGTTCAAGAACTGGATACTGAACCAAGTATGATGCTTCGTCACTTTGTACCTATTTAACCAAAGAAATTAAGATTTTCTTCACGAATATTTGCATCACTTTGTTGTTTGTATCACCAGGGGCGGAGACGGCCCCGGGAACGTGGGAGCGGCATGAAGGGTGGAGATTTTTTTTTTATACATTTAAGCTATTTTAGGTTTGGCATGGAGTGTTTCTTCCCAAGCTTCTCCCTCCTAACTCCTAAAAACTGCAATGGCCCATTGGCCCTGAGCTGGGTTAACTCTTGCTCTTGGCTCCATCATTGGGTTACTGGGTATCACGAAATCATGTTAATAGTAGGACCACTAGATTTATTCTCCACATGTTTGAGTTTGAAAATTTATATTATCCACGTGTTTGTGAGAAACACATCTAGTTGAGCGAGTGAAGGAAGTGAGTGATCGAATTTTAACAGTATAACATGGCAATATGGGTGCATGATTAACATGGTTTAGTTCACAAAAATATTCAAAAGATTATGAATTCCTACGTGACACCGCTAAAATGTTTTCAGAACCTACACTGCAATACTATCTCTCTCCAAAGCCAAGTATTAAATTATTGTGCTTATAATAATTTAATTCAATTAGGTTAATAAACATGCGTAATATACTTTTGGTACCTTTTTGGTGAAGAGGTCATATGCGTCCTTATCTTCTAGACCATTGAGCAAGCGTATGTATTCAGGTTTCTTGCAACAATGCTTAGCAACATTCTCTTGTCTTGTGGTAATCACTATGGTCCAGCTTGCTTTTTCCATTTTACGGAATCTCCGCATTATAATATCCCATTCCATGGTAGACGATAGGTCGTCTAGGACAATCAAACACTTGATTTCTGATGATAGCCTATCCAATGATTTAATTAACTCTTCAACAGTCATCGAAGCTATATCCTTTCCTTGGTCGCCGGCAAAGTCCATCACATCCTTATATTTATGTGCATTTGCATGCAGTTGCATAGCTAGACTCCTAAGGAGCTCCTCAAGCTTGAAAGGCCGCAAGACAGTGACAAATGCACGCCTGGCAAACATGTCACTAAGCTCTTGTCTTTGGTACACATCTTTGACTAGAGTGGTTTTTCCGAGACCACCCATTCCCCAAACTGCGATGACCTCAAACTGTTGAGTAGCTTCTTTTAAAATGAGTTCCATAATATCATTTTTTTCTTTTTCTCGCCCAATGAGCTGAAATTCTTCCAAAACACCTGCTATCGTGCTGGTGCGAGGGAGCTTCTCTTTGACCATCCTCTCTATTACATCATTAGATTGGTCGTCTTGTATCTCCGTTATGGGCAACGATGTGCTGTTTGTAATGGTAGCGGTGGAGTTCGAAATAGACACCGGCGCCTTTGCTGAATATTTTCCATCTTGTGAACCCTGAATAAAAGCTCACAATAGTTAGTCACATAAATGACTTAGCTCGGTTGACGGACTGATAGTCCACGTGGACACTCCCATATATAATCCCATTGTACCAGTTTTCATACTTAAAAATACTAAGTTAAAGAGTTATTTGACTTAACACAACGAATCTTAAGATGAAAATCGTACTTTTACAAATAAAAGCAACAAGAACCACAAGAAAACCATAACTCGGAAAACCACCAGTAGCCGTTGTCGCTGAACAAGAAGCAAAAGAGGCATGCAAATGGTGGGGACTGAATGGTTGTGCGGCTGTATCTCCTACATATGACGGTAGGCTCTAATAAAAGCTTCTATTGTGGAAAAAATAACCAAAAGAGAATAATGGTACTACTGTTGTCGTTGAAAAAACAGATTTGTTTCGGAAGGAAACTTATTCTAATTAATGTCTTTTGACAAAGGATATGTTACAAGATTAGCAACAGATTAGTGTGATGAATTTTTTTCTGACAAACGAAGATTACCTGCTGGTAGAAAGCATAAATGGTCTGATGAGCAGACAATTGTTTGAGCTCTGTCACTAGTCTTGCTTGGCCTGAGCATAAGCTTGCAACTTCAACTTGCTCTGTAGATATTATGATACGGCTTTTGTTTTTGTTTAATAGGAAGCAAGTGCTGATCTGTTGCCATTCTTCAATGGTTGATAGGCCAGTAAGAACTATTAGGTACCTGTTGCCATTGACATATCCATTGAACTCCTGAGCCAACTCTTGCCCCGTCCTTTCTTCCTCCAGCAGAACACTAACCCCTACAGCTGCTCTAAATTGTTGCACTATACTCTGGATGAATTCTTTTGGATGGAAAGGATGCGTCACCCTGACCCACGCTCGACAAGGAAAATTCAGTTGGACATTTGGATTCTCATAGGCCTCCCAAATGATGGAGGTATGCCCAATGGTGCCACTTGTTCCCCACACTCCAATCACTCCCAGGCCTTCACCCTCCTTGCTGATCAACTGGGCAAGATCCAATCTTGATCTTGATTGATGCTGATTCGCGGCATCCCTCCTCGCTTCATCGACGCCGAACATGGCAGCAGCGCCATTGGTGGAGTGGTCGGAATCTTTGGCAGGTTTAGAGGTGCCGTCGGTGAGGCAGTAGCGCAAATTCCTCTGGCTGACGTCCTCCACTTTGGCTCTCAGCTCGTTCATCTGCTTGGCGACTTGGCGCCGGTCGACGAGTGTGCGAGGGATGCGCCACCAGGATCGGCCGTGGACGCGGAGGACGAAGTCCTGGAGGGAATCCTCGACGTCGTAGGCGACGTCGCGAACCTGCTTCACCCAGGTCCTGACAACCTTGTTGTGGCCGTCCCGCTCCTCGTGCGCCACCATCAGGAACGACTGCATCATTTCCAGCTCGTCGGTGATGAAGGTCTTCTCGCGCTGGACTCCGAACTGCAAGGCCACCTCCTCCGCCACCGCGGATTTGGCGTAGGCCAGCGCCCCGTTCAGCACGGACTTGCCGATGCTCACCGCCGTGGCCTCCATCAGCACAGAGCTTCTCTCCCTCCCTCTTGCCGTGAGCGTTTGCGTGTGGATGGATGGATGGATGGTCTGAGAACAGCTCTCAGGCTCTCGGCTTAGAGACTGAATGGATGTCTACTTGCGACATGCTCGTTCACAACTTGCATTTTAAAATCAAGACATGGCGCAACTCTCAAGCCCACGCAGATTTGGTTTATCAAGTGACTCGTTAGGTTTTTTCTTTACATCAAGTGACTCGTTAGTTAATTCTGCACCATGCACTTTTTGCAACGACACACAGCGATGCATGCACGTTGTGCATTGTCGGGAGTCGCGTCAGGCACGTGAGTTAGTTTCGTACCCACGAAGAACCCATCTACAGCATAATTATATATCCTACTCACCGTCTAAGCAAGCTTCGACGAGCATTTGCATCGGTGGATGTGAATCTGATATACCTCGTGCCGACCAAGCACATCAACGTTGATTAAAAAGAGGTCATGGTTATGCTGTCAGCAAGTTCTCATGCACATTTTTTATCGAGACTTGCGTCGATGCCGAGAAAGTTAGCACTAATTTTAACAGTGGAGCAGCGGGAATCAAGGGAGTTGGGACCTGCGTGAGGCCTCGCCACCAAGAACGCGCCAATCTCAATGTTTTGACCAAACTAGAGAGATGCGAGTAAGGGCATCTCCAGCCGGCCCCCCCAGCGCCCCCCCAGGCGGCTTTTTTAGCGCCGGCGGAAGCAAAACCTTTCCAGTCGCGCCCCCAGGAGGCCGATTTCCGCCGTTTCGCGCCGTTTTTAGCGCCGGCGTTCCCAGGCCAAACCCAACTAGCCGGGTTCGGCCTGGGGGGGCAAAAGGCGACGTGGGCCAGCCTTGTCGGCGAGATGAGGGTTTTCCCCTCCCCTTTTCCCCTTTGCGCGCCAACTCTCCCGCCATATCCCCTCCCATCCCGCAGCTCCCGCCATTTTCCCCCATTCCCCCAAGATTTCGCCGCCATGCCGCCCAAGAAGTTCACCGGTCCACGCACCTCCGCCGCCGCCGTCGCCGCGTCCTCCTCCACCTCTGTCGCCATGAAGAAGAGGAAGCCCAGGCAGCCGAGGACGAAGCCGGACGGCATGACCACCGCCGAGTGGATCTCGGAATTGGCGCGCTGCAAGGTCGAGACAGCTAGCCGCCGGAAAAGGGAACAGGCGCAGCGCGCCAGGGAGCTGGCCGAAGGTGGCGGCGATTCCGGCGCCCAAGAAGACGAGGAAGAAGGTGAAGAAGGAGAAGAGGAGGAGGAGGAGGTGAGGGAGGTGGATGCGCCGATTCCACCGCCCAAGGTGAGGATCGGCCTCCCACCTCACCCTCAGTTCGCCGGATGGGCCAGCCAGTCCAGCGTGGCCTCGCCGACAGGGTTCTCGCCGTCGGGCTACTCGCCGTCCCCGTCGCCTCGCTGGAGCGTGTCCCCCCACTACGTCCCCGTCGCCTCGCTGGAGCTGTTCGGCGGAATGCAAGGGGACACCTTCATGGGCGACCTCATCACCGCCGGCTCCAATGCTGCGGCCGCAGCCCCTGGGTTCTTGTCGCAGGCCGTAGATTCATCGCAGGCCTTCGTGGATCCGGAGAGGCAGGAGACAGCCGAAGAAGATGGTGAGCCGGTGGTGGACGAGGTCCCCGGCGAAGAAGCCGCTGCCAAAGGCAAGGCGAAGAAGAAGGTCCCCAAGGTGCCGAAGCCGGCCGAGCCTCGGATCAAGTGGAGCTACAAGGAAGATGTGCTCCTCGCCCAAGCATGGATGAATGTGAGCCAGGACCCGATCATCGGCGCAAACCAGAACATGGACAACTACTGGAAGCGGGTCAAGACTTCGTACGATGAGCGCCGGATCGTCGATCCCGAGTACGCCTCCTGCCTTGATCGCGGCGAGAAGGCCATGGCGAACCACTGGGCGGTGATCCAGCATGCTTGCAACAAGTGGCACGGCATACAAGAGGAATGTCTGCATCGGCCGAAGAGCGGCGGCAACGCCGAGACGGAGGTGAGCTTCTTTCCGCCATTTCGGCGCTTGTTTCCCCCCGCTATGTTTGCTCATTCGGCGCTTTTGTTCGGCCTTGTAGTATGTTCGCATGTTCGACATGTACCGCGCCGACGAGAAGGTCGAATTCAAGTTCCTCCATGTCTTCACGAAGATCGAGGGGTGCGAGAAATGGAAGCAGGTCCGTGACCAACTTCGCAAGGCCAAGGAGTACGTCCCCGACGCGGCGGCAGCTGGAGCATCTGAAGGGCGCCCGGACGGTCACAAGAAAGCCAAGGCGGCGAAGGATGGGGCACCAGCAGCGGCCAAGCTCCAGGCGTCGATCGAGACGTGCATCGCCGATGTCGCTGCCAAGGCCGCCAAGAGAGACGAGAAGACGGAGGCGAGGTGGACGGCGCTCATGGCCAACCAGGGTACCAAGCTTGACCTGCTCAAGACCACCGCCGCGGCGAAGAAGAGAAACATTGACCTCGCCTTCCTCATGGGCGGCGACCCTACGGCGATGGACCCCCAGGTTCGGGAGTGGTTCATGGCGCATCGCGAGGCCATCCTCTCCACCCCGACGACGGCACCTCCGCCGAACACCACAGACGGTTCAACCGACCCGAGTCCCGCCACTGCTGCAGCCGACACGAGCTCGGCCACCGGCACCGCCGACACGGCCACGCCGCCGCCGAGCACCGCACCGATCGCCGCTCCGAGCTCCGCCCCTACTCCGACGACTGCACGCATCGACCTGGACGACGACGCCGAGGTGTCGCCGGTGACCATCTGATCTGCGCCATCAGCATGCCGAATACGGCACTACGTCGCCGGCCAGTGGCATGAATTCGATCGCCCGTTCGTGGCTTCTTTTGTATGATCGTCTATATGTATGATCGCCAAACTGTGGCTATCTTTGGATCGCCGAACTCGGGCTGATTTTGGGGCGGGAATATGAACTTTCAAATTATGTTGATTTGTGTTCGCCTTGGGTGGCCGAACGGCTGGAAAACCCAACCCTCCCAGGCCAAAGTTAGCGCCGGCACAAAGCCAAAAAGCCGCCGTTTTTTGGCCTGGGGGGGCGAACGGCTGGAGATGCCCTAATAGATTATAGACTAATCAAATTTGAAGGGGAATCCCATGTTCAATCGAGTTAATGGTCATGACACAGTAAACTCGACTAAGTTTGGTAAAAACTGAATTACTGCAGACCCAAACCAAGCTAGCTTACCACCAATCACCGCGTCGGTCTTCCCGTCCGGCAGCCGCTGTCGAAGAGGGTCACGGTGCACGTCTCTCCCTGGGTAGAGACGCCAGCAGCAGAACCCCCACCTCCCTCCCGCCGCAGCCGCCGCCACGCCTCATCTTCTCCACCGTCCATCGATCGATTTGGGAATTTCTGAATTCGCGGGAGGAAGAGGGTGGGGAAATACAGAGGCCTATGACCGGTGGGACCCCAATCGATGCTACATATTGAAGAATGATCGTTTTCTTAAAGAGGTGATTAAATTTCACTTTGAAGCCCATTTTTACATAAATAGAACTGTTGCATACTACTCGTCGTCCTCTAAGTCGGCCTTCGGTGGTGGAGTTCTAACTCGTCCACCTCCGGCTCAGCCTTTGGAGTTGTCGGCTCGTGCGACGGCGCAGCCCTATGGGCGAGTCATGCGGGGTCTACGCCAGTCAAACGGGACGGCCACGGGTACCAAAGATTCCCATGGGGACCACACTAGACGTGGTGAAGTTGTCGCCTCATCGTCCTCCTACTGCAGCGGCTCCTGCTCGGGCATCACGGCCTCCTACTCGAGCATCACGACCTTTTGCTCGAACAACGACATCGTGGGGACGGACGTGGTTGAATTGGTCAGCATCGCAGGCGAGGGCAGGGTTACAAATACCCCGAGCAACGAACGATTCAAGCGGCGACGCGTCTCTCCAAGCGATATCCCTTCAATTCTGCGTGCACTTATTGTGGGCTGCTTCGGCGACCGCGGCGTGACACGACGGCGTTGCGCGCCTTTCGCACACGCAACACATGAACACCGGCGAGGCGTCAGCGCTGCACCTTCCCCACGCAACGCATTAACACCCGCGCCACCGCCCCATCGCCCTACCCAGCGGCCATGTATAAGATCTCATGGCTGCCATCGCACTATCTTCCCCATTCCCTTCCGTTATGGGCATCAACTTGGGCGAGCGCAACACCGCCACCATGGACGTGAGCAGGAAGTGGCTCAACTGGCACGAGGCCAAGGTCTTCGCCGAACACGGCATTCTGGCGCCGCCGAAAGTATTTGCCCTCACGTTGGGCGAGGTGGCCGTGGCGCCTGTCCCTAAAGCTGGCTTCGAGTTCGAGTGCGAGGTCCCCGCGAGAAGAAGCACCAGATGTGGCTCGACCCCAAGTTCTACACCAAGAACCCCTATTGGGTTCAACCGCTTCACCGGCGAGCATCCACCGCCGAGTAGAGGACGAGGTTCTGGTCGGAGCCCGGCCACACCATTCGAGGCGTGTATGAGGCCGCCCTGGCAAAAGATGCCCAAGCAAAAGCTGCAATAACTTCCCTCAAGGCGACCAAGGAGGCCTCGCCACATAGTGTTAGGCGATGTAGAATTTAGATTGGATATATATGAACAAATATGAATAAATTTGGCTTGTCTTTGCAATCTCTCTATTTTGGTTTTTGGGGTGCCGGTGTGGGCAGCACTCAGATTTGGCCAGACAAGTATCCACCGCCCAGACAAGTATCCACCGCCCGCAAAGCGGACATAATTTGGGAGATGCCAGGGTGCCTGTGGAGATGCTCTTAGTGAGCATCATTACTGTGTTTCAAATAGAGCTGTGGCATGTGGCTACCCAACAGCCAGTGCAACATATATCATATCTGACTGTAATATCTACACATGCAGCACTAAAGAATTACATAAAGATTCTCAATAAAAGTCAAAAGGAATTTCTGCACCATAATTTTACTCAGCACGGTTGATTTACTGTTCAACACAGCACTATCTCATGCTAGTAAACATTAACAATAATAACCTCAACATAATAAGCTGTTGACATCTATGGACTACAACCGCATACATTTTCATCTTCTACTGAGGTTCGTTCTATCGCCAGCCAGAGGCGCAGGCTGATTGCTACGACGATCTGCAGACGACTAACGCTCCCATGCACACGTATACATACATCTTAGAAGTACAAGGCTTCAAGAAGAAATGGAAAGCATCCTCCTGGAGGGAAACGGAAGAGAAAGGGACACCATCTAGAACTTGAAGTCCTTCTTTTTCGACGATTTCCCATCCTTTTCGTGCTTCCTCTTCCTCTTGCTCGCGTTCTGCAAAATCGATAAAAAAAATAAGTACATGTCGACGATGTCGGCATTTCCTCTAGTTGAACAGCTATGCAGCAAGGAACGTAAAAGATGTACCTCTGCCACCATGTCGCTGAAATCTTCCTTCTGGTTCCGCAGCTTCTCCTCCTCTCGTGCTTCTTCGTACCTGTTTCACGGTTTTAAAGGAAAGGCATTAACGTTACGACTTGCAGATATTGACAAGCACAGACTGATGAACATCAGGTAGTTAACTAAAGGTGATCTTACTTGGCTGCCAAGACATCATCCATAACTTCAAGCTCCTCGGATGTATGGTGACATCCACTTTATCGGACTTTTGATTCTTAAGAAGATCAACCTGCAAAGAGAGAACAACAAAGAAAAGCTCAATGAACTGCTGAAGTATATGCATGGCACTTTAGTACTCGTATGCATATTGCAGGGATATCGAAGCTCACCCTTTTAACGCCAGCTTTATCCTGTGCCCCGACAACATACCTGTAAAAGAAGCAAAGATACAAAAATGAGTTATCCATATGGTTGAATCCATACATGAAACCACCAGAAAACATTGTACAGCTAGCTATGTTTATATTAGCGTTACATACGTATGGCTTGATCCATAGAGTGCCCCAGGTGCAATTCTTTCCTCTTTCTGCTCAAGAACCTTCAGATGAAAAAGAACAAATATTGGTTATGAACTGCAATGAGCCAAATGAAAGTTCTGTAACGAGATTTGGCCTGAAATTCCACAAAACTGAAGAGAAGTCCTCACCTGGTATAGCTGCTTTTCGGTTTGCCTTTCAGGCTCTTTCCTCTGTTGCTTCCGAAGTTCGATGGCATCAGGTGTTTCGATGCCAGTGGGAGTGCTATTAACAAAAGAAGAAATGTCATAAGTTAGACGGTTAGGAAAGAGAGCATAACCAGGCCATCAAAGAATTATTGTGTAGCACCTTGACATGGTTTCGACAGACTGAATGCCTTCCTCCATATCTTCATCTTCCATTAGTTCATCTTCCTCTTCCTCCTCCTCTTCTTCCTCCTCTTCTTCTTCCTCCTCCAAGTCTCCCCAGTGCTTGCTGCGGTCAACAGGCTCCTCCTGGAATACAATGTAGCACAACAGTCAGCAAACTAGTAGCTGCAGTTCAGAGGACAAGAACCCAGGAAATTTTGGGGGGAGACAACTGGATTATACATACATCATAATTAGGTTCATCCTGCTGTAGGATGCCAAAAACATCTCCATAAAGGGGGCGCCCATGCTGTTAGTCAAAACAAGTAATAGATCAGAAAATATATTTATTAGTTGATTAGAGAAGCATTTAACAACGGGCCTTTAACAACAGCCAAGCCAACAAAATGCAATTTGACATAGTATACCTCATCCACAGGAGGCTTTCCCCATTCCCCAGGTCGATAACCAAAAGTAGCACCAAGAGGAATTGGAGCATTCAGACCAGGAATCTTCAGCGAAGGGTAAGAGGGTGGAGGACCGTATCTCTGCCAAATTATTTGATGTCAGTTGACAATTGGCTAGTAACAGAAATAGCAGTCAACCAGAAGAACAGTTGCATGGAGATTTTCTTTAAAAAGAACAATACCTGCATGTTTATAAGCCATGGAGGTGGCGCACCATCAGGCATACCAAGAGCTTCTTTAAGTTCCCGGGACAGCATACCTGGCTTCATTTCCCTCAGTTTGACCTGTTGAGTGCATACATGCATAGCATTGTGCTCAGTGAGGCAGGTTTGAAAACACGCACATCTTCGTTTCAGACATATCAAGAAGAGAACAAAGCAAAAGTACCTCAAACTCTTTCCCTTCGTAGTACAGGTCACCATGACTAGTTAATTTTGGTTTAGTTTGATATTTGAAGAAGGCGTCGTGCAAAACCTGCACACAAAAAGATGGTGAGACTTGGCTTTCCTGCGTGTGTATCATGACAGAAGTGAACACGTGTCTGAAATTTGAACATATGGAACAAACACATCCTACTATCAGTCAAGTCCCTTTCACATGAACATTATCATATTAGTACTCAAATGTAGGGACACGAGACAACACGACACAATAAGTGGCAGGTGCAGACATTAGGTTTAAACACCTGGCAAACGGAATATGCATGTATATAGAAGTAAAGAAATACGGAGGAAGTGCAGGAAATATACTATATAATATGCATCTGTATTGCCCATTATGGGAAAATGTAAATACACATCGCATGGGTTTTCTGTATGTCTTAGATAGGTCTCAACCAGAATTGACTGACCTGATAATCTATATCCATCTTGCCCATTTTTGGCTGCATACGCTCCCGCTGCTTTTGCTTCAACTTTTTGCTATCCTCTTTCTCGATATATGCCTGAAATGCATATAGAGCCACTTAACATTTGTAAATATGAATTAAAGCGCAAATAACAGCTTCTATATTACCAAATTGACAAGGGGTGCAATGTACCTAGCATTGGTACAAACAACCAAGATAGTAAGCTACCTGTCTTATTTTTTCTATTCCAGTTGCAGCAATGAAGTCAGGAAGTTGGAACGGTTGTTTCTCTATACCTCTCTTGCCCTGAAAGAAATAACATAGTGATGTAAAGTCTGACAGACAAGATATAGGTAATATGAACTATGGAAAAAAGCATAATTCGAGTTTTTTCATTATGATATGAAAATAATTTGCATTCTGCAGTGGGTTGGTTGGGCAAATGTGATGCTTGTATGTGCAAGCTACAAAGGGGGCAAAAGGTCAAGATTCTAGTTAGACCATAATCTGTTTAAAATAAATGCCTCGCATTAATTAACTAGATGAAACACCTCAGATTTATACTACAGTAATCACTCAAGTACTGTACCACCAAGCCCTTGCTCCAAGGAAGTTGCAGCATTCCTGCAAGAATTAATTATATGTATAAGAGGGAGGGGAAAAACCTTATCGACTTTATGTTCCCTCATCCCTTCTAATAACACCCACCCGACTGCAACGCCTAGCCACTTTACATTGAGGTAAACTAGCATGAAATACATGTTGGCCCCAATAGTTGTGTTTCTGAGCTTCTACTTTTAGATGATGCAAGAACGAAACCTAAGTGAAGTATTACCCATGCATATGCCATCCCACGTGAGGGCTGGGCTTTGAGTGAATTTAGGGCTGGGCATGTTACAACTTTCAAAACAAACCCTTCTGTAACAAATTCAGGAAAAGCATGCAGTGTTTATTGGAAATCAATCAAGGGAGCTGCTCTGACGCTTTTTACAATTGTATTTCAAAGAAAAATGATGGTCTGATTTGCATCCGCCTACCACTCTACTAATATCAGCATTGTTTTATGATTGGTATGGTTTATTTCTCAGATGTGTGTGCTCCTTGAATAATTACACAGAACAGAGTAATCTTATTCATGGTAGATGCATTACGAACCTGCAAAAATTTCCTCTTCTGAGACCAATGCCTTGGAACAGGTACAGTGTTCCTGTAAGACTTCAGATGGACAAGTAACTTGGGATCTGACGCAGTCGCATCCCAGACCTAGCAGAAAAAGTAGAGTCGCATCAATTAGAGCTAATCCATAAATAATTTAGAGTTACAAAAATAAAGAATCTAGTGATGGCTTTTCTTCTTCACTTAACACGACCATGATTATTTCTTATGTTCACACCACCAATACAAGCTACCCCGGTACATGTCTGTGCATGCGTCATAGCCTTCTATAACAGAAGTATGTCTTAACTTTACTTGTAGCTGGGAAAAGGCACAAGTTGCTAACATATTTTTCTAGCGATTCACCCTAAGATAAGCTTCGAAGTTGGGTGATACTTGTTCGAACACCTTGCCATTTGTGGCTTTATTTATAAAGCCAGGCTTAGGCCTTCCGTTTAAAAAAAAAACTAAATCAATGACAGAATTTTAGTTTTATCGACTAATGATTATGTGTAGTGTTGCATCCTTTGTCAAATTTGTGGATTCACTTCAGATCTAGAATTATAGTGTAGCATTGGCAGCTCTTGGCAATGCAGCACTAGATGGACAGGTGCCCTAGGATGCAACAGCAACACATCCAATTCAGACACATACATATACATCGAACCTGGTTTACAGCAAAAAGGGAGGGTGGCTTACTTCAACGACGTCAGGCCTGTTGCATATCTGCTTCAGCTCCGCAATCTTCATCCTTTGCTCCAGCTTCGAAACACGAAAAACTATGTTCAGCAACTCACAAAACATAAGAAGACCTCATGACAGGTTATTCAACAGAGCAATAGGCAGACAGAGACAGAGAACAAACTTTCTTCTTCTTATTGGAGATGCCTCCTTCCTTCTTCTGCTGGGCGTCCTGCTCGTCGTCGTCCGAATCTGACCCCGATCCCTTCTTCACCGCGTCGGCGCCAGCCTCGTCCTTCTTCTCCCCATCCTGCCAGCAACTTACAAACTAGTGAGCATCGGTTCCACTACAAAGCAAGCTGGGTTACAAATTTCATAGGGTTTTGCTCCTCGACGACTACAAATAGAGTGGGAGGGGTGCGTTGAGTCGCGTATACCTCAGCGGCGGCGGGGGTGTCCTTGAAGGTGAACTTCTCGAAGATGCTCTTGAAGTCGGCAAGGAGGCCGTCGGCAACGTCGGCGAGGTCCGGCTCCTCCGCCACGTACTCGACCTCGATCTCCACCTGCGCTCACGGCACAGCCCAAAGTCAGAGATACGTCAGGCGAGCTAGACCGCCGCTAAACCTAAGCAAACCCTAGGGGTGCTCCACGTACCGGGGGTTTGGAATCGGGCTTGTCCTCCTCGGCCGCCTCGGCGTCCGGCATCTGCGGCGGCGGCGGAGGCGTCGGACGGGGCCTTGTTCTTCTTCTGCTTCCGGCGGCGGCGTCGGCGCTCGCTCTCCCGGGATTTCTTCCCGGCGGCGGCGGGGGCCCCGTTGGCGAGGTCGGAGCTAGGTTCGGCGGCCATGGTGGTCGGCGATGGGAAAAGGACCGTAGTTGGGATGGATCGGGGTAAAGTTAACGAGAAAAGTGTTCTGCCTTCGTTGGGCCTGCTGGGCTCTTTCGGCCCAGTTCATCTCAAACAAAGATGATAGGTTTTCAAGTTCTCTTCGTCCATTCCAAAATAATTGAAGTTCTTGGTTTGTCCTCAGTCAAACTTGCTCAAGTTCGACAAGATTAAAAGATAAATGTGTCAAAACTAAATTGATGTTGTAGATATTACAAAAATTTGTATATTACAAAAATATATATCATAAATTTGATAAAACCAAATTGATGTTGTAGATATTGATATATTTTTTCTATAAACTTGGTCAAAACTAAATTAATTTGACTTGGAACAGGGGAGTGCTATTTTCACAACCAAACAATGGACTATTAACTGAGGTACAAAAACCATCTCAACAAGCTGTAAAAAAAGGCTATAAAAAGCAATCTGAAAACAAAAGTACACACAAAGCCACAAACGCAGCATGCACATGAGATCGGATCACGTTTTCGTCGCAGACACGGAGGAAAATGCATGTAAAATATACAGACAACCAGACCAAAAACAAGTTACATCCGCCCAATGTAAAAAATTCTGTACTATCTGAACTTGCGCACAAATTTCTCTTCCATATACTGTCAACAAAAACATGTAAATACAGCTTGCTTTTACAACTTTGCATAGGCCTGCTTGTATGCACAAAGGCCTAACTACTACCTCTCTCTAACCTAATCCCTATCTTTGTAGTCTTATTCTGTAGCTGGCTGGTAGGAGGGAAGAATGAATCATTTCCATATAAACGAATGTCAAAATGGGTGGTGGGGTTCAGTAGTCTGGGGACGAAGTATCTGGATGTTACAGGTGGCAGCCGGTCAGTTTCAGGTTCAGCCAGCGTGGAAGCCGGCAGATCGGTAGTTGTTCGACAGCTTTGGTAGCTTGAGAACTGCAAGCACTCCGGCTGCCAGCGAGAAGACCGAAGCCAGGGCGAAGGCAGGGACGTTCCCTCCACCGAAGAGGGCGTCCCATGGGCCTGCTCCAAGTGATACTACTATCTGCAGAGTTGAAGAATGTGGTCGCAAAGGTCAGGTTATGTTTGGTAATGGAGCATGTAGAAGGAAATCGCTTCAGATAAGACAAGGGTTCACCTGAGGAGCGACGATAGCGAGATTCAGAACTCCAGTAGCCAAACCTGGACATGGATACAAACAATATCAGTCCACGGGAACCACTGAAGCATACTGTGAGAAGAAAACATCGACGCTACAAACCTTGTCCACCTCCTGTCCCGGCAGTCAGCTCAGCGGTCACGGAAAAAACACTGTATGTGATCTGTAACACATGCAAGAGCAGGATATAAGACATTTGGCGATGCAAGCTCATTAACGAAGAGTGTTCAGAGTCCAGCACTAACAGAGAGTGGCAATCCGAGAAGAGAGAAAAGAATCAGTGCTGAATTCTTGACTGTTTTATCTGCTCCGATGATGTATGAAGTTTGCTTGAGTAAAGGTCAAAAGAGATCCAACTTAGCACCGTTGTAGCCATCATGCAGACAAACACTATGAAGTTGCTGATTGCCCAAACCAATCTTGCACCCATCATCCGGCATAATGGATCAACAAGGAAAGAGCCAATCCCGAGGACAACCTACATGAACAAACCAAATGTTACAGCCACCGACTTAATTCATTGTAGTCACATACAATTGCTATTTTAAGTAACTAAATTTCCAGGGCATTTGTAGTATCTCTACTCCTATAAAAACCACAGTTGGTGATGATGGTGTGCCTGCCATCTTTCATCCAGGATCGTTCGATTTATATCTAACGGACAGTAACACCCACATTACACATTTGCCGATAACCCCTTGTGTTCCGTCCTTTTGACTTTTCCACGCGCCCTTTTGACTTTTCCACGCGCACTCTAGAATGTTCCAAAATATGCCTCTCGAATGTTTCAAAATATTCTAGAACCTCGTGGAAGGGGCTCTAGAATGTTCCAAAATATATTCTAGAACCTCGTGGAAGGTGTCTCTAGAATGTTCCAAAGAATGACTAAATCGTTCTAGAACCTCGTGGAAGGTGACTCTAGAATGTTCCAAAAAATGACTTTAGAATGTTCCAAATTATTCTAGAACCTTGTGGAAGGTGGCTCTAGAATGTTCCAAAATATGACTCTAGAATGTTCCAAAATATTATAGAACCTCGTGGAAGTTGGCTCTAGAATGTTCGAAAAAATGACTCTAGAATGTTCAAAAATATTCTAGAACCTCGTGGAGGGTGCCTCTAGAATGTTCCAAAATATGAATCTAGAATGTTCCAAAATATTCTAGAACCTTGTGGAGGGTGGCTCTAGAATGTTCTAAAATATATTCTAGAACCTCGTGGAAGGTGCCTCTAGAATGTTCCAAAATATGACTCTAGAATGTTCCAAAATATTCTAGAAGCTCGTGGAATGGCTCTAGAATGTTCGAAAAAATGAAGAATGTTCCAAAATACGTCCTTTTGGATTTGCCCCTCGCGCTCGCAGAAATTACCCACCCTTGCCACCCATAAGTCGTACCCGTTCGCTTTTTGTTATTTACGGACGAATTGCCACCCATAAGTCGTACATATTTGTTTTTGCCCCTCGCGCTCGCAGAAATTACCCACCCTTGCCACCCATAAGTCGTACCATTCGCTTTTTGTTATTTACGGACGAATTGCCACCCATAAGTCGTACGTATTTGTTTTTTCCTCATGTTACTCTAGAATGTTCCGGAATAGTCTAGAACCATGTGTAAGGTTCCGGTATATAGGCCATGCCTACTCGGTTTTCGTCCTGTAACTCTAGAATGTTCCGGAATATGACTCCCACGGGATTGAGCAAAAGGAGAGGAGGAGTTAGCAAGATGAGAGGAGACTCACACTTTGGTGGTCACGAGAGTCAGTAACAGGAAAACCCCCCACTTTTGTGGTCACGAGAGTCAGCAAATGGAAGACTCCCACTTCGGTGATCAGCAAAGTCAGGAAAAGGGAGACTCCCATGGGAGTCGGCAACAAGGAGACTCCCACTTCGGCGGTTACAGAGAATCAACAGAAAGGAGAGTCCCACGAGAGTCGGCAACATGAAGAATCTAAATTCAGAGGTCATGAGAGTTGGTAGAAGGGAGACTCCCGCAGGAGTCCGCAGAAGGGAGACTCCTACTTTGGTGCTCACAAAGTCAGCAACAGGGAGCCTCCCAATTTGGTGGTCATGACAGACAGCAAAAGGAAAACTAGCTCCCATGTGAGTCACCAACAGGAAACTAGCACACTACAGATGTACATCAGTACTTAAAACAAACATGACTCTCACAAGAGTGAGCAAAAGGAGAGGAGATTCATACTTTGGTGGTCACGAGAGTCAGTAAATGGAAAACCCCCACTTTAGTGGTCACGAGAGTCAGTAAAAGAAAGACTCCCACTTCAGTGGTAACGAGAGTCTGGAAGAGAAAGACTCCCACTTCGGTGGTAACGAGAGTCAGGAAAAGGAAGACTTCCATGGGATTCGGCAACAAGAGACTCCCACTTCGACGGTCACACGAAATCAGCAGAAAGGAGAGTCCCACAAGAGTCAACAACAGGGAGAATCTAAATCGGCGGTCACGAGAGTCAGTAAAAGGAAGACTCCCACGGGAGTCCGCAACCGGGAAACTCCCACTTTGGTGCTCACGAAGTGAGCAACCGGGAGCCTCCCAATTTGGTGGTGATGAGAGTCAGCGAAAGGGAGACTAGCTCCCATGTGAGTCACCAAGAGGGATACTCCCACTTCGGTTGTCATAAAAGTCAGCAATAGGGAGACTCCCACTTCGATGGGCATGAGAATCGAAGTTATTCTAGAGCAACTAAAATAAAAAGAAGGGACAAACTACTAATGATGCCATCAGCTCAACAATAATCATCCTTTCAATTTAGCAAAAGCATAACACAACTATATCTGCATCTTAACTAAATGTAAGAAGATCTAATACACTGTAGATTGCCGACATAAATTTAACAAGACACTTCCATTTAATATAACAATTTTATGCGACTAAGATATAAGAACTTAAGCAATTGTGCTCCTTGTCCTTTTATTATCCTTTCAATTTAGCAAAAGCATAACACAACTATATCTGCATCTTAACTAAATGTAAGAAGATCTAATACATAAATATTTATTCTTAGCTGAATACCCATGTGTTGCCACGGAGTCTAAATAGAAAAAAAAAATTAGTCTAAAAAATAGTCTCACAAATCTGCATTGCCACGACACCTTTGTTTTCTCCGCGTGTTTAAGTTATGACTCTGTGGCAACCCTGTGCAACTTTCGTTTTAACTAAATGCAAGAAATAATAAACAACGTTTATGTTTAGCTGAACCATTTAAGCTTTCACCTTAATTTTTATTTTTACAAGAATTGTGAGACTATTTTTTCGTTCAATTCAGACCCCGTGGCAACGCACGGGCATTCAACTAGTGACCAACTAAACTGCAGTGTCTGTTGAAGTATACGTATACCAGGAATACAAATGCACCTAATCGGTCATACAAAACTTATGGCAAACAAATTGATCACAGGTTCTTACTGAATTCAATAGCAAACCAAATGCACCTTCTCGGACACCATCGTCGTAAGCTTTCCTTTCACTCAAGTTTCCATTTGGGTCCCCGTGATAAACCTCACGCCCCATCCAGTCGGTGTCAAAAAGAAAAAAGGGAAACCATGACATCTGCAAAATAAATCAAATGTGATGAACACCATCAGCTCCCAACAAAAGAGACCAGCAAGCAGCTGGTGTGAATCTATCTACGTAATCCATTTTTGCGGCATACCCATGTGAGAGCCATAACCAGAAGCACGGAATACATTCCAGGAGGTAGATGCCTCATGCTAGTCAAAATGTTAACCAAAACCGCTCCTGGTCCATCATTGAAAGCCTCAACATTGTCTTTGTTCGAGTTCGAGCCAGCATCTGTAAAATCCTCAGCACTGGAACTAGCTGAGACATTGTTTGTGTCAGCATGACCGTTAGGAGCTCCTCCATTGGTTTGTTCACTTGATGCACCATCATTATCTCTTGAGCCATTAAGTAAAGGAGCAGAGTCAGATAACCGTTGTGCATCCTTTGGCTCCAGCGGGATCTCTTCAGCAAAGTAAAGGGTAACAGACATGCAAAACAAAAGGAATACCTGCACAATAGATAATTAGTCAGCTTATTAGACTTCTGGAGATTGCAGCCAGCAATTCATTTATACAATCATACTAAGCCTAGCTTCAGAGTCCTAGGTAAGTTGCAGAGTCTCTGAGAACTTACAACTGCAATTAAGAAAGCTGCTTTCAAATTACCACAAGCTTCGCAACAGGCTCTTGTCATTAGAAAAGGAAACCACCTACATAGATAACAAAGGTACGAAGATCAGCCTTTTAGAGGGCAAATCAACTGCAATTGGGAAGAGGAGAGCCTAGAAATGAACTTGATGTTGTTAGAAATAATCTTGTCATATCTATGCATGAAGTTTCTGGTAGGTCCATGAAGTTTCTAGTTCAGGTTATGAATAGCTTAAGGGAGCAACTCTAGTAGTTTCTAGATGTTACAGGAGTACTCTAACCGACCTACTGTTCAGTGAACAGTAACCGACCTACATAGCCTATATAAGGATGTAGTACCCCTTTGTAAGTAAACCAAGCTTGTAAGCTAGCAAGGGAAGATGTAGCCTCAAGCATATGGATGATAGATAGAGCATATATGTGGTCTGTCATATACGCATGTGTGTTAGTGTGTGTGAAGCACAACCTTACTGGAAGGAGCTAAGTTATTTAGCTCCAACAGATGTAGCAAGAATCCCTAAACTAGAGGACCAATTGCAGCCATACATAATCAATGGAAAATACATGAGCTGCCATTATTGCACAATTTGTTAGGACAAGTCCCATCAGGAAAGTACGTTAGCATCAGCCAGCTATGTTTGTCGGAAAGATAAAGGTGGAAAACAAATAGTGGGATTCACCCTTTGCTACTGCAAGACCATAGCTCAAAGAAAGCACATTATCAAGGCAGGAACAGCAAATATACTACCTACAGATACAGCTTGGCTAGCATAAGTTGGTGGGAATCTTTCTAGATAGTGGCAAGCTTTCAGATATTACCAACAGCGCAAGTAACCATTTATGTCAACTAGCATAAATTTGATTCCTTCAGGATAATGGCATTTGTCAACTATTGGAAATAAGCTTCAGGGTAATATAAGCACAAAATAACAGACAACACAACATACTTGTGCCAGTTCCCGCTTGCACCAGCCGAAAAGCCAAGAATATTTCCGACAGCCATCCATGAGCAGAATATTGCATTTGCCGAATTAGATTGACCAGGACCTGCATAATAAGGTATCATTACATGACTGATACTTTAGGGGTGAATTCAGCACTGGCAGAGATTCTAACTGAATTCATTAACCACCTGAAAGATCAGCTAAGAGGGCACGAGCAGGTCCCTAGATGTAGAAAGAATGAACAAAAGTTAGGAGAACAGTAATTCAACTCTCTAACAACATTGACAAAGATATGGTGCAAATACATGAGATCAGATATAAAATTTCGGAGAGGCTTACTTGCACCGTATTGTTCGCAAGGTCCAACATCCAGAATCCAAGAATGAAAATAATAGCAGCTCGATATCTTAGACCTTTGTACGTACTGCATACACGATCATCAGCATTTTAGTGATGATACACTTGACGGGAAATAGTTAGCAAAACAGCAAAATGAATGATTACCTGCAGTGTTCAGTGGTATCCCCTAACATGTAACCAAGGTCTGCAGAAAACCCGATCAAAGTTACCTACGTGTAAAGTCTACCTATTAGAGCGGGGAAAGAATGAGGGGAAAATATGATAACCTATCAAAGATGATATAACTCACAGCAGCACATATCAACACGCATCCAGCCAAAATGAACGGCCGCCTCCTTCCGTACTTGGAGCGGCACTTGTCGCTCCACACACCAACACAAGGTTGAACCTGGTGTCAGAGTATGACCATTTAGCAATCTGAGTATCTACATACCGACAGTGAACAGAATCAGCAATGGTCTCGCTGCACAACTTACCACAAAACCGGTAATGGGCCCACAGAGCCAGATGAATGATGCCATGGCATGGTCTATTCCTAGAGTCTGCATGATAAGATCAGGAATAAACATCAACCGGTGCGTGAGTACATAGGGAAAAAATAACCGCGTGGAGCACACTTGAAACATAAACACTTCATGACACTACGTTCTCAGTCTGGAGATCATTTCTCAAACATATGAACGCACATACGGACGGAGCGGTCAGGTATGGCATACCAGCCATCTGACATTTCGGACAGTACAGCAAGACTGACATTTCACCATGGCGTTCCAGAGAAATGTTCATAGCTAAAGATTAAAAAAAGGATTGGTGTCTACTCTAGTTAATCTCATGACAAGACAGTGCCCTCGTGTTTTTTTACCTGATCACTATGCCAAGAAGGGGCTGCGGCTTTTGGTCAACATCTGTAAAATTCAAATTAGGACCCCTGCCTGTATCCGTGAACTAGAGACCCGAGCAGGTGTCTGTCACCGGAAGCTTGCTCCGATCAGTATTGAGTTAGTATCACTAATCAGCAGCAACGGAACCCGTCCAATTGCTTCCTCATCGGGTAAGAAGTTACAACTGCCGTGGGTGGCGTCACTCTAAACAGAAATGGGGAACAGACCGCTGTCCCTCCCCCCTACAAAATGGCGCAGGCACACTGAAATACTGAAACAAGCGAGGGGGGCGAGAGGTTGATCGCTCTCGCTGGCACTGAATGCTCCGGCGATCTAGGCAGCAGGGTCGCAGTGTGTGTGTGGACCGGTTGAAGGAAAGGGTGTACGTACCTGGATGTAGGGGGTGAGGAGGGAGAGCTGGAGCGCCCACCCGAACTGCACCCCGGCCGCGACCATGCAGGCCAGCACCACCCGGTACTTGGGCGCGCCACCCGTCCTGCCCTCAGCCGCGCTCTCGTCGCCGCGCCCCTCCTCGCCGTCCCGGGGCCGTTGGCGGTGTGGGTCCTTGGGCGAGCCGCGTGCGCGGGGGCTGGAGGAGGTGCTAGAGTTGAGGCTGACGAGCTCCATCTCGGCGTCGCGGAGGTGGCGGTACGGCACCCTGATGGCCGTGGCCCCGCCCCCGCCGCCGGAGTCCATGGCCGGCGGGCAGCAGCAGATCCGGGTGCGGGTAGGGCGATAGGGGCTAGGGTTCGGCGCACGGCGGGGCGGCGAGATCTGCGTGGGCTGGTCCGGGTGGAAAGGGGAGGGAAGGAGGAGGAGTAGGAAATTGGCGAGGAGGAAGGAGCGCGTCGGTGTGGCCGTGCCAGAAAGACTCTCGCTGCAGATGCACAGAGAAGAAGGAAGGGCTCCCGCGCCGACGCCTGTCGCTCCCGCCTCTCTCCCGCGTCAACGACTCAATTTGTTTTCTCTTCCATGTGAGCGCGCGATTGGCGTTGGCTTCTCCACAATGCACAGCACACCACACTGAAGGAAAAGCTGAATTTTCATCAGAGCAGGAGCACGACGACTGGTTCTGGTGGAGACGACAGTGACTCCATTCATTATTTTGGTGCTTATTATTATTCTACCGTTCTAGCAGCAGTGTCAATCTCAGCGTCAGGTGAGTCCGTGAGTCTGCACCGCCAAGAATAGACTCGGCAGCTTCAGTTCCACCGTCACTTCCGCCTCCATCTGTCACTCACACACCCAACGCTATTTGTTAATCCGCCAAACTCCACCGAAAAGAAAAAAACTTCAGTTTCAGACAATCGAGTTCTGTATACTCTTGCTTGCTTGTAGTATTATTTCGTATCTACATTCCCAGGTTTTCTCAGAGGAACCTCCCAAGGCAAGGCTTCCGAAACCGCTCGAGATCAAATCCTCGAATTTTTTTTTTTACCACTACCAGTACACACAACACGGACACATGGTGAATATATGTATGTACGTCAGCTCCTAAACCCTATACGTACAGCATTCAGTAATGATAGCAGGCCACCGCAACAGCACATCACTGAATTAACCATGTTTGTAATGCTGCAGCAGACAGACAGGGCGGGAACGGGATACAAAAATGGGGCCTCCAGATCCTCTATAATGTACATACACCAATACATCGTCACTGTTCATTCCTACCTAGTAAATAGTAATAGCCGGGGCAAATACTGGAACGAGAGAGAAGAAGATGAAGGGCCAGTCAGTCTCCAAGAAGAAGCCCCCTGCTTATCGCCTGTATTAATTATATATCTTCGACGATCGGTGTTAACGAGATGGCGCATCAGTGGAAAGCCTAATATGCAGGAACGGGGGGCGCCGTCCTGTTCTGGAGCGATCGAATCGTGTCATCTGCAGATAGAAAGCAGCATGGCGTCAGCTCTACTCGCTCTCTTGAATCTTCAACAAAATAAAAATTATCGAATGGTCAAGATCCCAAAAGCATAAATGTAGCTAAGAATGTTTGGCCCTCCCCAGCCATCGTTTATATGCATCCATATCTCAATGCACCTTAGCAATTGGAAATTTGTATAGGAATGGTGTTGTTCGTGTCTCTGCGGAGTACATAGCAGGTACATGCCTAGAAGTGATAACAGGTGGGGGGAAATGCAAGCTGGGTGCAGAACTGCTTCGGTGCCAAACCAATTCGTAAATTTTGCGGTGCCAATGATAAACTCACTGAAACGTCTTTTGACAGACGCCCATATTTATTCATACATGTCGAGGAAACAACGACAGCATCGCCACCGGCTTTACATCTTACAAAGTGAAGTATAGATACACTGGGGCAGTCGAAAGTACCTTTGGAATGGCTTCATAAGGCTTAAGCTTTGTACTCGTGGACGTGCAGCCACTTGGTTGATGACCATTTGTTCCCTTTAATAACAGGACAGCCCCCTGCAAGAACAACACGGTAAAAAGAAGTTTGTATGACGATAGTCCAGAATACACGCATAAAAGGCAATATAGTTTAAGTTTTAACAGGAAATGGCTTCTGGAGGGAAAACGGAGAAGTACCAAAATGCAACTCCCCTGGAAAAAAAAATGGAACTAATAAGAACAGTGAACAGGTCATTGAACTAACCGTGCAAACTTAATGGGTCTAGAGTGGCGTCTGGTTTCATGCTCCAGAAAAGCAGCGCATCTCCCATCTTCGGTTTGACAGCGAGACCTTTTCTGGCACACTCCGAAAGTTCGTTATACCATGGCAAAGAACTGCTGTTCACATTTGCGTCGGGGAAAATAGTCTCACCCCCTTCTTCAACATCCGATCTGTTCCAGTTTAGAATATGTTTTAGGCACGTTAGCAACACGGCTAGGATGACAAGCAACCGAGGTGTTGTGGAGGAGAGGGATACTATATACGTACAGATACATGAGAATAGTGGCCATCCTCTGGCCACCGTTCTTGGTGTTGAACTCATCAAGGAAATAGTCAAAGTGAGGTTCATACTTCTGCCCGACTTCATAGTGCAGGACTTGGAGTCCCTCTCCGTGTTCTGTAAGCCAGCATGAATTGACATTATTAAAAAAACTAGTAAAGATTAAAGCAACATAAATTAAGAGCTACATTGCTGGAGACAAAAATGTCATACTGCTCACGTGCTGAACAAGAACAAATCTATACTCCTATAGAGTTATCCATAACAAAGAACAGGGGAGCTAGGGTGAACGCATATAACCATCAAACTTAACTGCCTAAGCATTTTGTGGGGTCACACTTGTCTGTATACCTTAATATTACTTTATCAACTGAGAACTTGGCTTGATCACAAAATGAAATAAGCTCTTGCATGCCGAAAAAAGCTATAAGGACCTTAACTAAGAACAAGGAACTTAGGGAGACACATATAACCATCAGAACTCCTATGCATTTTGAGGGTCACACTTGTCTGGAAACATTAATTTTACTTTATTAACTAAGAAATCTCACTGTGAATTTGGCTTGATCATGAAACGAAATAAGCTCTTTACATAGCTACAAACCTGCAGGTATGAAGGTGTAATCTGCTATCCTCCTCTCAATGGCCCGAATGACCTTGTCTCGTCCTCTTGAAAGGAACATGCCTGAACTTGTGCGAACCCTGCTGTCCTTGCTTTTACCAGTAGTGCTATCAACCACAGTTGATTTCACCATGCGAGGCTTCGCCAATCCAATCAAGTACTCACACTCTTCCTTGGACTAATGAAATGAGCAAACTATCAGCAGGGTTAAAACAGGATTACTAATTAAAGCCGCATTGGCAGAAGGATATTGTTTGGTACATGATATTGAGAAGTGAAGAACAATAATGTGTAGTTGGGTTGGTAATCTTAGTTAGCGTAGATGATACTAGTTCATGCCATCCACATTCCAACGAGGAAATGTCATGCAATTCAGCCGAGATCCCAAAGAATGAAATAATAAAACATAAATGCAGCTCAACAACATGCTTAAAATGACATAGAGACCCAGATCAATCATCAAATCTTAAGTTGAGCAACACATCATTTCATTTCCGGGTGAAAGTCTTTCCAGTCTTTATAGTGTGCATCATGCAGGAGCAGGAACGAATGGATCATAGCAGTGCAGCAGCGGGGGTGATTTCTGAAGGACGAGAGGGTTACCAGGAAGTTGTGGTAGACGAACGCCCTGGGCTCCCAGGAGACCACCTCCGTCCACTGCGCGCCGCGCTCGCCCAGCCCCTCGCTGCAACCACAGAGATCAGCCCAGATCGAACCAAATGTGGACAGGTACTACTGCATCTGGAACCCTCGCGGGCAGTCACTCGCTCACCTGAGGTCGCGGCGGGCGCGGTTGCGCGCGGGGTGGGAGGAGGACTCTCCTCCGCCGGCGCTGCCGGACTCGGTGTCGGCGGTGGTGGCGAGGTTGGTGGGGGCGGAGACGGGGAGCGAGAAGACGCCGAAGGCGATGAGGGCGAGGAGGCAGGCGGACGCCACGAGCAGCGCGGCGAGCGCGAGCGCGTACGGCGAGGCGCGGCCGCCGGTGCGCGCGGAGGCGGTGGAGAAGACGCGCGGCGGGCGGATCCCGCGCATCAGCGGGCGCGTCGGCGCCATGGGGGAATGGGGGGCAGTGCAGATCTCCTGCGCGGTTGGGTGGCTGATGGCTCGGCTCGCCGCGGCGGTGCTGGCCGGCTGGGAAGACGGTGGACGGGAGGGCGTGGGTGCTCGTGTAGTGGTCCGTGCAGTGCAAGCGCCGCAGTCTGGTCGCTGTCGCCGCCGCGGGTTTGCGGGTTTGCCTTTCTGTCCCGAAGAAACCACGGGCGGCGTCCGTTTGCAACGATGGGCACAGCTGTCACCGTCACGTCAGGCTTGGTTAGCGTAGAGCCGTAGACATAAAACATAACCAGCATTGTCAACGAAAAAAATCCAAATTCAAATTGCAAGTCTCAGAAAAGTTTGGATCTAGTCCCACTTCCTGCTAGGTTTTATACGGGTATCAACAGGTCTGAATTTCTCTCGTTCGTGAATCGCGATGATCATGTTATATATGATTACACATGCTAATCATGACATTTTGAGAGATTTCTTGTCCCATAAACGAGCAGGGCTTCGAACAATAACAAACCGAGAATGTAACACACCGAAATCTCTCTCAATGTCTTTCCAGCATGCTTGCAAAAAATATTGATTTTTACCTTGAGCCTGTTGTATGGTCTTCACAAATGAAGATCACGAATAATAGTTGTCATCGGCTAGATAGTACTGTCAAGCTTCATGCGCTGACCACTATTCTAAAAAACCGATCTGATGGAAAGAGAGGGCAATCCACTTATACACTCAACACCCCTCCTCACATGTGACGGTCACCGACAGGTCAACATGTGTAAACTCAGAGGTAGGTGCATGAAGAGAAAGGGGTCTTGTACGTGGAAGGAGGAGGCATCAGCAATTTTAGGAAAATTGCGTGCCACACAGGACTCGAACTCGAGACCTTGGCTCCGATACCTTGTCAAGCTTCATGCGCTGACCACTATTCCAAAAGACCGATCTGATGGAAAGGGAGGGCACTCAACAAGTACCTCATGGTATAGACATGCCCATCGACGATATAGTTGTAAGTCAGAGCATCTCGACTACCAATCTAGCGAAAACATGAAACCTCTTTAAAATATTGATATCATTGAGAGAACCAGACAAACCAAAAAAAGTAATGCCAAATCCACAAACCTTCGAATACCACAGTTTCAAGCACAATAGTTGAATCAAGACGGTGGAGGAAAGCTACGCCAATTAGGGCGGACTTTGAATACACCGGGAGTGGCCGAGGTTGATGCGTTGCGTAAATGTTACACGTGGAGAAGGCGCAACGCCGGCCCGTGGGACTGGAATTGGCGCCTCCGTTAAAGCGACTCGTTGGAAAGACGCTACAGTGTCTCGTCGCTTCGCGTCCCGTCTCGTCGCCTAGGGAACCTCCCGATGCAGTCGGCGTCATTTCGTCGGAACGGTCTCCTGCACGCCGCTATAATCACAACTGGCGTTATGTCTACGACAAGTGGGCTCCACCTGTCGAATAGCCTATCCAGCATCCGGTGCCGGTGGGGAACATTTTGGTGTCCGGCCCCATGGACTTTGGGTGCTTTGGGTGGCGCCGGTGGAGATGCACTTACGTGGCTACGTTCGAGTGGTCCAAGGTGGGTTGTACCTGAGGCTACTAGCATGTTTGGGACACGAGGTTGAGTGAGTTCATTTCGAGAATGCACACCACTATCTCACGAACACACACGTACAGTGGAAATTAGCGTCCAAGATTCCATAAATGACCATAGACGTCACGGACATTTTGTACGCAGCTGGCCTATAAACCGCGACGCATTCCCATCTCTCAACACACATCCTGCTAGCTTCCGCGCCGGCGATCCGCCGCAATGAAGTGCCCCAGCCGCTTCGTCACCGCCGCCGCCGCCACGCTGCTGGTCGCCATTCTCGTCACCTCGCCGCTGACACTGCTGCCTTTGCGCCCGTGCCTGCCGCCGGCCGTCGTCAGGGCCCCGTCGACGGGCGCCGGGTACGAGACTGCCGGCCTGGCCGCGCTCGCCGAGGTCGCGGTCTACTACGCCACGACGCCGACGACGCCGCAGCAGTCGCACGCCGAGATCGCGCTCTCCCTGGCCGTTCTCCGGCGCCGCGCGCCCATGCGGCTGCTGGTGTTCGGGCTCGGCCACGACTCGCCGCTCTGGCACGCGCTCAACCCGGGCGGCGTCACCGTGTTCCTGGAGGAGGACCCCGAGTGGTACCGCCTGGTCCGCTCGGCGTCGCCGCACCTCCGCGCCCACCTCGTCAGCTACCACACGCAGCTCCACCAAGCGGACCACCTCCTCCAGACCTACAAGCAGATCCCCTCCTGCGTCCCCGGCGCCGGCGGCATGGACGACGAGCCTGACGTGAGAGTCCAGGGCAACGCGGCGTGCCCGCTGGCGCTGCAGGACCTGCCGCCGGAGGTGTATGAGATCGAGTGGGACATGCTCATGCTGGACGCCCCCAAGGGGTACTTCGCGTCGGCGCCGGGCAGGATGGCGGCCGCCATGGCCAGGGCACGGCGCGGCGAGGGGGACACCGACGTGTTCCTGCACGACGTGGACCGCAAGGTGGAGAAGGCCTACGCCGAGGAGCCTCTGCGACGGCTTCAAGGTGGGAGCGGCCGACCGCCTCTGGCATTTCAGCATCCCGCCCGTGTCACGCCGTGGGAACACCACCACGGCGAGCGGCGGTGGCGAGATAATGCCGTTTTGCTGACGGTAGAGGTTTGCATAAGAAATTATGCGTGAGATAGACGTCGAGGCTATACTATAATGTAATAATCCACTGATTGATCTACATAATTTCTTATGCAAATGAGACCTTCTGCCGTGGGCTTAAATCTATCGAGGTACTGACGCGCGTGCACAAACATCTCGCGCCATTTGTTGTTACTCCATAATTTATACAGTATGTTGTTTAAGAGCAAGCATCATGGTTAGGTAACACTAGCCATCGACCCGTGCGTCTGCATCACGGGCTGCCTTTCCTATATATGGGACAAGTATGGATTTTTTGCATTTGAATATTTCATATAAATATAAAAAATAATTCATGGATAAAATGTATATATTTCTTCAAGGCCTTTCTTTTTTTGGCCGTCTATGTCACAAAATATTATGTTCTTTAGCGTGTTATTATCCTGCCAATTCAGTGTTTGAGCAAACTTACACTATTGTAATTTTTAATTGAGGTGAAACACGCTTAAGAGAGCGTGAATTTCAAAATTCGAAAATTTCAAAATTTTGAGTTTTCTGAAAATCAGGACAATTTTTGGATTTGAACAATTTGAAAATTTGAACTTTTCGAAAGAAAAACCAAAAAGAAAGAAAATAAAAGAAAAAGGAAAAAGGAAATAGAAAACAAAAACGAAAAAGAAAAAAACGATGGGCCGGCCCACCCGCGTCTCTCCTCAGGCGATGCTAGTCTGAAGCATCGCCTGCGAGCCATAAGGTTTTGGCCCAAGCCTGGTGGTGCACGCTCGTAACTCCAACCTCGCCCATGCCTGGTTGGTGGGCTTGAAGCCCATGTATTAGAACGCAGTGTTCCAAAATTTGCACTAAAATTTTAGGGCCTCGGAGGTCGGCACCTAAAATATCCGTGACTCGCCCCAGGTTAGGCCAAAGGTGTGCCCGTCGAGAGGGTGATTTTGCTAGGGAGCCTGTCCGAGTGCGGCAAGGCCTGTGGCTTTCCACCCAAATGAATTCGAAGAGGATCCGGCTTCATGTAAGGCGGGTTGCGTGAAGCATGGGTCCGTCTACTCGACCAATCTACCAACTCTTTTGTTGCTACCTTTAGGTCTTCTTTTGCCATCCTTAAGTTGTCTGGTTTATTGCTGAGGCAGATATATTTTCCCGCGCCGCTCCCACCACCCAATGATGCACCATACCAAAACTATTCTAACCATAATTACCATGCAAGAACGGAGGAAACAGGTACCCCCTCCCTCCTGCCGCTGAAGCAACAAGCGGATGGAGAGGGGCCCAGCTCCTTCGCCGGTGGGAATCGGAGGAATAAGAAGCTGCATCCCTGATCGCCTCTCTGGTGGCGGCTAGGTTAGGGATGAAGCCTTTTTTGGCGAGCAGGCGATCTCCTATTCAACCGAAATCAATAGTACGTAGAGTCGTAGACAGGAAAATAAAACATAGAGAAAAAAACAGAAACTTCTTTTATGTGTGTCCTCTCCTCCTTAAATAGGACTTTTAACTTTGGATATGGTTCAAGCCGACATGCGACCTAGACTGTTGATTCATGTAAACCTCTAACGCAACCATCATGTTCTATACTAAATACTTAATAAAGTAATCTCTACTATAAAAGTATGGAGTGTCCTGTCTCCTGCCGGACGGACGAATGACACTTTTACAGAAAACTCCCTAGAAATTACGGAAATCAACCCGCAGTCCCTAACTCTTCGTCCCAGGTCAACCCTCGATCCAAAACAGAACTGCTCCCGTGCCTCCGCGCTGGGCGCCGCCGCCGCCGCCCCAGCCCCCGCTCCTGTCCCCGTCCTTCTGCTACTCCGGCGAGGTCCTCCATCTCGAGGTACGGACTCCTTCAACGGCGCTCCTCCCGTATCCCCCGCTCCAGCCTTTTTTTATCTCGCTACCCACCCCAGCCGCCCTCCATCTCGAGGTCCGGCCTCCTCCAACTTCGGACCTTCATTCTCCAGCAAGAGCTCCAGATCGGGATGGCAGCAGCCACCGGAGATATTCTCCGGCCTCCAATCCGTCCGCAAGTAGAGCCGCTCCGCCGACGCCGCCGTCCTCGAGGAGCAGGTCCACCAGATGCTGCGGGAGTGGCAGGCCGAGCTTAGTGTCGCCTCTCCCGCTCCGCCCTCCAGGCACCTCCCCAAACCCTAGCCTTCTCTTACGCATAGACCACAGACCAGTTAGTGCTCTCAATGTTTGCCGTCGCTGACTTGTGTGTGTTGCAGAACTCGCAGGGGAACAGCCAAAGAGCCGGGGATCCTCGTCTGAGATGTTGCGGTTGCTGCAACTAACGATTGAGTCACGACGACGCCACCAGCAGGCTGGCAGTCCCTTGGTCGCCGATGCCAGTGCAGCCATCTTGTCTCAGCCTCGCGCTTGGGCAGGTCGATCAGAATCTCAACCCCGAGTTGTAACTGCAGGGTGAGATCTCACAGAGTCATTGAATACTGGTAGATTGTGGGAGAGACGTAGCTGATATTGCTAATTACATTGATCAGGTATTGCACTCGATGTCTCCCAGTTTTAAATGGTTTAGTGGAACTTGTCCGATTGTGGCATCAATCATGTGAAGGAACTTGTGTATTAGAAGGCATGTCTTAGAAGTAGTGATGTTCGATCATGGAAGAGATTAAATCATATGCTCTGGGTTGTTGGAGTGTAATAAACTTCTGCATAAATGGTTCTCTGAAATTTCAGTTTGTATTTTTCTGATGTAGAAACAGCTTTCTGTGAGGCATGGCCTCAAGTGAAAACAATTGTTATTCCTCTTGCAATAAATATTCCTATTATGTAGAGATTTTTCCCCTTTGGATCTGGGTGCAGTATATGCTATTTGAGAATGTCTATTTTTTGGAGAAATTGTGTATTCTTCTGCTTGTATTAATGAGGTATAAACATTCTTTGGCACTACCCATTTATCTGATTCTATGGTTGCTCCCATAGAAAGTCTAACCTTCAACAAGGTAATATGATAAGAGCAATTTATATGAGAAAAGCTGCATGAAAAATAGATGTTCACTCATAGTTTCTCGATACACTATTATCGTTGCTATTGCTGATGTACTGATTTTAGGAGCAAATACCATCCTGCCATTATGCCTAAGCGCCTAACTGGATGCTCCTCAATCCCTAACTTAATATTACCCTAAAAGTTTTTAGATACAAATAAAAGAATCAGTTAATTTTGGAAAGCTCAGTGGCAGATTTTTTGACTTTACCCGGTCTTACTATAAGTGGTTGTTTTTCTTGGAATTGCGGTTGGACGTCCAGATTAATTTCGAATGCCTGTTCTATATATTACCGAAGTATTTTTGTTGAAAAATAAACACTTTATGCATGCACCGCAACATTACCTTTTCAGGTTATAAACTTGGTGCCAAAGGAAGTTGATGGCGAGTATTTTGAGGAGGCTCTTGCTCGTGTTTGCCACTGCCTCGGAGGTGGAGATACTACAGATGGTGCTGCTAGCGATTTGGAAGTGGTTGCTGATTCCTTTCCGGTTAGCCCGCGTTCAACTGGTAGCCTTTGTATACATATTCTATTTCCTATGTGTGAGGTGCCTTGCTTGATTTTGCAGTATAAGGAAGTTCAATTTGAACAGTGGCTATGCTGTTGAGCAATGAGCTGGATCCTTTAGTGTCTCCTTTTCTTGCTACACTTCCCTGTAGTAAAGAATTAGAGAATTGATCCGAACTGAGTGGTTATATAGCTGTATTTGGCTGGCATATATCCTTATGTACAAACTAAACTAAGCTTCACAAAATTCTAATATGCAATCTTCCAAACTTGAACATTTTTATCTGATGTTATTTTGCAGAATATTGGATATCGTAGAAGGACTGCCTGAAGGTTCAAGCCTTGTGCCCACATGGGCTTTTTTTTTATCTGCAGACTTTCCTAGAACGGAATCAATGGTCACGAAAGTTATACTTTGGGATCTCTACATAATGGAGACTGAAATGTATACATGCCTTTTCATGTGCTAAAGGCTAAATTGTCATGTGCTCTTAGTTCGTTGATATGTGATCAAGGAAGCTATGTAGCTATCTACAACCCATTTATGCTTTCATAGATATAATGCAGAACTCAAGGTTAAGGTTGCAGGCCATGGAGCAACAGGCTCCATTGCGTGTGGTAAGCCTTTTTTCCTTGATTACGTAAATAATGATCTGTAGTTTACAATTTAATACTTTTCATTAAAAGAAAGAATTATATAACTGGCATGTCTTGGAAGTGATATACTAGGAGAGATGCACGACGTGGTCTTCTTTTTTGGAACTTACATGATTTGTATCCAGCACTCTACCTTGCAGCGCTGTCAATTTAAAATCTATACTATAGAACATATGTTAAACCTGGTTCACAGGATCCAAAGAAATATATTTTTAACGAACATGCTAGGAAGGAGTATGTTTGAGATCATGACCAGAAATAAGTTTTGTAAATGTAAAGATATTTTCCAGCATGGAATTTGATAATGTTGATATGGTTAGTCCGAAACATGGGCCCTTGCATCCGAAACTAAATTCTGCCGTCACAAACTGACATTTGTTTAGAGCAAATGTATTATCTTAACTGTGTTTCTTGCTTCATGTTTACTATACAAATTTAGTTTTAAGGAGAATCTATATACAATGAACAATAGCAGTGATGCCACATTTTTCTAATCTACCGAAGAAGAGGTTAATCATGGTGAATAATTTTGTTTAGAAAAATGTTGTTATCTTAGTTTATTGTGCTCGAAATGCTGACTTTTTTGGGGTTTTCCAATTTCAGTCATTATATTAAGTGGTTACTTCCTTGTGTGAAGGACAACTGGATACTGTTTTTTCTCCATGAGGTTCTGAATTTGCAAATATGACTGAACTTATTTTCAGGTGAAGAGAAGAAAGCACTCTGCCACTGTACATCTTCAGTCATGATCAAATGTATATGCATTGTTAAATATTATATACAGTGGTAAATATTTATGGTCCATTATCAATTGATGATAAGACTGTACATCATTGGCCAAGATTAATATGGTTTGGTTTTGAGAGAGATAGGTCATTTCCTGATTTGACCACCATTAGTTTTTTATCATATAAAAGTAGGCATTGCCAGTATTGAGTAGACTGCTATATCAGCGAAGAAACGTGAGGTAGCATCCCAATTTCTATATGGAATCATTCAGAATCTACATATCATCTGGAAAGTGTCAAACCCAAATGGACCCGCATTTTTGTAGGTGCCCTTGCTGTAAAAAGTAAATGATTGTAAATGAGAATATTAATAATATCCATCATTATTTCTTGTGTATTATGTGCAAACTACCAGACTGGAATGCTTCAATCTTTATGTAATTTTGGGAATGTGAAAACTCGAAAGTTAATCCTTCTACTTCTTGTACTGAATTTTGTGGTATCCTTCAGAAGTATGTTAATATATTGTACATATTAATGTGGAAGACCTATTAAACAAACATGTGTGTTCTTATAGCATTGTTTTATCAGACTTTCCATATGTATCTAAGTTGTGGTAGAATCGTCAATGTGTACAAATTCTATAGACCATACAAGAGTATGGTGATTTGACATGAGAGACAATTGCTTGACCTTGAGCAGAGTAACGATGCAATGAACGGAGGAGCTGCCGAGGGCAGGCAAAATGGGGGAAACACCAAACAAAGCACAATCTTCTTGTGAGTTTGGGCTATAGGAGACGATTTTCGATGAGTATGGAAACCAAAGGGTACGTGATGATCTCTGAAGAGAAGCGAAACGAAACATATGTCTGTATTTGTGGACGTAGTGGTAAAAACACATGTTATTCACCAATGATCTGATTTTCCTAATAAATGTGTAAGGTGTTTGAGTAAGATGCTGGTCCCTATAGAAAAATCAGAGGGTAGAATCCACATCAAGGAAGACAACATTTGGTTGTAGTACCTTGCTGTTAGTGGTATTTAAAGTTTGTTGGGTGCTGATATTTTCTTGAGAGTAGTTTCTTTGGGAATTTGGTGAAAGACAACATTTATTTGTCTCTGCTGGAATTATTTAGTAGGAATTCACAACTCACAAAGCCAAGTAGGCCATGATCCTTTTGCTAGATGAAGGATGTCCGTGTTCTGCATGTTGAATCGACTGTTGCCTGTAGTTTTCTTCCATCTTACCAACCGGTCCCGTGAGGCAGCGTTCAAGCTGCAATATTCATAGGGAGGTCATAGGTGACCACTGACCAGCTGCTCAATTGGATATTGTCGTGTGGGCATGGGAATGCATCGTGTGGGCATGAAAATATGGCCTAAAAGATCGCTACATTTCACAACTTCAAGGCGGTAATGGAAACCACCACGATTAGTACTGTACTACTGTTGTCAAAAGTAGGATTATGAGTGTTGCAGTCTCTCTGAAACCATGTGCATAATCTGAACCTAATATGTGACCAGAGTTAAATGATATTGTACAATTAAGTTTTAAGTTGATACAAGAACTATACGATAAGCACCGTGGATTCTCTTGTAGCTGCACCTCGACGTCTCTGCCTACATCTAACTCCGACATCAATTTAGAGATTGGCCTTACAGTGTACATGGCCTTATGAGAGGCACCACAATTGATGAAACAAGAGAGCAATTAGTGGGTACTAATTAAATAAATTTGTGGAGCATTAATTATACTACCTATTATTGAAATGTTAATTATGGCAATTAACGGGATGTTAATTTTTTTTGAGAGAGGTGGGATGTTAATTGGAGCAATTAGCGTGACATTAATTATAGATTGATACGTGGAATGGCAGGTGCTAAACGCGTTTGATGCTTAACATTGGGACGATCTGGACAGTCGAATTAACATAGTTGTATGGCTAAGATCTGTTTGCGTTAAACATTTTCGTTAAACATTGGAGCATCGTGGGCCGTAGGATATTCGTGTTGTAAGGTCCAGATCGTCTGAATCTCCGTCCTCTGGGTCTTTTAATATTAGTCTAGATGTGCGACAAGAAATAAAAAACTTGAGATCCCGTAGCAACGCACGGGCATTCAACTAGTAGACTAAAAGATAGAATGATAACTAAAGGAAGAAAATGACTCAAGATTTGTTTTTTAGAAACTGTGGGGCAAAAGCTTTGCCCCATATATTAATTAAGAAAGAAGGTGCCCGGTTTATTAGTGGAAGAAACCGGGCGAAAACCATACAACAACACACAACCACAAAGGGCAACACCAAGGACCCGCAACCCCGGAAACGATAACCCAACTCTACCTAAGCAACGACAGACAGACGACTACCCTAGAACCACGCAGCTGTCGTTAAGCAGTCACGGACGCCTTCCCAAAGGCACCACCTTTCTTGCCTATGCTCCTAAGAGCCTTCTTCACCTTCTTAACTTTGCCAATAGAAGCCTCCTCTGCTATGAGGCAAGCAATCGCCTTGCCAGATCCAGGGCTAGCTGCCTCCAAGCAGGCGAGCAAGCCACCAAGTTTTTCCACGAAGACCCGCGCGTCAATACGTGCCAACATACCTTCACGGTCAAAGAGGGGCGACCGGATGGACGAACCTCCACTATCCACAGAGGAGCGCAACTCGCAGGACTCAGACGGAGGTGGGGATGGCGCGATGTCCACCGCCAAAGGCTCCAAAAGGTCCAGCTCAACTGGAAGCACCACAGATGATTCCCCACAATGATCATGTAGCTCAGGCAAATTCTCCACAACTGGAGCCACAACCTCGGTGGCGACAACCCTCGTAAGGATAGACGACGACACATGTAGAGCATGGGGAGCAAATTCTCCAAAGCAGCAATCGAACCCCTCATCAACAGAACCAGTCTGTATCTCAGGTGGTAGAGGCACAACCGGCGCAACCTGAAGCTTGGCGAGAGCGTCGTGAACCTCAGAGCGAAGCAACTCAAACTTCTGAAGGACCTCCATGCGTAGCAGGGCAAACTGGGACTCCACAGTGGAGACTGAATCCTTGCAACACGGCTTCACCATAGGACGCAACGACGAGTGGCCCATAGCCCCAGCCCAACTCAGAGGCGACGAGGGGCGACGAGGCTGAGCGGACGGAGAACGGCTCCGCTGGCAAGGAGCACGAGCATCCGGAGAACGAGCCCGAGCCTCCGGAGAGCGAGAACGAGCAACAGGAGAGCATGCACGGCAGAAACGCTCCCGATGACCAGGTCGACGACATCGGATGCATCTGAATGGCCCACGACATGAGCTGACCTGGTGTCCACGCTCGAGGCACCGAAAACACCTCCCTCGAGCCCAACGCTTGAAGGCGAGGCTACGGTCAAGACCTTCTTCTCGAAGCGGAGACAAAGGCACCCGGCTGGGACGGCCGCCCCGACCCACCTGGGTCCAGCCTTCCTCATCATCAATAGCGGCGACAGCAACAGAGAGGCCACGGCATGGCTCCGCAAACACCTCCTCCGAGTCAGAAACAGTCCCTTTGGAAGAGGCTGTAGCAAACTCCTCACCATCGTGGTCCACGACAGAGCACACCCCCGCAGAGATCGGGCCGCCCGAGACAGCAGGCGGTAGCGACAAGAACCCGAGGCCCTCTATCAACACGGCAGGGTCAGACGAAGCGTCGACGGTCTTGGTGGCAGCCGGCGGCGTGCAGGGGGCCAGCAGCTCTTTCTCATCGTCGAACTCATCGTCATCCGCAGCAGAGGACCACGAAACAGGGCGCGGCACGGTGAAGTGCTGGGGGCGCTGCTCTTGTATGGAAGACACGGGGACGAGCTTGTCAACGTTCGAACGCGGAGGCGGCACATGAACTTCTGCCAGCAGAGTTGTTGCAGCCGGAGCAGGGACGGCGGACGACACTGGAGTGTCCACCACCGCCACGGGAACTTCTGGCGTCGATGCAGCCGGCCGGGGCTAGGAGGCCGAGCGCTTCACCATCAGCCGTCCACGAACGGTTGGATCTTGCTTGCGGGAGGTGAGTGCGGCCGCGGCGAGGGCGGCGGGAGAAGCAAGGGCGGTGGGAGATGGGGCCACCGTGCCACGGCGAGAGATGGGGGCCGCAGCAAGCTCAACGGCGGGAGCCCCACACGGAGAGGTCGCGGCCGCGGCCTCGAGCATGCTGCAGGCGGGAAGCCCGGCGGACGGGGCGGCCGGAGGCGGCGGCAGCAGCATGAGGCCGGGAAGCGGGGCGGCGACGACGGAGCCACGACGCGAGGCAGCTGCCTCACATCCTCTTGCTCACACTCGTGCAGGGGCGACCGGAGCAAGGAGATCCGGCCGACCACGGCCGCCGCGGACACGAGGACGCCAGGCAAAGGGGGCGCTGGACCTTGGGATGGCCGGAGAGAGCACGTCGAGAGGATGCCGGATCTGGTCGCAACGGTGGCGGAGCTGGCCGGTGGTTGGAGATCAAGGCGGCGGCGGCGAGCCTTCCCCTGTCGCGGGCATGGTCGCGGGAGCCGGCCGTTGTCACCTGATAGCTAAATGACTCAAGAATAAAAGACAAGATGGAGAAATATAGACTGGAATGATTACTAAAGAAAGAAAATGAATCGAGAATAAAAGGCAAGTTCAGGCACGGCGTTGCAGCTCGGACTGTGCCGCTGTGTGCGTACATGGTAAAATTGACATGGGGGAAGCGCGCGAAAAAGGAAAGAAGAAGAAAATCCAGGCAGCTCTGAACTAACACACACGTACTCGGACTTGGTATTCCAAGAAAGGAAGAGGCCTCCGAGTATGGAATCTGGCATTTTCTTTTGGAAAGCACATCGGTGGATCCATCTATAAAATCACACCTCTTCTTCTCGATCTTATGCACACAAGCCAATCAATCGGTCTATACGAATCGATAGTGCTACGCAGGCACGCACACCGGCAGCCGACCATGGCGGGATACCTGCCGGGCTTGGACACGATGCCGCCGGCGTTCAGCGACCCAGAGGCCCCGACGGAGGCTGCCGAACAGCAGCACAAAGAGAAAATCCTTTTGGCAGTAACGGCGGCGGCGGCGGAACGGCAACGGAGAGAGAAAAGCCTTTCGGCAGTAGCGGCGGCGGCGGCGGAACGGCAACGGAGAGAGAAAATCCTTCTGGTGGCGGAACAGCAGCAGAAAGAGAGAATGCTTTCGGCGGAACGGCAACGGGGAGAGAATAAGTGCATGATCTTTGCAATCCTTGCCTCCGTGTGTGTGGTCGTCGGTCTGTTTGCAGTTTGCACTGTTGGTCTTCGTGCTCTCCATTGTGTTACCGCGCGACCCGAGCTACTCCGTCGCCATCGACGCCGTTTCCGGCCTCACCAGCAACCGGACGGACCTCGCTCTCGACCCGGAGTTCAACCTCACCCTCAGCGTCGCCTCCCTGAGCCGCCGTCACAACGCGTGCGTCGAGCCTGGGACCTACCTCGAGGTGGCCTACCGCTGCGTCACGCTGGCCACCAGCGCGACGGCGGAGCAGCCGCTCTGCGCCGCGCCGAGGGAGGCAGCGGAGCAGCGGCTCGTTGCGACGGGGACAAGGGTGCGCGTGCCCGGAGCAGTGCTGGACAGCCTCGCGGCGGACATGCAGGTGGTCCGGTGACAGATACACCGACGACGTGCTCGTGGCGTCGTGCGGGGGCCGGCAGGTCGGAGCCACCGACCACGACCTGGGGACTAGCTGCGATGCGGTGCACTTTTGCCCGGACACCAAGAATGATGGTTCACACTAAATTCAAAAACTGGCGGGAATACACTCAGATGCACGGTCAGGATTTAGGCGTAGTATCCGTTTCTACTATATTTTAGTTTTTGTGATGATACAAAGTTCGAGTGAAACACTGTCGCTGTTGCAATTTCGTTTTTCAGTTCATCGTTGATTTGTTACAGTTAACGTGTCGGAGTTGCTTCTGTATTGAGAGCTACTGTATTTTCACTTTTTCAATTCATCTTTAATTCAGCTAACGTGCCAAATAAGTAAAGGACTTTGTTATGTAGCGAACGTGCCCCAGAAACCCTCCCCGTACCGCGCCCGCTAACCCGCGAGCGAGCGAGCTAGCGTCTTGCGCGCCAGCGAGCGACGCGCGCGCCAGCGAATCATAAGGCCCACACCACGGGTCAACGAAGCACACGGCCCATAATTCCACAACAAACAGGCCCAGCAACAAATTACATCCACAAGACCAACTACTCACGCACCAGAATCAACAGAGAAAACAGCCCTAGGTACGGCAAAAAAAAAAACCATATCGTTACCTTGTGCTGCGACACCTCAACAGCACCACCCCCTTTACCCCCACACAAAAGCCCTGCTACAACTGGATCACATCAGTAGTTTCTTTGCCTTCGAAACCTCTTGCTACAACTCTATACCAGATTCCCAATGAAAAAAACACCAGCAGATGCATAGTGATAAAAAGGGGAAACTGATTCAATTGAGGATATAGGTCTGAAAAGACTAGCATATTAGCCATAATATAGTAGAAAATAGTAGTAGCACAAGGTAACACGGTTTCATAATGAAAAACCTGACTACTAACTACAAATGTGGCAACTGTGGATATTTGACCTGGCAAATTGTGCACTTGGACAAAAATCTCATGATCAAAAGTTATTGAAAAACAATGTGGCAACTAAGAACTAACTGCCTGGTGACTACTAACTATAAATGTGGCAACTATGACCTTTTATCCTGGCATCCTCCATACTTGCAAAAATCGGATGACCACCTGCTTGAAAAATCTGGTAACTAGAAATTGTCTTCTACACAACCTCCCATCCATACATACGCGTGTGCTTGATATCCACCTTGTGAAAATTTCATCAACAGTGACGAAAAACAAACTCTGAAAAAAGCAAAAAAAAAAAGAGATAAGTACTTGTTTAGTGGCTAACTTTCTGAAAAAACATTGCAGGTCCAGGATAGTATCTCTCTACCATATGCAAATGTGTTCGAATGTGGGACAAAAAACGATGGAAACAACAATGGTAGTAGTTTGAAGCAACAAGGTAAAGTCTTCTTCTGTTTTATGCATATCTATTTCGCAAAAAAGAAAAAGGTTTCATGATTCAAAAACTGACTAGTTTCCAATTTTGCAAAAAATAGTGGCTGGTAAACAACAAAGTGGAAATAAAAGAGCATCCATAATTATATTGAATGACAACATGCAGCGCGTCAATGGGGTCGATGCAGTTGCACAAGCAATAACCAATGTGAGTTGTTCGGCACAGAATGAGCACAAAAAGTAGTATACATGTAAATAATATGTCTTTTGTTAACCCAATGCACAACAGAAAACAAGGATGACATCAATTAGTTCAGAAGTAATGGTTGGGTTGAGCAAGAAGACAACACCACAAAATTCACTACTCCCAATAACAGGTTTGCATTTTCTTTTAGATTGTTTGCCATGATACTTGCATTAATTTGCATACAATATTGTACTAAGTTACCAGATTACTAAAAAAAATGTTCAAAACGAATTTGTTTTGGGATTTTTCAGATAATGGCCTTGCTGCCCCAACTGCACTGGCTGCCTCCTTTGCCCAAGGTGCTGGTACATTGGTCAGAACCACTGATTAGTTAGGCCAAAAACTGATCATTCATAGACAGTTGCCATTGCATGCCTATATGATTGCCATACAATCCCTACTAAATTACCAAACGCAATTAGGAAAAATAGAAAAAAAAAACCACACGGCAACAAATTCTAGTTAGGCCAAAAACTGATCATTCATAGACAGTTGCCATTGCATTCCTATATAGTTGCCATACAATCCCTACTTAATTACCAGACACAATTAGGAAAAAATAGAAAAAAGAACCACACGGAATCAAATTTTAGTTAGGCCACAAACTGATCATTCATAGACAGTTGCCATTGCATGCCTATATGATTGCCATGCAATCCCTACTTAATTACCAGACGCAATTAGGAAAATAGAAAAAAAAACCACACGGCACCAAATTCTAGTTAGGCCAAAAACTGATCATTCAACAGAACAAATTGTGGCATGACTACATGGTTGACAGGCAAGTGCCTACTTAGTTACCAGACAAAACAAATTGCCATTGCATGACTGCATGGTTGACAGGCAATGCCTACTTAGTTACCAGGCAGCCAGCAAAATGTATATTGTTGCACACTGCATCAAGAAAAAGTGATTGGTTTGCCAGACAATGCATACTGAATTACCATGCAACAAGCAGTAAGTTGCCAAGATAAACCCAATCTAATTCGCATGATTATAAGTTTTCGTCCGCAAACCTTCTTCTGCACTGGGACCAGAACTCCTCCATCACCATCTTCATAGCTCGGAGTTTTCCTGCGCCTACCCATTGTGACACAACCACCCCCTGCCGCACAAAAAAAATGTATCCCAGTCAACTCACCAAAGACAGGTATCACTAGCGTCTGCTCCCACAATTTGCACACAAAAAAAACGCAAACACGAAAAAGGCATTGGTGATAGACAATGGAAACTGAATTACCATGCAACAAGCAGTTAGTTGCCCAGGATAACCCAATCTAATTAATCAAGAAAAAATGTTTGGCCAGACAAATGCATATTGAATTACCATGCAACAAGCAGTTAGTTGCCAGGATTACCCAATCCAACTCATCAAGAAAAAATGTTTGGTTGCCAGACAATGGTTACTGAATTACCATGCATAAAAACCAAATCTAACTCATCTGGAGAAGTAATTGGTTGCCAGACAATGGATACTGAATTACCATTCAACAAGCTGTAAGTTGCCAGGATAAAAAATAAAATTTATTTCATCAAAGAGAAGTGGTTGTTTGCCAGATAATGGATACCGAATTACCATGCAACAAAGCAGTAAGTTGCCAGGGGAAAAATCTAATTCACATGGTTGGAAGTTTTTGCGTGCAAAACTTCTTCTGCTCTGGGCCCAGACCTCCTCCATCGCCATCGTCATTGCATGGGGTTTCCCTGCGCTTACCCATTATGACACAACCCACACCTGTTCCTGAGCAAAAAAACATTCAATTCAGAACGCCAAAAAAATAAAAAATAAAACATTCAGGAGCATATATACAACAAACACGCTCAACATCGCTGTGAAGAACATGCCGAAAAAATACCTAGAGAATCAATCAGCACCATCCCAGCCCCCGTATACAAACAGCAAAATCTCGACACGACGAGATCATCCCATCACCGAGCTAGCCACGCAGAAGCAAAAACACATCTGATAGACACTTATACTCACGCGAACGCCGCACATGTCTTGCTCCTAATTAGGCACCATATCCCCTGCCCTCCCAAAAACCCATAGCCTAACAACCCGCCATTCCTCGCACATCACGGGAACATGCCGAAAAATCGCTAGAGAAATCAATCAGCGCCATCACAGCACCTGTATACAACAGTAAAAGCTCGACGCGATGCGACCATCCCATCACCGAGCAAATATACTTAGGGAATGCCATACATGTCTTGCTCCTAATTAGGTACCATATCCCCTGCCTCCCAAAAACCCCTAGCCTAACAACCCGCCATTCCTCGCACATCACGGGAACACAACCTCCCCTCACGCCAACAAATCCAGAGAAAATCCCGACACCACGCCACAGAAACTCACAAACAGAGCTCTACCACCCCCGTGGGCGCCGAGGACATGGTCACACGCATCAGACAGGAAAACTATCCGCGCGTGCGAGGAGAGAGCCGGAGAAGGAAAACTCACCGCGCCGAAGCCTCCGTTTGCCGGACCGCGCACCAAATCCAGCTCGCTCGCGACCCTCGCACCAAATCGCCGCTGCATCGCCAAAAAGGGGACAAACGGTGAGGGAGAGGGAAAATCGGAGCAAAACCTAGGCGCGCGCGTGAGAGGGGAGCCAGAGACGGAGAACTCACCGTGCCGAACCTCCGCTCGCCGGTCCTAGCACCAAATCGACGCTGCATCGACACGGGGAAATCGCTGAGGGAGAGGGAAACACGGGGCAAAACAAAACCGCGAGCGTGCGAGAGAGGAGCCGGAGACAGAGAACTCACCACGCCGAACCTCCGTTCGCCGGAACGTACCCAAATCCGGCGAGCGCGCAAACCCTAGCGCAGTCACCGCTGCATCCACCGCGAGAGGAGAGCGTGGTAACGGACAGGGGAACTGGGGGGCGGCGAAATGGGGAGCTGTGACTGACGGGTGGGTCCCACGACCGAGCAGTCGGAACAGTTAACGGGTAACGAAACCGCGCCCGGTAACGAATCGGCGCGCCCGAAACGGTCGCAGAGCACGCATGCGGCGTTGGATCGACCAGGCGCACGAATCTTAGAACGCCGGACAGAATGACTTCGTGGGGCACATTCCCTAGATAGATTAACCGATAAGTAAATAACTCCAGATTCGCTAATACCATCTATAATTTTCACAGCAATATCATATGAGATTCAGAGCTCGAACCCAACACCGTCGATCACGACTGTTTTGCCAGTGAAACACAAAGTATATTGAATCCCAAACATAATCATTTATTACAAAGTCAGGTACACATGCACAGTTATTTAAGTGTCTTGTGTTGAATCTTGCTGCATTGTGGCCCCATAAAGCCGCCAACATACACGATGAAAGATGCAATCTCACAAACATCTGATCACACAAAACCTCTCTCCCACGCAATACGGTAGGATAATTACTGAATAAAAGGACGAAGGCAGTTAAGAGAGAAAACTGTGTGAATAACGGTCGAATAACTCCAGCCATATTTTTACTTCTGGATGATAGTATTCAGTCATCAGTGGGACGACGGAAGCCTTTCTTTGAGGTACATGAGAACAGCCTTTGTTCCTCGATCCAGAATAGGCCGCCTTATGCTGTACAAGAAACCAAAACGAATATGAGCATTTCCTTTTTATCCCTTTCTGCTAACCCCATGCGGGAACTACATCAAATGCAAGTTTATTTCTAACTTAAGCACTAACAATGTATGTCGAGCTATTTTCCTTTGTGTCAACTCTATAAGCATGCTTATCCATCGCAAAAAATAAGGGAGAGTATAGATGCTTACCTCCTGAGGGGATTCCCATCAAGTCTCAGCACTTGCAGGGTAGGCTCAAGCAAACCCTGCCCATAAAACATCCGGAATAAGAAAACGGATCATAGAGAGTTGCACCAAGAGATTGAGAAGTACACAACTTGTGAGTAGGAAGTACTATCTGTTTGTCATTTAGAGACGCTGGCATCTTTCAGGATTTCTCCAAACAGAAATTTTGTAAAAATGCCAATAGATAGCTACAAGAAGGTATAACTAACAAATAAAAACAGATTTAAGTGGACGACATAAGAGGCAAGTTGCCTACAGTATAACTGCATTATTCTCATTTGCAACAGCTGAGATGCAAAGCATCAGAGAAGTTCACGAGGACCTAATGGGTTTTTAGATTCATACACAGAGGTCAGATAAAAGCTACTGCTGCTTAGAACAAGACAGACTAGCGGCTGTTGTCACGGCCATGAGTAGAGAGCTATAGCAAAAAAAATCATAATTAATGGTTTCCTAGAAAAGATGAATTTGGCACAAATGTTTACTGCTAAGAAACCACATATGACATCAGACCAGCAGCAGCTCTGCTTCATATAACTGGTCTTGCAGTTACATAACTGGTCTTGCAGTTAAGCTCGATGTCAATGTGCACAAGTGAACAGAAGTACTACATAACAGAATATACTGTAGCATTTCGCAAATATAGATTATTGACTAACATTTTCTACTATTTGTTTAGTCAGCACATGATGCGCTTTAATTACTGGTTGGTCCTCTCAACACATCCAGACAATATCTCGGACATGCATTGAATGCAACCTTTTAGTAGTGCATAAAAGCATAACAGACAAAACCACCCTATAGTATTGCAGACTTGTAGACAATCATATATGAATAAGTTGTTAAAGACAACAACTTACCAGCTCGGCTGGGAGCGCTGTTATATTATTGTCTGACAGATCAAGCTCGATGAGAGCAGTAAAATCCTTGATACCCTGTTTAAGTGCAGAAATTTGAATAGGCATATCAGTGCTGCTTGTAAAACCAGGGAAAAAAACATCTTCCTTAAAACCCCGGTAATTACCTCTGGTACAGTTGTAAGATGATTCTGACTGAGATTAAGAATTCGTAGTTGTTTCAATCGCAAAGGCCAATAGGAAATTCCTGGAGTTTCATCCGTCTGCTCACAAAGAAAGAGAAAATAAGTTTTCTTAGAATGGTCTATGTAGCTTACATGATTTGCATACAATCCAACCTAAGGTAGAGTTCCTGCAGCCGTGGTAGTGAAGAAACCACAGAAGGTTCAGTTAAACAGGATGCATTGCCACTTAAATCCAGTACTTCAAGTTTTGACAAAGCCTCGAGATCGGTGGACGATATCTGCAAGAAAATTAACAGTTACAGTTTGTAAAATGGTGTTCGTTATGTTATTGTTGATTTTCATGTCAAATTTAATACTACATTTTCCATCCATTTTGTTCTGTAAGTCATTCTAGCTGTACTTAAGATATATCCTCAAGAAAAAACACCAGCCCTTGTATGGATAATTGACATGTAACAACAATTTCAAATTAACTGAGAATGGCTCATAACATGAAAGAAAAGCAGAAGGCTGGAATATCTTTAATTGTTAAACCAAGAACTATTGTAGATTCAATAACCATCGATCGAATCCAAAACTGAGGACACCATGGTCAAGTATCTGAGACTATGCAAGACAGATACTCCCTCTCGAAATAAATGAGAGAAATAACACATACTGGACATATGTTCATCAATTATAAGCTGGAACACAAGCGTACGCAGATAAGATTGTTATATTACCTCTGTCAGAGGATTATTGTCCAGTTTCAATGAAGAAAGGCTGGGAAGGGAGGAAACTACCATGCCGGGCCACTTTTTTATCTTGTTATTAGACAAAATCAAAGCCTGGAAAGGAAGAAGTACAAGGTTGAAACCTTTATATACATAAATCCCATGGAATTAAATCAAACATGGTTAATAACAACGCAAGGCAACATTGCCCTATAAAGAGACTCACTTGAAGTGATGAGCACAATGACAACTCATTTGGCAGATCTTCTATTGAATTCTTAGAAAGATCGAGTTTCATCACGTCACTTGTCTCCCAAGCTGCAGGTGGTACACTGGTCACACCAAGACCACTCAAGTTCAACTCCTGGTATAGTCAATTCAAATCAGGGGCTATAGTCAGGAAAACAAATGATTATTTACTATCACGATCCAGCTACTTGGTTTTCTCTGTCATTTTAAGAATACAAAGGTGAGGTAAGAGAATACAGCGGGGTGCCTTAAGTTGTTTCTCCTATAAAAAATGCCACCAAGGGCTAGTCGTGGTTGGCCTAGTTTTTTAAGAATACAACACATAACAAAACAAACATGAATTAGCTGCGTTAGCAATGATAGCTCTGAATATGATCCCCCGGATAGTTCAAGAGCTATGTGAGAAACACTTCAGTTTTTTTAAGGCAATCTACCTTCTGATTGCAAGTATGTTGGCAAAATAACCAAAGTACCTTTGAAGACTGAGACAATCGTTTTGCTGTAGAAATCTGGTCATCTTTGGTTGGGGTGCTTCTAGACCCTGATGCTGCAGGAGAAGTATGTTTTAGAAACTTTTTAGCAGCGGTGAAGCATTTCTAAATCCAAATCTCAAGATAATACATGTACCAAACAAGCAATGCAAAAATATAAACATGACAATCAAATCTAAAACAGATATGATTCAACAATCAAAACTAAACAGATACGGTTCAGCATTTTCAGTTACCTTCCTCGTCAGATGAAAGGCGGCTGCGCAGATACTTCAGCAATGTTGATGTTGGTCCAGTAACCAAAGAACTGGAAACCAATATGGATTAGTAGGCTGTCAACTCTGCTGAGAATCGAAACAAACAGTTTCACAACATTAAGAGTACAGGACATGTAGCATCGCATACCTACGAAGTGTTCTCATAGGATTTCCGCTGAGCAGAAGCTTTCTTAGGGTTGTCATTGTACCTTGAAATTGCATCCAATGCATACATGAGTGTCCAAAACGAATGTTCAATAAGAGAGTAGTACATTATGTACTCAGTTCTTCAAACATACACACATACAAGACTTTGGAACTGTAGTCTATCCAATATACATATACAATAACACAACACCAAAGCAATTACATACACAAAAAGAGATCATGGCTTCACAGTGGATCATTAATATTTAACCGAGTAGGCGACAGCAGGAATGACACTACGGAAGGAAGGACTGCACAGCAAAAAACCAACCTAGTTCAGGTGGCAGACCAGATAATGCGTTGTTTGACAGATCAAGGAATGCGAGCTTAAGTTTGCAAGCTCCCACAGGATACTCCTTTAGCTGATAACAGTAGCACATTTATCAGAAAATTAAATATTAACATAATAGGATCTTGCTTCTTGTATGATGTTATTCTAGTATAATGGATGCCAAGATTTGCAATTTGGTAATAACGAAGAATTTTCAGTGTTCTCAATGCTCTCATAACGGTATAGTTAGGATCGATCTTTACATCAGTTATTTGTATCATGACAATGTTACACAGTTCGCTTAGATATGTAATAAGATAGTTAATGAGAGCTCAAAACAGGACTGTTCATGTAAGACTATGCTTCCAAACTGTGAGGAAAGATTATCTGGCACCAGGGAACAGAAAAGTGTTACACTTTGTTCACTACATGCAACTCTAAGTAATCAGTAGCGACTAGGAACTGAAACTAAACTGGTAGATGTTGCAGTATCTTAAATTTGTTAAATGAAGAAAAATACATGTGAACCAGGGAAAATATTCAAGTGCCAGATTGAAATTCTGCATGCAAAGAATGGAACTAAACCTGATTGGAGTGAAGATCAACTGTTCCTAATTTTGATAGTATGCCAATTTCAGCCGGTATTGTCAACAATAAGTTATTTCTAGTACAGAAAATATAAACAAAGTTAATCTACATCATAAAATAATGCAGAATAAAGAAAAACACAACTATGTTCTAAAGTAGAGTAGATCACTAACCCCATATAGAGCTCAGCTAGAGAAGAGCAGCCCTTTATGGAAGAAGGAATTGAGGTTATTTCTGGTATAAAAAAAGGTACAAAGCTGTCAATGCTAATAAAACGATTCTTGTACACATGGCAACACATAGCAGGGTGGATTTCACTCACTATTCTGGTGCAGGTCCAGACGAATTAATTTTGAAAGTGCTCCAATACTAGCTGGAATGGTTGTAAGCAGATTTTTTGCTGTGATTATTTAAAATTAGTTCCAGGGAAAGAAAAACTCAACAAAATAATGTAAATCTGATAGTATTTGGTTTGCATACCGGCATTTAGCTCTGTAAGCATTGTCCATGATGCGAACATGTCTTCTGAAAGGAGCACAAGCTTGTTGCCCTGACATTTTGTAGCAATTTGAGTTTTTGTGAACAAAACACAAGCATGCGACAAAACAAAAGATTTAACTTATCATTGCATTAGGGATATGTACCTCCAGATCAAATTTACTTAGCTTGCAGCAACCAGCAAGTTCTTCTGGTAATCTGGATATTTTGTTGTTTGATGCCTACAGACAACACAATATATACAATATATTATTCAGTGTATGACCAGATTATAGAATGAACAAGTGATATAATTCGGTAATGCTGAACTGTATAGACTGAAAAATATGGTGAAAAAAAGAAATACGTAATTATAGTTTACCTTGAGTTCTGACAAGTTCAAGCATCTGCCAAGGCTAGCTGGCAGTTCAGTAAGGCTATTATTGGAAAAGTCAACCCTGCAAAAAAGCGGCATATTTATTTTAGCATCCCAGGCTATTATGTGCTAATCAGCAACATCTACGACCCAAATGGTATAAATTAATGTTGTGAACCTATAATTAATGCTCACTAAATATAAGATTCAGAATTGATATTTATTCTTGAGTAATTCAGTAATTGTGATCCCAGAAGAAGGGATAAATCTGGAGTAAAGAGTATGACCGATTGACCGGGACCCATAAGACGTTCAGCAAGACAATACATAAAATGTACAAGATGACAAGTTATTCATGCGACAGCCCGGACCACGCGGTATAGATGAGAATCATTTAACGTAAGTGAACAACAAAAGATACATAGTGGACTTACTTGACTAAAGCAGTAGCCATGCCAATCTCTTCGGGAATGGTGTTTATTTGATTGAACGAGGCATCCAGTGATTTCAGCAAAGGAAGGCTGCAACGAAAGAAGATTGCCATAAAGTTAGATGATAATCTAAGGGTCCGCACCTATTGCTGAAATTACCGAATTAGGAAAAATCCACTACTTACTCTCCGATAGCTGCAGGAAGGGAAGATATCTGGTTGTGGCTTACGTTCAGCACCACAAGAGAAGAAAGATTCCTAAGGTCTTCTCTTAACACTTCCAGGTTGTTATGAGCCAGTATGAGCTTCTGGAGGTCCACTCCCTGAAATGCAAGCAAGTCTTGGTTAACTTAAGTTCTTGTTATAGTATAGGCATCGCATAAGGTGAGCGGGAATGCGCAGGTTACCTCCCACCATTTGTCATCCTGGCTGCCTGTGTCCAAGTTGTTGTACACCTCCCCAGGCACCTCACTACAAAATTACATTGAAGGGAAAAAACACACGTAGAGGTGTACCATCAGCGGGGTGATAACAATTACAGCAAAAGACAGAATATGTATTACACCTAAGGTCGAGACATGAAAAACCTCCATCTTGTGAATGTGGTTTACAGTAAACAATTTGTGTCCGATTGTCGTAATTCGACAGTGTAGAGTTCTTTTATCCTCAATTAATATTACAGAGTAGTTGTATGTTAACTAAGAAGTGAGCATGCGAAGGTTAACACAGAATTTGCCAAAAACCGCAGCTCGTGAACGGGACGGGTTGCACGGCTTGCAAGACGCAGAGTCGCCCGTCAGCGGGAAAATAACATTTAACAGAATATGGGGTAATTATCATACATATTACGATGGAAATAAGAGTTACGAAACAGGGAGAAATCCATTGAACAAGCTCCATTCGTCAATGTGGGTTACGGTAAACTAGTTAAATCAGGCATCTGAGTACGCCGTGATCTTAGAATGAGGTGGTGGTACATTATTTTTTTTACATGGAGGTGGTACATTAATAAAGTAAGAAGTGAGCATGTGAATTGACAGAATCAGCCTGGGTTTGTAAAGCGTTGGCTGCTTGGTGAATCTGAACTTAACGGTGTAAAACTTTGGTTGCATGTTAATGGAACCTGGGGGAGACCCTTTATTTCTAAAAAAAAAAGTGGGCATGTGAATTGACAGAATCATTCATTCAAATGCTACCGGCAATAAATGGCACTACTACGTAATTAACAAAGAAACGTCCCAAAACCGCAGCTCTCAAGTGCGACGACACATCTACACTGCCGGAATGAGCTCTGTTGGGTCTGGATCTGACCATGGCTGGCGGTGCTGATAATCGCATAATGCGTTGGTATCTACTGTCAGTTCACGGCGCGGTCGGCGGAGGACCACGAGGCAGGGTTGAACGGATCGAGATCCAGCTAGAACAAGAGACAATGGGGGATGTGGAAAGAGGATTGGCGGGGAGGGATGGAGGGGGAATGGACCTGAGGGAGCGGTTGGAGAGGTTGAGGGAGCCGGACTCCCTTGCGGACTTGAGGATCCGCTCCATGCTTCAGGCGGCGGCGGCGGCGGCGGCGGATGCCTTCGGTGTTCAGATCGCCATTGCCGCCGTGCTGCGCTCTAGCAGCTGTCGATGCAAGTCAGGAATCACAAGAGCCACGTCGGTCATCGGGTCAGGCCAGGGTCAAAGTACTTTATTCGTGTGATCAGATGTTTGTGAGATTGCATCTTTCATCATGTATGTTGGCGGCTTTATGGGCTCACAATGCATCAAGATTCAATAGAAGACACTGAAATAACTGTGGGTGTATATCTGACTTTGTAATTGATGATTATATTTGGGATTCAGTATACTTTGTGTTTCACTGGCAAAACAGTCGTGTTGGACGGCGTTGGGTTTTAGCTCTGAATCTCATATGATATTGGTGTGAAAATTATAGATGGTAGTGGCGAATCTGGAGTTATTTGGCACGCTAGCTGAAATTAAAGATGAACTGAAAACGTGAAAACACAGTAGCAACACGTTTAACTGTAACAAATTAAAGATGAACTGGAAACGAAATTACAAACAGCGACAGCGTTTCACTCGAACTTTGTATCGTCACAAAAACTAAAATATACTCCAATCGTCCGATAAAAAAAATATCTTAGGTTTGCCTAAATTCGGATGTATTAGACAAAGTTAAGACATCTTTTTTCGGACGGATGGAGCAGTAGAACGAAAACTACGACAAAATCCTGACCGTGCATCTAATGAGTGTATTGCCACTAGTTTTTGAATTGAGCGTGAATCATCATTCTAGGTGTCCGGGCAAAGGTTCACATCGCAGGTAGTCTCCAGGTCGTCGGCGGCGGCTCCGACCCCCCGGCCCCTGCACGACGCCACCAGCTTACCGGACCACCTGACGGTGACTTGGAACACAAGCTGCCCATGCCGCATGTCCGCCGCGAGGCTGTCCAGCACGGCTCCGGGTACGCGCACCCTTGTCCCCGTCGCGACAAGCTGCTGCTCTTTCATCTCCCTCGGCCTGGCGCATAGCTCCGTCATGGTGGCGCTGACGGCTAGCGTGACGCAGCGGTAGGCCACCTCCAGGTAGGTCCCGGGCTCGACGCACGCGTTGTGACGGCGGCTGAGGGAGGCGACGCGGAGGGTGAGGTTGAACTCCGGGTCGAGGGCGAGGTCCGTCCGGTTGGCGGTGAGGCCGACGGAGTCGATGGCGACGGCGTAGCGTGGGTCACAGTTCGGTAACACGGTGGGGAGCCAGACGAGCAACAGTAGGAAGACACCGACGACCGCACACACGAAGACAAGGATTTCGAAGAGAGTACACAACACTTATCTGCAGACACCGGAAGGCTTTTCTCTCTCCGTTGCCGTTCCGCCGCCGCCGCCGCTACTGTGGAAAGGCTTTTCTCTTTGTGCTGCTGTTCCGTCGACGGGGCCTCTGGGTGGGTGGACGCCGGCGGCATCGTGTCCAAGCCCAGCAGGTATCCCGCCATGCATGGTCGGCTGCCGATATGATTGATTCTCGTCAGGATCGATCGACTGGCTTGCTTGTGTGCATAGTAGGATCGAGAAGAAGAGGTGTGATTTTATAGATGGATCCATGGATGTGTTAGGTTGATCTCCACACGCGTGAGTCCAACGACTCACCGTGACCCCATGATCGCTCCCTGATCGGGGGCGCCCAACCAAACCCTGGTTGGTGGGCCCCTGTTGCGCTGCCTATATAAAGAGGTGGGGGCCGGCGGCACTCAGTACGAGGTTGACTGGTGCGCCAGGCACCCCACCAAGACCCCCTACCGATCTAGGGTTGCGGCAGTAGCAGCGGGAAGCTCCACCACCGCCGCCACTCACTGCCATCGCCGGCCATCTCCACCATGGCCGGCACTCCGGGTTCGTGCTGTAAGAGGAGAAGGTACCTCCATTATCTCTCCTTCCTCTGTTCTACCGTTTTGATCTAGACCTAGATGATCCCATGGATTCAACATTGGTATCAGAGCCATCTAGGGTTCTAGATTCTTCGGTAGCAAAAAAACAGAAAAGAAAAGCAAAAGAAAAAGGATCCCCTCCCCGAAACCCTAAATGCCAGATCGAAGGAAAAGAAGGCAGAAGGGAAAGAAATACTCACCGGAACGCCTTCGGGATCGCCGAAAAAGGAGCGCCGCCATTCGGGCCGCGCCAGTTCCTCTCGACCCAGATGCGCATCGGCAAGCCGAGGCATCTGGGAGAAGAACACACTCCTCCTGGAGCAAAGAACCCTAACCCTAGAACAGATCGGACATCGAATCCAAAGAAGTCTAAAGGAAAAGGCCAAAAGAGAAAAAGGGAGACGACACTCTGCCGGATCTCCACCTACCGGTCGTCGCCGGCAAAGTGGCACCGCCACTGCACCGCTTGACGACGGTGCGCTCACCTGCGGGTGGACGCACGCGTCGGCAAGGGGCCAGAGGGGTGCCGGTCTCGACTCTGTTGCCGCGCGCTCACTCTCTGGTGGGAGGAGGCAGCAGGTGGCGGCGCCGCTCGCTCACTTGCCTGCGGGCGACGGCGGAGCGAGAACAGAGGAGGACGCGGGGGAGGAACAGAATGGGGCTAGGGTTCGCGCGGGGGCCGTTCCCCTCGGTTTTGTTCGACCGAGATCGCCGCGCGGGCGTTCGATGCCATCGGACGGTGGAGAGTGAAACCCTAGCTCCGACATGGGCTCTCGGGCCGAAAGTGCAGTGGCCGTGGGCTGCTGCTGCTGGTTGTGCACCGCGCGCGCGCGGCGCGTAGCTAAACGGGCCGTGGACCGAAAGTTAAAGGCCGTGGGCTGGGCCCCACGAATTACAGAGTATTTTATCTGTTTTACTCTGTTATTTTTTTTTTCAGAAGCATATTTTAGTTGTTTTTCAGCTACTTTTTCCTATTCAATTTGTTTTCCAACGAATTCATTTGTTTAGGAAAAAGAAAAGTAAAAGAAAAGCTTCTGCAAAGTATAAAGTTCATGAATTTTTAATTCATATTTTCCCGCTGCAAATAGATAAATGTGCTCCTTTAAATTTAAAAGGTCAAAAGAGTTGAAAGTGAGAATTAAAATTTTAAGAGGAGCATGTTAAAGTGATTATTGCAATGTTTATGATTTTGTTAAAGTTTTCACTGAGAAAATTTGTTTAGAGATCAAAAGAAAAGACATACAGATTCCACTGTGAATTTGGTTAGATCTTTAATTGAATTCTCTAGGAGAATTTTAATTAAAGGACAGAAAAGCCTTTTTAAGACAAAGTTTTTGCTAAAAGATGATCTCTTTTCAAATTCAGTGAATTTGTTTAGATCTTTAATTAAATTCTCTAGGAGAATTTTAATTAAAGGACAGAAAAGTCTTTCATGACAAAGATTTTGCTAAAAGATTATCTCTTTTCAAATTCAATGAATTTGTTTTAGAGAACAGACCAGAACAGTACATTGTTTGTGAAATACAGAGAATATTTTACAGTTTCTACTGTAAAGTAAAAGGACTCTCCTCTAATTAAATTGGAACCAACGGGAAAATTTAATTGGAGAGGAGGAAAAAGAGAAATATTTGTTTAACAGATTAAATTATGGTATTGTTATTTTCTGACCAACGTTGATAATAGCAGTACTATAATTATGTGAGTTCTATAGTCAAAGGGCTAGATCTCTGATAATTTTGCATCAAAGTGATCAATTTTCAGAGAAAAGATAAAAGATCAAGAAATGCTCTTGAACTATAGAAATATGTACATTTCATGTTTCCGCTGCAGTAGAATTGATGATAATGTTATTTTCTGAACAGAGTTCTTTATTGCAATAGAAATATTATCATCGTATGTTTATAAGTTTTGTGCATTGATTCTATTTCTGCCCAACGGTGATGTAGAATTAGTGTAGAAAGATGATGTTTCATTCTAATTCTGCCCAACGGTGTTTTAGAATATAGAAGAAAGTTTTAAAGATTTAATGTGCACCAACGTAGGGTTATTTTTATGCTCATTATTGTTTATTATTATTGAATATTTTCTCAGACAAAGATTCTCATGTTTTCATTCGTGAAAACAAAAGGATGGGTACTTGTGACCCGAAAGATGACCAAGAAAGGTCATAAAGTGAGAGAGTATGTTCTCTCTAAAGAATGACTGCAAAAGAAAAAGAATTCTTGGATGTTAATCCAAGAATACAAATAGACATCGAGAGTCTTGTTTGACAAATGTCTTTCATGTACTCTCCATGAAGAAAACAAAGAAATCATTCAGAGCTTTGTTTAACGAATTTCTTTCATGTACTCATATGAAGAAATTTTTTAAACGAGCAACATGAATGCTTAATTTGACCAACGTTGGATTAAGCATGTGTATAAAAGTGTGTTCAGATTTATTTCTGAATTTGATGATTCAATATGCAGTCTAAAGAGCCAATTGTGGCATCTATGTCTCTTGAATACCCGCATGACGGGAAAAGACGATAATAATACCCACGTGGTAGGAAAAGTCTGGGAAAATACCCGCATGGCGGGAGAAAATTTTGACAAAGGACTTATCCTGTATGACAGGAGAAAGATGTGACGACTCATGTGTTTTTATATCGATTGCACATTTTATGTGTCATAGTTATAAAACACTTAATGAGTCAAAAGAGAATAAAGTTACAAATGAACCTCAAGTTAAGAATGGTATGCAAGTGTGACTTGCAAAAAGTATCATTGAGAAAGAACTCTTGTGAGTTTTTGAAAAGGGAATAAGGAAAAAGTACTCCCATACATTAAAAGACAACTTCATTTTGAATAAAGCAGATAATCAAAGTTTCGAAATTGTGGCAAAAGGTTCTTGCCACATTTCGAGGGGGAGATAGAGAGTATTATAGAATAGACTCCCCTAAGTGATCTATGATGAATTGTGATCGTCTGGGGTGTACGACGATCACAATAATGATACCCCTAAAGTAAAAATATAGATGTATTCTTGGATATTTTACAGCTCCGAAAGGAGACTAAGGACGGTACTCAAAGTGCCATAAAGAAGACAGATTGACAGGTTAACAGAATAAACCCAAATAAAAAGGATTAAGGATACACCATTTTGGAGAAAATGGAGTAATCTGGGGGAGCATGGTATGAACATACCTAAGGCTCGAATAGATTTTATCTGGGGGAGCTTGTTGCTTTATAATAGAGATGAACAAGCAAACATGGATCTTGTGTTTTAGGTCCTTGTAAGAGCTATAGCAATAGAAGACTACAGAATTAATTGCCTCTAGGCAATGACAGAACAACAACATCCCCATATGAGAAAAACAGATGACTATAAAGTCTATATCAGAGAAATTTAAATGAAGGTTGATCCCACCTCATTTACAGAAATTATAAGAAGCGCTCAATCAATTTTGACAAGTGTCTACTTGTCTTAATGATTAGAGACTATGTGAATCCCGACGATGTTTGGGACTCATAAGTAATTTCCAATGGAGCCAAAACAGTAGGCTATAAAGGGTCTACAACACCAATGTGACTCCAAAGGAAATATGTAAAGCGATTTTAAATCGAAAGATTTGCGCTAAGAGAATAAACAGATTATAATGAGTGCTAATGGCACATAATGATCTGAGTTACATCAGATGAAAGTAAAGATCACAAGGGATCTTATGGACTAGAGCAAGTCTCTAGAATCAAAAGTTATTTTGGGTTAAAGAAAATGAGAGGACAATCGCATTTGTGCAAACTTATAGAATGGGAAATTCATTTCCTAATCCCGTGTATGTGGATGATATCCTACTTGCTAGTGGTGATGTCAATCTACTACCGGCAGAGAAAAGAAGTTCTTGTCCTCAAAATAGTATTCTCGGTAGAGTGTCTCTCGTATAAGTATCGAGATTTACTGAGAAAAGAAGAAAAGGGGTATTAGAAATATCACATGGACATGCTGAGAAGAAGTCTCTATAGCATGCATGTCGAGAAAACCTACGCCTGTTCTTATTGACAAGGGTAATGGAATTGGGAACTTTAGTGTTCCAAGAGATAACATAGAACGGATCAAATGGATATGGTACCATATGCTTCCGCTGTTGGTTGCTCAATATTACCCTGACAATTCACGTATCCGGGTTGTTTTGGCAATGTCCAATCCAGATATAGATCACTGGAATGGAATCAAAGATATTGGCCTCATGCTAAAAGAAACAAGTGCTCTCAAAAGGTTGTGAGTACAAAGATAGATCTATAAGAGTGCTCTCAAAAGGTTGTGAGTACTCTGAAAGAATTTGTGAAATGTATAGCGAAATCCACAATTGTCGCTAAATTTTCACATTTGGAGTTTTTGTGTGGAAAATCTCCAAAGAATTAAAGTTTGACATCAGTGTGATGTAAAGATATGTTATAGCATCATATGAGGCTGAGGGATAGGCAAAATGGTTAAGGAAACCTGTACCCGGAATTGATAATGGTTGACAACAGCAATAACCATTAAGTAATTCACTCCTAAGACAACGAGTCAAGTGTGGTGCCAAACACATTGACACAGAGTTATACGTTGTAAAGGAGAAAGTCCGGAATTATGTTGAAATGCTTGGAGCATAAGAGGAACAGATAAAAAAAACACACAAGTGTTTGCAGATCTGCTAATTAAAGGCTTACCGCCCAGTGTGTTTTGGAGAACACATAGTCGACATGGTTTTATGGTATAGTCTATATGTTTTCCGGACAATAAAGAGGCCCAAAAAGATCAAAGAATTTGTTTCAAAACAAATAGGTATATTGTAGCTGTCTGATTCTATCGGCAATTGAGCTGAGACGATGAAACATGCTCTATGTATCGATCTGTGATGAAATGAGTAAAAGTGAAAAGTTGAGATCAAGGGGGAGAATGTTAGGTTGATCTCCACACGCGTGAGTCCAACGACTCACCGTGACCCCATGATCGCGCCCTGATCGGGGGCGCCCAACCAAACCCTGGTTGGTGGGCCCCTGTTGCGCTGCCTATATAAAGAGGTGGGGCCGGCGGCACTCAGTACGAGGTTGACTGGTGCGCCAGGCACCCCACCAAGACCCCCTACCGATCTAGGGTTGCGGCAGTAGCAGCGGGAAGCTCCACCACCGCCGCCACTCACTGCCATCGCCGGCCATCTCCACCATGGCCGGCACTCCGGGTTCGTGCTGTAAGAGGAGAAGGTACCTCCATTATCTCTCCTTCCTCTGTTCTACCGTTTTGATCTAGACCTAGATGATCCCATGGATTCAACAGGATGAGCTTTCCAAAAGAAGATGCCAGAGATTCCATATTTCTTTTCTTCTCGCGCGCTAGCTTCCCATGCCAATCGCCTTCCACTCAGGGACAGCTATATGCATGCATGCACGTACGTATAGACCCTACTTCTCGAATTTGGTCACCGTAGAATCCATGCATGCATGGGCTCGTCGCCTCGATCAATCGCCTGCTACAGTTGCTTCGGGACACCTGTCCTTGGAGACGAGTCTAGCGTGTCTGTCTATTTAATGGGGGAAAAAGCGTGAACGAAAACAACCCAGCAACCATCGGTGTTATCGTTCACCACACGTCGCAATCGTTGTCGGCAGGAATCATCCCAGGAATTAACCTAGACCGTCGGTACTCAGGCGTCGGCGTCGTGACGAAAATCTAACCAGTCCTGAAAGACCACGCGAGAAGAAGAACAACTGACATGCACACTCCTCCACCTGTCGTACTGTATGTAACACGATCGAGGCCTTTATTCTCGATCTCTCCACTTGATAAAAGTTTTATAAATCCAGCCAACCCCGGTCTCCCGCCTCACACACTCCTCCAGCTCTCCAAGCCCAACCCGACGACCATGGCGACCAAGCACAGCCTCCTCGCCGCCGCCGCCGCCGCCTGCCTCCTCCTCCTCCTTCTCCCCTCGGCCTCCGCCGTCTCCAACATCGAGTACTGCGGTGAGTGACAGCCTCCTCCTGCCCGCGTCTTTTGCAGCTACGTGCTTCGGGAGGTGAAGATTTCGTGTGAATTTGCCTGCCCTTTTTTGGTTGTGGCATGCAGATAAGAGCAAGAACTACCCGGTGAAGGTGAGCGGCGTGAAGATCGTGCCTAATCCGGTCCAGCGCGGCGTGCCCACCACCTTCAAGATCTCCGCTTCCTCTGGTATAAATAGGCACAACTTCCTTTATGCTTTTATTATTTCCTTGTGTACGTACTACGTGGTTTGCCTGGTTCTGCCATGAGTTTGGGGCTTATCTGAGCTGTTCCTGTTAGGGGTTGTGTCTTGTGTACGGTAAGGCGATTAGTGTAGTGCCATCTGAGTGAAGTCTATTTGAGTTTTTCCTTCACTGACACCATCTCTAGTTCATACGTTACAGCAGCCCCAAGAATTATAGCCGCTTAGGCGGAACATGATGAATCATCTCTGCTTAAGACTGCATCTGGGAAATCAATTTGTCCATGTCCGGTGTCGGCGTGTAGTGCTAAACTACGAAAAGGTTTACCGTATCGATCTACGAATGCTTCGGGCCCACACGTAGTCATGCTAAGTAGGTAATCCGAGTAGATAAGGATGATTACGCAGCAAATTCGGGATCATTTATATAAATGTACCGTGGGTAGCTAAATTAGACTAGACGCAAACTAGTAGTCCCTCCGTTCCAAATTAATTGACGCAGTTTTAGTACAACTTGGAATGGAGGGAGTAGGTTAGACACGAGATTACATTGTAGGACGGTCCGGCGCCCGCGTGGCGTATGTGATCCTGATGTGTCTGTTAATCTCGGCGAGCTTGTCGTCGATGGTACTATGATTAGCAGTAGCAGAGACGGGGGATAGTAAGCTACCATCGCGAGGTCGGCCAACTTCCGACGTGGTCATGGTCTCCGGAGTCAGCCTAGCAAGAACCTCAGGTGTCGTGAAGGAAGGCTGGGAGGAGGTGGTCGTGGTCTCCGGAGTTGGGGAGGGCATGACTGACCCACCTTCCGATGGGGCAGCACTAAGAGGAGGGATCGCTTGAGGTGGCGCTGCCACAACTTCTTCGATCCTGGAGGAGCCCAAGTCATACCCGACCACGACCTTGGTTTGAACGGAAGCAGGCAGGTGCACGTCGTTACCTGGTTTTCTTTGGCCGACAAAACACCGGGGGACTTGAGGGAAGCCAGAGCTTCCAAGTTCAGCTCCCGGTGGGGACGTTTCCGTGTCCCAAACTTCGGCGCGACTCTGATCCTGGTGGTCGTGGCCGCGGGAGAGGGGGAAACCGGTGACGAGCACGGGAGTGTCACGGAAGACCCAACCTCGCCGTGCTGCATGGTCGTGGGACTGGCTTCGTCCCTCATGGCGCGAGTTCCTTGACCTTCGACCTTGGGCTTGGTCCTTTCTCGAAAAAGCTTCGCAAGGAAAATTTTCCCCTCCCACTCTATCCATTTGACGATGGGCTCGGGGAGGTTCCGGCGCGTCTCCGATGTCGGGGGAGAAGACTAACCTCGGCCGGGCTTCGGCGTCACTCTCCGAGTAGCCTACACGATTTGTTATCAAAGGTGTAATGGCCCTGCACAATTCCCGAGTACGAAGATAACTCGAACGGTCAGCAGGAGACATACCATCGACGGCCACAATGAGTTCCTCCAACGAGCAATCCTAGGCTGGATCATCCCTTTGGCGCAGGTAGGTGAGGTGGCCCTCGAAAAAGTCGAGGGCAACATCCCACCTCTGGAGTCCTTTGTCTCGCAGCATCTTGACCCCACGAGCCAAAAGGGCGGTCTTTGATGATCTCTTGGGCGCCTTGCTCCACATCACCAACTCGGTCGGGAAGGCCTCGCCTTGGAACAGAGGTGGGGAGCGGTAGATCCACTGTGAGATCCTGGTCTAGGGCTCAATAGGATTGATAGGATACTCATATCAACAAGTTGCAACTTCTTTTCCGCAAGCTCATCTGAAAAGAACTCCGAGGTTAAGCGTGCTTAGCCCGGAGCGATTTGAGGATGAGTGACCGACCGGGAAGTCCTTCCCGGGTGCGCACGAGTGAGGACAAAGTGCGCAGAAAAGACTAGTGTTGATCTGGACTTCCCGGGTGCGCACGAGTGAGGACAAAGTGCGCAGAAAAGACTAGTGTTGATCTGTGGTGCCAGTCTAGAGATCCTAGAGAGCTGCCGTGACAGCCGCCGGCCCGGGGTGGGCCGGGGAGTTACCTCCACTCTCCTCCCACGCCTTCGGCGCGCTGTTTGACCGAGGGAGGTAGATTTTCACCACCACCCGAAATTACAGCCATGGCAGCCCGAATATTTTGGGAAACCCACTAGTCACCAGTCCAATTCCTCCCTAGGGAGAAGGGGACGCTTCAAATTCCAGCTCTGGATTTCTTACTCGGAGTTGAGCACTTTACCTGAGTAGCTCAAGCAACAACTCGGAAATGGCTCGTGGTTCCCGAGTAAATGACCTGACCGCATCTGAAGACTCGACCAAGGAAATCCTAGTCGGAGAACACTAGAGGTAGGTCGGTTTGAGAGTGTTTTCCTCATCCGATTTTCTTTTCGAGCTACCACAGCCTCATTTCACATACTGGTGGGGGCTTATCGGCGTGTACTGTGTAGTGCTAAACTATGAAGATGTATACCGTACAGATGTACGATGACCTTATCAACCTATGAATGCCTAGGGTCCGCTCGGGTCCGCACATAGTCATGCTAAGTAGGTACTCGGAAGAGATAGGATGATTAATTTTGGAAAACCCACTAATCACCAGTCCAATTCCTTCACAGGGAGAAGGGCACACTTCGAATTCCAGCTCGGGATTTCTTACTCGGAGTTGAGCGCTTTACCTAAGTAGCTCAAGCAACAACTCAGAGATGGCTCGTGGTTCCCGAGAAACGATCTAACTGCATCTGAAGGCCCGACTAAGGAAATCCTAGTCGGAGAACACTAGAGGTAGGTTGGTTTGAGATTTTTTTCCTCAGCCGATTTTATTTTCGAGCTACCACGGCTTCATTTCACATATTGGTGGAGGGCTTGTTGGTGTGTAATGCTAAACTACGAAGATGTATACCATGCAGACGTACGATGACCTTATCGACCTACGAATGCCTAGGGTCCCCTCGGGTCCACACTTAGTCGTGCTAAGTAGGTGCTCGGAAGAGATAAGGATGATTGCACAGGAAATCCGGGATCATAACTATCACCACCAGATCGCACGGAATTGAAGACTTGCCGGCCAAGAAGGCGCAGATATATAAGGACTCGGAGGCCCTTGCCAAAGGGGATCGGATTCTGATTTGACCCTGATCGGAACTCAACTCTTGCGAGATATAAAACCCTAGCCGAGAAACATCGTCTCCAAGCTCAAAGACCTAGCTCATAGATCCAATCTAACTCTAGTCTTTTGTAATCCTTGTACTTTGATCTCCAGATCAATACACTATAAGCTGGACGTAGGGCTATTACCCATCCTTGGGGCCGGAACCTAGGTAAAACCACCGTCTCCATAGTCTACGCCGAGATCCTTACGGACGTCGTACCCTCTCTCTACTGTCTCTTCATGCCCCAGCACGATTGTAAGATCGGGCAGCTCAATTCAAAACCCTCGACATCCGGTTTTTTGAATTAGTGCTAGTCCAGTATACAACCAAGAGTCCTTGACACAAATATTTGTGAAGGATGGAAGATTTCCTGTTATGAATAGCTCTCTCTCTCTCTCTCTCTCTAGATAGCATACATTGGAAAAGGTATGGCAGTTGGCTCCTTCATCCTACTTGACTGTGAGAAGCAGTAGGGTTTCTGTGTTGTAAAAAAATAAATATTGGTTGCAGATAATGCAACCATATATACATTTGTAGGGGTATGATACCTTAGGCTTTTGATTCTTTTTTTATTAGTTCATGCAGAAGTTATTGAGTCCCTTTAGCTTCTCTGTTGAATCCTGTAATGTGTTGGCTTGTATACAACATACCCATTTATTGTTGTACAAAATTGTGCATATTGTGGCAAGGGCAGCAAGTAAAACACTTTAGCCACTTATTGCACTTAAGAAGCAGCTTCTTCTTACCTATACTGTAAAAGGAAACTTGCAGCTTTGAATAGTGTGCATCACGGAACATTACCACTGTTTCTGCTAGTTAATTGATTCTGTCCCTGGCCAATAATTCCGCTTAATCGAGTTATCTTCATGTTGCCTGCCCTATCATTCAATTTGCAAAGTGACTAATTGAGTTCAGCGTGTGGCGGCAAAGATCATCTAGACACCAAATCAGAATTTCATCTCATGACATCATGAGCATCAGTATACTGCATGGAAGGAACAATTAGTCATGGACCATCCAAACATTGGAAATTGTATTCTGATTTCTGCCAGTCATGCCGACTGTGCCTACTTTAAATTGGTTCCTTGACATGATTTGTAAGTGGTCGATCGTATGGTCTTCATAGATCTTTTATTTGCCTGTCGTGTAAAACGTGTGTTTCTTTGGATCAGACCTTAAATCGTAAGGTTATTATGCATATCATGAGTTTTTTTTTGCGGGGATCATGAGTCAAATTGACAACACAGGATTGGTCTACTGTCTTTCTCTGTGTTGAACCATGGATCGTAATGCCTTTCCATGTCCTTCTGCAGATAAAACAATTAGTAAGGGGAAGCTGGTTATTGATGTTAAGTATTGGGTCTTCAAAGTGTACTCTGAGACAGATGACATCTGTACAAAGACTTCGTGTCCGGCAACTGGTGTATTTGAGCTATCTCACGGGGAGACCATGCCATCAATCGCTCTACCAGTAAGATTTCGTGCAGCGTACATATTGTTGTGTTTCCGAATTACGATGTGCATATCTTCCCATTGCTGGGCTTGCTCCATTCCTTCAGGACGTTTTGATTCACATGTGGACATTTTGTTCCGTCGCAGGGCCCTTACACCATTCAAATGAAGATGCTGGGCGAGAAGGATGAGGAACTGAGCTGCATCTCCTTCGGGTTCAGCATGAGATTCATTGCACTGGTTTACTTGAGCTGAACGCATCTGAGCTGAGCACCCAGTTGCATGCAGAAATAAACAGTACTTGTGGATGTAACTATAGAAACCTCTTTATCCTAGTATATGTTCTCTGTATATGTTCAGAAACTTGGCAGAACAAGATGAAGGTCGAGGGTTTGTGTGCCCGCCTCGGCATGAATAAGGTTTTTACGGTCTCTGTACTGGGTAAAGGTGGAGGTCTAGCTTTGTTTTGGGATGAGAGTTTTGATGTGGAGTTGAATAAGTAAGTTTGGTGAACACTTTATTGATGTAAACGCCTTATGTATCGATATAAATGTACCTTTGTGTATGGTGAACCTTGTGCAAATATTCGTCACGAGGTGTGGACTTTACTGTGAAGAATTAAACCGCTCGGTTCTAGACCATGGTTGATGCTTGGGGATTTCAATGAGGCTATGTGGCAACATGACAATTTTGCAAACTCCAGAAGATCGCATAGGCTCATGAGTAATTTCAGGGATATTTTATCAGAGTGTAATCTGCATGGCATTGCTTCTGAGGGTCTGCCGTGGACTTATGATAATAAGCAACAAGGAAGAAGAAATGTTAAAGTCCGCCTTGATCGTGCTGTTGCTTGTACGGATTGGACTAGGCTTTTTTCTCGATATAAACTGCGGCATCTTTCAAGTCTGAGATCTGACCATTGTTCTATTTTGCTTTTGTTGGATGGATCTGCGGGTAATGGTAATAGAAGGGTGGTCCGAAATCTGTAGTATGAAGCTTTTTGGGAGAGGGAAGGAAGTAAGCTGGATAGTCACGTAGGCGTTGGGAAAAAAAAACTAGTACTGATCTTGGAGACGTGGCAACAAATCTGAAATCCTTTGATGGCTTCACTTCACGGATGGAGTCACCAAACTATTGGCCATGTTGCAAAGAGGCTTGATCAAGCAAGAAAGAGAATTGAGATTCTTAGTATGAGGGATGATGATGCAGCCATGGTTGAAAGAAAAAGATTGTTGAGGGCGACTGCTTGGAGGGCGCCCTCCACACGCGCGCGGGAGAGCACAGCGACTGGGGCGCTGGCTGCATGCCACGTGGCGACTGGCTGGTGCGTGCACGGGCTCTTTTCTCTTCTTTTTTCTTTCCGTGCGTTCAAGCAAAAAATCGGTGCAAAAAAATACACTCAGCCAGTAAATTAAGCAGTGCACCCGAAGGCAGAACGTACGAACGCAGTATGTTGGCCGTTTTCACGTAGTATTTCGAAGAGTGCATTTCGTCATGGCGTGCTGCGGCTGCGCTCCGTCACGGCGATTTCGACGCGTTAACTTTTTATAATGATCTTGAAAGGCAGTGGCGGAGCTTGGGCTGGTTGTTTGGGGGCAAAACAACATGGTTTGGGCCAACTTTCGGGGGGGGGGGGGGGGGGGGGAGGGGGGAGCTGACCTGAACGTAGCTCCGCCGTTGTTGAAAGGGGTATATTGGTCGTTGCGTCTAATATTTCGTAGATACATTTGTCGTAGTGTGTGTTGCGGGCTGTGCCCCGTTTAAAGGTAGCACATCAATACACCGGAAGACAGTCATGCCCGGCCCTGGGCCCCCAAAATTCACTTGTGGGTAAAGACAATTTGCCTAGCGCCCGACGATTGAAAAGGAGGGGACGCAAAGGGAAATCCTGGGATCGATCGGAAATTAGGCAAAACGGTCAGAAATAGAATCCTATCGCCCCAAGCGTCTGCGTTGCACGTACCTAAGGACATGCCGACCACCTTTTTCCTCGACTTCCGGTCCAGCCTCAACGTCATCAAGACCATGTTGCGACTGCGGTGGGCTGTTGGAAGAATATGTCTGCACGCGATCACCTGTTTCTGTTTCCGTCGTACCTTGTAGTATTATATAATCCTCTGGGAGGGCAATCAATAGAACTGCAGAGACCTTCGCAATACTTCTTTGCCTGATGATGACATTTGTAGCTCCGAGTGGCCCTAAATGGATCATGCATCTTCTTCGCCAACTCAATGAACGTACAATGTTCCTGACAGTGGCGGAGCTTCAATCAAATAGTTGGGCGGGCCAGTTAAAACGGTCTAGCGATTTTTTTCCTTGACTTGGAAAATTTAGGAGAGAAATGGAGTGAAAAATACATGCTATCAAATCGCGGACTATAATTTGAATAAATAAATAATAATAGTATGTTCAAATATACATGATCTTGTTAATTGACTAAACATAGCTAGCTAGCTAGCTACCGGCAGTTTTTTCCTCACGGAGGAAAAACAATGAAGCCAGCGTGTGTTCCCCTTTTTTTTTATTAGCAAAAGAAGGTAGCGTGCTTTTTTTCCTTCTAGAATGCAGTCGTGCTGGTTGCGTCCTCTTTGCTATTTCGTATTGGGCTTTGGTATCACTACGACACTACCGATGAGCTCTGAGCGCTTGTTGCCTGGCATGCGAGTTTGACTCGTTCGGCCTCCCATCGTAAAACTAGTGCTAGCGGAATGGGCCATCATATGTATATAAACCTTTTCCCTCAAATCCTGGGCGGGCCACGGCCCAGGTCGGCCCTCACGTAGCTCCGCCAGTGGTTCCTGATGCTGCCATGCTGAATGGATCATGCTGTAAATGTGTCGTAATGAGACCACACATTTACAGGGCTGACAAACTGCACAAAGGTTGACTTTAACCAAAACTAATAAACACCATATTTTAGAATAAACGTTCCACATTTGGTTAACATGTAGAACAATTTGTACAAACTCTTAACTAGGAAAGGATTGCATGCAGGGAGTGGTCGGCGGTTGATGGTTGCAATTACAGTTTTGGTAAAGAGTCTTTGTTGAGCACGGAGTGATGTAGCAGTGGAACCGCTTTTCTCCGTAAGGATAACTCGAGATTTAATATCGAACACAAGAAAGATAGCTAAGTGTATACTCCGTCTAGCAACATGTAAAGATTATGAATGCTACCTTGTAGTTGTCCCAACAATACCGAATTAGTTGTCAGTTAGTTTTGGTTAAAGTTGCGGACGGGTGGGCTAGCGGAAGTAGCACATGTGGAGAAGATGGAAGCCGCAATTGCTAGATCCGCGGATCGGACAGCGGTTAGGCCGACCGTTCTACGAGTAGAATTTCAGATTTTAGGAGGGAGAAAGTGCTTTCCTTTCAGCCATTTCTTTTCCGAGAAAAAGAAAAACCATATTTTTGTCACCCACCTCAACCGAATAAGTATGCAGGCTTTCCTCAAAAAAATAAAGGTATTTTGACACTGACCTGACCAAGTTAGCGTAAGAAAAAACAATAAGGAAAACGCTTTGTATAGCCTCGCGCGACGTGCGTCAGGCGCACAGCTAGCTGCTAGCTTTTCTCCTCCCCGCGGGGCCTACCCATGTGCAGTGCAGCCTATTTGCTCTCTCTATCTCTCTTTTCTCACGTGGGTAGCTCCCCAAATCTGTTGTAGCTAACTTTTTGGCAACCTGTGCTATGTGAACTATGTATAGGGACACACAGTACTATCACACCTAGCTAGCTTCTTCTTTTGTGATTTTTAAAATGTTGGATACATCTTTAAAATCTGTACCAAAGTCTCACGAGTTTTGTTGAGAACACACAGGCGAGATGTTGCAAGGTTTTCTGGCCGTTTGCTCCAAGTTTGTGTTTCTCCCCGATTTTTCGATGTTACATGCGTGCTTTTCAAAATGCTGCAAACACATGTTTTTTGTTGTTGTAGTTGTTTGTGCTTTTGTTGAAATAGATGGTGATTTTTTTTGCAAATGAATCTGCAGTAAAACATTTGTTGCTTGCCCACTTTTTAATTGCTGCAAACACATGGTTTTTTGTTGTAATCATTTGTGATTTTTGTTGAAATTGTTGGTGATTTTTGTTGCAAAGCAATTTGCAGCAAAAAATTGTTGTTTAACCACTTTTTTTAGCATTACTTTTTTCAAAATGTTGCAATAGTATTTTTTTACACCGTTTGAGGAATTTTGTTGCAATAGTAGGATAAATCACCACGGTGGCATTTTTTATTTAAATATCGGAAAGGTCAGGACCAAAGAGATATACCCCTTTGTTTTATGTGGAGCTGCTCTATACTGCGGGTTGATTTCCGAAAAAGTGAGGGGCTAAAATGCAAAAGTGTGTTGCGTTGATTTCTGAACGTAGTATGACGATTCGACGGTGGAAAAGGGGACCGATTTTGGGGCTCCTATAGGGCGACCTACGCGCAGCGCTGGCCAAACAATAAACGCAACGTGGCTCTTGTGATTCCTCCCACGACGCCAGCACCGACTTGTAATGCTGGCCATCGGGCCGGCACGGCCAGGCACGCATAGTGCAAGGCACGAGGCGGCCCGACTTCCTTTCGTGCCGTGCAAGGCCCGCCCACGTGCCTGGAATGGAGAAAAAGCACGGCCTGACGTGCCTGTTTTCGGCTTGTTCGGACTTTTTGGCCTGATTTTTTTCGATTTTTTTTAGAAAATAAACAGAAAAAATTAAAAAATGAGATATTTCAAACTTAAACATGCATACTTAGATATTTCAAACTACGAAATGCACAGACTTAAACATAGACACATAGCTATCGGCTATCGCCTCCACGGCTCTACGGACACACACTACGGCTCTACGTACACACTACGGCGTCGGCTCCTTCTCTAGATCGTCCCAGTCAACTCTGTTGGACTCATCGCTCTCATGGACGGTGCACTGCTGCATGGCGAGGCGGTCTTCCTTCTCCTCATTGCGAGACACAATCCGGATGTCGGGAGGAGCGAGGAACTCTGCCTCCTGTAGGCTAGTGACGTCTGGAAAATTGAGCTCGGATTTGGGCCGGCCGTACCTCCAAGCGACGACGTCATACGCGAGCGCGGCGAGCTCCGGTGACTCAAAGGTCCCGAGTCAGTGTCGCATGCTGTGGCACAATATCTCGGCAGCGTAGTGGCCGGCCGACCGGAGCCGAACGCTGCGAAATCCCGTGCTGCAGCGCACCGTCCGTGGGGATTGCTGAATGCATAGTTTAAAAAACTGGACCGGACCGACGGTTGAACCGGAAAAAACCAGAACCAAGGCCTCCACCGGTTTGCTTAGTGCACTGGACCATTCCCGCTCCTGAACCGGGAAAACCGGCTAGACCGCGGTCCGACCGGCTGTTTTGGGTGAAAACCGGGCGTAGCAGGCCGCCGGTCTGACCGGACGCAACATCACGCGCGAGAAAAATTATATGCGTGGGGGCAGGTTTCGAACTGGCGAGCTCGCGCTTCACGAGCGAGCAGGCTGCCTGCGCTAGCCATCAGGATGGTTCGAAGCTTGTGTCTTTATAGCTCACGTATGTCTTAAAATCCACTTACTTTTTAACAGATTATTAGTATTTCCATCCTATTCTATTATTAAAAAACCGCAATCAAACCGAGCGAACGACGGTCCGACCGACTGAACCGTGAACCGAGGCCCTCACCGGTTTGATTACGGTCCGGTTTTTAAACTATGGCTGAATGGGATGGCCGAATGGGGAATCACGCGGCCGGCCGGGCCTTTCGTGCCGTGCCGTGTCGTCTGTGTCCGTGCTGGGCTGGCACAACAATTTTCCGTGCCGTGCCCAGGCCGGCCCGCGTGCCTGAAAGTGAAAAAAGGCCTGGCTCGAAATTCCCGCAAAACCTATACATCGCGTACCGCGGGAGCGATTCGCTCCCGCGTACCTCTAGATGGGCCGGCCCAGTCGGTTGTCCCTCGGCTTTTCGGTGGGTTTTTTCTTTTTCCTTTTCATTGTTCGTTTTTCTTTTTTCTTATTACCTTTTTTTCTTATTTAATTTTTAATTTCTCATTTTTATTTTATGTTCTTATTTTCGGTTCTTCTAAATTTCGAATTCATATTCGAAAATGTTTATATTCGCAAAAAATGTTCATATTCGAAAATGTTTCAGATTTTGAAAACTGTTCATTTTTTAAAATGGTTTAGATTAAAAAATTATTCAACAATTTTTAAAAATTGTTCAGATTTGAAAAATACTCATATTTAAAAAATGTTCATTTCTTTTTATTGTATACTTAGAAACAGAAAAGAAAAATAAAAATAACAGAAGAAAAATATCACTACCTGTTATTGGGCCGTATTCGGAGCGGCCCAGCGGGGAAACAGTGCGTTGTATGTATAGGAGCTCCCGAAGGGTACGATTAGGAAAAGACCGACTTTCGTTCTGTGTTGAATTTGTGGGAAAAATGCAAAAAAAAAAAGGGAAGGACACTGTGCCGCGTGTCATCTTCCGTGGGTACGAACGAGTGTACGTTCGGTTCATGTCCAGGCAGGCAGGTACGATTACTAGTTTCAGTACTCGTCCAGCCACGATGCGGAGCTCAGCTAGATATGCACGAGCAGCTAAACATGGATATATAATGGGTGCACGAGATGATCAACACGCATGTGTTCTTGCCGGAACCATGCATGCAGCAGCCCTCGGTGCAACATGCTTGTGTATCCACGTACTCGTGTAGAAAAGGGTCTTGGAGCTTTCTGTTAAGCTGTATATATGGAAGTTTGTTGTATCTAGCACAGTTAGGCCAATTTGGAAAAATTAGATACAGTATGTATTCTAATTGAACTGAGAGTAGCACAAATATAATATCCGCAGTTCGGTAAATACTTATTCTCATTCTACTTAAATATTACTGTGAAATTTTAAAGGTGTTGTCGTTAGTTGGATACATATTTAACCATTCATGTGGATCCTCCTCTCTTCCCTTTGGTGTTGTATATCAATGAGCTTTATCTTTAATTGGCATTGGCAAGATCAAATTAAGTGTTACTTCTTCATTGGCTAATTTGTTCAACATTTTTGAATCATTTGTCTTTGTAATGTCTTGTGCTCTTGGGCACTAATGGAACTGAAGAGATACTGTGTTGATACGGAAAATTCAAGTTCAATCGACTAATTAACTATTCTCATTTATGAAAGATTGTTGTTCAGTGCACCTACGTTTTGCCCCATATTCACAACTCGCCAGAAGATAGAGTTGTATATATGATGGTGTACCTTCGACATTCAGTCTATGTTTTTCTCATACAGAACACCATTATTAATAATTAATTTTCATGCAAATAACCATTATTAACACGAGCGCGTGGGGTGTCATCTAGTATAAAAGAGCATGTAGCAACTTTTGGTAGTACGTACGTGGACACGTAGAGAGTTATATTTTTCATTTAGACATTTTACTTTCCATTCTATGTTGTTAAAGCTCGGAAACCCGTTGAACTAACTGTTGTATTTATAGAGACGATTCGTGTGTGATCAGGTCAAGAACTGCTACCCATCCTTCACAGCACAGTTTGATCAGTTGCACCTGATCAGGTGATTTGGGAGCCATACAGGCAGGAGATTATCGATGCAAGATACCCGGTGGGATTTCTGCTTTTGTGTTACAGAGATAGAGCGTACTGGATGACAAAGCCAAATCCATGCCGGAAAAAATGAGCGGGGACGTGACACATAGTAAAATTAAAACAAAATGGCCCAAAAAAAGGCGATTAGTACCTTTTGGTTTCGCCGAAACCAAAATCCATGGCTATGGCCTCCTTTCGGTCGAGCCCACACCAAAAGGTACCTTTTGGTTTCGCTCTCACCAAAACCGACAGCGCAATATTTTTGAAAATAAATATTTTCGCGCAATATTAGTGAAATTTCTATATAAAAAAAAAAATATTTTTTTAAAAAATTCGGGCGCCAGCGACGTGCGGGACGCGCGGAGCCGCCGGCGGAGACAGGGCGGGAGCAGGTGGAGGTACGTACGTATCCTCGCTGCATTTTATTTCCAGCTGGTAGTTCAGCATTAGGATCAGCTTTCTCAACATTTTTTCTTACATAACCAAAATTCCTAGGCTTGGAGACAATATTATCACGGTAGGTCTCACTGATCCTTCATGCTTTTTTTTTTCTAGATTTCCTTTTCCTTTAATAAAGAGATCTACATTGGCCAAGCCAGCCCCATGAATTGATGCCTCCTCCAGTGCACAGCAAAGAATATCAACCTTTCCTTGTCGCCGTCTCGCCGAATCCCATTCCCATGGCCACCACCGCATGCTCCCTGCTGATGCGAACTTGCAAATAGAGGAACCTGTCCATTGTATCTTGAGTTGCAAATATTCCTTTCTTTCTACATTGTATCTTGAGTGCACAGAAAACATTCTTTTTATTTTGTGCATTGGCAACCAAATGCAACTTTATTCCTTCCCCACCCCATGTGGTAGCTAACTTTGCTGGCCACGCCAGCACAACACTAGCTATAAGATAGGCCATCAATACCTCTTCCAACTGCGCGCACACAGCTACCTATTTCCTACCTGGGACATACTGCTCTTTCAGTACGACCAGCACACAAATACCAACAATTTCTACCCTAGCCGGAGGGGGCCATCAATTCACTATCACCGGAGGATCGGAGGAGATGGAAGCGGCTGTTGGTGCAGCGAACTGGCTTCTCGGCAAGGTGCTGATGATCCCGAAGAGCAAGTCTTGATGCCTGCACAAATAACGGGATTTAGGTTGAGACTCCAAGTGCAGAGTGTATAGTAAGTGGAAGACAGTTTTCCCCACGAGGGGTGACTCGAGGGTTTAATATCGAACTCTCGGGGAATCTGAAGTGGTAGATTTATCTTCTTATCCTTCTTTTGGTTACCTACAAAACAAGGTTAGATGTTTTGGTCCTCAACCTCACCTGTGGTTGTCAAGCACAAGGTGTAAGAATGATATCAGGATAGTTATGCAATGCAAACAAGAAATAAATATGCAATGATGGTGGATGCAATGATAAATGATATTTTTGGGTTTTTGAATGATGTATGCAAGATGAAAAGTATTTTTGTATTTTCGGATTTAATGATGGCTGAAAATAGAAAAGTGGTATATGGTGTTGGAAAGGTGTTTCTTATGATTAAAAATGGACTGGGGTTCATGGTTTCACAAATGCACTCTCTCTTTATAAAGTGGTAGACAATGGAACACACAAAGTTAACATATGAGATTGCAACACAGGGTTTGATAACAAGTTACTTAGATATATGGGCATCACGTCCTAACATAGAGATCTTTTGGTTATTAACCTCTCTTATACTCCACCAAGATGCGAACTAAATCATAACACCTCAGTAATTAAGATAACTCAGAGTATAGCATTAAGTATCATGACATGAAGTGAAAATAAGAACATGCTAGATCTAGTCATGGAGTAGTGGCAATGGTCACGCCCACATCCCCGGTAGCATGGTATTTTAGTTTATCCCTAGTGAGGTAACAAAGTAAGGTAAAGATACCAAAGTGGATCGCAGAACTTTCTCTCACGTTCACTGCACTAGCCACCCCCCGTTACTCCAACTAATGCACACGTTCCCCCACACACGCTCTCATAAACATGCTTGATCAAAACAAGTAGACAAGAACGGGGTACATAATATGCATCTATACTCATAACTGAAACAAACATTGCAATCTCAAACATATATTAACTCATAAAGATCCACCACAAAGGTATTACAACGGTGACCGTAATCATGTTCAGCAGCTCATACGGTGCTAATTAGTGAAGCTCAAGAGAGGAGAGATACATAAGTTACTTCCACAAACCCATAGTCCAGAGGTGGACTACTCCCTCTTCATCATGGAGACGGTGGAGAAGTCGATGGAGACCACGCCGGCAGCGCCCCGCCGGAGTTTTCCCCCTCCAATCTGCAGCTCCTGATCTCCGTTTCGGTGTTTCTGTGTTTGTGCGGCGCTCCTTCCAGAGAACGACGGGGGACCTTTTTTATAGGCGTTTTTAGGTCAAGACGATGTCGGTGGAGCGAAGATCGACGGCAACGGAGCCACGAGGCCCAAACGGGTGGGTCCCACGCGGCCACAGTACCTGGCCGCGTGGGCCACCGTTTGGCCCTCGGGCCTCCGTTTGCTTCGCTTCCTTTTTCCGTAGTCCTTCTTCCTTCCAAATATTGACGCCCGTAAATTTCCAGGTGATTTCGTTGACGTTTGGGTCCCTGAAACATTAAAATAAAAAACGGGTTTTCTGCCTGTGCAGGGTTAATTCCATAAAAATAGGAAATATAAGATATTCCCAAAATCATGATAAAACATTGATATAACCCTTATATGATGCAAATATGATTGGAATATAAGCAATTAAAGTGCAAAGTTCATGTATGCATTTTACATGCATCAACATCCCCAAGCTTAATCCATGCTCGTCCTCGAGTATGAAGATGATAAAACTAACATGGACTTTGCAATTTAATACTTAACAATGGATATCAAAGATGATTACTATTGCTACATATAGTCAAATGATTCATTCTTCAAAGGAGTAGCAATATGCAAATAGTTTATGAAGTGATATCAAGTATTCAAGACAAGGATGTTCATTGATAGTTCACAAAGTGTAACATAGTAGCAAGTAATATGGAACACATGTATGCATAATGATAAGTAGAACATCCTACAATGGTCATAGAGTGTAGATGAAAATCTGAATATGATAGGTGTACACTTTGGAAAGATGTATATGTGAGTAGAGGTAAAGCATGCATAAGTTTCATCCAACTTCCAAACTCTTCTACTTAAGTTAATGATTGCAATAAGGTATTCATTGGTGTCAAGCTCTCATTGCCCCTATCATAGCATCTTGAATGATTAAGGTTAAAGTGAAAGCAAATATGAGTAGTGTGCTTGACAAAGTAAAGGTTGATGTCTCATGCCCCTTGAATACAAGTACTACACCATGTTACTCAACTTAGGAAACAAAGCAAGTTCAAGTTATATCATTGTAAGTAATAATAGTATCATCAAGAGCGTCAACTGGGGTACCTCTTGTCCCAGATATGGAACAAGCCCATATCAAAATGACAAGACAAACAAACAAAATGAACAATCTCAACACCCTTTTTATTTACCATTTGGAATAGTTTTTTATTGCAAGGTGTATCACAGAAGGTTCACCATAGTATGTAAGTAAATTTCCACCATGAATGATGCATGGCTTAGATTAGCGGCCCAGGCGTCTCTCTAACCATTTATACAAACTCATTTAAACTACTTCATTTCCACTCATTTCACATGATAGCATCCATAACAAAAGTACATGATATCAACTAAATGAGATGAAGAGCATGTTGAAAGCTTGCATGTGACAGCACATATGGGCTAACTCCAACCCGAACATTATCAAGCCACTACATCATAATCTTAATCACAATGGGTCATGTTTTATTATGCAATGAAGAAATGTGCATCAAGTTCGTGAGAGCTATATAACCAATTTTTTCCATTGCAATCAATAACATAAACATTTTCATTCAGAGGTAAGATAACACAAAAACATGTTAAACATACTCGGAATAGCATAAAGCCAATAGGTAGATATGGTGGACTCACTGGAATAACTTTGGTTGAAGGTGTTGGAAACAAGTTTTTGCTTGTTGGAGTTTTTGGGCTAGCAAAAGGGAGAAAGTTGACCATCTAGATGCATGCATGAGTGTCCATAGAACTAACTAATCCATGTTAAACCAAGTGAAATAACAATCAGCACCAAAACATGAATAAGTGATAGCTCTACAAAAAGAATTTGCAAACTATTACTCATAAACAAGCTCATGAATCATGCAACTATATGTATCATTAAAAATCAAGTCAAACATCCCTTTTCCCAATCTTATAAAAGCATCCAACATATTTCAACCCATATTTCCAGTAGCTCTCTCATATATAATTGATAGTGTGGTGGTCTCTCAAGACTCAAACAAAAACAAAAAACGACGCTCCAAGTTTATGCGATAAAGTGTTTCGATCGAAAAACAGAAGTTGGACGTGTGCAAACCGAGAGTGTGTAGGTCCAGTGGGGTTGTCTTCACATCCCCAAGCTTATGGTCTTCACCATCCTTGGATAGCTCTTGGTGCATCTCCTCCAATCCCTGTGAAAAAACTTCAAAACACCGTTTCTCCCATCTCTTTTCTGTGGGGTGCATTAATAGTGATAAACAAATAGGTTCCTTGCTGCATATAATCCTTGAACAAAAATTCATATGAATGTCCAGAAAGTGTATAATGTTGTATGCCTACTCATAAACTCAATTGGATCAAAAAGATTCAACTTAAAAGCTCAAAGCATGCATCAAACAAAATGGGACAGAATCTGTCCAGAAAAACAGCAGCAGCAAAACGTATTTTTCTACCCTACCAAACTTTCTCGAAAAATTCCGAAAAAATTCATGCATACAGAGGATGAAAAGTTGCAACTACAGTTCAAATATGAGCTCATTCGGAGTTACAGAATAAGAATTAAAAATCATACCGTGCACTGATTCGTGCAGGAATAAAATCTCCGAACGCTATAAGCAACTTTTCAAACCAAAAAGGGTAAAACTTGGCACTTTATTAAAAACTCCAGAACCTAACTAGACACAAAATCTCTTGTTACAGCAAGAGGACACAAAGAAAAATCACACAAAAATAACCGGGTTGCCTCCCGCAAAGCGCTTTCTTTATAGCCATATAGCTAGGCTTCTTACTTGTTGTTTTATTGTGGACGAAGCTCATGAGGGAGCTTGAACTTTGGTGGTTCCCTCTTCCTTGGAAAGTGTTCCATGCACTTCTTGTGTGGAAACTGAAACTTTACATTCCCTTCCTTTGAATCAATGATAGCACCTGTGGTACGAAGAAAAGGTCTTCCAAGAATAATAGGACTAGAGGTTTTATTCCCCATATCCATGATTAGAAAATCCACAGGCACAAAAGTCATATGTAACTCTACCATAACATCACTTACTTTTCCCAAAGCATGTTTAATAGAGTCATCAGCAAGTGCTAGTTCAATAGAGCATTTTTCAAGATTTTTCAATTCAAGCACTTCATATAGTTCTTTAGATAAAACAGAGACACTAGATCCTAGATCAAGTATGGCATGGTGTGTCTCTTTTCCAATAGTTACTAGTACCTTAGGTATCCACATATCCCCAAGCTTAGGTGGTATCATAGCCTCTTGGTTGTACCTAGCAATCTTTTCTTTCAAGACATGATTAGCAATATAAGAACCAAAACCTGCTTGGTTAGTGTTGATGGAAGGATCACTTGCAAATTTTTGTAAGATAGATATTAATTCATGCAAGCTACAATTTTCTAAGTCAAGCAAAGGATCCTTGACTTCATTAAGCATTTTAACTTCCTCAACTTTCTTTTCCAACTCAATCAGCATAAGAGATTCATCATGTTCAGTTTCTTTAGCTTCTTCTTTTAAACTACCAAGTTGAGACATGAGTGGCAACAAATATTCAGGGTAGTTCAATAATTCATCAAGAGTTTCCTCCAAAGTAAGAGGAACATTTTCAGCAATGTTAACAGAATTCATTCCAACCACAGGTGATGCTTGTGGTTTCCCTGCAGACATACTCAATAAAGTGGCTTGATTATCAGCTAGTTTAGACAAAGCTTTGTCTAGTCCTGCAGCTTGGAGTTGTAAGCCTTTAATATCAGAACTAATAGAAGCAACAGACTTATTCAACTCTTGTATCATGGTATTATGACTAGCAACTTGTTCCATGAGAATTTTGTTAGCCTCAGAATTATCATTGCGTGATAACATAGGCTTCCAATTATTATCATTAGCATTAGGATATGGAACAAAAGGACGATTGTTGGGAACATATGGGGGTTTATTATAAGAGTTATAATTGTTGTTACCATACCCATTATTACCATAGTTCCTAATGAAGTTGACATCAATATTTTCAGAATTGTTTCCAACTAGTTCTTGCAAAGGAACATTTTCAACACTAGGTTTATTAAGCAAAGCAAGAATAGTATCCATTTTAGATGACAAATCATTAGTTTCTTCAATAGAGTTCACTTTCTTAGAAGGATTAGGTGCCCTATCAGTATGCCATTGACTATAGTTTTGTAAAATGCTTTCCAATATATTTTTAGCTTCTACTATAGTCTTACTCATAAAAGCACCTCCAGCAGCAGAATCAAGTATGTTTCTAGACATGTAGTTTAAACCATTGTAGAAAGAGTGTAATATGGTCCATTCATTAACTCCATGTGAGGGACAAGTTCTAAGCATAAGTTTTATCCTATCCCAAGCCATAGCAACATGTTCATTTTCATTTTGCCTAAAAGAAAGGATGTTGTTTCTATTTTGCAAAATTTTAACAGGGGGATAATATTTCTTAATGAAAGCTTCTTTTAGATCATCCCAAGAATTAATACTACCAGATGGCAAGGAATGCAACCACTCTTTAGCTTTTCCTCTAAGTGAAAAAGGAAATAACTTCAGTTTTAGGATATCACTTTCCACATTTTTAAACTTTTGCATGTCACATATTTCAACAAAATCATGAAGATGCATAGAGGCATCCTCCATAGCACTACCACCAAATTGTTCCCTAGTTATCAAGTTCAACAAACTAGGACTTACTTCATAACTCTCAGCATTTATCTTAGGTGTGGCAATAGCTCTCGTGATAAATTGATCATTAGGAGTGTTTGTGTAGTCACACAACTTAGTTCTTTCTCCCATTTTAGCAAGTTTTTTTGGTATTTTTAATTTTTTATGCAAAACTGAAATAAATATGATATGATATGCAATGACACTAACAAAACAAATAAATTGCTTTGTAAGTAAAGATGGATAAGATGGTGCTCACGTAGGTGCAACCTCCCCAAGCTTAGGTGTTAGCACAAGTTGGTGACGTTGACTTTGTTGTGAGATGAATGCGATGATGCACACCCTTGGATAAATCTCTCAGCTACGATTCCCCGGCAACGGCGCCAGAAAACGTCTTGATGATCCCGAAGAGCAAGTCTTGATGCCTGCACAAATAACGGGATTAGGTTGAGACTCCAAGTGCAGAGTGTATAGTAAGTGGAAGACAGTTTTCCCCACGAGGGGTGACTCGAGGGTTTAATATCGAACTCTCGGGGAATCTGAAGTGGTAGATTTATCTTCTTATCCTTCTTTTGGTTACCTACAAAACAAGGTTAGATGTTTTGGTCCTCAACCTCACCTGTGGTTGTCAAGCACAAGGTGTAAGAATGATATCAGGATAGTTATGCAATGCAAACAAGAAATAAATATGCAATGATGGTGGATGCAATGATAAATGATATTTTTGGGTTTTTGAATGATGTATGCAAGATGAAAAGTATTTTTGTATTTTCGGATTTAATGATGGCTGAAAATAGAAAAGTGGTATATGGTGTTGGAAAGGTGTTTCTTATGATTAAAAATGGACTGGGGTTCATGGTTTCACAAATGCACTCTCTCTTTATAAAGTGGTAGACAATGGAACACACAAAGTTAACATATGAGATTGCAACACAGGGTTTGATAACAAGTTACTTAGATATATGGGCATCACGTCCTAACATAGAGATCTTTTGGTTATTAACCTCTCTTATACTCCACCAAGATGCGAACTAAATCATAACACCTCAGTAATTAAGATAACTCAGAGTATAGCATTAAGTATCATGACATGAAGTGAAAATAAGAACATGCTAGATCTAGTCATGGAGTAGTGGCAATGGTCACGCCCACATCCCCGGTAGCATGGTATTTTAGTTTATCCCTAGTGAGGTAACAAAGTAAGGTAAAGATACCAAAGTGGATCGCAGAACTTTCTCTCACGTTCACTGCACTAGCCACCCCCCGTTACTCCAACTAATGCACACGTTCCCCCACACACGCTCTCATAAACATGCTTGATCAAAACAAGTAGACAAGAACGGGGTACATAATATGCATCTATACTCATAACTGAAACAAACATTGCAATCTCAAACATATATTAACTCATAAAGATCCACCACAAAGGTATTACAACGGTGACCGTAATCATGTTCAGCAGCTCATACGGTGCTAATTAGTGAAGCTCAAGAGAGGAGAGATACATAAGTTACTTCCACAAACCCATAGTCCAGAGGTGGACTACTCCCTCTTCATCATGGAGACGGTGGAGAAGTCGATGGAGAAGATGGAGACCACGCCGGCAGCGCCCCGCCGGAGTTTTCCCCCTCCAATCTGCAGCTCCTGATCTCCGTTTCGGTGTTTCTGTGTTTGTGCGGCGCTCCTTCCAGAGAACGACGGGGACCTTTTTTATAGGCGTTTTTAGGTCAAGACTATGTCGGTGGAGCGAAGATCGACGGCAACGGAGCCACGAGGGCTGAACGGGTGGGTCCCACGCGGCCACAGTACCTGGCCGCGTGGGCCATGCCGTTTGGCCCTCGGGCCTCCGTTTGCTCGCTTCCTTTTTCCGTAGTCCTTCTTCCTTCCAAATATTGACGCCCGTAAATTTCCAGGTGATTTCGTTGACGTTTGGGTCCCTGAAACATTAAAATAAGAAAACGGGGTTTTCTGCCTGTGCAGGGTTAATTCCATAAAAATAGGAAATCATTAAGATATTTCCAAAATCATGATAAAACATTGATATAACCCTTATATGATGCAAATATGATTGGAATATAAGCAATTAAAGTGCAAAGTTCATGTATGCATTTTACATGCATCAGGTGCTCACCAAGCTGTCCAATGACTTGGTGGCTGCGTTCATGGCCAACTTCGAGCTCGGCCACAACTTCGAGAGCATCAAGCTCCAGCTGCTGTACACCCAAGGGCTGCTGCACGAAGCCCAGGACAGGGCGGCGGGCACCAACCCCAACCCTGGCCTGCAGGGCTTGCTGGCGAGGCTGAGCACGAAGACCGACGAGGCTGAGGACATGCTGGATGAGATCCACTACTTCATGATCCAGGACATGCTAGATGGCACCGGCGAGGCCACCGTGCAGGAGCCCGCTCCACATATGGGGGATGTCCTCCGTGGCCACGCTCGCGATGGTCGCCATGCTATTCGCCACACTGTCGGTAACTGCCTTCACTGCTTTTCGTGTTGTTCGCCTGCAAAGGATGATGATTATGCTGCCACCAGTAGTAACCCACACAATGCAACCAAGTCTTCTAGGGGTAATGATGGTGGTGGCAGTGTTGAAAAGCTGTCATTTGACAGAGTAGTCATGTCCAATAAAATCAAGTCAGTAATAGAGGACATGATCTCCATATGTGAACCTGTTTCTAACTTGCTTAAGAGTGCACACCAGAGTAGCACTGAAACTAGCACAGTCATCACCCTCAGAAGGCCTCCCACAGGTTCACTAATGGCACAAGATAGATTGTATGGGAGGGGTGTCATTTTTGAGAAAACGGTAGATGCGCTCGCTAGTGGCACATATAACGGTGAAACCCTCTCTGTTATGCCATTTGTTGGTCCTGGGGGTATAGGAAAGACAACTTTCACCCAACACTTGTATAATGATAAAAGGATCGAGGGGCAATTCACTGTCAGGGTCTGGCTATGTGTTTCAACTGATTTTGATGTGCATAAGCTCACTCGGTAGATCCATAGCTACATACCTGCAATTGAAAACGAAGAATACCCATGTTCAAATGAAACGGCCAGTTTAGACCAGCTTCAAAAATCCATCGCAGAGAGACTGAAGTCTAAAAGGTTTTTAATTGTATTGGATGATATATGGAAATGCAATAGTAAGGGTGACTGGGAAACCCTATTGGTCCCATTGAGAAAGGGGGAATCCAAAGGGAACATGGTTCTTGTCACAACTCGATTTCCATATATAGCACATATGGTAAAAACAATTGATCCAGTAGAACTCCATGGTTTGGAACCTGATGACTTTTTCACATTATTTGAAGCGTGCATATTTGGTCATAACAAACAGCCTGGCCATTATGCAGATGACTTAGTTGATGTTGCAAGAGATATTGCAAAGAGACTAAAGGGTTCGCCACTAGCAGCTAATACAGTGGGTCGGATGTTGAGAAAAAATCTTTCTCGGGAATATTGGATGGGAGTTCATGAAAAGGATGAGTGGAAACATACAAAAAATGATGACGACATTATGCCATCTCTAAAAATTAGCTATGATAACCTTCCTTTCTATTTGAAAAAATGCTTTTCATATTGTTCCCTCTTCCCTGAACATTATCAGTTCAATAATTTAGAAATTACTTGGTTTTGGACTGCAATAGGTATCATAGACTCGAGTTGTCAAAACAAGAGCAATTACTTAGAAGAACTAGTGGACAATGGTTTCCTAATGGCAAATGGGGGCAATAAATTTGGTCAATGCTATGTGATGCATGAACTATGTCAGAATATTTCATCACTAGAATGTGCCAATATAAGTAGTTTAAATTTTAGAGCTGATGACATCCCACAATCTATTCGGCATTTATCAATTACCATAAAAGATAAATATGATGAAAGTTGTCAAGAAGAAATGGGAAAATTGAAGAGCGTGATAGAGATTGGAAATTTGCGGACATTGATGATTTTTAAATTACATGATGTAAGAACAACTAATATTTTGAAAGATACATTTGAAGAAATAAAGGGTTTGATAGTTCTATTTATATCAATGAATACTCCACAATCTTTGCCAAACAGCTTTGCAAATCTTATCCACCTCCAATACCTTAAAATTAGTTCACCTTATATAGTAGAAATGGCTTTACCTAGCTCATTATCTAGATTTTACCACTTGAAATTCTTGGACCTCAAATATTGGCATGGAAGTAAAAATTTGCCTAAAGACATTAGCCGCCTAGTGAACTTATGCCATTTCCACTCATCTAAAGAATTCCATTCCAATATTCCCGAGGTTGGAAAGATGAAGTGTTTACAAGAGCTTAAAGAGTTCTATGTTAAGAAAGAGAATATCGGGTTTGAATTGAGAGAGCTGGGGGAATTGAGGGAGCTTGGAGGAGAACTTAGTATATGTAATCTTGAAACGGTGAGGTCCAAGGGAGAAGCTAGTGATGCCAAATTGAAGAACAAAAGAAGGCTCACATAGCTGACATTAGTTTGGGGTACAGAGAACCAGACTATAGATGATGATGTTCTGGCTGGTCTTCATCCACCACATAATCTGAGAGTGCTTGGCATTATAAATCCTGGTGTTGCAGATGGTCCTAGTTGGTTGTACGGTGACATTAGGACAAAAAGGTTGGAGTCTCTCCATCTAGAGGGTGTGTCGTGGGGCACTCTTCCACCTTTTGAGCAGCTGCCACGCCTCAATATACTCATTTTGAAGAATATTATTGGAGTGCGTGAGTTTGGGCCTGGCTTTGGTGGTGTTACAGAGAGAAGTTTCATGCACTTGAAAGAAATTGTGTTTGAGAATATGCCAGAGCTTGCCGAGTGGGTGGGCGGACCTAATAATGCCCATCAGTTTTCAAGGCTTGAAAGCATCAAATGTCGAAATTGTCCCTTCCTCTGCTCATTTCCCTTCTTGGAGTGCTCTGACCTATTTACCAACCTGTGTACACTTGATATTGAAAATTGCCCTGAGCTGTCTCAGTTACACCTCTTGCCTCACACTTCCACGCTAACATATATTCACGTGAAAAATGATGGGACAGAGCTGTTATATGATGGGAAGGAATTGAGGATTAAAGGGTACACCCGGGCTTTGGCTTTCCACAAAATGGACAGAGTAGAGCTTATGAAAATTATTGATGTATCACACATTACATTGTCAGACCTCCAAAAGCTAAACTCCTTGAGAAGTCTACATTTCAAAAGCTGCAACAACACGTTTTTTGTAAAACTGGATGACACCGTTGTCCTCCATTTAGTTCAGAATCTTCACCTAGTGGAGTTGCCAATTTCCGGAGAATTGTTTTCAAAGATTTTGAGGTGTTTCCCTCCGCTTTCCTTGCTTACCATCAAGAAATGTGAGAACCTGGAACTTCTGCCCGTGTCGGACGGAGGACTCTTGGACCTCAAGATGCTCCAATCATTTACAGGATTGAGTTGTGGGAAGTTGTTCTCTCGGTGGCAATGGAGAAGAAGGTGGAAGAGCTCGTGCCATCAAGCCATTCCCTACTTCCATTAGAGAACTCGATATTTTCCATGAGCCAAGCATGCAGTCAATGGGTCTTCTCTCAAACCTCACGTCTCTCACCAGTCTAAAACTGGAGGCTTGTGAAAGATTAACAATGGATGGATTCAATCCTCTTATCACAGTCAACCTCAAGAAATTGGTCATATGTGCTATGTCTAGGGACCCAGGGTACATCTCTATAGTAGAAGGTCTGCTCTCAGGGATTGCAAGGAGTGGATTACTACATGCTGGTTCCTTCCAATTGGAACAATTTAGGGTGGATAGTATCTCAGCAGTGCTTACTGCTCCCATTTGCAGCCACCTTGCCGCTACCCTGCACACATTGGAGTTCTCTTTTGATCAGCAGGTGACAGCCTTCACGAAACAGCAGGAGCAAGCGCTTCAGCTCCTCACCTCCCTCCAATTTCTACAATTTTATTGTTGCGAGAATCTGCGGTCCCTCCCTCAAGGGCTACGTAGCCTTTTTTCTCTCAAGACACTACGAATCTGCAGTTGTGAGAACATCCTATCTCTGCTGCCCAAGGAGGGCCTCCCCACTTCACTGAAAGAGCTAGAGGTATCGTATTGCAGTCCCGAGCTTAGCGAGCAAGCCGGAAAATTAAAAGGAGAAGACCCATGGTTTTCGGTAGATCTATTAGGTACATAACCCGCCTCGATAGTCTTAATTTGAGGTGATGCCTCCCCATATGCCTCGCTTCTGAGAACTGACACGCTACATGTTTCAATTGCAGTTGCAGCGCATCCGTGGTTCCTGCGTCCTCCACGGGCAGAAGTTTTGTAATTTGTACCATGCAACTTTGTTTCAGGCACAGTATACAGTTAAAAGCCTGGTGTTGTTTTGCCAGACACAAACTCCTTACAAGTCAAGTTAGCGGCTAGTCCACGACGGCCTGCTCTTCCACTATGATGACGGGTTCCGAGGAGTCCGTCCGGGACGCCCTGCAGGAACCAATTGCTGCTCCAACCCGTCGCCATTGCTGTCAAGCCCATCAGGTTTGTTTTGTTGCTTTCCTGTAACCAGAAAACTCATGTACTGAATTGAACAACCGTGTGTAGTGTTCACAATCTTGCTAATAAAATTTAGAATTGAGAATCAATTACTTTTATCTCATTGATCATCACAGGTGTTAAGGTTCAGGATTTGGCGTTCGTACAATGTCTATCAAGAATTCATTACCAACCTTATAAGTAACCTACCACCTAAATTCCCCACCCATCGAAGTGATAGGAAAATTGTGTCATGAACCTGTGTTTTCGAAAACAATAAACGGTTAACAACCGCATGTTGCTGTAGACGAAAAACTTAGAACAGTCTTTACAATCTTGCTAATAAAATATAGATCAGTATACGGTTAACCTGGAAGTATGAAACGTTTCTACTTCAAAGTTTCTGTTTCTCTCCCTCAATATACAGTCAAGAACCTGATGTTGCTGTCAGAGGAAAACTTATTACAGTCTTTACAATCTTGCTAATAAAATATATAACATTATGTATCACAGTATCAGCTCACACAAGATATGTTAAGCTGGAAGTATGAAACATTCTACTTCAAATTTTCTGTTTCTCTCCCTCATTTTTTTGCTGTTTCAGCTGCAACCTGTGCCTTCAAAATACATGCGACGATACATGATTCACTGCTACTCACCTCAATTGACACTAATGACATACATTCTGAATCTTATGCAAAGTTCAGACTTGGCAGACGAGTATAGCAAGAAGAAATTGTAAGCAAATTAGTTTATAGTAGTCTGTACATTGTCCAAACTAAATGAGAGTTTTATTTCAGGAAAAGGTGGTTCTGCTTCTGCTGTGCAACTGATATGAATCATTGCACCGCAGGACTGGTGATATGTGGCTCTCTCCAGGTGGGTAGCTGCAACATTCCTTCTCATGACGATTGCAAACTTCAGTGACCAACTCTTCGATCGGCAGGACTGCCTCATTGCCAACACTAACGACCTCCTTGAGTTCCAAAGCAACAGATGGACGTTGTTGTGTCCAGGCACCGGCATGTCCAGCCTCTCGACCATGTCCATCTCGCCCATGGGCACACTCTACAGCTTCATCGAACACAAAGAGGATATAACGCAGCTCACCGAGCACATACCACTGGCCACGAAGGCGATGTCTCTGCTACTCCCAGCTGACGGTATCACCAAAAAGCAACCCAGGTGCGTAGCTCAGTACCTGATTATGATCGCATTTGTGCTCCTGCTTGCTTGAAAATTCAGCGAACTTATGTACAGAGTATTATTTACTACTCCCTCCGATTCATATCAATCATCACTAAATCGGATGTTTCTACACATGTTTTAGTATTAGACACATCTGATTCACCTACAACTAATATGGATCTGAGGGAGTACTAAAATGATACTGAATTAACACCATTATGCAATGTTCGAAATATTGATGGATATGCAGAGGTAGCAATCACAAGTCACCAGTAGGATGGATAATAGCTTACAATTGAGGGCCAAATACTCCGATTATGCATTCATACAGTATTTGTCGAGAATTCAGGATCTACCTTATAACCTACCAAGGGTCCCTACCTTTCGAAATGCTTGTTACGATAATTTTGTGTGATGCAACTTCATATCAGGCACAATAAATAAACAGTTAAGAACAGAACATGAGTGATCAGTATTTACGATCTTGCCAAGAAAATTAGGTATGCGGCAGCTTCCCTAGATGTGTTAACTTGGAAGTATGTGATGATCTTTTCGGTTCTCGTCGGATCAGCATTGCTCTTGATTCAGATTCTATTTTTCCTCAGTGCCTTGAGAAGAACAACTGTCCACCCGGTACATTCTGAAGCTTAATATGGTGTCCTATGCAGTGCACATGACTCCAGTATCGAAGCCAATAAATAACACTTTTGGCTCCCTGTGAAACTTGGCATTCTATTGCTAGCTCACATATAGACCTTGCCCACTCTAAAGGAGTCTGTCCGGGACGCGCACCATGGTGTGTTTGAGGAAGCAGAGCCCTGACACCACAGGATCCAGCAGCTCCTCCCGGCAGCCGATGTCACTGTCCAGCACTTGAGGTGAGTTTTGATTATGACAAAAAAAATTAGTGCTTGCATTCAGGAAACTCGCGTACAAAGTAGTCACTTGTTAGTATTCAGAAGCAATAACTTGGGCGCCACTGTGCTAGTGTTTGGAAATACTGAAAGATAAATACAGTTTACTTAGCAATCCAAGGCTACCAGACAAGAGCTTGGCAGTTAAGGACGAAATACGAAATACTGTATCTCATTCGTCGTTACAAACTGTAAGAGTCAGAATTAGGAGTTCCTAGAGTTACCAATGTACCAAGTATATTTATCTGGTTCAAAAGAAAATATATTGATCTGCACAACATATGGTTAGGACATCATGTTACCTTCAGAAAAGAAGTTACAACTGTCCTAAATCTTGCCAAGATAAATTTAGAACATTGTGTGGCATCTAGTCAATATATGTTAAATTGGAAGTGTGGAATATTTCCATTTAATCTAATAATTTATGATGCAAATAACTTTCCATTTAATCTGCTTTTTTAGGATGCAAAGCATGTTGTCAAGGTACTTGCAATTTACCATGATTTATTATTCACCGTTCACCACAATCCGCAGTGAAGATATCTGTTGCAAACTTGGCAGCAGGGTTCACTAAAAGGAAATTACTGCGCAAACTATTTTTTATGTATCTTCGGTTAAACTAAAGGAGAACCGTTATATCAAACCAGATGGTGTTCTTATTGAACAAAATTGGAGATAAGGGATCCCCCTGTCGTAACCCCTTATACGTCCGAAAATAATGACCTAGATCATCGTTTACTTTAATACCAACACTTCCTTGAGATACAAAATTCTCTATCCATTTACACCGCTTCGGATCGAACCCTTTCATGCGCAACACTTGTTGCAAAAAAGGCCAATGAACTTTGTCGTAAGCTTTTTCAAAATCTATTTTTAAAAGAACACCATCCATCTTCTTCCTATGAAGTTCATGGATAGTCTCGTGAAGAATCAGCACTCCCTCAAGTATGTGTCGCCCTTGCATAAAAGCAGTTTGTGTAGGTCTAATTACTTTGTTTGCCACCTCGGATATCCTATTCGTTCCAACCTTTGTAAATTTTTTGAAACTAACATTAAGGAGACAGATTGGACGATATTGCTGAATCTGAATAGCATTTTCTTTTTTAGGCAAAAGGATAATATTACCATAGTTTAGCTGAAACAGTGGTAGCTCTCCTTTTTGGAATGCCTTAAACAAGTTCATTAGGTCGAATTTAATTGTGCCCCAACACTTTTGGTAGAACTCAGCAGGGAACCCGTCTGGTCCCGGCGCTTTGTTCTTCTCCATCTGCATAATTGCCTCATATACTTCCTTCTCTATGAAGTCAGCTGTGAGTATCGCATTCTCCTCCGGTGAAATTTGTGGGATATCATGTGTTACTGTCTCCACTAATGAGACATAGTTGGTGGCCGGTTTCCCAAATAATGATTTGTAAAAAGTAGTAATATAATTCTTGATGTTCTCTTGCCCTACTATAGTACCTTCATCTTGTTCTAGCTGAAATATTCTCTTCTTTCTATGTTTACCGTTTGCAATGAGATGAAAATATTTTGTGTTGTTACCCCCTTCCTGAATATATTTTACCTTTGCTCGCTGAGCCCACTTAGCCTCTTCATCTCGCATTAGAATTGCTAAGCTATCATTGGCTTCCTTTAAAGCCTCCCTTTCGGCTGCGTTTAAAGGTGTAGTTTCAGCTTTTATGTCCAGAAAGTCTATAAGATTGAGTAACCTCTCTTTCTCTTTCTTATGGACACTACTAATATTTTTCGCCCAACCCCGAAGAAAAGCCCGTAAGTGGCGGATTTTATTTTGCCAAATCTCAATAGGGGTGTTGCCATAGGAGACCGAAGCCCACTCTTTGGCTATCATCTCACAAAACCCCTCCTTCTTAAACCAAGATAACTCAAAAGAAAAGCTTGCTTTATTGCTAAAGAAGATGGCCAAGTTGATGGTCTGATACCCCATCTAATAGAAGGGGGGTATCGATCCTTCAATATGCTGATGATACCATTATTTTTATGGATCATAATTTAGAAAAGGCGCTTAATATGAAACTCATTCTATGCATCTTTGAGCAACTATCCGGTTTAAAGATTAACTTTCACAAAAGTGAAATTTTCTGTTTTGGGAAAGCGAAAGATGTTGAGGACCAATATAGGTTGTTGTTCGGTTGTGAGTCAGGGTCGTACCCTTTCAGATATTTAGGTATCCCAATTCACTTTCAAAAGCTGACAAATGGAGAATGGAAGTCCATAGAGGACAGATTCGAAAAGAAACTAGCTAGCTGGGTAGGGAAACTTCTATCATATGGTGACCGTCTAATTCTCATCAACTCGGTGTTGTCGAGTCTCCCCATGTTTATGTTATCTTTCTTTGATGTACCCATAGGGGTGCGGAAAAGATTAGACTTCTTTCGGTCTAGATTTTTTTGGCAAAGCGATGGCCATAAAAGAAAGTACAGACTCACTAAATGGAATATCATTTGTAGACCGAAAGAACAAGGGGGACTAGGTATTGAGGTGCTTGAAATTAAAAATAGATGTCTATTAAGCAAATGGCTTTTTAAACTTCTAAATGACGAGGGTGGAGTTTGGAAAGAGCTAATTCACAACAAATACCTTCACTCCAAATCGTTATCTCAGGTCAAGGGCAAACCAACGGATTCTCATTTTTGGCGGGGGGTCATGAAAATAAAAGATGAGTTTTTTAAACGTGGCTCTTTCGTTGTAGGGAATGGTGTAAATACCCGTTTTTGGGAGGATACGTGGCTTGGGGACAAGCCCCTATCTAGTCAATATCCTTCACTCTATAACATAGTCCATCGGAAAGGAGTTTCGGTGGCTGATGTTTTGTCTCACGCACCCCCATCAAATTTAAGTTTTAGGAGAGCGTTGACAGGAAATAGATGGGACAGGTGGTTACACCTGGTACACCGCCTAATGCAGCTTAACCTCACTAACCAACAAGATACTTTTAAGTGGGGTTTGACTCAATCGGGTCTTTTTACGGTTAAATCGTTGTATCTTGATTTCATGAGTGGTCACACACGATTTCTCCGTAAGTACATTTGGAAGATGAAAGTACCACTCAAAATACGGATTTTTATGTGGTTCTTGTATCGTAATGAAATTCTAACAAAAGACAATTTAGCTAAGCGTAGGTGGGATGGGTGTAAAAAATGTTGTTTTTGTGATCAAGAGGAAACAATACAACATTTATTTATTGACTGCCCCTTAGCAAAAATGGTTTGGCGTATTGTTTACATGGCGTTTAGTATTCAGCCTCCCAACAACATAGCTTCGTTGTTTGGTAATTGGTTGACGGGCGTCTCTAAACTAGAGAAGGTTCAAATCCGAGTTGGAGTTTGCGCCTTGCTTTGGGCAATTTGGAACATACGCAATGATTATATTTTTAACAGAGCAAAATCAACATCTTTTATGCAGGTTATTCCGAGAGCTACTCATTGGATCCGTATGTGGTCCTACCTACAGTCGACGGACAAGCGAGGCGCAATGGTTTCTGGGTGCAGCCGCCTGGAATTGGTCGCGTCGGATCTATATGCCCAGTTCAGCTGGCGTTCTGAGCTTAGGATAGCATGTTGATGCAGTGCCACTTCATGTGCTCATTAATGTTTAGATGGCTGATTCATGTCGCAACTTTGTGCGACCCATGATGTATCTTGGATGTAATAACGACTGAATTTTAATAATATCAATAAAAGCCGCATGCATCACTCGATGCAGAGGCTGGGGCTGCCCCTTTTCTAATAAAAAAAAGATGGTGTTCTTATTTCAGTGCCCAGTGCCTTCAGAAGAACAACTGCCCAAACATCCTCCATCGAGATAATTACAGCAACGAAGCATTGCTCTAGATATTTTTAAGATGTCGTGTGCTTGATTCGACCACAGATTCGAAAGGTCAGTTTGCCATTCTTTCCGTCAAAACAGGCGACCCAGTGTGCCATATCCTGGCTTTCAGGACTTGGTACATACTGACTTGTGAATTTGGATTACCCGTTCAGTTTTTCCTCTCAATTTCTGAACTCCAACCTGGAAGAATTCATGACTCAATGTGTACAATGACTGCTCTGGACATTGGTGACACAATGTTTATCGAGTATTCGCTTTGCCAAGCTGCACAATGGAGCAATTGTGGTGTGAATTTTGCTAGTTTACCAAGGAGAAAATTAAGGTACTTAACTGATATGCAACAGTATATTCCTGTTCATCCCACTAAACCATTTCCTTTACTCACTTCCTATTTTTATTCAGCCCAATGAAACATATGTTGTGAAGCTTAAAATGGTATCATATTTCTGGGTCCAGGACTCCAGGATCGATGCTGCTATGTGTAGGTTCTGACGTATTAACTCATGTGATCTGAAGATTCAATATACCGAATTCTGCAGTAAACACATCAACCGGTTGGATGTTTGTATTGCTGTAGCCAGCAACCTGACCTCTGCTCTGCATGTATCTGTTTTGCAGCGGAATGGCAACCACTTTGATGTGTACACAACAACTCAGGCAACTGCCTCTTTCCCAGTGACGAAGACACACCTGTGGCATCGCATCCCCTGAACGCTTGGTTATATAGGTAACAGGTACGTAACCCACCCCCAGTCTTAATTTGAGGTTATGCCTCCCCATACCTCGCTTCTAAAGACCTGACAGGCTACATGTTTCAATTGCAGTGTTGAGTCAAAGCTAGCCATCAGGATCAGACATTGAAGTCAATATGCCGGTTAGCACATGCAAACTAGACTTCCGCTCCCTCCTTCATGATTACATTCACACTGCACGAAGCCGAGTATTTGGATTACTTCTGCCTGTATGCACTTAGTGCGAATCTATATCTCAAAAGAGACGGTTCACTTCTGCTATGCACCTAATGTGAATCTGCACCGTGTAGGCCTTGTGAGGGTAGCTGCGGCATCCCTCCCTGCACTCATCTGCGAGGACGGCACCTTACTCGCCTACCTCCTCGAGGTCCATCGGTCATGCACCCCTAAATCGCCCCGAAGTTCCAGGGCTCCCCCCTGCCGACGGCATCACAGTCAAGAACACAAGGTCTATATGGATCGTCATTGCTATTGTGCTGTTGCATGCTTGCTTGAAACCAGTCAACTCATCATCTAAACAGTATTTTTTACTAGTGACAGATACTGAACTGAACATCGGTCTGTACTGTTTGGAAAAGACTTACATATAGATATATAGAGCTCAGTGAGATAAATGCAAAAAACCACCACAATTTGGGATAGGGTTTCAAAGAGCTACCACTTGACAAATATTTTTGCAAAAACCATGAGTATACAGTAATTTGGTGGCAGGTTAACAAGTTTTTTGACGACTGGGGCCCACTATTAGGCTGACTTGGCATTATTGTGATAGCCAGGGTAAAAAACATCACATATGTTAAACTTTGTGTCATTTTATAAAATTCCAAGTTACCTTTGTCCCTATAAAATCCCCGATGGTGGTCGTGGGCCTACTGCTGTACTTTCTTTACGGCCGGCCAAAATTACTGATTACCGGTGTTTTTTTCCAAAAAAATTATATAGTGGTGGCTCTTTGAAAACCTTGCCTCAGTTGTGGTGGTTTTTTGCAATTTTCTCTATAGAGCTCACTGAGAAATACATGATACTATAGCTTAAGAATTGAGGATCAAGTACTCTCATCTCGGTGATCATTACTAGTTTTAAGATTCAGAATTGCGTAGTCCTACAGTATTCATCTATAAATTAGGAACTTTCGATATGATTGGAATTTTTTTATTTGTATCATGCAGCTTTGTTTCAGTCACAGTATACAGTTAAAAAGCTGGTGTTGCTGTCAGACACAAACTCCGTGCAAGTCAAATTAACGGCTAGTCCACGACGGCCTGCTCTTCTACTATGATGACGAGGACCTCGTGGTCGACCTGGCCTGGTCCGAGGAGTCTGTCTGAGATGCGCGCTGTGGCATGTTCGAAGAGGCCTAACCCTGGCCCTGCAGGATCCAGCTGCTGCTCCTGCCCACCGCCATCGATGTCAAGCCCATCAGGTTTGTTTTGTTGCTGGCGTGTAACTAGCAAACTCACGTACTGAATTACACAACCGTGTGTGGTGTTCACAATCTTCAAATAAAATTAAGAATTGAGAATAAGTTACTCTTATCTCATTCATCATCACAAGTCTTCAGGTTCAGGATTTGGCGTTCCTACAATGTTAGACTTATGGACCGCTGAATAATAAATTATGGTAAATTGCATGTAACCTTGGGTTGTACATCCACTCCACTAGCCATGTGAGTTAGGCTCACTTCTTATTTACCATGATTTATTATTCACCGGTCACCACAATTCACACTAAAGATATTTGTTGCGAACTTGGCGGCAGGGTAAACTAAGGAAATTGATACGCAAACTATTTTCTGTATCTTCAGCTAAACAAAAGGAGAGCCGTTATTTCAAACGAGATGCTGTTCTTATTTCAGTGCTTAGTGACTTCAGAAAAACTGCCCAAAGCATACATCAGGACATTCAGGACATTTTGAAGCATCATTTTATCCTCTGCGATATTTATCTATCTAACAATGAATTGTGGCGGCTTTGCATTCAGGACAGAGCTCCTCCATCCAGATAGTTACAGCAACAAAGTATTGCTCTAGATAGTTTGAAAGAGATATTGTGTCATTGATTTGACCACAGATTCCAAAGGTCAGTTTGCCATTCTTACCGTCAAAAGAGATAATCCAGTGTGCCATATGCTGGCTTTCAGGACTTGGTACATACTGACTTGTCAATTTGGTTTACCCGTTCAGTTTTTCCTCCCAACTTTTGAACCCAACCTGGAAGAATTCATGATTCAAGGGGTACAATGACTGCTCTGGACATTGGTGACACAATGTTCGTCGAATATTCGTTTGCCAAGCTGAATAATGGAGCAATTGTGGTGTGAATTTTGCTAGTTTACCAAGGAGCAAATTAAGGTATTTAACTGATATGCAACAGTATGTTCTTGTTCATCCCGCTGAACCATTTCGTTGATTCACTTCCTATTTTTATTCAGCCCAATGAAACATATGTTGTGAAGCTTAAAATGGTATCATATTTCTGGGTTCAGGACTCCAGGATCGACGCCGGTATGTGTAGGTTCTGACGTATTAACTCATGTGATCTGAAGATTCAGTATTAACTCATGAACCGGTTGGATCTTTGTATTGCTGTAGCCAGAAACCTGACCTCTCCTCTCTATGTATATTTTTTGCAGTGGAATGGCAACCACTTTTTTGTGTACACAACAACTCAGGCAACTGCCTCTTTCCCGGTGACGAATTCACAGGACCCGGGGGTGTTGGGTTGCTAGCATTTCCGTAATGTCCACTGCATTCGCTGCCTCTGGTGCGCCTGCTCGCTAGCTGTGTCTTCTGCAACTCCGCATACTCCAACTCTTAATCGACCTCGCCTTCTTCAACCGTGGCACTGGGCGTGCTCACGTCATCGGTGTGATCGGGCCCAACACAGAGCGGCTTGTCCACCTCTGATGTGTCGTCTCGTGGCAGTAGGGTACCCACGAGGACCTGCTCTTTTTCCATGCCGACGAGGAATTCATGGTTGACATGGCTCACTCTGACGGATCTGTCCATGACGCGCGCTATAATCTCCGGCAGGTTCTCCTGGACGCCGGCATCACTGTCAAGCACATCAGGTATATGGATGTTAATCATGAAACTCGTTATGTATACAGTTACTAGTAACAAATAGTAAACTGAATCTTTCTATTTCTATCTAACAGCCTAACCTGTCATCTGTATTTTCTTTCCAGTAGAGTTCATGTGCACCGCAACCTTGTGCCTACCCGCGCGCTTGGTGCGTCCTATGCCGTTCTGCTTACACCGACCCGTACGCTGGCACAGAACGGCAGCAGTCAGCAACTCCATCACCATCCACGCTCTGATGTTCTACGCCAGTAGCACCATATGTTGGGCTCCACTTGCAGCTATCAAATGGATTACTCGACCGAGCATGGGTTATCATCTACCTTGTAAAAGGAGACGTGGTAATTCTTCATGTAGATAATAAATATGACCGTGTTAGATAATAAATGTATCGACCTATGTACGTAACACTGGGACACGAAAAAAAGTGTTTAGATTGACATACACCAAGACATCAAGCAATAGTGCCTACCGGTCTTGTTTCAGCAGCTTGATCATGTGAAAAAATTGAACCATAAAATAAGTGGTTTCTCTCCTGATATACCCCTGAATTCCTACGAGATGTCCATCATTAGGGCTGGAATCGAGCCGAGCCGAGCCGGCTCGAGGCTCGGCTCGGTCAAGCTCGGAAAAACTCGAGCCGAGCCAGGCTCGGCTTGCCTCTAAAAATTTGCTGAAAGTTGGGCTCGAGGCTCGGCTCGACAAGCTCGAGGCCGAGCCGAGCCGGCTCGTGAGCCGTAGCATTTTTTTTTTACACATGAAATCGATCAAAAGATCCATCGTGCTGCCGCGCCCGCGTTGACCCCATCGAGACATCCCCATCCATCGCGCCCGTGCTCTCTCTGCCTCTCTCCTTCCCCATCGCGCTCTCTAGCCTAGGGTTACCCCGCCGCCGGCCGCCACCACCGCCGCCGGCCTCTACCACCGCCGTCCGCCGCCGGCCGCTCCCACCGCCGTCCGCCACCACCATTGAGTAAAGATGCATGGCAAATCTTCAGACTCATTCTCGTAGTACCATAGATTTTATCCTTGAATACATGTAGGCACATTAAGGCAACTGAATTTTATACAAAACCTTTCGGTGACAGCAAAAACGATCGAGTTAGATTAAATTAACCTGGCGTTTGAAACTAGCTAGTTGTAGATTTTGCTACGAGACTCACGCTGAGTGCAGATAGGATGGAATGGAATGGAAGTTGCAGGATACTAGGATGGAATAAGACATTATATTATGGAATGGAAGTTGCAGGAAACTAGGATAGAATAAGACATTATATTACTGGCGTTTGACTAATCCATAATCACAATAATTACTAGTACTGCTAGTTTTTTTTTTTGAAATTAACCAGTACTACTAGTTGATGTGCTAGTGAATGTAAATGGGGATCACTATAGGAATCCGACAATACGCCGACGGCTTCGGCCGTCGGCGTATACGCTCAAGCCGTCGGCGTAGGGCTCCGTCGGCGTATCCCCGTCGGCGTAGCCTAGCTGCCGTCGGCGTAAACTTGGCTATGCCGTCGGCGTATGAATTGGCAGAATTTTGTTTAAAAACATTTCAAAACAAAAAACTTTGAAAAAAATTTCAATTTTTTTTTTGAATTGTTTAGCCACTTAATCGTACTAGAGACACATTTATCTCTAACCATTATTAATTGCAACCTTAATTACTCGTTTTTACTAACACTTCCCCACATGTCACCCATCCTGAGACTACTCCTGCCCCAGCACGCTTAACTTTTTAGTTCCTTCCCTATGAGCTACCTAGAAACAACAGATGCTTTACTGACAATAGTAGTCTATCAATCATATTAACTCATGGATTATGATGTCACACACGTTTATTTTATGAATCCAAATAATTATTTGAATAAAAAAGAAATGAATCATTAATAATAATCTTGAATTAAAATATTCTTGAATTCAAATAATAATTAACTTATTTGCCTTTTTCCATTTAATATTGAATAATTCATATCTACAAATCCGTAAATCGAAATTTGACAAATAATATGTCTAAATCGATTAGAAAAATGAGATAAATCCAAATATGACATTCATATCATTCATAACCCAACTCTTGACAAGTTTCCCTCCGGCTTGTCCAATCGGAGACTATCACGCTATAAGTGCATGTAAACTCTCTAGAGAGAAGTGGATGTCGGGGACTATCACGCTATAAGTGCATGTAAACTCCCTAGAGAAGTGTAAACCCCCTAACTTGTGGTGGGAACCCAACGCTCCGGAGCCCCTCTCCGGTGAAACCCTAGCCCCACTGGAGAAAAACCAGACTTATACGACTAAAGTCGGTACTGACGTCAAAATGAGGTAGCAAAGTGTAACTCTTTACTTGGTTGTGTTAGGGTGGACCCTAGGATAGTATCTTCTTCCACGTCTCCATAGGCAGAAATAGACTTGCAGAAGCGTTTGCTAATAAAAAGTGCTTGGCCACATAGTCCATGTGAAATCGGCACCCATTCACCTTTGTTGGCATTAGCTTCGAACACCTCCACCTTGCGGGTGTAGTTGCTGATATTGGTGGTGGGGGGCACTTGTAAGTGTCTTCTAACCATGAGTAACTTTCCACGTGACTCAACCAAGTACCAAATTACGGCAACGGTATCATGAGGTTCATATGGCACCTGCTTGGTATCTTTCAAGCAGGTTATACCCTCGAGAACCATGTCATCACCACTTATATCCCTAAGTTAATCAAAGGCGCATTCCTCTGCATACTCCTCTTGGATGAAATACTTCTCATCGTTGTACTCGAACTCAAACTCATTTGTTTCACCCTTGTCATTGTTTTTGGCCTCGGAGTTGTCATAATAATCATCATCCCTCCATACATTGACACCATATTTGCGGGAGGGTGGGGGCGTGATGAGGCGTTCTATTCTGGTAACCTTGGGTCTGCCATCACTATCAAAATCGATACCGAAGGACACAAGGTCCTGGTTGTGGGTGAGACCATATAGTTTGTCTCCAAGGAAAGCAACGTCCATGATGTAGATGAAGGGAGCTCTTTGTGGCTCAGGCAGCCACACGCCTTTCCCTGGTCGGACCAAGACGATGGGATAATTCCAGTTATTCATCAGGAGAGCCACGACATCATGAGGGCCTGAACGCATGAGCACTTTGCGGACCTCGAAAAGCTCGGAAACGTTGCCAATGACGGCGTTCAGCTCCGGGAGCGGCACCGTCGTGTCGGAGAGAGGATTGTGCGAGAAATAAATATGCACATTCTTTTCGTCGATGCAGTCGAGAACGAGCCAGTCGTCCGTGGAGCCAATGCACCTCGCATTGTCTGGCAAAGTAGTCAGGCGGCGGCGCTCGTCGCCGTTGGAGGGCTTCGAGAAGGAGCCATCGGACAAGACTACTACCGTGTCAATACTGGGGGTCGTCCGGTCCAACTTCCTACCTGGTTCTGAATAGGTAATATTTCCAATCTGATTTATAGCGCATCTCTACTGTATCATATAATAGGCAGCATACTGACGGCCGAAACCCCAACTCTTCACAAGATTCTCTCCAATTCGACCGAAGTGGGAGTTTCCAGTTGTAAGTCCAGAAACTCACTAGAGAGAAACTGATGACGGTGAAGCCTCTAACATCCCGGAGTGGAATCTTGGACATTTACAACCCAAAACATACTTGTACCCACTTGGTATGGCACCACCTAACTTTTGGTTCGATTCCGATGCTCCGGAGCCCCTCTTCGGCTAAACCCATTTGAACATTGAATTTTTTGTCGTTGCTCATGATTTTTTTTGAAGAATATAGTTTGAGCAATGTGTATGATGATGCAGATCTACTTATCCTCTTCGAAACGAGCTAAAGAATATCGAAATCCGACTTCCAATGCAAAAGTTATGCTCAAAACGGTGAGTAAGTAAAAAAAAGAAAATATAGGCCGACGGCATTAGCCGTCGGCGTATCTCAAAAAATATATATATATATAGGCCGACGGCATGCCGTCGGCGTAGCTAAAATAAAAAAAGGAAAGACCAAGTCTAGCCTGGTCGGGGTCTACGCCGACGGCCCCGATATTTGGCCGTCGGCATATGTCCTGTCCGTCTGCGTCTTGTTTCTTTCCCGTAGTGGATGTAGCCCAAATGGCAGAGCACTTATCATTGCATTGTAAGAGGAAGGGTGATCTATACCTCCCATCTCCAGTTTCATTTTTTTCTCTTTTCTAGTATCTGGCGATTATCTTCCGCGGGCTGAAAAACATAAAAGAAGAAAACTCTGCCGTGGGCTGAAACTCGAGTGGCGCGCGAGTGCTTAACATGGGCAGCCGAAGCAAGGCTAGCTAGGACTCGGAGAAATTGAATTCTGTGTTGCCGAACCTACGGCCGATCACTGCTGGCAGTCAAGCCAGATACGGGCTTTCGATCGGTCGCTGTTCAAACCGGAACCGATCACGTGCCCACGGTCCTTCGTCTTCTCTCTTCACTAAGCTGCTGCACGTATGGCCGGGCTGCTCTCTGGTTTCCCTACAAATAGAGGCCAGTCGACACGAAGCCCACACCATCTCACCACCCGCAGGTAGTCAGCCATGACGAGCACCGTCCGCTCCTCCGCCGCCCGCGTCCTGCTCGCCGTGGCGCTGCTCCTGTGCGTCGCCGCCGCCGCCCTGGTTTCGGCCGAGGGAGCCAAGCCTAAGCAGCCGACCACCAAGTACATCTCCTACGCGGCCATGCCGAAGGATGACTGCATCAAGCAAGTTCCTGCGCCCGCCTACTGCTGCGGAAAATCCGCTCTCTTCGGCAGGTGCCCCGTAGGTAAGTCATCGCCCAGAGCACTTCATTCCTTCCTTCCTTGTTTGCCTAGCTGCATCTAAGCCTAACGTGATTCTGTAAATTGATTTGCAGGTTGGCGCCCGTCTTCTCCCAGAGTTGGTTGTAACATGATTTTGTAACATGTTTTGTAACATGATTTTGTAACATGAAGGCGGCGCCCACCCCTTTTTTTCTGCCAGATAGATCGGGTGAAAACACCAGGAAACTTACAGAACAGCCCAAAGATCAAAGGAAAATACACAAAGGTCCTGCAACCTCGAGGGCGCCCACCCCTTGATTCGTCTCTCCCCTTACTGGCCGTGGCTGTGGACACTTGTTCCTGTTGCAGAATAAACACGAGTAGAATAACGATGCCAAGTCTTGAACGACCATCACATATTGCATACATGGCTGCTCGATCGGCTGTAGATTGTCTGAACCCTTAAATTAGACAACAAGCATTAGGAACCACTACAGGAACGGCCGCCTATGCCGACGGCCAGAAGCTAAGCCGACGGTTTTTTGTCAGGGCCGTCGGCATAGAGCCTGCGGAGGACAAATCTTTGACACATGGTTCACCAGGGCTAAGCCGACGGCAAAGTATGATTTTTTTCTATTTTTCATTTAATATGAAATAATTCATATCTTTAAATCCGTAAATCGAAATTTAGTAAAAAAATAAAATGTCTAAATCGATTAGAAAAATGAGAGGAATCCAAATATGACATCCATATCATCTTTTTCAACATGTATATGAATTTTTGCAACATATTTTTGGTACTTGCTTAATAAATAAAGTAATTTTTGGCACTTAAAAATGGAAAATGATATTTATAAAAATATTTTGGAAATTGGTTTTGGCATCAATGTTTGCAATATCAAGACACACCTATGTGTCAAATATGGACACATTATCACAAATTATGGCACGGGGAAGGTCATAACTTGGTCATTTGGCGCGAAACCTATATATGTCTATAGATGATAGACCTTTTTGTGAAGGTTTTTTTGAAATTTTTGTCAAAACTCAAGTTCCACGCGCCGGCCTCCTGCTGCGGCGATGCTTCGGCCGGCTCCTCCTCCTTCACCGAGGGCGGCGCTGGCGCGGGGGAGATCTGGACCTCGGCGTCGAGGTCGATGATGTCGTTGTCGACGCTGGACCAGTGCTCGGCGAACTCTCGCGACGCCGGCTGGATCGTGTCGAACGACAACTTCTGGGCGATGGCGAGGTCTCCGGAACAGGGCCTCAGCATGTTCGTTCGTCAGTGGCGGCGCGGCGGCGTAGCAGCGCGCTTCTTGCCGCGGGACTTTTGAAAGGTCGACCTCTAGTTATTGAAATTTCTCATGTGAATTTTCTAAATCTAATCCCCTAACTTTTGAAAATTATCATCTTAATATTTTTGAAGTTCTTAAAGAGTAGATGAACCTCGGAAACTTTCAACAGCTGGTAAAAAGTACAGATGCACACACTTGGCAAATTTTCTCGTGGGGAACGGAAATGTACCATCACGTATCTGTTACCGATGCGCCTCCTACATTGGTTACATACAACCATATGTGTCTCTTATACTGATACCCTCAAAAGACATGGTTATACACTCCGTAACCAATGATCCCTTCACATCGATCAAAAACATCGTCGTGGTGATGTTTGCCGATAAAAATTCTGACCCGTGTCCATAATGTCACTTTGTACTAGTGGATCCACCGCCATTAATTATTTAATGATTCGCTCGGTCCTCGTGATACATCGCTCATACACTTTGTGTTCTATTCACGGAGACGCCGAATCCCAACCGTCACGAGCCGAACTCCTCCGGCCTTCTCTCCCTCGGCTCCTTCCACGCGACGCGCCGGAGCGCTCACGCCGGCTAGCCGCCAGCGAGCCGAGCAGCTTCGCCTTCAATCTCTCAACGCGCCGGCAGCGCCCATGCCTGCCAACGAGCTGAGCAGCCCCGCCGCCGCTCTCTCCTCGCACATGCGTCAGATGTACGGCTTCTGTGCGAGGCGGCAAGTGTCGCTGGAGCATGGAGGTGCAGACGACGGGAGGCAGCCCACGCGTGGGCGAGCGTGAGAACCGAGGAGCAGGATGGAAGAGAGAGAGGAGAGGGAGCTACGGGATGGAGACGGCAGGTCTCACCGGAGCAGCGACGTGCATGGAGAGCAGGAAGTAAACTGAAGACCAGAAATTGCAAGAAGTGACGTGCTTTCATGGCATCTGAGAGGAGCTACTTGATCAAATTTCAAACATGGTCCTTTGCTAAAAAAAAATCACATTAATTCGAGCACAACAAATTTTGGATGTTTTTTCCCATGACTTGAAGCATCTGCATAATTTGTGTCATCCAGAAATTTGAACGGTATTATAATTTGATTCCGTCTCACAAATAAGCTACATTCGGCATTCAACTAGGATAGAATCAGTTTCCACTTCGCTGTAAGACTGCAGTCACGAGGCTAGGCTATTTTGCCAGTGTATCGATCAGTGCCGATTGTTGCACGCGCAATGCGCGTCTAATATCCGTGTCCTGATGAGATTATGTAGATCCAAGAAATCTATATCCACAACATTGCTAATGTATTTTACCTGGTTTTCTCATCACGTCTCGTCATTTTTTATCTCAATAATAATGTTAGACCATCCTTTTTATCCAAAGTCAAGACATCACATAACATCGCAAAGTTATTTCTTCAATAAACACTGCATTAATTTTCCCACTCTTTTTACATGCAATAATAATTCAACACATACCATATCCCTTGAAAAGACATCTTGACAATGCAAATACACAAATTTGCACGGGAATAATATTTCTTTTGAACTAATCAAACAAAAGAGATCGCACAGGCAATTTTGCCAAATGTTGCTCGCTGACTAATTTTTGTAAATTCGACTATAATTCATCATACTATATTAGTATTACTACTACTTCGGAATATAGATGAAGAATGTATTCATAAATTTTAGTTGAGACATGCGTGCACGTGCAAGGCTACTAGTACTATAAAGTCAGTAAAAAGTTCTGGAAAAAACCATGGCGTAGACATAGAGTACAAAAATCATGCCTTAAAATTTCTAATTCAAATTAATTTTTATTTATGGCTTGATAAAAAATCTTGCTATGACATATACTGCGAAATGGTATAAATTGGGAGTGAACAGTATCGGCACTATTTCCTGTCTGCTTTTCAGTTTTTGCTGGTTTGAGCTGTTGATCAAATCTAAATTATGATTTTTTTTGTGACGTGAATTATGCATGTCGTATGTTCAATCGACAAGAAGATGCATGCATGTTTTGTTTTTTCCGGGCGCACGCGCGTGCAATCATTAACTAATACAAATTCGTACCAGATTCGGTCATGGAGTATACTATACATGGGCAGAAGAGCATATTCGTAGTTCTGTCAGAAAAAGAGAGCATATTCGTAGCAGATTGGGTCTCCGTGTCTGACTCCAGCCATGCAGTTGATCCATATATATAGTTATCCCGGTGCGGTATAGGGCGATCGTATCACGCCGTGCAAGAGATGACAATGGAGTATGGCTGGAACGATCTCCCCAACGACCTCCTCCACCTGGTCTACGCTAAGCTCGTCGGCATGCTCCAACCCAGACGCTTCGCCGCCGTTTGCACATCCTGGCGAGATGCCGCGATCGTATCACGCCGTGCAGCCATCCCGTGGCACATCTCCGCCTTTGGTGGCAGGCACGACAGGACAGCGCGTGTGTACTGTCCGGAGGACGGAGAGTCCTTGACTGTCCTGGTGCCGAGCAAGGCGGAAGTCAATCGATATTTGGGAGCTCACGACGACGGCTGGATCGCCGCGCTCACGCGCCGACACGTGAAGTTGGTGGTATTCAACATCTTCTCCGGCGTCGAGATGCCACTCTCTTTCAAGCAGAGAAAGTTCGTCCCTTTAATCAGACTCAACGGACCGTGCACCATCAAGAAGGTAGTCCTCTCCAAAGCGCCCTCATCCAGCGATTGCATCCTCGCAGCCCTCACCTACACCTACCGTAATGTCGCGCTATGCCGTATTGGCCGTCGTGAGGATGACAGGTGGATTACGACACAAGAAGAAGCAAGGTTTGAAATTGATCAGGTTTGACATCAACAAAGGCAGTGCCCCATGTGTGGTGGTCACCCGAATGCTATCCGTTCAGTGTGATTCCCCGGCTTACATATACCACAGCCCCTACGATCCAAACGTCACGGAAAAAAGAGACTACCTCTTCGTTCTGGGGGGCAAGCTGGCAATGGCGAGGCCCTGGTGGTATAGAACCAGGCCTCCGTTGGTCGATGCCTCTGAGCTAACCTACGACCAACAAAGAGATACACTAAATTGGACAGAGGTGACGAGCTTATGTGAGCACGCCTTGTTCTTAGGGGAAACATGCTCCACAGCGGTGAGAGTACCACCCGGCGGGCATGGCCGGGTGGAGAGAAATTGCATCTACACGGCCAACGCCTTGTACTTGGACAACGGTGGACGCATGTACCATAGCCAGGAGGACGAGAGACGCATCAAGGTGGTGAATGCCTCCCAATATGGCATGTGGCTTATTCCTCCAAGCGTGTAGCAAAATCATTTCACTCAGAGTAATGTGTTTGAGGGTTACCTTTTACATGATATTGCAAAGCAAATTCTGTATGAACCAGATTTTATGATTTTCTGCTCTTCTTTAAAGTTCCTTTATCTCATGTTTTTAAATCTATTAAGAATGCTGCAGAAATGGATCAGTACAAGAGAGAGCGGGAGAGATGGAGGTGAGGCGTTCAATTGCGTAGTACTATGAGGCCCATGCATGCATAGATTTTATGATTGGCCACACGAGATCAATACGAGAGACAAGAAAATAAAATCAATAGATCGATCGATCGATCGTGTGCTTCTATTAATTCACCCGCATATCAAGCCAGGTTATGATATGATCGACCACATGCATGACTACTTTTGGTCAACTAGAAATCTGGAGGGAGAAGCCACATGCCAATCCCCGTTCTAGCGGGAGACCATTATGGCATGCGGTTTGCATGTGATATACGCTACCACCATAGTTTGCATATCTCCTGAAGTAAACTCTGTCGTAGGCGTGGATGTAGTTTCTATGCACCACACCGCGTCCACATGTTGGCACATACACCGCCTTGGACCATACTTGCCCCAAGAACAGAGCATAGTCTCCCAAGCTATCCACCTCAGCCCACTTGTACATGTATGTCGTCATCACTTCGTCAACAAGCTCAAACACCCGGAACTTTGGATCCCCATCGGTCCTCACCACTAAGCTATTTCGCCGCGCAACTCGACTATGAACCTCGGGTACTTCGAGCAGCCGCCTTCTCGTCGCCAGTGACCATCGGCACTCCGTTTTCTTTCACAATTATATCGAACTTGACCAGCTCGTCCTGGGGCATGAGGCCATAGAGCTCCCGGTTGCAGAAGACGATGTCTATGAGAGCCCCTCCGCCAAGATGTTTTGTCGTCCACCCGCTGCCCGGGCAATCAACCCCACAAAGCGCGAGGCCGCATGAGTGGGTTATTGCAGCTACGATGCAGCTGCCCGAGGTTGGGGACTCTGAGAAGATGATCTTCTGGATTGTGCATGGGCCAAGATGCCGTCCGCACCTTGAGCCCCTCCTTTGCTCCGTGGAAAGCGGCACCTCGACGCCGGAGAAGAGGTCCATGATCGTAAGCTGCCAATCTAGCGCGACAACCCAGCCGCCGTCGTGAAAGCCGGCAAACTGCTTGTCGACTGCCTCGTCGGGAAGCCAGAAGCTCAAGATCTGACCGTCGTCTTGTGGAATATATAGGCGACGCTTCCTAGTCTCATGACTGCCGTAGATGAACCACGGGAGGGTAGATGGCACCGGGTGCCACGAAGCGATCGCCACCGCTCGCCATGACCTACATGCGGCGGTGAAGCTGAGTCGGTCGTGCGGGGTGGTGGTGGTTAGCCTGGAGTAGACCATAGCCAGGACATCGTCAGGGAGATCCGACCATGTCGAGGTTGTGTTAGGTTGATCTCGTATTGATGAGCCCAACGGCTCATCAATCCCCTTGATTACGCCCTGATCGGGGGCGTCTGTTTCCTGTTATGGAGCAGTGGGCCCCTGTGACCTGCGCTATATAAAGAGGTGGGGGGCCAGGGCACACGGTACGAGGTTCACCTGTGTTGCCAGCCACCCCACCGACATCCCCTCCGATTAGGGTTAGCGCAGTGCTCACGGGAAGCACCACTGTGCCGCCACCGCACCGACGCCCACGCCGATGGCCTCCGGCTCGAGTTCATCAAGGCATGGTGAAGGTATCTCTCCGATCCTCTCTCTCACACTGCTTTCACACACACACATGATTTCCACGTTGATCTACCGATACAAGTAATTCTATGGATCTAACAATGGTATCAGAGCGACTAGATCCTAAGTTTTTGTTTCGGTACAAATAGAAAAAGAAAAGAAAAAGTTCACCGGCGATGCCCTCGGGCTCACCGGCAACAGCGCCGCCATTCTGGCCGCGCCAGTTCCGCTCGATCCAAATGCGCACCCGAGTGGGGCATCTGGACGAAGAACATACCCCTCGGGGCAAAGAAAATGAAATCCTAACCCTAACCCTAGATTCGAAAGGGGAAAGACAACTCACCGGCGTCGCCGGAAAAGGGCACCACCGCCTGCGCCGCTTGACGGCGATGCGCCCACCCTCGGGTGCACGCACGCGCCGGCAAGGGGGCAGGGGAGGCGCCGCCATCTTCTTCCATTTGGCCTTCGGGCTTCTACTGTTTGGGGAAGAAGAAGAAAAGAGAGGGACGGGAAAGGGAGGAAGTCCGGCGCGGGCGTGGACGCCTCCAGCCGTCTCCGGCGAGGTCGTGCGCGGCGCGGCCACCTCCGGCGTGGTCTCCGGCCAGCGCGCGGGGAAGGAATGGGAAAGGGGAAGGGCACGAGGCGCCGCAAGGCGCAAAGGGCGCGAGGCGCACGACGCGCACGGCGCAAGGGCGCGAGGCGCTCGGCGCGGTCGCCGGCGACCGGCGGCTGGGCGGCCGGCGCGTTTTTCCCCGCCGCCGGCGGGCGCGCGCGAGAGAGCGAGCGAGCAGAGAAGGGAGAGAAAGAGAGAGGCAGGGTTCGGTCGGGGACGGCCTGGCGTTTTCCTCCGCGTCGATCACGGACGACCGTCCGATCACGCGGACGGCCAGGATTCACCGGATCCGAAACCCTAGCTCTCAGCTGGGCCTCGGGCCGAAAAGTGCAGGGCCATGGGCCGCTGCAGGACCGTTACAGCGTCGCCGCGAGCGGCAGATAGCGCGGCCGCGCACGGTCCATGGGCCGCTGTTACGCGTCGCCCCGCGCGACAGATAGCCGCGGGCTTCAGATATACAGTTTTTTCCTTTTAGCACATTTTTGGCATTTTTTTTTTGTCCAATTTTGTGCTGAATTTTGCATAGTTTTTCCTATTCAAATTATTCCAACGAAAATTTGTTTAGGAAATATAAAAGTACAAAGAAATGTTTCTGAAAAGTATAAAGTTTTGTGAATTTTATTCATATTTTTTCGGCTGCAAAATAGTTAAAAGAAATTGCATAAAAGCAATAAAGTGAAAATTAAAAGCATGATTAAAATGATATTAATGCTGATTATGATTTTGTTATTAATTGACCAACGTTATTAATAGCATTATCATGATTTAAAGTGAGAATTAAAAGCGTGATAAAGTGATATTTATGATGATTATGATTCTGTTATTAATTGACCAACGTTGTTAATAGCATTATCATGATTTAAAGTGAGAATTAAAAGCTTGATTAAAGTGATATTAAAGATAATTATGATTATGTTATTAAATAACCAACGTTGTTAATAGCATGATCATGATTTGTTTATTATGTGTTAAAAGGTGCATTTATTTCTCTTATTGCCCAACGGTGATATAGTTTTAATTGCACAAACAGTGACAGAAATGGTTATGAAAAGTATAAAGTTCATGAATTTTATTCATATTTTTCCGTTGCAAATATATAAAAGTGCTCTTAAAGTGCAAATAGAAATAAAGAAAAAATTAAATTACAAGAGCATGTTAAAAGGAATTATTGAAACAATTATGGTTTTGTTATTATTATGACCAACGTCGTTAATAACATAATCATGATTTGTTATTGTTTTATGTGCTTTTATTGCTATTTTCTGCCCAACGGTGATGTAGTTTTAAATTGCGCAAACAGTTGCATATTTGAATTTCGACCAACGTTGGATTTTTATATGCAATTGTTGTCTCACTTAATTGTGGTGTTAAAAGGGGTACTACTTGATGAGCTGCATCGAGGATGTCCATACCTACTCTGAATGGAGAAAGAAAGTGGATTTGGTTTTTTGTTTATGTTGAGGTCGACTGGGTTGTGGTAACTCCACAGCCAGTTAAGCCTACAGAGCCAATCAGAGACGAAAAGGATGATGATAGTATTTTGGAAAAGAAAGAAGAGGGACTATGCTCCGCTGGAGATGTCCTACACCCTCGAAAACATAAAGTGGCTAACCGCCAATAAAAGTGCATGGATTTTATAAAGAAACAATTGAGCAAGCTATTGTCTGCTCAATTGTAGAGTGTGCATTGAAATGAGTTCCTTGAAAAGATAAAGGACTAGTTCACTGGTTCTTCAAAGATATATGCTACCCAGCTGCTTCAGCAGCTGGTGACAGAAAAGTACACTGTTATTTTGGATGTGGCAAGTGTGCCATATGGTGTAATAATGATCATGTGGGTGTTGCATTACTCCACAATGAGCTTTATTTATTATTTTCATGTGAAAAGTGCATTTCAGTGTGCAAAGTGAATAAGCATGTTTTCCGGTCGGATAACGAACAAAAGAAAAGAAAGAGAACTCATGACTCGTCAAAATTATGGCACTATTTTTTGGGCCATATTACGAGGGGAAGAATAGAAAGCCTCGTTAAAAATGACATTCTTCCTCCGTTAGTTTTCAGATATCAAACAATGCATAGATTGCATAAAAGGAAAGTATGTAAAGCAGATTAAAAAGGGTGCTAACTGAAGCACATCGACACTAGAAATTATTCACACTGATATATGTGGACCATTTCCGGTGAAAAGTGTGGATGGTTATGACTCGTTCATAACGTTCACAGATGATTACTCCCGATATGGTTATATTTATCCAATTAAATAAAGATCTGAAGCATCGAATAAATTTAAAATATACAAAGCAGAAGTGGAAAATCAACATGATAAAAGAATTAAAATAGTCAGGTCCGACCGTGGGGGGGAGTACTACGGTCGGCACACTCCATATGGTCAAGTATCTGGACCTTTTTGCAAGGTTTTTACAGGAAAAAGGAATAGTCGCCCAGTATTCTATGCCAGGCGAACCACAGCAAAATGGAGTAGCTGAAAGGCGTAACCGTACTCTTATGGATATGGTGTGCAGTATGATGAGTTATTCCACACTGCCATTGGGATTATGGATGGAGGCGTTAAAAACCGCCATTCACATTCTCAACAGAGTACCAAGTAAGTCGGTGCCCAAAACACCGTACGAGTTGTGGACAGGGAAAGTTCCTTCTCTACGCCACTTGAAAGTCTAGGGGAGCCCAGCCGAGGTAAAAGTTTTTAATCCACACATTGCAAAGTTGGACCCCAAAACAGTAACTTGCCATTTCATTGGCTATCCTGATAGATCAAAAGGTTATCGTTTCTACTGTGCAGACATACACACAAAGTTTGTAGAAACGAGACAAGCGGTCTTCTTGGAGGACGAAATGATGAGGGGGAGCATGGTAGGCCGGAAAATTGATCTTGAGGAGAAGAGGGTGTGTGCACCTTTTCCGATGATCCATGAGCCATTTTTCGCCCTACCTGTTGTACCTGCACCGACAATCCCTGAGGTTGTGGTGCAAGCACCTGTTGTAACTCCACCCGTGACCACAACGAGGCAAGATTCGGAACCTGTCCGTCAGGAGCCGACTCGACCTGTTGTTGAGCATGAAAGGGAGCGACGACAGCCACATTTAGAAGAAGAGTCGCACATTGAGACACATGATGCGCCAGAGAAATCTGCTATTTCTAGTGATTATAAAGTTTATAATACAGAAACAGTTCATATGGAAGAAGATCCCACTTCATATGAAGAAGCCATGAGAAGCGTTCACTCTTCGAAGTGGCTAGAAGCCATGGAAGATGAGATGAAATCGATTGAGTTCTAACAATGTTTGGGACTTAGAGGAAATTCCTAAAGGAGCCAAAACAGTAGGCTACAAATGGGTCTACAAAACTAAGTATGACTCCATCGGAAACGTTGAAAAGTATAAAGCACGATTTGTGGCAAAACTTTACGCAAAGAGTGGGAGTAGATTACAATGTGACTTTTCTCCGCTCTCATGTAAGGATTCCTTCAGAATCATCATGGCACTAGTTGCGCATTTTGATTTAGAGTTGCATCAAATGGATGTAAAGACGGCATTTCTAAATGGAGATTTAGAAGAAAATGTTTACATGAAACAACCCACGGGTTTTTTCATGGAGGGGAAGGAACATCTGGGATGCCGCTTAAAGAAATCCATTTGTGGGTTAAATCAAGCCTCTAGACAGTGGTATTTAAAGTTCAATAATACAATTAAAAGTTTTGGTTTTAAAGAGAATGTGGAGGACAACTGGGTTTATGCAAAGTTTAAAAGTGGGAAATATATTTTCCTAATTCTGTATGTGGATGATATTCTGCTTGCGAGCAATGATGTCAGTCTGCTACTAGAAACAAAGAAGTTCTTGTCCTCAAATTTTGATATGAAAGATCTTGGTGAAGCTTCATATGTTTTGGGCATAGAAATTCACCGGGATAGAAAGAATGGAGTGCTAGGACTATCACAAAAGGCATATTTAGAAAAGGTTCTAAAGAAATATAGTATGCATAAAAGTAGTACCTCACCTGCTCCTATAGTCAAGGGCGACAGTTTTGGGAAATTTCAATGTCCCAAGAACCAAGTATGAGATCGATCAAATGAAAGGAATACCTTATGCTTCGGCTGTTGGAAGCTTACAGTATGCACAAGTGTGCACTCGCCCTGACTTAGCTTTTATCACCGGGTACTCGGTAGATATCAAGAAAATCCAGGCCAAGGGCACTGGAATATGGTAAAGAAAGCATTGCGTTATGTGCAAGGCGCAAAAAGACCTCATGCTAACATACAGACGATCTGATTTCCTAGAGATAAGAGGGTATTCAGACGTAGATTTTGCGGGAGATAGAGATGATATAAAATCCACTTCAGGATACGTGTTAACTCTCGCTGGAGCTCCAAACAGACAATAGTTGCATCATGTATGCAGAATTTATAGCAACTTATGAGGCCACAAGGCAGGTGATATGGTCAAAGAAGTTGATACCCGACTTGAAAGTGGTAGATTGTATTGACAAACCACTAAAGATGTACTGTGACAACCAGCCCGCAGTATTCTATACTCACAACAACAAGTCGAGTAAAGCTATCAAACCGATAGAGATAAAGTATTATGTTGTGAAAGGTAAAATCCAGAATCAAACTATAAGTCTCGAGCATATAAGGACAGAGGATATGCTTGCGGATCCGCTTACGAAAGGCTTACCACCCAGCGTGTTCATGGAACACGCAGTCGACATGGGTTTAATGGAAAGCCTATGATTCCTGGATTACAGAGGCCCAAAAGTAAAAGAATTTGTTTCAAAATAGAGAGGTATATTGTAGCTGTCTGATTCTATCGGCAATTGAGCTGTGACGATGAAACATGCTCTATGTACTGATCTATGATGAAACGAGTAAAGCACAAAGTACATGAATAAAAGTAAAAGTTGAGATCAAGGGGGAGAATGTTAGGTTGATCTCGTATTGATGAGCCCAACGGCTCATCAATCCCCTTGATTACGCCCTGATCGGGGGCGTCTGTTTCCTGTTATGGAGCAGTGGGCCCCTGTGATCTGCGCTATATAAAGAGGTGGGGGGCCAGGGCACACGGTACGAGGTTCACCTGTGTTGCCAGCCACCCCACCGACATCCCCTCCGATTAGGGTTAGCGCAGTGCTCACGGGAAGCACCACTGCGCCGCCACCGCACCGACGCCCACGCCGATGGCCTCCGGCTCGAGTTCATCAAGGCATGGTAAGGTATCTCTCCGATCCTCTCTCTCACACTGCTTTCACACACACACACATGATTTCCACGTTGATCTACCGATACAAGTAATCCTATGGATCTAACAGGTTGTACTCAGTTGGATGCTAGGGACGGCGCTTCCGGTGGTCAGCTTGTCTTTGGATATACAACCGTGCAGCTGTTGTGTTTGTTCCTTAATTCTTATATCCTCAAGTCAGGGTACAATCTGGTTACACGACCTGTGCATGTATATATGCATGAAGATCCGATCCAAAACAAGCCAAGTCTCTCATACTCCCTCCGTTTTTTAATATAAGATGTTTTAGCATTTGTCCATATGCACATGTACACAAATATATGTAGACATATATTAGTGTGCATGTTCGCTCACTTTAGTATATACCTAGACAACATGGACAACACGTAAAACATCTTATATCAAAAAACAGAGGGAGTACATGACTAGTGAAACCAGCCAGGACTCAAACTCTGCACCTTTCCTAAACTACTCAAAGTAAAACCATGTACAGCATGCATGCCGTGTCCAAAAGACAACTAATCTACTTCACGCACCCAAACCTTACGAAACTATTAAACATGGCCAGAACGAAACATGCTCAAATAGTCTGCTTGCGTGTTTGAATCGGGTAAGGATCCTATCTTCTCGATCTGGAAACCCTTGGGTAGATCAAGTTGAAGAGTACTGCTCCAATATATATGCAGGCTTACGTCTCAGTTAGCATACATTAAACTGGCGCTGAATCTACTAGAAGGATCGATCACCAATTGGCTACGCATGCGTTTGATGACACTACAGGAAAGCCACAAGATGCCGACGGCCTGATTATACGCCGACGGCCAAATGTCGGGGCCGTCGGCGTATAAGGCGAGATCGGGGAGCCACGAACGCGGCCGTCGGCGTAGCGAACCCCGTCTCCGTCGGCGTAAAAAGGGCCGTCGGCGTATAATCAGGCCGACGTCGTTCAAGGGGGTAGACGAAAACGTTAGGGTTTTTCCAGCGGATTTAGGGTTTCGCTGAAGCGGGGTCCTGGAGAGTCGGAACCCCACCAAAATCAAGTTTGTGCCATACCATATGTGTACAAGTGTCTTCTGTGTTTCAAATATGAAAGATCCTACTCCGTTGTGTGACCGGCTTCACCGACATCACTTTCTCTCTACTAAGTATCTATACTTAGAGGTGAAAACTCCCGTTTCGGGCGAACCGGGGGAAATCTTGTGAGAACTTGTAATAGAAGTTGGTCTGGTATGTTCCCATGGCCTAACCTAACACAACCAAGCAGAAAAGTCCACTGGACTACCCCTTTCGACGCCGTTCAAGGAGGTAGATGGGAACTTTGACTAATTATGAGCTGGACTAGGGTTTCACCGAAGCGGGGCTCCGGAACCCCACCTAACCATGCATATGACCCTAATATATGTATAGGACATTATATAAATTAATTATAATTGTTTTAGAAAACTTAGTAAATAATATTTGATTTCTTTTAAAAATAAAAAAAAGCAAAAACCATACGCCGACGGCTTGGTGGAATTTTCTTCCCCCACCCCGCGCGTGCCAAATCCCCAATTCCACCACCCCGCGCGTGCCAAGCCAAACCAGCCACCACACCCCGTTCGCCGCCGCCGTCGCCCTACCTCGCGCCCTCCCCACCTCGTGCGCCACTGCAGCTGCCCGCCCCCGCCGCTCCTCTCCACCGGCCGAGGCCCTGACGCCCCCGACCCTCTCCACCGGCCGCCCCTGACGCCACCACCTCCGTTCCACCTCCACCGGCCGCCCCCGACCCTCTCCACCGGCGGCCCCTGACGCCACCACCTCCAGTCCACCTCCTCCAGCCGCCCCCAACACCACCACAGCAGGAGTGCCTCACCTCAAGCTCTCCCCTCTCCTCCTCTGCAACTCGACTCCAGCTGCACCTGCACGCCGTGCCTCCCTATCCGCGCCTCCCTCCGGCCATCTCCGACCTCGTCGCGTCCTCCCTGCCCAGGTGAAAATTTTGCCAATCTTCTCTGTTTTTATTCTTGTTCTTACTCCTTAGTTCATGTTCAGTAATCAGTAGCTCCGATTTGAGGTTGATTTGTATGTGAGATCATGAGATCTAAGTTGAACAGATTGTGGACATTTGTATCTGCGATTTTAGATCAGGATTTTAGATGTTTGCTGGTTTAGAGCTTCAGATTATCATGTTTCTTGTTTAGAGTTCAGTTCAAAGCAAGTCAGATTACTTGATTATCAATTTATCATGTTAATGCTAGCAGTAGATCAGCGTTCATGCATACTTGTTCAGTTGTTCTGAGTTCTGTTCAGATTTGCATGTTAACAGAATGTGTTCAGTTCATATTCTGCTGCATCATTCATTTATTCACATATATTCTGCTATATCATTCATATTTTACATGCAAACTGTGTTGAATGCTTGGAAACAGGCAAAGTTCTGCCATTTTTTGTAAAACACTTAAGCGACGCTTAAGCTCGCTAAAGCAGAGAAAACTCTAAGCGAGAGCTTGTCGCTACGCTCACGCTTTACGCTTTTTTGAACCTTGTGTTTGGAGCTTTTTTGTGTTGAATAACTGCTATGCATTTGAGGATTTACCTGAATGCTTAGATCTATTCCTGCAGGTGATTGACCAAGATGAGCCAAGGCAAGGAATCATCGGCCTCCTTGCTGAAGGGGATGCGCCAGAAGAAAGTTACTAAAAATGGAAGAGAGCCTATTCCGAACCCGCGTTACCAGTCTGACAGTGGTGAGAGAGGAGGTGCTGGACGAGGGGGAGGTGCCGATGCACTTCCTCCGAGGGGACGAGGTGCAGGACGAGGGCGAGGTGCAGGACAAGCACGAGGTGAGGGAGGACGAGGGCGAGGTGCAGGACGAGCACGAGGTGGGGGCGACGTGTCTTCGGACATACCCTCCGCTTCTGGCGACGTGGCTTACGAGGAGACGGAGTCTCGAGAGGAGGGGACGGAGTCTCGAGACGAGGGGATGGAGTCTCGAGACCAGGAGACGGGGGCCTCCGCGCCGCAGAAGAAGCCAAAGATTCGTGGGGAATCCATGGTCCCTGAGGAGTCAAAGGAACCTGCTACCGAGGAGGAGAAAATCCTCATTGTGCCTAATGGGATTGAGTAAGTGACTATGCTAATTTTGAAAATGGTAATTATATTGTGGTCAGTACAATTTGACATGTACTAATGTTTAATTATTTGTGCAGCAATTGGACATATCCTCACGGAGCCCGTGCACCTAACACCATGGTTGGAGCTTTGATTAGGAAGTTTTGGCCGGGCTTGTACAATACGGTCCCCAACGGCGAGAGGAAGCTAGCCACCCGTTGGGTAGACTATCAGGCCGCCCATCTCCCGGGCTTCGAGAGATGTTCTGCCACCGTGATCACCAAGTTTTGGGTAAGTTGAACTTTTCGAATTTCGTTCATAGTTGATGTCCCCACCATGCTCTCACAATTTGTTTTTTGTGCATGATTAAAGAAATTCTATAGGGTACTTCCTGAGGAGCGTGCCAAGGCGGACAAGACTTTGGAGGGGGCTTGCAAGAAGTTGGCTCGACGGCAATTCTACAATGTAAAGCATACCTCCGTCAATCATTTCTGTTCTGAGAAGTTAGGCAAGACGGCGCCGAAGCATGAGAATGTGGTGGAACCACCTGATATGACCATGGAGGATTACATGTCGGTAAGTAAATTGTCAATGAGATTACATGTTGCTGCTAAGTTGCAATTGCATTATCTGTTTTTCACATGAGTATTGATTTTTCAGGTTATGCCCACATGGGCCTATGGTAAGGCAGACGCGTGGGAGGCGTTGGTGTCGAGGTGGCTTGGGGAGGACGCCGAGTTCAAAGCCTTGAGCGAGCGGAACAAGGCAAACCGTGGGAGCGGGGGGACACATTGTGCGGGAGCCCGCAACCATGATCGCTTCAAGGCAAAGCTGGTATATATATATATATATACATGGAACAAGTTTCATTTATTTTCCCTCATGTTCCTACTTGATACGCATAACACTTCTTTGGCAATGCAGGAGGCCGATATCGGGGAGCCTGTGTCGGACATGCAAGCATGGGAGAGGATGAAGATGAAGAAGATCGATCTATCCGAGCCTCAGCCCTCGCTTCCCGATTACTACGGCAGTGCCGAGGAGAACATAACTAGGTATGTCGAGTCGTTCAAGGGTTTTAATCCGGAGGTGGATAGACCTCCTGAGCATGACACCAACGAGAGAGCGATGGTCCAGGCTGGGCACGGTTGGGAGCATGGCCGTTTGCCCTGTCTTGGTGCGGTAATCCCGCGTACTCCTGAGTTGGGCCTCATGCGTGTCAAGGCTACACTCACCGCCGACGACCCCCTGTCCTGCCTCCTCGACGGCCTACCTGAGCTCGCCCCGTTGTAAGTTTTTCTCAATTTCATTCTCTTTCCGCATTCGTTCCTAGCTAAGTGGCTAAATTGACGAGATTCGTTCTATTTTGAAATTGTAGCCTGATTTCGAGGCGGCCTTCGATGCCACTTACGCGGACTATGAGGCGGAGTATCACTTGTGGCTGCAGAAGAGAGCGGCCTATGACGAGTGGGAAGAGTTGCGCGATGCTGTACGTTTCAACCTTTATATTTGCAAAATATGACAAGTCCCATTTCCTCTAATTTGAACCTTCTTTTTCTACAACTCCTGACATCTAAACTATCTTGTAGGCGAGCGAGAGGTTTTTTGCCACTGGAGTGCGGGATCCGCTGCCTCCGCGTCCACCTAGGGTGGGGATGCCGCTGATGACCCACAAGTATAGGGGGTGTATCGTAGTACTTTCGATAAATAAGAGTGTCGAACCCAACGAGGAGCAGAAGGTGTTGACAAGCGGTTTTGATGAAGGATTCACTGTAAATGCTCACAGACAAGTTTTTAGGAGTTTTTGATATGACAGATAAATAAAGTACAAGTAAATAAAATGCAGTAATAATAGTTGCAGCGAGTGACCCAATCCTTTCTACAGCAAAGGACAAGCCGGTTGTTGTACTTATAATGACCAAACGTTCTTGAGGACACACGGGAATATTGTCAAGTGCTTTCGCTTCATATAGTTGATTAATCTTCATTGTTTTGATAAGTGTTGTGTGGGTGAACCTATGCTAATGCACTGCCCTTCCTAGGACTAATACATACTTGTGATTATACCCCTTGCAAGCATCCGCAAATACAAGAAAGTAATTAAGATAAACTAACCACAGCCTTAAACTTTGAGATCCTGCTATCCCTCATGCATCGATATACCAACGGGTGTTCAGGTTTCTGTCACTCCGGCAACCCCACAATTGGCAAACGAATACACAATGCATTCCCCTAGGCCCATAAAGGTGAAGTATCATGTAGTCGACGTTCACATGACACCACTAGAAGAATAACACCACAACTTAAGCATCAAACCATTAAATATTACTCAACATAATTCACTACTAACATCAAGACTTCTCCCATGTCCTCAAGAACTAAACAAACTACTCACAAGACATCATACGGAACATGATCAGAGGTGATATGATGATGAATAACAATCTGAACATAAACCTTAATCCAATGGTTTCACCCAATAGCATCAATAACAAGAGTAATCAACACCGGGAGAGTTTCCCTATGAAATAGACAAGGTTCAGCCCTAGATGTTACAGCGGAGACGGGGTGCAGCGGCGGTGATGATGGTGTTGGCGGTGGAGATGATGATGATGATGATCCCGATGAAGTCCAGCTCGATGATGGTGATGATGGCGACGATTTCCCCCTCCGGGAGGGAATTTCCCCCGTCAGATTTCTTCCTGCAGGGGAGCTTTTCACTCTCTGGTGTTTTCCGCCTCGTGGAGGCGGCGGAATATTTCGATGGCCCTCCTCCGTGTGTTAGGGTTCCGAGGGGGTCAAGTACGCGAAGGGGGAACGGCTGAGGTGGGCCAGGGCCCCCAAACCACCTGGCGGCGCGGCTGGTGGGCCCGCCGCGCCAGCTGGTGAGGAGGGCCCACCTTGGCCCTTCTCAGCCTCCCCTTTTGGCCTCCTCCGTCATCTGGTAAAATAGGGACTTCCATATGTCTCCTTCGATTTATTGATCTTCAGAAATAGTGCATCTCGACGGCGCTTTTTCCAGCAGAATCCTGACTCCGGTGTCCAATTCTCCATTATTCATCAAACATGCAAAATAGGTAAAATAACATAAGTAACACTTCTAAATATGAAATATATCGATGAATAGCAGTAAATTATGATATAAAATAGTGATGCAAAATGGACGTATCAACCCCCCAAGCTTAGACCTCGCTTGTCCCCAAGCGAAAACTGAGCTCAGTAAACATGACCACAAGTTTATGGAGCAAAGTGTCGATAAATAAAATACGGACAAGAAGCATCACATTCATTGATACACAAGTCATTCTAGACAGCAACTTCCCTTCATATAGTCTACTTGAAATAAGTAAAGGGAACCACAATGAAGTGCATAAAGAGAACCATGATTGGCGAAGGCAAACTTAAACTCTTGGTCAGAGAACAATTAACAGATTATACTTATCTTTCGAGAAGAGTCTTTATATCAGAGCTTATATAGCAGAACTTACATGTCTCAATCATAACAATCTCCTTACAGTCATTGATAACTTTCAAAGTTATATTCATTCGGATAAAAGCTATTGTGCGAAACAAGGAAATAAGAGATGTGATTAGAAGTATCAACACATATAAATAATTGGATCACAACAACTCAAATGCTTGCTTGAGATAGAGAGGAATGGGTTTACTGACACAACAATAATGTAAAAGATAGACCCTTCGTAGAGGGAAGCAGGGATTAAATCATGTGCTAGAGCTTTTAAGTTTTGCAAAGCATATAGAGAGTATGAAAATAGTTGTTTGAGCTATGTATGTCGTTGTCAACGAATCGTAGTAAAGTGAACACTAACCCCTTGTCAACCAGACTTTCAAGAGCGGCTCCCATGAAGGACGTTATTTCTACCAGCAAGGCAGATCATCCCTCTTCTCTTTTGTTTACACATGTATTTTAGTTTCATTATGGATGACACTCCTCCCAACTTTTTGCTTACACAAGCCATGGCTAACCGAATCTTCGGGTGCCTTCCAACATTCACATACCATGGATGAGTGTCTATTTGCAAATTAAGTTGCTTACTGATAGGTCAGGGCAAAACATGTGGAGAGAATTATTAATGAAAGTTATAGTTAATTGGGACTGGGCACCCCATTTGCCAACTCTTTTACAAATTGTTGGATAAGTGGTGTATATGCCACTAGTCCATTGGTGAAAGTCTGTTTGACAAAAGTGCTAGATAAACTCTACAGAACCCTCATGAGCTAATAAACAGTGACACAAAATTAGTAGTAATAAGTTTTGAATAATTTAAAGGTAGCACATGAAGTATTTACTTGGAATGGCGCAAAATACCATATAGTAGGAAGTTATGGTGGACTCGAATGGCAATGGTTTGGCTCAAGGTTTGGATGTATGAGAAGCATTCCCTCTCGATACAGGTTTTTGGCTAGCAAGGTTATGTAGCAAGCATAAGAGTTGAGGGATACAAACAATTATACAAGTGATAAGAATAATCATGCAATCTTCCTTAGAAGCACAAATAGTTTAACTTAAGAATACTAAGCTTATGAGCTACAAAGAAAGAAAGATCATGGAATAATATATTTGCATGCACTCCCCTCTCTCTACTTAAGTCTCAAAGTATTGTCTACTACTGACCAATGCTAAGTTTGCCAAAACCAAAAAGATTAACTTGGTGCTCTAAAAAGTGATCCTTATTCTAACAACAAGGTTATCAATATGAAAGAGAATTGCAAGCTAAAATAAAGTATGCTGAAGGTAAATGATAAAACTTCTCATTAATATTTCATAACGGCAACTCACACCAAGGGATACATAGATAACCACTAAAAGAGAGATACTTCCACGTTGCAAACCATCATATAAGATAACTTCCCTACTCACGATATGACTTTATGGAAAAGTAAAAGGTAAAGATAATGATGTGATACCGCGGCACTCCCCCAAGCTTGGAACAAACCAAGGGGATGCCAATACTCGTGATGAATTACTCCTTCGGTGATGATGGCGGTATGACTTGGATTGGAGTAAGAAACCGTTCCAGCATTTGGCGGAGTCTGATATTCTCTTCCTGGAGTATTTCCACCTCCCTCCGCAGGGCTCGGTATTGATCACAGAACTCATCTGTAACTCGAAGTACTTCCGTCACTGCCGGAAAAGAGCTGAAGTCCGGAATAGGTGGTATTGCTCCCTGCAGGTTATGAGAAAAAGCACGTTGAGCGTTAACCGATCCCACAAAGGTGGGCTTCCTGACTGCAGGCTGTTCTCCCTTTGTTGACGGCATCCCCTTTACTTCCTTCATGACGCTTTCATCCATGTCCTTGCGCCTTGCCTTCGCCCTTTCTTCTTCCGTCCATCCAACGAAAGTACCCTGGTTTGAGTCCTTGACGAGCTCACGCTTACGACGTGCCACGTAGTCCTCCGACGATGAACCCTGGGACGACATCTGACAGACGAAAGCTCGAAACAAAACACGATGAAAAGGCGATATACGAACCTCGGGGGTTCGGGTCAGATATATAGCAAAAAGTTTTACAACATAAGGAAGGTACAGGAGGCGCGGCTGGGGGGGCCCACCGCGCCGGCCTATGGTTTGGGCACCACGGGTGCCGTCTCCCATCCGGTTCGGTCTCTTATTTTTCCATATTTAATAAAAACGACGAAAATATCTTCTAGAAAGTTATTCGCGAAACTTTTCTTACCGAAACTGTTACCTATTCGAATCGAATTCTGCAGTCCCAGAAAAATGTTCTTCAATGAAAGTTTCCGGAGTCACCACTTTAATTGTATCAACCTCTTCATTAATAGAATCTCCAGAAATATAATGCTTGAGTCTTTGACCATTTACCACTTGTGTAGAGTTATCTTTCAATGAAGCAATTTTTATTGCACCTGAACGATACACCTCCACAATAACAAATGGTCCTTCCCATTTTGAGAGTAACTTTCCTGCAAAAAATCTGAGACGAGACCTATACAATAGAACTTTCTCACCAACATTAAATTCTCTTTTAAGAATTCTCCTATCATGCCATCTCTTAACTTTTTCTTTAAAGAGTCTAGCATTTTCATAAGCCTCACTTCTCCATTCATCTAAAGAACTTAAATGCAACAACCTTTTCTCACCGGCAAGTTTAAAATCTCTATTAAGTTCTCTCACTGCCCAATAAGCTTTGTGTTCTAATTCTAAAGGCAAGTGACAAGCTTTACCATAAACCATTTTATAAGGAGACATGCCCATGGGGTTCTTATAAGCAGTTCTATAAGCCCATAAAGCATCATTTAACTTACTAGCCCAATTTTTTCTAGATTTATTAACAGTCTTTTGCAAGATAGATTTAATCTCCCTATTTGACAATTCTACTTGTCCACTAGTTTGAGGATGATAGGCTGAAGCAATTCTATGATTAACACCATATTTAGCAAGAGTCTTTCTAAAACCACCATGGATAAAATGAGAACCTCCATCAGTCATAAGATATCTAGGTACACCAAACCTAGGAAAAATGACATCTTGAAGCATTTTTAAAGAGGTCTCACCATCAGCACTTTTAGTAGGTATAGCTTCTACCCATTTAGTGACATAATCAACAGCAACAAGTATATGAGTATTACCTTGTGAAGAAGGAAAAGGACCCATGAAGTCGAATCCCCAACAATCAAATGGTTCAATAACAAGAGAATAACTCATAGGCATTTCATTGCGTCTAGAGATATTACCAACCCTTTGACATTCATCACAAGATAAAATAAACTTTCTTGCATCCTTAAAGAGGGTAGGCCAATAAAAACCTGATTGTAGAACTTTCTGCGCAGTTCTATCTCCAGCGTGATGCCCTCCATAAGCACTTCCATGGCATTTCCTCAGTATTTCCTGTTGTTCATATTCAGGAACACATCTTCGCATAATACCATCGACTCCTTCTTTATATAAGTGTGGGTCATCCCAAAAGTAATGCCGCAAGTCATAAAAGAATTTCCTTCTTTGCTGAGCTGAAAAGGTTGGAGGCAAGTACTTGGAAACAATAAAGTTAGCATAATCAGCATACCAAGGACTATCTCGCGAACTTACACTTATTGCAGCCAATTGTTCATTTGGAAAGCTATCATTAACAGGAATAGGATCATAAGGAATGCTTTCCAATCTAGACAAATTATCAGCAACAGGATTTTCAGCACCTTTTCTATCTATGATATGCAAATCAAATTCTTGCAAAAGAAGTACCCATCTAATAAGCCTTGGCTTAGCATCTTTCTTTTCCATAAGGTATCTAATTGCAGCATGATCAGTATGAATAGTGACTTTCGAATCAACTATGTAGGGTCGAAATTTGTCACAAGCAAAAACTACAGCTAGAAATTCTTTTTCAGTAGTGGCATAATTCTTTTGAGCAGAATCAAGAGTTTTACTAGCATAATGAATAACATTTAACTTTTTATCTACTCGCTGCCCAAGAACAGCGCCTACAGCATAATCACTAGCATCACACATAATTTCAAAAGGTAAATTCCAATCAGGTGGTTCAACTACAGGAGCGGTGATTAAAGCCTTTTTCAAAGTTTCAAAAGCTTCCTTACAATCATCATCAAAAAAGGTACATCTTTTTGAAGAAGATTAGTAAGAGGCTTGGAAATTTTAGAGAAATCTTTAATAAACCTCCTATAAAAACCAGCATGACCAAGAATACTACGAATACCTTTAACATCTTTGGGACAAGGCATCTTTTCAATTGCCTCCACTTTAGCTCGATCAACTTCAATACCTCTTTCAGAAATTTTATGTCCAAGAACAATTCCTTCATTAACCATAAAGTGGCATTTCTCCCAATTAAGAACAAGGCTAGTTTCTTCACATCTCTGCAAAACTTTGTCAAGGTTGTGCAAACAATTATCAAAGGAAGTTCCATAGACGGAGAAATCGTCCATGAAGACTTCCACAATTTCCTCACAAAAGCCATGAAAAATAGCAGACATGCATCTTTGAAAAGTAGCAGGAGCATTACATAAACCAAAAGGCATACGTCTATAAGCATAAGTTCCATAAGGACAAGTAAAAGTAGTTTTCTCTTGATCTTGCGCTCTCACAGCAATTTGAGAAAACCCAGAATACCCATCAAGGAAACAAAAGTGAGTTTTCTTGGACAACCTCTCAAGCATTTGATCAATAAAAGGCAAAGGATAATGATCTTTCTTAGTTACTTTGTTAACCTTTCTAAAATCAATGCACATCCTATAACCAACTACTACTCTTTGAGGAATTAGTTCATCATTTTCATTAGGAACAACGGTAATTCCTCCTTTCTTAGGAACACAATGCACAGGACTTACCCATCTACTATCAGCAATAGGATAAATAATACCAGCTTCAAGAAGTTTTAATACCTCATTTCTTACCACTTCTTTCATCTTGGGTATTAAACGACGCTGATGCTCAACAACAGGCTTTGCATCAGGTTCCATGTTGATGGCGTGCTGACATATAGTAGGAGAAATTCCCTTCAGGTCATCAAGAGTATATCCCATAGCTCCGCGGTGTTTCTCAACACTCCCAATAACCTTTCCTCCTCTGTACCTGAAAGTTTAGAGCTGATAATAACAGGATATATTTTCTTATCATCAATATAAGCATATTTAAGATTATCAGGCAGAGGTTTCAAATCAAAAACAGGATCCTCCTTGGGTGGCATTGTGGTACCCAAATCTTCCACAGGTAAATTGTGTTTGAGCATAGGTTGACGAAGGAATACTTCATCAAGCTCATTCCTTTCTTCCCTGAAGTTCTCACTTTCATGATTCTCCATATGTTGCTGCAAAGCATTGTTAGGAGCAAGAACAATAGATGCAAGTTGAGCAATTTCAAAATCCTCACTAGGCAATTCAGTTTCATAAGGTGCTTTAGCAAATTTAGAGAAATTGAATTCATAAGATTCACCAGCAAATTTAGTAAAGATTTTCTCTTTCTTACAATCTATAACAGCACCACAAGTATTCAGAAAAGGTCTACCAAAAATAATAGGACAACTATCATTGGCAGCCGACCCAAGTACAAGAAAATCAGCAGGGTATTTAGTCTTACCACAAAGGACTTCGACATCTCTAATGATACCAATTGGAGAGATAGTTTCCCTATTAGCAAGCTGAATAACCACATCAATCTCTTCAAGTTTACAAGGAGCAATTTCGTGCATAATTTCCCTGTAAAGCTCATAAGGAATAGCACTAGAACTTGCACCAATATCACATAAACCATAATAGCAATGATCACCTATCCTAACAGAAAGCACAGGAACACTAGACTTCCTAGAACTTTTAGGATGTGAGACAATATTAGAAGCATCCTCACAAAAGATAATGTGTCTATCTTCTAAATTTTCAGTGACAAGATCTTTAACCAATGCTACAACAGGTTCAACAGTTATTTGCTCATCAGGTTTGGTAGTTTTCTTATTACTTTTACTAACAACACCAGTTATGATAGTATGTTCCTTAATCTTATTAGGAAAAGGAACTTTTTCAATATAAGGTTCTGGAATAATGCGATCACAACATTAACCTCAACACCTTTAGATATATGAGAAACAGATTCATCTTTATATGGTTCATGATAATTTTTAAAACCCTCCTTCGGCAAACCGAAATAGGAAGCAAAGGCTTTATAAAAGTTTGCAACAATTTGAGAGTCAAGACCATAAGTAGTGCTAATTTTGCGATAATCATCAGTATCCATAAAATTTTTAACACACTCAAAGTCATAGTTTATACCTGACTCCCTACCTTTGTCATTCTCCCATCCTTCAGTGTTCTCCTGAATCCGATCAAGAAGGTCCCACTTAAACTCTTCTTTATTACGAGTGAACGATCCAGCACAAGTGGTATCCAATAGAGTTTTATCTTGAAAGGAGAGTCTTGCATAAAAGTTATCAATAACAATATTACCAGGAAGCTCATGAATGGGACATTTGAGCATTAATGCCTTCAATCTCCCCCACGCTTGAGCGATACTCTCTCCATCATAGGGCCAGAAGTTATATATGAGGTTCCGATCCTTATGAATCTCACTTGGAGGATAGAATTTGGAGTAAAAGAGAGGTACAATTTCCTCCCATCCAAGAGAATACCCATTCTTCAGCAGTTTATACCAATGTGCAGCTTTACCAGACAGTGATAGAGAGAATAATTTCTTCTTAACTTCTCCCATCGAGATACCTGCACACTTAAATAACTCGCACAATTCATGCAGAAATAACAAATGATCTCCAGGATGGACAGTTCCATCTCCTGCATAGCGGTTATTTGTGACACGTTCAACAATTTTCATAGGAATTTTGAACGGTATTACCTGCTCATCTGGCGCCTCCTCTACTACCTTAGCAGTGGTAGTTGTTTTCCCAAATAGGAATTCAAGAGAAGACCCCTCCATAATGAGATATAGCAGCAGGCAAAAATAAAAACAGCACGTACAATAAATGTTTCCCTTACCAATTCCACTTACCAATAGCGCTACACTCCCCGGCAACGGCGCCAGAAAATAGTCTTGATGACCCACAAGTATAGGGGGTGTATCGTAGTACTTTCGATAAATAAGAGTGTCGAACCCAACGAGGAGCAGAAGGTGTTGACAAGCGGTTTTGATGAAGGATTCACTGTAAATGCTCACAGACAAGTTTTTAGGAGTTTTTGATATGACAGATAAATAAAGTACAAGTAAATAAAATGCAGTAATAATAGTTGCAGCGAGTGGCCCAATCCTTTCTACAGCAAAGGACAAGCCGGTTGTTGTACTTATAATGACCAAACGTTCTTGAGGACACACGGGAATATTGTCAAGTGCTTTCGCTTCATATAGTTGATTAATCTTCATTGTTTTGATAAGTGTTGTGTGGGTGAACCTATGCTAATGCACCGCCCTTCCTAGGACTAATACATACTTGTGATTATACCCCTTGCAAGCATCCGCAAATACAAGAAAGTAATTAAGATAAACTAACCACAGCCTTAAACTTTGAGATCCTGCTATCCCTCATGCATCGATATACCAACGGGTGTTCAGGTTTCTGTCACTCCGGCAACCCCACAATTGGCAAACGAATACACAATGCATTCCCCTAGGCCCATAAAGGTGAAGTATCATGTAGTCGACGTTCACATGACACCACTAGAAGAATAACACCACAACTTAAGCATCAAACCATTAAATATTACTCAACATAGTTCACTACTAACATCAAGACTTCTCCCATGTCCTCAAGAACTAAACGAACTACTCACAAGACATCATACGGAACATGATCAGAGGTGATATGATGATGAATAACAATCTGAACATAAACCTTAGTCCAATGGTTTCACCCAATAGCATCAATAACAAGAGTAATCAACACCGGGAGAGTTTCCCCTATGAAATAGACAAGATTCAGCCCTAGATGTTACAGCGGAGACGGGGTGCAGCGGCGGTGATGATGGTGTTGGCGGTGGAGATGATGATGATGATGATCCCGATGAAGTCCAGCTCGATGACGGTGATGATGGCGACGATTTCCCCCTCCGGGAGGGAATTTCCCCCGGCAGATTTCTTCCTGCAGGGGAGCTTTTCGCTCTCTGGTGTTTTCCGCCTCGTGGAGGCGGCGGAATATTTCGATGGCCCTCCTCCGTGTGTTAGGGTTCCGAGGGGGTCAAGTACGCGAAGGGGGAACGGCTGAGGTGGGCCAGGGCCCCCAAACCACCTGTCGGCGCGGCAGGGGGCCCCCGCGCCAGCTGGTGAGGAGGGCCCACCTTGGCCCTTCTCAGCCTCCCCTTTTGGCCTCCTCCATCTGGTAAAATAGGACTTCCATATGTCTCCTTCGATTTATTGATCTTCAGAAATAGTGCATCTCGACGGTGCTTTTTCCAGCAGAATCCTGACTCCGGTGTCCAATTCTCCATTATTCATCAAACATGCAAAATAGGTAAAATAACATAAGTAACACTTCTAAATATGAAATATATCGATGAATAGCAGTAAATTATGATATAAAATAGTGATGCAAAATGGACGTATCAGCCGCCCATGTGCCCATCGAGGGAAGCGGTCGCTCGCACATACAAGCCAAGGACTCCGGTAAGTTATTTGCCAAACCAGTTGTTACCGCCGTACTATGCTTTCCAAGTTGCTAACTTGGACTCAAACATGTAGGGATCGGGATGCTCCAGGAATGCACCCTTTGGTCATGCTTCTGCCTCGCCGACTTCGACGCGCGCGCTCGTGGAGCATGGCGGTGGTGGTGCCTCGCCGAGTTCGCCGCGCGAGACCACACCGTCTCGTGCCTCGCCGGGTGCCTCGCCGGGTTCCGCGTGTGATTCGACGGCGGCTGCCCCACGTGGTCGGTCGCCTATTCTCACGCGGTCAGATATCGGTAACTCGAGCTCTCAGGAGATGTAGGATGTGTCCAGGTGTGTTTTGTATGAATACGAACTATGTTTGTGTCATTTGGAGTTTGTATGAATGCTTGGATGAATTCGAATCATGTTTGTGTCATTTGGAGATCTATGTGATGTTTCTGTCATGTTTCTGTGATGTTTTAAAATTTGTGCAATTTTAATTGTATTTAAAATGTGCTAGAAACCAGCAGCAACAATATGCAGAAACTATAAAATATGGTCGCTTATACGCCGACGGCAGGATGCCAGCCAGACGCACAGGATGATGCCACGTCGCCCTGAAATGGCCCATATTGCCATCCCTACGCCGACGGCAATGCGGTCGGCGTATGATGCCTCCCAGGCGCACAGGATCGTCACACGTGGCACGGAGAGGCCGACGGCAGTGCCATCGGCGTATGGCGGGCTGACGGAAACGGACGGATGCCGTCTTGTGGGGCCCACAAATCATACGCCGACGGGGTCACATACACCGACGGCACTTTGGATACGCCGACAGGCCGGTACGCCGACGGCGGCCGTCGGTGTATGGGTACGCCGACGGCAAACGGGCATACGCCGACGGCGCCCGGCCGTCGGCGTTTTGAGCGATTCCTGTAGTGTGAAAGCCTTAATCACAAGTAATAATTCATATTAGTAGCGTTTGATCAGCGTAATAAATATGAATGTTATGGATGCGTCTTAAGAGGAAGGGGGATCGATACCTCCCATCTCCAATTTAAATACTACCTCCGATCCGAAAATATTGTCACTACCAGCACCGTTCGGTTGTACGTGATCAGGTTTTTTCTGGCGACACTTAATCCGGATCGGAGGGAGTAACTTTTCTCTGGATCGTTTATTTATTTTCATGCAGAAAATTGATATTGGGAAAAAAAATCAGTTGGGCTTGAAGGAACTTTTTTGTGGATTGTTTATTATTTTCAGCTATTTGAGAAACACCACTGCAATTTCGATCTTTTGAGAATGTCACTACAATTCTGGGAACATTCCATAGATACCATAATGTCCACTTAGGTGAGGCGGCGATTTGACCCATAGGTGCATCTGCACCTATTACGTAAAAAAAATTAGTTTTTCTTCAAAATATCAAAAAATTACAGAAAAATATTCGGATGTACATTAGAACATTATGTGTTAGCACAAAAAATAGCGTGGTGAAAAAACATTTTTTGTGACCTGTGCAAAAAAGACAAAAAAGTGGCTCGTATATAAACATTTTGGTGCGTTCGGATTTGTCTTTTTTGCACAGGTCACAAAAAATATTTTTTCTTCACGTAACTTTGTGTGCTATCATAAAATGTCTTGACGTATATGCGAAATTTTTATTTTGAATTTTTTGACATTTTTAAAATTGGTTTTTGGGTAGAGGGATTTCCGTCACTTAGGCAAATATACTGGCCAGTATAGTTATGTAATCAAGTTTGATCTTTTGAAAATGCCACTACGATTCTGGAAACATTCCATAGATACAATGATTTATCTAATTTTGACACCATTCTGGTGGGGCCAACTCGTTATACGTATATAAAACATGAATACATGAGTTGTGTCTAAGTGGCTATAATGGCATTTATGGAATGTACAGAAAATTGTAGTGGCAGTTTTTGAAAGACCAAAATTACAGTGGCATTTCTCAAATAGCCGAAAACTGTAGAACCACCTAAATAATTTAAACCAAAAAGAAAACACGAATGAGCCCATGTTCGGACATTCCAAAATAAGCTCCCAAGCAGCCGTTGTCGTCGGAAAATTGTATTGGCATTTTTTTTAAAGACCTAAATTACAGTGGCGTTTCTCAAATAGCCGAACTGTAGAACCACCTAAACAATTTAAGCCAAAAAGAAAACACGCATGAGCCCATGTCCGGACATTCCAAAATAAGCTCCCAAGCAGCAGCTGTCATCGGCGTGCAGCGGGACTCTGCCGTTTTTCAACTTAATACTTAGAGATACAAACTTAGAAGCGCTCTCGAACTGGAGTATTTAGATATAGATTCTGTCTTAGTGGCGGTCTTTATATGTCTGAACATGATGCCTACATAACATTCTCATATCGTAATTATCTATTTACAATCTTGTCAACTGTCCAGTAATAATTTGTTTACCCAACGAGTGTTCTAATTTTTTGGAGTGATATCTCTAGTGGTGTGATGCCACGGTACATCTTGTTACATTGTTTACAACCTCGTTTGATTGCCTTCCACCATCATTAATCAGCTTGCTGGTCTGTTTTTATTTTATTATTAATTCATCCATATCTTCCACACTATACATTTAATACTTGTTTTCGGCAAGATGCTGGAGTCGGCTTAAGTGCTGAGTGCGGTGGTCGTGTCACAAAGGGAGGAGAAAGAAAGAATCCCGAGTTTATCGGTTACGGAGGCGCTGCGATGATGGACATGCCTGCAGATCCCAGCCGCTCGTTAACGTCGGCAGGCCACCGAAGGTTGCAAGACCAACTGCACAATCCCCGACACAGTTTGTGTTTTTGCAACACTAGAAGTTGCAATGTATGGAGTTCTTTTCCCAAAGTACAAATGAATTACTATTGTCCGTCATGCCATGTAACCCTCACAAGTGGGCCCAGTTCTTTTGGCGGCTTCTCCGAAAACCTGCCCCTCCCCCAGCTTCCTGGGAAAGCCGCTCCTAAAATTTAGTGGGGCTTCCAAAATAGGAACCTAACACTGAGTTTGGAAGCCCTCTTAAATTTTCGGGACGGCTTCTCTAGTGAGCTGGGGGAGGGGCAGCTTCTCAGAGAAGCCGCCAAAAGAACTGGGCCTAAACCAGTTAGAAACACAGTCAGAGGCTGCGCTTTTGTAAATTAGGCGGTTAGTGTTTTTTGCGATGCAATTACGCAACACCGGTAGTTTTTTAAGAAAAATCACATCAGGTTGGTCTTTTGAACCCTAACCCTATTTTTGATTGTTTATCTTTTTTTTTGCTAATTTTTGTTAAATATAAATCGTCCAATCTCTTGCTGAGAGTCTAGTCTAATCTGAGTAGAAGTTGCGTGTGTCCAGAGTCTAACCCTCAGCGCATCCCAAAGGAAGCGTACGAGCTAGGGAGATCAATCTGGTTGCTCGATCGTAGTTGGAGTACTTCAGAATAGTTCCTTGGAAATCGTACATGCGGAAGTCGAGGGATCTGATCAGACCAGACGAGATCAATACGGGATCGGAGACAAGAAAATAAAATCAATCGATCGATCGATAGATCGTGTGCTTCTATTAATTCAGCCGCACATATATCAAGCTAGGTCATGACATGATCGACCCATGGTATAGAAGACGGCGTCAACGTACAGTTCGGCGTTCGTCCGAGGCTCGCACAGGTTCCACATCGTCGGCTACAGCAAGCTGACGGCTCTCGCCGGAGTCAGCATGGGCAACTCCTCCGTCGTCAGGTCCGGAGAGTTCGACGCCGGCGGCCACACCTGGGCCCTAAGTTGCCGCTTCGGCAAAGAAGGGCTAGCGTCCATCTCGCTCAATCTGGTCAGCGGCAAGCCCGTCACCGCGGCCATGGCCACCCTGAGGATCCACGACCCGCTTCGCAGGTGGCCTGCCGCCGTGTGGCGAAGCGATGACCCAAAGGCCTTCCGCGCTAGGGGGCTCACCAGTGAAGGGTGGAGCTGGGAGCTGCCGGTCCCCGAGGCGTTCCGTGGCCACGAGGAGCGCTACGTGGGAGACGACGACCGCCTCACCATCCTCTGCCTCGTCGGGGCCCTCCGTAGCCGATAAACTCGGGATTCTTTCTTTCTTTCTCCGTAGCCGAGGAACTGCTTCATCTCCGTGGTGCCGCCGCCGACCATGCCTCGAGATTTCCTTAGGCTTCTTTTCCCGCCCAAGTCCACGGCCGTGTACCACCACATGATGCCCGACGTGGGGTTCGTTGTCGAGGAGATGGAGATCCAGGCGCACCAGCTTGTTCTCGCCATGCAGTCGCCGGTCTTCGCCGCCCAGTTCCGGTGGCACAAAGATGACGAGAGCAGCAGCATAATGACAATCAGGGTCGACGACGTGACCGCATCTACTTTCAGGGCTATGCTCCACTACATCTACACGGAGGAGCTGCACATCAAATCCACATTGACAAGCCATGCCGGCAAACAGAAATATGAGTTGAGAAGGTGTGTGGCTAAGACACTCGACCTGCTGGTGGCCGCCGACCGGTACGACCTTGAGAGACTAAGGATCATGTGTGGCAACGTGCTGCTAGAGTGCATGGACGCACTGTCTGCCATACCTACATTGATGGCGTTGCACGGCCGACACAGTTGCCAACATCTCGAGGATTCATGCATCCAGTACATAGCATCACATCCCGAAGTCTACACCGCCATGAAGGCAACTGAGGACTATAAGGAGCTCAAGGAAAGTTGCTGCTCTTTCCTACTCGAGATCACAGACAAAGTAGCCGTGAACATGACTCGAAAGATGAGCTCCCCCTTTCCTTACCTCAGCAGCATCGAGTCCCGGAAGAGCCTACCCTCGTCAAATGTTGTTCACGGCACGCATGACTTCACAATCCTCAACTTTAGGGCTGTCCAGAGCCTTGGTGTTGACGATATAGGTTCTGGGGGATTCCAAATAGGCGGTTATGAGTGGATTCTAGGGGTGTGCCCGTCGAAGTCATTGTCATCACCGGAAGATGAAGAGGAAGAGGAAGAGACCCTCCAACTGTACCTCCAGTTGTGTAGTGATCTTGGAACTGCCACTATCACCGCGTCAATAAGCTTCAACTTGGATTACCCTACTGCGTCGCCGCCGATACAACAAGTAGAAGAAACCTATACCAGAAAAGGAGCCTGCACATTTACAGATTTCACAGTCATGAAATCCGCAATGCCTGCACATGATGACTCCCTTACCGTACACTGCAACCTCACGATCATCAAGGACAACCGCATTAGCACCACTACTGTTGGCGGCGCCGTTGTGCCTCCGTCAAACCTTGCTTTGCACCTCGAGCAATTGTGGGTGAGCGACCAAGGTTCAGATGTGATGTTCCTGGTCGACGAGTGCGACTTCCACGCGCATGGGCTTGTGATCGCCACTCGGTCGCCAGCCCTATACAAGATTGTGACAGCAGCGGCCAACGAGGAGAACCACGTAGTACGGCCGGGTCAACGAAGTGAAGGCTGAGGTCTTCAGGTCGGTTCTTCACTTCATCTACACGGACAAGCTACCCTCTATGGATAACCTAGTCCTTGCTGCCAAAGACATGCTCGCCGCAGCCTGCCGATTTGGTCTAGATAGGATGAAGATGGCGTGCGAGAACTACCTGGCGGAGGAGATATCGAAAGAGAATGCGTTAGACACTTTGAAGTTGGCACAACTTCACAATTGTTTGGACCTAAAAATTACTGTATCGAGTTCATCTCATTGCCACACGTGACCAAGCATGTGCTAAAGACGATCATCAGCTTGGACTAATTAAAACCTGATTAATTATTGGCTGGTATTTTTGATGTCTTGGTAGCTTTACCACCATGGCAGGTTCCTAGTGTTTCATGATAAAAACCAATGGCTGTTATGAAAAACATCATGTCGGAATTTGACTATGTGTTTTTCCCGTGAAGTTTAGTCGTGCATGCTGCCTGGACGCGCGCTGATCAGCCCGAGCCTAATTAGCTACACACAAACATTTTAGAAGAAACTAATCAGAATCAAATGTCACATGACTCCATACTTTTATTTTGTTGCCACCGGAGGTTTTGAAGATCTCTTATGTCTAACTCGATGTCCTCATCCGTCCCTTTTCTACCTCGATGTCCTCATCCGTCCCTTTTCTACCTCGATCACCATCTTGTCCACGCCGTTTTAGTGTTTCCCTTCGGTTGAAACCTTACCCCACCCAAGCTTCTCCGGGACACCACCGGTGTGCATTGTGTCGATGCCGACATCTTTCAGGATCTCAACAGGCTTCTCCTTCTTGAGGAGTTGGAGTCAGAGCTGGAGGTGAAGTCGAGGTTGGGCTTCTTGAGACCGGACGTGACGTTTTTGTCCAGGAGATCAAGATGGAGGGCACAAACTCATGCCCAAAATGAAATCAACGGTATTTCCTGCAGAATTCCACGGGGAAATCAGAAGATTATCCTAGACACACGCCAAAGGTTGATGACATGAGCGCCTTTATGTCGAGGGTCCACTTTATCTACACTGATGAGTTGCCTATCTAGCCCAAGAACCAGATAGCGTTCACAAACCATGTTTTCAAAGAGAAATGAAGGAAATGGACGAGAGACTGAGTCTCGTGCGCTGGCAAATACTATCCGAGAGCTTCGAGCTCATGCCGATATTTACACTTGAGAGTGGTTGACATAGCTGCCCTCATATTCATTTTTTCAGAAAGGGGAGTGTAACCCCAACTTCCGCATCACTAGATGCAAGACAACCATTTTTTGGTAAGATGTTCACTCAGGATCACATAAAATTGAGACCAAAAAAATAGAAGTCATATCTTTGGGTGGGTTTCCCAATTAATTTAGAGAGCATCTAGGTCTACGAGTCAAAATGGATTTCCAGGAGAAGGACACGGTGTTTTGCCTCGCATGAGTATCCAGTCTCATTAAGGGGTCTGCAATTTAAAAAAGCAAAAAAATTGAAATAAAATTTCGGGTGTACCCCTGACAAAAAAAAATTTTGGCACGGAAAGTTTCATGAAAAATAATGTTTTTTGTGTTCTGTATAAAAAAAGAGTGCTCAAATATAACTTTTACTAGACAATTTATTTGTCTTTTTTTACACAGGGTACGGAAAATGTATTTTCTTGACAAAAAGTTGTGTGCCTACATAAAATTCGAATATGTACTTCGGAATTTTTTGACATTGCGATAGACTCACTCTGTTTCTAAATATAAGATGTTTTAGCTTTTGTCTACATTCACATGTATCTACATGTATTTAGACATGTTTTACCGTGTATGTTACTCGTTTGAGTTTGCACCTATTCAACATGCAAGGGATCTAAAACATACATTTTGGAGGAGGGAGTATAATTTTTCATAACATGAACATATAGTCGTACGTACGAGGCAAAATGGATTTCCGGGAGAAAAACAATTCTTCACTAGTACAGTACATTTTATGCCAGGGCATCGAGATGCGACGATCAGTCAAATCTTGAGTTGTTTGACTTAATTCAGTCGGTACCTGTGTTCGTTACTAACTCGGATGACGCAAGTTCTACTACTAGATCAGAGCGAATCAATATTTTTAGATCGGATCACGCAAGCTCTACCAATTAATCCGGCCACGACCATGGCGCGAAGGACGGCATCGACGCACATGTACTCGTTCGTCCGAGACACGCTCCAGTTTCACATCATCGGCTACAGCGCCGGCGGCGTCGCCAGCTCCGTCAGATCCAGCGCCTTCCACGTCGGGGGCCACGCCTGGGCCCTGGTCTGCGGCTTTGACGACCATGACCAGCTCGTGTCCATCTCCCTGGAGCTGCTCAGCACCCACATCGCCAAGGACGTGACCGCCATGGCCGGTCTCAGGATCGACGACCCGCATGGCCGGCGGCTAGCCGCCGTGTGGCGAAGCGACGTGGCCAACGTCTTCCCGGCTTGGCCAAGTCCCTCAGCCATGCCTACTTGCAGAAGCTGGAAGCTGTTTCTCCCCGACGCGTTCTGTGTCCAGGAGGCGAGCTACGTGAAAAACGACGGCCTGATGATCCAGTTCACCATCGATGTCGTCGTGGAGGACTCCAACCCGGCAGCCGCCGAGAACGTCGTGTCCGTGGTGCCGCCGCCGACCATCTGTCAGGATCTTCACAAGCTTCTGCATCTCGAAGAAGAAGAGTCTGAATCGGAGCCCGAGGTGAAATCGAGATGGGACTGTCTGAGACCGGATGTGACGTTTGTGGTCGAAGAGACCGAGATCCAGGCGCATAAGCTCGTGCTCGCCACGAGGTCCCCGGTCTTTGCTGCAGAGTTCCAGAGAGACAAGAAGGAGACACGCCTCAAGGTCGATGACATGAGCGCCTCTACCTTCAGAGCCATGCTCCGCTTCATCTACACCGATGAGCTGCCTATCAAACCGAACAACAATGTCACATTTGCAACCCGTGCATGCAAGGAGAAATATGCGGCAAGGCGGCGTGCGGCAATGGCACTCGACTTGCTCGTTGCCGCGAATCGGTATGACCTAGCAAGACTTGATCTCATGTGCCAGAAAATACTATCCGACGTCGTCATGCCAACATTCACGATTGACCGTGCCCGGCACAAGTGTCAGCAATTTGAAACATCCTGCATAGATTGTATTGGAACTAGAACCCCCGAAGCCCCCATCATGGTGCCGTCGCCCAACATTGTCGAGCAACTTGAGCAACTTATAGTGAGCCAGTACGAGACAGATTTGATTTTCCTAGTCGAGGAGAATGAGATTCCCGCGCACCGACTCTTTATTGCTGCTCGGTCACCGATCCTCTATGAAGCAGTGGTTGCGTCGGCGGGCAACAAGGATCACCACATCGTACGGATTGATGACATGAAGGCTGCTATCTTCAAGGCTTTTCTCCACTTCATCTACACGGACGAGTTGCCTTCTATGGACGACTTACTCGTTGCTGCTGCCGGGAATGCGACGATGTTTGTCGGTGACATGATCAACGCGGCTTGTCGATTCCGTCTAGAGAGGATGAAGGCCATGTGTGTAAACTTTTTAGCCAAGTCCGTCTCAAAAGATAACTTGTTGGTCACACTGAAGCTGGCGCGCCGTTACCACTCCACGGAGCTCGAGGACTACTGCATCGAGTTCATCTCGCTGCCACGAAATATAAAGGACGTGATAAATTCGATCGCCTTGGCTTAATTCAATATACTCCCTCTAATTCATATTAGTTGTCGCAGATATATATAGTACAATTTTTGTACTGAATCGGTGACAATTAGTATGGATAGAATAGTTAAAATTAATTATTTGCTAATCTATTTTGCCATCGGGCCACTAATACTTTTTATTTGGCATCTCACTCATTTAATATACGAATGGAATTGCTCTAATTTCTTGTGCCAGCCTTCCCTTCTAGAGTTCTCAGATGGACCCCTTCTCCTGACGCAATGCATTCAATTGGATTTCGTGAGATTGACATATAGTTTGAACCTTCTCGTTTATATAATTTACTTATTGGGTCATATATGGCTATTCCCATGTTTATTACCGAGCCATACTAAATTGTAGAGACAAGATGCATGTTATGAACTGGAACCCAATTGGCTCTTCATTCGACCTAATCTTGTATGCTGGGAGTTGTTGCCCTGTCATTAGGCTTACCATTCGTCTTACTGCGGTAGCGGAGTAGTGATCGACAAAGGTGCAAGATAATGATACCACACAACTCTTATTTACCGTGAAAACAATGAAATTTGCGATCAAAGGGGCTTGCATTGTACATCGATTACGATTCGAACACTCACAATTTCAAAGGCAGCTTGGCAATCAAGAAAGTCGGTGCTTGCTTTGTACATCGATTATGATTGAAACACTCACCATTTCATATGTTTAGCTAAACTCACAGCCTCATAAGGGGCTTACGTGAGAAAGTAGCCAACACAACTGACTAGTCTGAAGCAGCTGCAGATTCAGGATTAACAAATATCTTAGATGATCCAGAGCCAAACCCAAAACACTTGAAACTATCTCTACTCACCAAAAGATAATGGCATATTTTGAATAGAGCGCGCCCAGTTTTCATTACATGCATAGAAGGAACAACTAGTCCTATATAAATCGACACAAATAGAAGGTGACATGCGTTGTTGAAAAGAATTAATCAGTATTAACTGATTTGTAGTTAAAATGAAACGGGATTATAGCGCATGGCGGAGGATGAAAAAAATGAGGCTGGGCAAATTCTAAAGCAAAGTAAAAAATGATGCAAAAAGAACTAAAATTGTCGAGACACATCATTAGTTTAAATTATATTAATCATTTAATCATAATCAATTGGTAAAATGGTAACAACAACATATTTAAATCAAAAGAGAAACAACAAACGTACCTTCAATGCATTCTGGAAGTCTCAGGCAATGGCAAAGCTCTACCTTCTTTCTGAAAAGCTTTCTTAATTTCACCAACATCAAGACTTTAGAATATCTCTCGCCCGATGTTGATCACCATCAAATCATTAAGCCAACCATCGAATATCTTGTTGACAACTTGGTGTTGATGATCTTCATAGCTAACTGAGAAGATCCTTTCAACTGTTGTCGTCGTCATTGATAAAAGCAATGCAAGTCCATGAGACGGTAAACTATAGGAAATATGATGTGCCTTTCAAGTTCAACCATCTTATAGCTAGGCTTGCAATATCAAGACAATATCTGAAATCTTTAATTCTCCTTCTATGAATAATGATAAGATCAAGGGTACCCCGTATACGCTCATGCTCATAATCAGAAAAATCCTCATGATAAATCTCTACAAGCCGAGCAAGTTTATTCACATTGAACCTAGCAAATGAGTTTCTTGATTAAAACGACGATCAAACTCGGTGATAGCAGAGTCTATGACAGCATAGAAGGTGTCACACGATAAAAGTGATAAGTGGTAATTTGGTGTTTTCCTCCTATTCTGGTTCTACCCATTTTGTTACGACACGAAACCGCCGCCGGGAAGGCCGGTAGCCGGCCAGCCGCCGGCCGTGAAACCCTAGCTTTCCGCCCTTGCTTGAGTGGTGAGAGGAGCCGGTGAAGAGGAGAGCTTCAGGAATGGGGAGGGAGAGGCGAGGAGGCGAGCTGGGGAGGGAGGAGGCGGAGGTGCGGAACGAAGCACAGGTCGAAACGATTCGATCGACCGCTGTTTCCAGTGCCATGAGGCTCTCATCAGGCTCCGCGCGCCAGCCCACTAAGGTCCAGCTAGGTTGGGGCATTCAAAATTGCCCAGTTAGCCTGTTTTTTCTTTGTTTTTCCACAACGTGCAGAAATTCAAAGAACTTGAATACACAAAAGAAAATTTCTATATATATGTAATTTGTTTTTTTTTGAAAATCAAGGTAGGGGGCCTCCCTACCTTGACCTAATGGGAGCTCCGCCCCTGGATGTAGCTTAAATGGTAGAGCGCTCATACTGTTTTCTGAAGAGCCCCTCCCCATTTAAACTATTTTTTGTTTTACTTGCCGCTCCGGTTATCTTTCTTGCAGAAAACTGATATACCACGCAAAAAACTGTGAAGCCTGAGAAAAATATAAGCTAAAAAAATAATTTGAATAAGAGTGTCGTAAGTTGCCGTGGTTGTGATCGGCCGATGCCCATGATCTTACGACCACTTTGGCCGTGTTCCAGCCTGGGCTCACGAGGCGCTGGCGGGGACTAGGCCTGGAGATGCGCCCGCAATGCAATACGGTTGACTTTCATGACATGTTACCGTAGATAGATGATCATTGATAATGCTAGTATTTTTCTGACATTTTTAACTGACATTCTGAGTAAACAGACTAATAGTCTTATACAGTATATCCTTGCATTTTACCGTCTGCATTTTTGTTCTTGCAGGGAGGGTTCACATCAGCTGATCTTTCACAGGCTTTCCAAGATATGCTTGTGTTTCGATCACGTCTAGGTCTAGTACGTCTAGGTATATATGCGATTATATGCATCCGCGCGCGTGCAAGTCTTAGTTGGGTACGGATCCGATCTGTCTATTACTTAGCCTATGTACGCAAGGATTCGGTCTGAATCTCTATTATACTCCGTACATGCTAGAGTTTGCACGCATGGAACGATCGGCATGGACTCCCGCAAGCGCCCCCGCGTCAATGACGACGACGACGCCGCCGACCGGCTGGGCGAGCTGCCGGATTGCCTCCTGCACAACGTACTTTTCCGCCTCGGGTCCCGGCAGGCGGTGCAGACGAGCATCCTCTCCCGGCGGTGGAGGCATCTGTGGCACGACGTGCCCGGCGTCGACATCGACGAGCGAGAGTTCGCCAACAACACATGGGCGTGCTTCGAGGACTTCGTAGACCACATGCTGCCGCCATCGACCCCGCCGCTGGCGCCCAACCTCGACGCCTTCCGCCTGCACCTGTCCACGGGCGCCAACCGCTGCTGGTACGCCGTCTCCGACAGGTGGATCCGGCGCGGCCTGAGACGCTCCCCGGCTGTCGTCACCATCCAGACGCCCGACACCCGCTTGATCACGCCGCCGCAGCCATCGACCCTCCGCCGCCTCACGAGACGCTGCGTCTCGTCCGGGTCGACGTCCCGGCGTACGGCTTCCTCCAGCATCTCGGCGACCTGTGTCCAATCCTAGAGGAGCCACACTTAGAGGAGTGCAGCGGGCGCGGCGGCGGCCTCCGCAGAATCACCTCGTCCACGCTCATCCGCCTAGCCGTCATCCAACCTCGAGACCGCGTTGTCCCCGCCTACCTCATCCGCACCGCCCCTCGCCTTACCTCCCTGCGCCTTGACCGTACCTACAAACCATCTCACACGCCGGACCTGACTCCCCGCCGCCGCTGGCGTCCCTTACCGAGCCATCTATCCGCATCGCCGGCGTGGGGTACGACAACCTTCTTGATAACCACTATGTGAGGAAGAGCAAGTTCGCGTTCCAGACGTCCATGCGTCGCCTCCTCGATCGGCTCCCCAACGCTGACACCCTCCATCTCTCCGGCTTCACCGCCACGACATTGGTAGACTATCCATCCCAGGAATTCCCGACGCTGCAGAGCTTGAGGGCCCTCCTTCTCGAGGACTGCGACGTCGGAGCCAACTTCCATGTGCTTAGGAGCATCCGGCCCTTTTGTGGTACCCCCAAATCAATAACAACCATTCATACATCTAACGGCTGATAGCATTTCATACTAGTCGTAAAAGGGAGACCAGTAGAATTCGTACTAGTCAAAATCGTCCGGCACCCAAAAAAACTGTAGATGGGCCCCGGCCCAAGAACAAAAAAAGCCAGTCTTATAAATTAGAGTATGTATTTGTGCCATGCCTCGAGTCCATGGAGACGACGTCGAGTATCGTCGCCGTGTTCCGATGGTGGAAGTCGACGAGATCCCCCCTCAAACCGGCGGTGGAGAAGGAGAAGGACGGCGCGGGGCGTTAGCTACAGCACTGCACGGGTTGAGTCGCACAGCACCTAGTATCCATCGTTTACGGCTAGGACTACTGGGGTCTCTAATCCCATTTGCTCCCCTAGCTTTCGTCCCTCAGTGTCAGTGTCGGCCCAGCAGAGTGCTTTCGCCGTTGGTGTTCTTTCCGATCTCAATGCATTTCACCGCTCCACCGGAAATTCCCTCTGCCCCTACCGTACTCCAGCTTGGTAGTTTCCACCGCCTGTCCAGGGTTGAGCCCTGGGATTTGTGTTGCGCAAAAGCAACAATACAGTTTCAGCTTCTTGAGTTCACCTTACTTTTTTTGTCTTTGATGCTCACGGAAGAGCAGCAGCCCATGCTTGAACAGACAACGCTTGGACACTTAGAAATATGAACCAGGAAACTATTCCATAAAGAAAAGAAAAAATATTGTGCCAGCAATCCTTCTTCTGGGACCAATTACGTTGCTACCAGCAAAGTATTCTAGAAAGCAATTTGATATAAAAAGATATCTTGTGTTATACAGAGAGTTTACTCTATAAATTTTAGCAAGCTGACAGTTTACTCTGAAATCATATTTTTCTCACGCAAATCTGCAATCGGAGCCTTTGAAGTAATGAAAAAACATTGTGCCACCCTGTGCATCTAAACATATATACATACATTCCTGCAGATTATTTATTCAGGAGCGCGATTCATGAAATTGATTGGAATTATATGTGCACAAAATAATAATAATATTCATCTGCTGACTGATAGTAATTTCTCCACTTCATGGCATATTTCAGAATCTTCACCTAAAGAAGTTGCCAATTTCCGGAGAATTGTTCTCAAAGGTTTTGAGGTGTCTCACTTCGCTTTCCCAGCTTACCATCAAGAATTCTGAGAACCTGGAACTTCTGCTTGTGGAGGAAGGAGGACTCTTGGACCTCAAGATGCTCCAATCATTTCAAGGATACAATTGTGGGAAGTTGTTCTCTCGGTGGGTAATGGGAGAAGAAGGTGGAAGAGCTCGTGCCATCAAGCCTTTCCCTAATTCACTTAGAAAACTCAAAATTTTCATAGATCCAAGCATGCAGTCAATGGGTCTTCTCTCAAACCTCACGTCTCTCACAAATCTAAAACTGGAAGCTTGTGAAAGATTAACACTGGATGGGTTCAATCCTCTCATCACAGTCAACCTCAAGAAATTGTCCATAGTTGCTATGTCTAGTGACGAGGAGCGCATCTCTATAGCAGAAGGTCTGCTCTCAAGGATTGAAGGGAGCAGATTACTGCATGCACGTTCATTCCAATTGGAACAATTTAAGGTGGATAGCATCTCGGCAGTTCTTACTGCTCCCATTTGCAGCCACCTTGCCGCTACCCTGCACAAATTGGTGCTATCTCATGATCAGCACGTGACAGCCTTCACGAAACAGCAGCAGCAAGCGCTTCAGCTCCTCACATCCCTCCAATATCTAAAATTTCGATATTGCTGGAAGCTACTGTCCCTCCCTGTGTTACGTGGCCTTTCTTCTCTCAGGACACTACGAATCTACAGTTGTGATAAAATCCTATCTCTGCCACCCAAGGAGGGCCTCCCCACTTCACTTGAAAAGCTAGAGGTATGGTATTGCACTCCCGGGCTTACCGAGCAAGCCAAAAATTGAAAGGATCAGACCCATGGTTTTCTGTAGAAATATCAGGTACGTAATCAACCCTCAGAGTCTTAATTTGAGGTGATGACTCCATATGCCTCGCTTCGGAGAACTGACACATTACATGTTTCAATTGCAGCGCGTACGTAGTAGACTTCCGCTCCCTGCCCTCGTCTCTGTCTTCCTCTCAGCGGGCGCCATCTTCCTCGCCTACCTCCTCGTCGTCCTCGAGATCTACCGGATCCTGCGCCTCTGGGCCGCCCTCGTGGCCACACTGCCACTCCGCATACTCCAACTCCTACATCAACCTCGCCAGCACCGGCCGCGCCCCGTCACCGCCATCCTAGGGGATGACGCTGAGCTGCTCGTCGACCTCTCCCGCGTCGTCCAGCGTCAGCAGATCAATGATCATACACGACGGCTAGCTCTTCCGCTACGTCCATGGGGGGACCTCGCTGCTAATCTGGTCCGGAAAGATCCAGCGGTTCCTCCCTGCCGACAGCATCACGGTCAATAAAACACATAAGGTTTGTATCCGATCCTGATTGAGTTTGTGTTGTTGCTTTCTTGAATTAGTGAACTCGTCATCTGCAAAGTATATTCTTTTTTATTATTGACAGATACTGAACTAAACATCGGTCTGCAGTGTTTGGAAATGACTTACAGATTGATATATAGAGCTCGCTGAGAAATACATGACCTCATGGCCACCCTGTCCGAGGAGTATGTCTGGGACACACGCCCGTGGCATGTTCGAGGAGGCTAAGCCCTGGCCCTGCAGGATCCAGCTGCTGCTCCTGCCAGGCGCCTTGGATGTCAAGCCCATCAGGTTTGTTTTGTTGCTTTCCTGTGACCTGCAAACTCGTGTACTGAATTGAACAACCGTGTGTAGTGTTCACATTCTTGCTATTAAAATTTAGAATAATTACTCTTATCTCGTTGATCATCACAAGTGTTAAGGTTCAGGATTCCGTGCTCCTACAATGTTTATCAAGAATTTAGGACCAACCTTATAAGTGACCTACCACCAAGGTTCCCCACCCATCGGAGTGATAGCAAAATTGTGCCATGAACCTGTGTTTTCGGAAACAATACACGGTTAAGAACCTCATGTTGCTGTCAGAAAAAACTTAGAACAGTCTTTACAATCTTGCTAATAAAATATAGAACATTATGTGTCAGCTCACCATGTTGTTGCTAAGTGCTAAATTGGCGGCAGGGTAAACTAAAAGGAAATTGCTATGCAAACTATTTTTATGTATCTTCAGCTAAACTAAAGGAGAAGCGTTATTTCAAATGAGATGGTACTCTTATTTTAGTGCCTAGTGCCTTCAGAACAACTGCCCAAGAACAAGCATACATCACGACATTTTGAAGCATCATTTCATCCTATCTATATTTATCTATCTAACTGTGAATTGTGGCAGTTGGCAGCTTTGCATTCAGGACAGAGCTCCTCCATACGGAAACTTACAGCAACGAAGCATTGCTCTATATATTTTGAACTTTGAAGATGTTGTGTCCTTGATTTGACGACAGATTCCAAAAGTCAGTTTGCCATTCTTTCCGTCAAAACAGGCAATCCAGTGTGCCATATACTGCCTTTCAGGACATCAGGTACAGTTACTAGTAACAGATAGTAAACTGAATCTTTCTTTTTCTATCAAACAGCAACCTAACCTGTCATTTGTATCTGCTTTCCAGCAGAGTTCATGTGCGCCGCATCCTTGTGCCTCTGGTATGCCTACTCGCTCACTTGGTGCATACTGTGCAGTTCTGCCTACTCCGCCCCGTACGCTGACAACCCCGCAATCTTCCACTCCGGTGATGCCTGGCCACACTTCGCCGGCGTAATATGTGGCCGACTCAGAACGGCAGCAGGCAGCAACTCCACCGCCATCCACGCTCTCATGTTCTGCGCCACTAGCACCATATGTTGGGCTCCACCTGCAGCTCTCAAATGGATGACTCCACAGACATGAGCTTATCATCTTCCTTGTAAAAAGAGACCCTGTAATTCGTCGTGTAGATAATAAATTTGTTGATCATGGTCGTGCAGATAATAAATGTGTCGATCATGGCCGTGTTAGATAATTATTAATGTGTTGATCGATGTATATAACACCAGGACATGAGAAAATGTTTGGATTGTCTCACACCAAGACATAATACTACCTACCGGTCTTGTTTCAGCAGCTTGATCGTGTGAAATTTTGAACCATAGAATGAGTCTGGTTTCTCTCATAATATAACCCTGAATTAGGAGATGCCCAACTTTGATTCAAAATGCATGGCATATCTTACAGAATCCTTGTACATATGTAAACACATTAAGGCAACTAAATTATATACAAAACCTGTTGGTGTTCATGTCAAAAAAAAAAATCTGTTGGTGTTATAGCAAACGACCGAGTTAGATTAAATTAACTTGGCGTTTGAAACTAGCTAGTTTTAGATTTTACTATGAGACTCGGGCTGAGTACAAATAGGATAGAATGGGACTTTATGTTACTGGCGTTTGACTAATCCTTAATTACAACTAATTATGAGTATTAATTAATGTACAACAGAATGTACTCCGTAAGTGGGGATGTAGCTCAAATGGTAGAGCACACCGTGGGTTTCTATCAATCATCGCTAACCATCAATGGCTTATAAGGTGCGATTGCACATCTTGAAGGTTTCTCTCTTCTAATTTGCAATTTTTCCCCTCTTATGCTATAATTAGGCTTTCTTATAAAAAGGAAATTATATAATGGATAATTTGAACACTTCTTCATACAAGTTGGAACATTCTCCAGGCAGTTAACATTTCATCACATTTGAAAAATGAATCTAATGCATTTTGATCAGAGAACCTTCTACGTCTAGAGACATGACAAACATATCAACATATGGGGCGTACAAACTGACTTCATGTAAGTTAAACATTATATGTATCGTGAATCAATTAAACATCTGGCTATAAAAAAGGTTGAGGAACTTCAAAAATTAAACCTCTTAGATCCCTAGATTATAGAAAAATAGATAGAATTAAATCATTAACCAAGAAGTTTTGAGTAAATTGGCGTCACTGCTCTTTTCGTGCTTTTGTGAATTTTAAGTGCGTTAATTAAAAATAGAGACGTGCGTTGCACGTGCAAATCTACTAGTACATCTAACGGCTGATAGCATTTCATACTAGTCGTAAAAGGGAGACCAGTAGAACTCGTACTAGTCAAAATCGTCCGGCACCCAAAAAAACTGTAGATGGGCCCCGGCCCAAGAACAAAAAAAGCCAGTCTTATAAATTAGAGTATGTATTTGTGCCACGCCTCGAGTCCATGGAGACGACGTCGAGTATCGCCGCCGTGTTCCGATGGTGGAAGTCGACGAGATCCCCCCTCAAACCGGCGGTGGAGAAGGAGAAGGACGGCGCGGGGAAGGGAAGCAAGTTGAGCCAGCTGTGGCAGAGCTCGTTGGGCGGGCAGAGGCTGAAGGGCGCCACGTCGGCCGGCATCGGAGGTCAGAGATTAACGCGAGCTCGGTCCTTAGTTAAACTGAGTCAGGGGAAAATCAAATGAAAAGAGGAAATATTTGCCTCAGCTTGCTGCTCGCCTGCTCACGCGCACGCTGCCGGTGCACGACCCATCAATCGGTTCAGTTCAAATCAAAGCTAGCTTGCTCTTACACGGACAATGGGTGAACATCACAAGAAGTGATGTCATGGTGACGCAGTGATGACTTAAATGTATACGTATCTGTATACGCATACTTTAAAAACCAAGCCGGACGACGACCGGCCGCCGCGCGGCATGGCGGACGGCGCCGCGGTCGGCGACCAGGCGCTAGGGGCCGAACAGGCGACGAGACGGAAGCAGGCGCTGCCGTGGCCAGGTTGGGCGGCGAAGTTCGCGTCCGCCGTCCGCTACGACGTGTGAGCTTGCGATGCCTCACAACTAGGCGCTGGGCCGAACGATCTTGGCTGCTGCCACATATGGAGCTGCTCCTAATGGCGGATTAAAACGCCGTTGAGCGATGCATCATTTTCGATGGGCCTGTTGGGCTGAATCTATCTCAACCGTTGGTTGGAATCATAGTCTCTTCACACGACCAGTAAAAGGTACCCTAAAACTTGCCTCAGAAACACCCCTAGCCCCCAGAAGTTCGGGCTACACCATTACACGGTAAAACTTCACTTGCTCAACATATATAAGTTTTTATTTGCGGAACATAAGTTACATATATAACACTATTACTGGTCTCTGCTTTAACATGAATGAATGTTGTGTGCCTTAGTTTGTAGGCGCTGTCCCCGTCTGGAACAAACACCATGGCGTGGCAGGAGCTCTTCGATGTGACAAGTTGGAATCGGTAGAGATGACGAATGGGAGGGACGACGGGCATCACCTGCTCGACCTTCTATCGGAACTCTCCAATGTAATGCCGCCAGAGCTGTGGCAGCGGATCATGAAATCAACTGAACTTGTAGTATCGGACATATATAAAAGAAAATGAGGGCAAAACCGCAAAACTAGGTTGGCAGCGAAGAACAGAAAGAAAGTCCCCGTTATATCAAAAAAGATCATTCATGTAAGGAATTAGTAGTCTAAAGGCATCTTGTGTTGGAAATGTTCTACGTTGAATATTTGGTCAAGATTTATAAATTATTTATCTACAAGAGCAGTCCCACGCCATCCTGCTCCGATGTAGTTTCTTGTTGATGGCGCCAACCATTAACAATGTTTTGCTCTAGTGATGGAGCATATGACCTGGTCCAACGTTAAAGAAACATCCGCGCAGCCACCCCCTTGGATGCTTCTGCCGACCAACATATTGTATTGCAGCAGGCTGGATAGAGTAATGGAACCTGCTTAGCTATAAGAGGAGTCATCAAAGGCCTCCTCAGAAACTCACACCAGCCAACACGCTTGCATTTCTCAGCTAAACAGCAAAGGAAGAGAGCTGGATCAAGCAACAAGCCATTGACCTTGCAACGGGGGCCCTGGGCTAGCTTGCTCTTGCAGATCTGATCTTCTTCAATTGTCAGCTTCGGTTTGAGAACCTGCGGTTGCTTAGGGGAGTTTGCCGTCTGCAGATTCATCCCTTGTTTGCAGCAACTGCGCTGTTCGCGGCACGGCCTCTGAGAGCTCGAGTGGTACATGCAGTGCGCTCTACTTTCTGCATAATAGGTGACTAGCTGAGTACTCACCTTAAATTGTTCCGATATTACTTTGTTAGCTATCATACCGTACTATTGTTTAACGTTTAGGAAGGTTGTGCAGACTGGCTTTTTTTGTTCTTGAGAGTTCCAGTCGTTCATAGGTAGTTCTCTATTCTGCATAATATTTGTTGGGTATTGTCGGTCTTACTTTCTTAGCTACCTAACTTTCGTTTGCCAAAAGAAGGCAAAGCCTTCCGCCTCTTCAATCTCCATCTATCCTCAGCGGTCCAGTGTCTTCTCTAGGCTGTGAGTAGCACCGCGGCACCGCCTCCCCGCTGCAACCTGCTTGTCACACCGCAGGCAGAGATCGCACCGCTTGTAGCCTTCTGCGCCGCGCAGCTTATCTCAGCAAATCACGCGGGACAAAGCAGCGTTGCTCGAGATGCCACCATCCCGATCACTGCACCCCATCTGAGGCATCAGCATGACGATTAACGATTGCGTCGTTCATGGCAGCACTGCCTCCGCCTGTGAAGGAACATGCCAATAGGACGTCGCTCACATACTCATCTCGACGATGTTCACCTCTTTCTTGCGACCGTGACGATTGTGAGTCCTAGCCGGAGAACGTGGTGGCAGACGGTGTGGTCGCGTTGCCAGGCTACAAGATCACAAGGCGCACGTACAACGGACGCATGCAAAACCTCTAGGCGAGCAGATCGCGCCGCTTGTAGCCTTCACCTCTTCCGCGCCGCTTATCTCTGAAAATCACGCGGATCAACAAAGCAGCCTTGCTCAAGATGTCACCATCCCGAGCACCGCACCTCGATCTGAGGCATCAGCTTGACGAACATGCGCATGCACGATCACGGAAGCAGCGGCCAGACCAGAGGCGAGCAGATCACAAGTGCGATCTCCACCACGGGCAGGCTTGCCATCGAGGCCTGCACCACCAAGGCCTGGAGGACGTCGGCACGTCGCGTCGCTCAGTGGCGATTTTACCATACCTCCGCCTCAGGCACGTGCCCAGGCTTCACAACGACGCCTCAAGGAGGTCCGACCATGGCGTACAGCGTTCCGGCGATGGAACGTGCCCAGGCTTCACGACGACGCCTCAAGGAGGTCCGACCATGGCGTACAGCGTTCCGGCGATGGAAATCACGATCTGAGCCGAAGAAGACGACCTTCTGATGACGATTTGGCCTAATTTTGCTTGATGGGCCTTTCCTCCTGTCCTCTCTTGGGCTATTTTCTACTGGGCCACGCATCTCAGCCCATTGTTTCGGATGTGTTTGGGCCATGTGCCCAGGCTTCAAATTTGGGCTAGCTTCGCCACTGGCGTCGCTCGCTGGTTATTTTCCATTCATAAACTGGGGGAGCTTATCTTTCGCATTTGTGAGTCCCAACAAGTAGCTAGGCTCATACATCCAGAGGGCAAGGAAACCATAGGCCCTTATCCTTCCTCCCTGATTTTTTTTGCATTTATTCCTTTAATTTTCTGTTATTTATGGATGCATCCATATGTTTTTGGACTAGTCCTTAAGACCTACTCCAGATTTCCGTTGTTTTGATTTCACATAAGTCACCCCAGCTCGTACTTTAGTCCAACAAAAATGATGGCTAGCTATTGTAACTCCACCGCTAACGTGTCGAATCCTATTACAGAAGGGGGAAAAAGCAGCATGACAAAGATGTACATTATATTCTAATCCATAATGAGTTTGCTCTTCTTTTCAGTTTAATTACATACATACTGACTGCAAATGGAACGTCCTGGGCGAAGTGACCTAGAACACATGCTAGACGATGAAACAGCAGAGCCCAAGGCCTTGCCATTATCACTTTTGGAGGACATCACAGGTCGTTTCTCTCCTGACCAGCAGATTGGAAGGGGTGGATTTGCAGTGGTTTACAAGGTATACATACATGACACGTGTGCTCAAATGTTAATCATGCTTGATTTGAAAACTCAAACCGATGCTAACACGCGAGTGTCAGGGAATACTTTGCAACAGGACGGTCGCCGTCAAGAGGTTGTGGAACCCTCGCATGTATGAATCAAAATTTCACCAAGAGATTGAATGCTTGATGCGAGCAAAACACAAAAATGTAGTGAGATTCCTAGGGTATTGTGCCGATAGACAAGGAAATGCGAACATGTACAATGGAAAATTTGTCATGGCAGATGTCCACAACAGATTGCTTTGCTTCGAGTATCTACCTAAAGGGAGTCTTGATAAGTATATCATCGGTAGGACCATGTGGCATGTAACTTTTCTCTTTATTTTGTCATTCACTTGATAAACAAAAATTGTTTAATCTGTGATATAAGATTTAATAGTCAAAAGTTAAGGCATAAATATATTAAATTATGACTCCGGTTTCTCTTTTCCCCTTTACAGATACACACCTTGAGTGGGCAATGTGCTATAAAATAATAAAAGGGATTTGTGAGGGCATACAATACCTTCATGATAAAAATATTGTTCACTTGGATCTGAAACCCGCCAATATATTGATGGACAATGATATGTCACCAAAAATTTGTGATTTTGGCTTGTCAAGATGTTTCAAAGAAAACCAGAGCCATCATTTTACCGAAACTTGTCCAGGAACGTTGTAAGTTAGCTAACTCCTCTTGATCGAATATTTTAAGCTCTTTGAATAAAATTACACTCTCTTAGTCCCTTAGACCTTTTATATATCTGCAGAGGATATCAAGCACCAGAACTTCGTGATTACGGTGTAATCACACGGAGAGCCGACTTGTATAGTCTTGGGGTTGTTATCATCGAAATATTGACTGGACATAGGTTGAGTCTACATACCGGGGAAGTAAGAACAATATATGTCATAGTTACAAAACTAAGATCTCGCATTTTTTCCTAAGAAAGGTTGACTAGCAAATAATTATAGTGCTTCTACATTACATATTGTTACTGCATTCATTTCAGTTTTAGATTGTTTACAATATTATTTTTACAAGCACACCTAATAGTCGAAAGAACAATATCAAATCAGTACCAAAAGACACTTCATGAAATGCGCATTCGTAATATTTTAATTTTGTGGAGTTAAAATATCTAATTTATTACAAACTGATTGAACATAATAATTTTTACTTAAGACAAACTTAAGGGCTTATTCATATTTACTTGGCTCGGTCGAAAGATTGCAATTTTATTGTTGATAGATCTGACATAAATCTATTGGGATACAGCTTAGTTAAAAGCATTTTTATTGTTAGTTGGATGCTTGAATGTTATGTAATATACATATTTGTGTTTCATGTATATAAAAATGTTATCAATCCATTTCATCGACAATAACTCACCATTGTCCTTTTCAGGTACTTAGAAGTTGGAGTGATAGGCTAGAGGGATCACAGCGAGACAAACTATTGAAACAAATCCAAGTATGCTACGAGTTTGCTTTGGAGTGCACAGATATATATGCATTGCAGAGACCGGATGGTGCACAAAATATAATTGATAGGATCCATGTAACAGATTGTATCCAGGTATGTTAAAATTTAAGAGTTTGCATATTTATTTCTCCAAATGCGAGGTAATACAGATACTACAACAACAACAACAACAACAAAGCCTATTTTCCCAAACAAGTTGGGGTAGGCTAGAGTTGAAACCCATAAGATCTCGAAACTAGGTCATGGTTCTGGCACATGGATAGCTAAATTAGGTAATACAGATACTACACAGATCTTAATCAGGTCAGGGACGGAGCCGGGGGGGAGGGCAAGGCCCCCCATGGCAGCACTTTTTTTGAAAGGTCCCTTATAAATTTATAGATTTCACCCCAAATTAAGCCAAATATACACAAATGCCCCCTCCAAGTTATTTTATATGCAATTGGCCCCCTTGTGTTGCAATCCTGGCTCCGTCCAGGTACTACCTCGGAAAGTTTAATCACAAGAATGTGTCAATGTAAGTAGTTTAAGGTTTAATGCTGATAACATCCGACAATATTTTCGGCACTTATCAATCACCATAAAAAAATATATATGATGAAAATTTTAAAGAATAAATAGGTAAACAGTAAACTGAACAGCATGATAGACATTGAAATTTGTGAACCTTGATGATTTTGGGGTAAAAAAATGCAAGAATAGATAATATTTTGAAAGATACATTTGAAGAAATAAAGGGCCCGTGAGTCCTGTTTATATCGGTGAACACATTATCAAATCGTATCCACCTCCAATACCTTTAAATTAGTTCACCTTGTTATGATTTCAAAGAAAATACATTACCTAGATCATCATTTAGATTTTACCACTTGAACTTATTGGAACTTGAATATTGGCAGGGAAATAAAAATTGCATAAAGGCATTAGCCGCCTTGTGAACTTCTGACATTTCCACCCATCCAATGAATTCCATTTCAATATTACTGAAATTGTCCTCTTCTTTGCTCATTTACATTCTTGGAATGCTGAGACCTATTTACCAACATGTGTGATACTGATAACTTCCTTGAACTGTCTTAGTTGTGCATTATGCCTCACAGCACCACATTAACATGTGTTTTTACGTGTGAAGGAAAATGGTCTGGAACAGGTTTTATATGATGCAAAGGGGTTGAGTATTAAAGTGTGTGCCGGTGCTTTGGCCTCCCTAAATATGGATGGAGTAGAGCTTATGAAAATTTGTGATGTATCACATATCACATTGTCAGACCTCCAAAAGCTAAACTCCTTGAGAAGTCTACATTTCAAAAGCTGCAACAACACGTTTTTTGTAAAACTAGATGACACTGTTGTTCTCCATTCAGTTCAGAATCTTCACCTAAAAAAGTTGCCAATTTCTGGAGAATTGTTTTCAAAGGTTTTGAGGTGTCTCACTTCGCTTTCCCAGCTTACCATCAAGAATTGTGAGAACCTGGAACTTCTGCTTGTGGAGGACGGAGGACTCTTGGACCTCAAGATGCTCCAATCATTTCAAGGATACAATTGTCGGAAGTTGTTCTCTCGGTGGGTAATGGGAGAAGAAGGTGGAAGAGCTCGTGCCATCAAGCCTTTCCCTAATTCACTTAGAAAACTCAAAATTTTCATAGATCCAAGCATGCAGTCAATGGGTCTTCTCTCAAACCTCACGTCTCTCACAAATCTAAAACTGGAAGCTTGTGAAAGATTAACACTGGATGGGTTCAATCCTCTCATCACAGTCAACCTCAAGAAATTGTCCATAGTTGCTATGTCTAGTGACGAGGAGCGCATCTCTATAGCAGAAGGTCTGCTCTCAAGGATTGAAGGGAGCAGATTACTGCATGCACGTTCATTCCAATTGGAACAATTTAAGGTGGATAGCATCTCAGCAGTTCTTACTGCTCCCATTTGCAGCCACCTTGCCGCTACCCTGCACAAATTGGTGCTATCTCATGATCAGCACGTGACAGCCTTCACGAAACAGCAGCAGCAAGCGCTTCAGCTCCTCACATCCCTCCAATATCTAAAATTTCGATATTGCTGGAAGCTACTGTCCCTCCCTGTGTTACGTGGCCTTTCTTCTCTCAGGACACTACGAATCTACAGTTGTGATAAAATCCTATCTCTGCCACCCAAGGAGGGCCTCCCCACTTCACTTGAAAAGCTAGAGGTATGGTATTGCACTCCCGGGCTTACCGAGCAAGCCAAAAAATTGAAAGGATCAGACCCATGGTTTTCTGTAGAAATATCAGGTACGTAATCAACCCTCAGAGTCTTAATTTGAGGTGATGACTCCATATGCCTCGCTTCGGAGAACTGACACATTACATGTTTCAATTGCAGCGCGTACGTAGTAGACTTCCGCTCCCTGCCCTCGTCTCTGTCTTCCTCTCAGCGGGCGCCATCTTCCTCGCCTACCTCCTCGTCGTCCTCGAGATCTACCGGATCCTGCGCCTCTGGGCCGCCCTCGTGGCCACACTGCCACTCCGCATACTCCAACTCCTACATCAACCTCGCCAGCACCGGCCGCGCCCCCGTCACCGCCATCCTAGGGGATGACGCTGAGCTGCTCGTCGACCTCTCCCGCGTCGTCCAGCGTCAGCAGATCAATGATCATACACGACGGCTAGCTCTTCCGCTACGTCCATGGGGGGACCTCGCTGCTAATCTGGTCCGGAAAGATCCAGCGGTTCCTCCCTGCCGACAGCATCACGGTCAATAAAACACATAAGGTTTGTATCCGATCCTGATTGAGTTTGTGTTGTTGCTTTCTTGAATTAGTGAACTCGTCATCTGCAAAGTATATTCTTTTTTATTATTGACAGATACTGAACTAAACATCGGTCTGCAGTGTTTGGAAATGACTTACAGATTGATATATAGAGCTCGCTGAGAAATACATGACCTCATGGCCACCCTGTCCGAGGAGTATGTCTGGGACACACGCCCGTGGCATGTTCGAGGAGGCTAAGCCCTGGCCCTGCAGGATCCAGCTGCTGCTCCTGCCAGGCGCCTTGGATGTCAAGCCCATCAGGTTTGTTTTGTTGCTTTCCTGTGACCTGCAAACTCGTGTACTGAATTGAACAACCGTGTGTAGTGTTCACATTCTTGCTATTAAAATTTAGAATAATTACTCTTATCTCGTTGATCATCACAAGTGTTAAGGTTCAGGATTCCGTGCTCCTACAATGTTTATCAAGAATTTAGGACCAACCTTATAAGTGACCTACCACCAAGGTTCCCCACCCATCGGAGTGATAGCAAAATTGTGCCATGAACCTGTGTTTTCGGAAACAATACACGGTTAAGAACCTCATGTTGCTGTCAGAAAAAACTTAGAACAGTCTTTACAATCTTGCTAATAAAATATAGAACATTATGTGTCAGCTCACCATGTTGTTGCTAAGTGCTAAATTGGCGGCAGGGTAAACTAAAAGGAAATTGCTATGCAAACTATTTTTATGTATCTTCAGCTAAACTAAAGGAGAAGCGTTATTTCAAATGAGATGGTACTCTTATTTTAGTGCCTAGTGCCTTCAGAACAACTGCCCAAGAACAAGCATACATCACGACATTTTGAAGCATCATTTCATTGCAGAGGTCTTCGTGACTTGGCTAAACACGCTCGCATTGCTGATCTATTCGGGATCATCGTTTGGATTTTGTGGGAATTTCCGAGACGGGTAAACGGGACTACTCAGCGAGCCTACTCAACCGCTTGTCGGGTGGGTAGAGTTCACTTGGAGGTCTCGTCCGCCACGTGGTCGGTCTGGGGGCATTTTAGTAGGCGTCAGAACAGAGACCATGGATGTATTGGCTAGTTCGGAAGGTGACTTTCATATTAAGGTCCACATCCGTAACAAGGCTGACAACTTCACATGGACTCTGGTCGCTGTATATGGTGCTGCCCAAGATGAGCATAAACCTGCTTTTCTCAGAGAGTTGGTGAACCTAGCAAAAGATAACCCATATCCTATAATTATAGGGGGTGATTTTAACTTGCTTAGGTTTCCACATGAGAAGAGTAGAGGCAGATTTGACAACAGATGGCCTCTCTTATTCAATGCTGTTATTGACAGTCTTAGTCTAAGAGAAGTCTCTATGGTTGGGAGGCAATTTACTTGGGCTAATAGCCTCCCAGAGCCAACATACGAGAAGCTGGACCGTGTATTGATGGATTCGGATTGGGAAATAAATACCCACTGGTCTCAGTACGGGTCCTCGAACGTATAGAGGCATTGTCAGATCATGCTCCCATACTCCTAACCACGGGAACACCTAACCCATTGTGCAAACGCCAATTCAAATTTGAATTGGGCTGGTTGCATAGGGATGGGTTTTTCGATATGGTAAAGAGGGTGTGGGAAAGGCCGGTGCCTGGTCTAACTCCAATCCAAAGGTGGAATAATAAAATAAGCGCATTGCGCAAACACCTGAATGGTTGGGCGAACATATGGTTGGGCAATTAAAAAAAGAAGCTCCGGTTGTCATCTATTATAGATGAACTGAGGCTGCTGCGGAAGTTAGACCCCTATCTTCGCAAGAGATCGAATTAAAAAATCGTTCTAATGCCGAGATGGCGGGTCTTCTTCGTGAAGAGGAGATCAAATGGTACCAACGATCAAGGCCCAATTTATTCTGGAAGGAGATGCGAATACGAGATACTTTCATAGTCTTGCTAATGGAAGACATAGAAAGAAACTCATTCACTCCTTAAACCAGGAAGAGGGTACGATTGAAGGCCATGAGCAATTGAAATCCTACATCACGAAGTACTATAAAAATCTTTTGGAGAGCCGGACGCAGATAATTTCTCGCTGGACGAAACCCAAAGATGATATCCCGCAGGTTTCCGATCAGGAAAACGCCCATCTGACCGCTCCTTTCTCTATGGAGGAGGTGAAGAAGGCGGTATTCCAAATGGAACACAACAAAGCACCGGGTCCGGATGGTTTTCCCGCAGAGTTTTATCAAACTTTCTGGGACATAATCCAAGCGGACTTGCTAGCGATGTTTCAGGATTTACATGCTGGACATCTTGAGTTGTTTCGCCTAAATTTCGGTGAGATAATTTTGTTGCCAAAGGTTAATGGAGCAGAAAGGATTCAGCAATATAGACCTATCTGTCTTCTTAACGTTAGCTTCAAGATTTTCACTAAAACCGCTACTATTAGGCTTAACTCGGTGGCTGATCATGTTGTGAGGCCCACTCAGACGGCGTTTATGCAAGGTCGCAATATTCTTGATGGAGTTGTGATCTTACATGAAACAGTTCATGAGATGCATCGGAAAAAACTCAATGGAGTCATCCTAAAAATTGACTTTGAAAAGGCGTATGATAAAGTCAAGTGGTCTTTCTTGCAACAAACACTCAGAATGAAAGGTTTTTCAGCTGAGTGGCGCGCAATGATTCATAATTTCGTTTCCGGAGGAAGTGTCGCCATCAAAGTCAATGACGATGTTGGTAGAAACTTCCAGACGAAAAAGGGATTACGGCAAGGCGATCCATTATCACCTATATTGTTTAATATAGTTGCTGATATGTTAGCCATAATCATTGAGCGGGCAAAATCCGATGGGCAAATTGTTGGCGTGGTACCGCATCTAGTGATGGCGGATTATCCATTCTGCAATACGCTGACGATACAATTCTTTTTATGGAACATGATATGGAGAAGGCAAGAAACCTGAAATTAATATTATCAGCGTTCGAGCAACTTTCCGGTCTAAAAATCAATTTCCATAAAAGTGAAGTGTTTTGTTTTGGCGACGCCCAAGAGGAGGCTGCCCAATATGCCGAATTATTTGGCTGTGGGCTCGGCCAGTTTCCAATTAACTATCTAGGCATCCCAATTCACTTTAGGAGGCTAACGATAGCTCAATGGAAACATGTTGAGAAAGACTACAAAAGAGGCTAAGTAGCTGGAAAGGAAAACTACTATCCTTAGGGGGAAGATTGGTACTCATAAATTCAGTCCTAACTAATATGGTGCTGTATATGATATCTTTCTTTCAACTACCAAAGGGAGTCTTGCATCGATTGGATTACTTTCGATCCAGATTCTTTTGGCAAGGGGATAGTGAGAAAAAGAAATACCGGCTGGCAAAATGGGATGTAGTGTGCCGCCCTAAGGACCATGGTGGTCTTGGGATTCATGACCTTCAGGTCAAGAATAGAGCTCTTCTTGGTAAGTGGCTTTTAAGCTACTGACGGAAGAGGGGTGTGGCAAACCCTCCTTAGGAAGAAATACTTAGGCTCAAGTGCGATATCACAGGTTTCTTGGAAATCAGGTGATTCCCATTTTTGGGCGGGTCTAATGGCGACGAAGAAATTCTTCTTCCCATATGGCTCCTTCTCTATTAAGGATGGGTCTGAGATAAGGTTCTGGGAGGATACATGGTTGGGTAATACCCCACTCCGAGAACAATATCCAGCGTTATATGGTATAGTCCAAGGACGTCACAAGAGCGATACGCTTGCTCAAGTATTGGTTGATAATCAACCCAATGTGACGTTCGTAGAGATCTTGTTGGACCCAGGTTGGCATCTTGGCATGAGTTGCTCCAGCGACTCGCTTCTGTCAATTTGTCTCAAGGGACCGATGAGTTTCGGTGGAATTTACGCAAGTGCGGCAAATTCTCCGTGGACTCCATGTATACCGCACTCGTTCAGCCGGACGTGCCAGTAATAATAATAAGAAAATCTGGAAGATGAAATTCCACTTAAAAACAAAGTTTTTGCGTGGTATCTTCGTCGAGGAGTAATTCTTACAAAAGACAACCTTGCAAAACGCAATTGGCATGGGAGTAAACAGTGTGTCTTCTGTCATAAAGACGAGACAATCAAACACCTGTTCTTCGAGTGCAAGTTGCTAGTTCTATATGGTCCATCATCCAATAGGTTCTACTATTTATCCACCTACAAGCATTGCTAATATTTTTGGCAACTGGCTGAATGGGTGGATAATAGGTTCAAACAACTTATTAGGGTGGCAGCGCTTGCCGTAATATGGTCGCTTTGGCTATGTAGAAATGACAAGGTTTTTAATGATAAAAATTGTTCTCTTATGCAGGTTATCTACCGGACTACTGCTACACTCCGTTCGTGGTCTCAGTTGCAACGTGTGGGGCATCGAGACCTGTTTATGGAGGTCTGTACAAGACTGGAGGATACGGCGAGAGACTTTTTATCCCTACATGGATGGCAGCATAATTTGCGGATCGGCCCTCCTCCAACATAGGCGTTTTTACAATTTCTCATATTGATATGTAATTCGCCTTGTTTTTCTTTTGCTACTACTTCAGACTTTTTGGCTGTGTGCATCTTAGTTATGCAGAGGCTGGGTGTAATGCTTAAACTTTTAAGTAATAAAGACTCCCTTTATCTAAAAAAAAAAATTTTGAAGCATCATTTCATCCTATCTATATTTATCTATCTAACTGTGAATTGTGGCAGTTGGCAGCTTTGCATTCAGGACAGAGCTCCTCCATACGGAAACTTACAGCAACGAAGCATTGCTCTATATATTTTGAACTTTGAAGATGTTGTGTCCTTGATTTGACGACAGATTCCAAAAGTCAGTTTGCCATTCTTTCCGTCAAAACAGGCAATCCAGTGTGCCATATACTGCCTTTCAGGACATCAGGTACAGTTACTAGTAACAGATAGTAAACTGAATCTTTCTTTTTCTATCAAACAGCAACCTAACCTGTCATTTGTATCTGCTTTCCAGCAGAGTTCATGTGCGCCGCATCCTTGTGCCTCTGGTATGCCTACTCGCTCACTTGGTGCATACTGTGCAGTTCTGCCTACTCCGCCCCGTACGCTGACAACCCCGCAATCTTCCACTCCGGTGATGCCTGGCCACACTTCGCCGGCGTAATATGTGGCCGACTCAGAACGGCAGCAGGCAGCAACTCCACCGCCATCCACGCTCTCATGTTCTGCGCCACTAGCACCATATGTTGGGCTCCACCTGCAGCTCTCAAATGGATGACTCCACAGACATGAGCTTATCATCTTCCTTGTAAAAAGAGACCCTGTAATTCGTCGTGTAGATAATAAATTTGTTGATCATGGTCGTGCAGATAATAAATGTGTCGATCATGGCCGTGTTAGATAATTATTAATGTGTTGATCGATGTATATAACACCAGGACATGAGAAAATGTTTGGATTGTCTCACACCAAGACATAATACTACCTACCGGTCTTGTTTCAGCAGCTTGATCGTGTGAAATTTTGAACCATAGAATGAGTCTGGTTTCTCTCATAATATAACCCTGAATTAGGAGATGCCCAACTTTGATTCAAAATGCATGGCATATCTTACAGAATCCTTGTACATATGTAAACACATTAAGGCAACTAAATTATATACAAAACCTGTTGGTGTTCATGTCAAAAAAAAAAAATCTGTTGGTGTTATAGCAAACGACCGAGTTAGATTAAATTAACTTGGCGTTTGAAACTAGCTAGTTTTAGATTTTACTATGAGACTCGGGCTGAGTACAAATAGGATAGAATGGGACTTTATGTTACTGGCGTTTGACTAATCCTTAATTACAACTAATTATGAGTATTAATTAATGTACAACAGAATGTACTCCGTAAGTGGGGATGTAGCTCAAATGGTAGAGCACACCGTGGGTTTCTATCAATCATCGCTAACCATCAATGGCTTATAAGGTGCGATTGCACATCTTGAAGGTTTCTCTCTTCTAATTTGCAATTTTTCCCCTCTTATGCTATAATTAGGCTTTCTTATAAAAAGGAAATTATATAATGGATAATTTGAACACTTCTTCATACAAGTTGGAACATTCTCCAGGCAGTTAACATTTCATCACATTTGAAAAATGAATCTAATGCATTTTGATCAGAGAACCTTCTACGTCTAGAGACATGACAAACATATCAACATATGGGGCGTACAAACTGACTTCATGTAAGTTAAACATTATATGTATCGTGAATCAATTAAACATCTGGCTATAAAAAAGGTTGAGGAACTTCAAAAATTAAACCTCTTAGATCCCTAGATTATAGAAAAATAGATAGAATTAAATCATTAACCAAGAAGTTTTGAGTAAATTGGCGTCACTGCTCTTTTCGTGCTTTTGTGAATTTTAAGTGCGTTAATTAAAAATAGAGACGTGCGTTGCACGTGCAAATCTACTAGTACATCTAACGGCTGATAGCATTTCATACTAGTCGTAAAAGGGAGACCAGTAGAACTCGTACTAGTCAAAATCGTCCGGCACCCAAAAAAACTGTAGATGGGCCCCGGCCCAAGAACAAAAAAAGCCAGTCTTATAAATTAGAGTATGTATTTGTGCCACGCCTCGAGTCCATGGAGACGACGTCGAGTATCGCCGCCGTGTTCCGATGGTGGAAGTCGACGAGATCCCCCCTCAAACCGGCGGTGGAGAAGGAGAAGGACGGCGCGGGGAAGGGAAGCAAGTTGAGCCAGCTGTGGCAGAGCTCGTTGGGCGGGCAGAGGCTGAAGGGCGCCACGTCGGCCGGCATCGGAGGTCAGAGATTAACGCGAGCTCGGTCCTTAGTTAAACTGAGTCAGGGGAAAATCAAATGAAAAGAGGAAATATTTGCCTCAGCTTGCTGCTCGCCTGCTCACGCGCACGCTGCCGGTGCACGACCCATCAATCGGTTCAGTTCAAATCAAAGCTAGCTTGCTCTTACACGGACAATGGGTGAACATCACAAGAAGTGATGTCATGGTGACGCAGTGATGACTTAAATGTATACGTATCTGTATACGCATACTTTAAAAACCAAGCCGGACGACGACCGGCCGCCGCGCGGCATGGCGGACGGCGCCGCGGTCGGCGACCAGGCGCTAGGGGCCGAACAGGCGACGAGACGGAAGCAGGCGCTGCCGTGGCCAGGTTGGGCGGCGAAGTTCGCGTCCGCCGTCCGCTACGACGTGTGAGCTTGCGATGCCTCACAACTAGGCGCTGGGCCGAACGATCTTGGCTGCTGCCACATATGGAGCTGCTCCTAATGGCGGATTAAAACGCCGTTGAGCGATGCATCATTTTCGATGGGCCTGTTGGGCTGAATCTATCTCAACCGTTGGTTGGAATCATAGTCTCTTCACACGACCAGTAAAAGGTACCCTAAAACTTGCCTCAGAAACACCCCTAGCCCCCAGAAGTTCGGGCTACACCATTACACGGTAAAACTTCACTTGCTCAACATATATAAGTTTTTATTTGCGGAACATAAGTTACATATATAACACTATTACTGGTCTCTGCTTTAACATGAATGAATGTTGTGTGCCTTAGTTTGTAGGCGCTGTCCCCGTCTGGAACAAACACCATGGCGTGGCAGGAGCTCTTCGATGTGACAAGTTGGAATCGGTAGAGATGACGAATGGGAGGGACGACGGGCATCACCTGCTCGACCTTCTATCGGAACTCTCCAATGTAATGCCGCCAGAGCTGTGGCAGCGGATCATGAAATCAACTGAACTTGTAGTATCGGACATATATAAAAGAAAATGAGGGCAAAACCGCAAAACTAGGTTGGCAGCGAAGAACAGAAAGAAAGTCCCCGTTATATCAAAAAAGATCATTCATGTAAGGAATTAGTAGTCTAAAGGCATCTTGTGTTGGAAATGTTCTACGTTGAATATTTGGTCAAGATTTATAAATTATTTATCTACAAGAGCAGTCCCACGCCATCCTGCTCCGATGTAGTTTCTTGTTGATGGCGCCAACCATTAACAATGTTTTGCTCTAGTGATGGAGCATATGACCTGGTCCAACGTTAAAGAAACATCCGCGCAGCCACCCCCTTGGATGCTTCTGCCGACCAACATATTGTATTGCAGCAGGCTGGATAGAGTAATGGAACCTGCTTAGCTATAAGAGGAGTCATCAAAGGCCTCCTCAGAAACTCACACCAGCCAACACGCTTGCATTTCTCAGCTAAACAGCAAAGGAAGAGAGCTGGATCAAGCAACAAGCCATTGACCTTGCAACGGGGGCCCTGGGCTAGCTTGCTCTTGCAGATCTGATCTTCTTCAATTGTCAGCTTCGGTTTGAGAACCTGCGGTTGCTTAGGGGAGTTTGCCGTCTGCAGATTCATCCCTTGTTTGCAGCAACTGCGCTGTTCGCGGCACGGCCTCTGAGAGCTCGAGTGGTACATGCAGTGCGCTCTACTTTCTGCATAATAGGTGACTAGCTGAGTACTCACCTTAAATTGTTCCGATATTACTTTGTTAGCTATCATACCGTACTATTGTTTAACGTTTAGGAAGGTTGTGCAGACTGGCTTTTTTTGTTCTTGAGAGTTCCAGTCGTTCATAGGTAGTTCTCTATTCTGCATAATATTTGTTGGGTATTGTCGGTCTTACTTTCTTAGCTACCTAACTTTCGTTTGCCAAAAGAAGGCAAAGCCTTCCGCCTCTTCAATCTCCATCTATCCTCAGCGGTCCAGTGTCTTCTCTAGGCTGTGAGTAGCACCGCGGCACCGCCTCCCCGCTGCAACCTGCTTGTCACACCGCAGGCAGAGATCGCACCGCTTGTAGCCTTCTGCGCCGCGCAGCTTATCTCAGCAAATCACGCGGGACAAAGCAGCGTTGCTCGAGATGCCACCATCCCGATCACTGCACCCCATCTGAGGCATCAGCATGACGATTAACGATTGCGTCGTTCATGGCAGCACTGCCTCCGCCTGTGAAGGAACATGCCAATAGGACGTCGCTCACATACTCATCTCGACGATGTTCACCTCTTTCTTGCGACCGTGACGATTGTGAGTCCTAGCCGGAGAACGTGGTGGCAGACGGTGTGGTCGCGTTGCCAGGCTACAAGATCACAAGGCGCACGTACAACGGACGCATGCAAAACCTCTAGGCGAGCAGATCGCGCCGCTTGTAGCCTTCACCTCTTCCGCGCCGCTTATCTCTGAAAATCACGCGGATCAACAAAGCAGCCTTGCTCAAGATGTCACCATCCCGAGCACCGCACCTCGATCTGAGGCATCAGCTTGACGAACATGCGCATGCACGATCACGGAAGCAGCGGCCAGACCAGAGGCGAGCAGATCACAAGTGCGATCTCCACCACGGGCAGGCTTGCCATCGAGGCCTGCACCACCAAGGCCTGGAGGACGTCGGCACGTCGCGTCGCTCAGTGGCGATTTTACCATACCTCCGCCTCAGGCACGTGCCCAGGCTTCACAACGACGCCTCAAGGAGGTCCGACCATGGCGTACAGCGTTCCGGCGATGGAACGTGCCCAGGCTTCACGACGACGCCTCAAGGAGGTCCGACCATGGCGTACAGCGTTCCGGCGATGGAAATCACGATCTGAGCCGAAGAAGACGACCTTCTGATGACGATTTGGCCTAATTTTGCTTGCTGGGCCTTTCCTCCTGTCCTCTCTTGGTCTATTTTCTACTGGGCCACGCATCTCAGCCCATTGTTTCTGATGTGTTTGGGCCATGTGCCCAGGCTTCAAATTTGGGCTAGCTTCGCCACTGGCGTCGCTCGCTGGTTATTTTCCATTCATAAACTGGGGGAGCTTATCTTTCGCATTTGTGAGTCCCAACAAGTAGCTAGGCTCATACATCCAGAGGGCAAGGAAACCATAGGCCCTTATCCTTCCTCCCTGATTTTTTTGCATTTATTCCTTTAATTTTCTGTTATTTATGGATGCATCCATATGTTTTTGGACTAGTCCTTAAGACCTACTCCAGATTTCCGTTGTTTTGATTTCACATAAGTCACCCCAGCTCGTACTTTAGTCCAACAAAAATGATGGCTAGCTATTGTAACTCCACCGCTAACGTGTCGAATCCTATTACAGAAGGGGGAAAAAGCAGCATGACAAAGATGTACATTATATTCTAATCCATAATGAGTTTGCTCTTCTTTTCAGTTTAATTACATACATACTGACTGCAAATGGAACGTCCTGGGCGAAGTGACCTAGAACACATGCTAGACGATGAAACAGCAGAGCCCAAGGCCTTGCCATTATCACTTTTGGAGGACATCACAGGTCGTTTCTCTCCTGACCAGCAGATTGGAAGGGGTGGATTTGCAGTGGTTTACAAGGTATACATACATGACACGTGTGCTCAAATGTTAATCATGCTTGATTTGAAAACTCAAACCGATGCTAACACGCGAGTGTCAGGGAATACTTTGCAACAGGACGGTCGCCGTCAAGAGGTTGTGGAACCCTCGCATGTATGAATCAAAATTTCACCAAGAGATTGAATGCTTGATGCGAGCAAAACACAAAAATGTAGTGAGATTCCTAGGGTATTGTGCCGATAGACAAGGAAATGCGAACATGTACAATGGAAAATTTGTCATGGCAGATGTCCACAACAGATTGCTTTGCTTCGAGTATCTACCTAAAGGGAGTCTTGATAAGTATATCATCGGTAGGACCATGTGGCATGTAACTTTTCTCTTTATTTTGTCATTCACTTGATAAACAAAAATTGTTTAATCTGTGATATAAGATTTAATAGTCAAAAGTTAAGGCATAAATATATTAAATTATGACTCCGGTTTCTCTTTTCCCCTTTACAGATACACACCTTGAGTGGGCAATGTGCTATAAAATAATAAAAGGGATTTGTGAGGGCATACAATACCTTCATGATAAAAATATTGTTCACTTGGATCTGAAACCCGCCAATATATTGATGGACAATGATATGTCACCAAAAATTTGTGATTTTGGCTTGTCAAGATGTTTCAAAGAAAACCAGAGCCATCATTTTACCGAAACTTGTCCAGGAACGTTGTAAGTTAGCTAACTCCTCTTGATCGAATATTTTAAGCTCTTTGAATAAAATTACACTCTCTTAGTCCCTTAGACCTTTTATATATCTGCAGAGGATATCAAGCACCAGAACTTCGTGATTACGGTGTAATCACACGGAGAGCCGACTTGTATAGTCTTGGGGTTGTTATCATCGAAATATTGACTGGACATAGGTTGAGTCTACATACCGGGGAAGTAAGAACAATATATGTCATAGTTACAAAACTAAGATCTCGCATTTTTTCCTAAGAAAGGTTGACTAGCAAATAATTATAGTGCTTCTACATTACATATTGTTACTGCATTCATTTCAGTTTTAGATTGTTTACAATATTATTTTTACAAGCACACCTAATAGTCGAAAGAACAATATCAAATCAGTACCAAAAGACACTTCATGAAATGCGCATTCGTAATATTTTAATTTTGTGGAGTTAAAATATCTAATTTATTACAAACTAATTGAACATAATAATTTTTACTTAAGACCAACTTAAGGGCTTATTCATATTTACTTGGCTCGGTCGAAAGATTGCAATTTTATTGTTGATAGATCTGACATAAATCTATTGGGATACAGCTTAGTTTAAAGCATTTTTATTGTTAGTTGGATGCTTGAATGTTATGTAATATACATATTTGTGTTTCATGTATATAAAAATGTTATCAATCCATTTCATCGACAATAACTCACCAATGTCCTTTTCAGGTACTTAGAAGTTGGAGTGATAGGCTAGAGGGATCACAGCGAGACAAACTATTGAAACAAATACAAGTATGCTACGAGTTTGCTTTGGAGTGCACAGATATATATGCATTGCAGAGACCGGATGGTGCACAAAATATAATTGATAGGATCCATGTAACAGATTGTATCCAGGTATGTTAAAATTTAAGAGTTTGCATATTTATTTCTCCAAATGCGAGGTAATACAGATACTACACAGATCTTAATCAGGTCAGGGACGGAGCCGGGGGGGAGGGCAAGGCCCCCCATGGCGGCACTTTTTTTGAAAGGTCCCTTATAAATTTGTAGATTTCACCCCAAATTAAGCCAAATATACACAAATGCCCCCTCCAAGTTATTTTATATGCAATTGGCCCCCTTGTGTTGCAATCCTGGCTCCGTCCAGGTACTACCTCGGAAAGTTTAATCACAAGAATGTGTCAATGTAAGTAGTTTAAGGTTTAATGCTGATAACATCCGACAATATTTTCGGCACTTATCAATCACCATAAAAAATATATATGATGAAAATTTTAAAGAATAAATAGGTAAACAGTAAACTGAACAGCATGATAGACATTGAAATTTGTGAACCTTGATGATTTTGGGGTAAAAAAATGCAAGAATAGATAATATTTTGAAAGATACATTTGAAGAAATAAAGGGCCCGTGAGTCCTGTTTATATCGGTGAACACATTATCAAATTGTATCCACCTCCAATACCTTTAAATTAGTTCACCTTGTTATGATTTCAAAGAAAATACATTACCTAGATCATCATTTAGATTTTACCACTTGAACTTATTGGAACTTGAATATTGGCAGGGAAATAAAAATTGCATAAAGGCATTAGCCGCCTTGTGAACTTCTGACATTTCCACCCATCCAATGAATTCCATTTCAATATTACTGAAATTGTCCTCTTCTTTGCTCATTTACATTCTTGGAATGCTGAGACCTATTTACCAACATGTGTGATACTGATAACTTCCTTGAACTGTCTTAGTTGTGCATTATGCCTCACAGCACCACATTAACATGTGTTTTTACGTGTGAAGGAAAATGGTCTGGAACAGGTTTTATATGATGCAAAGGGGTTGAGTATTAAAGTGTGTGCCGGTGCTTTGGCCTCCCTAAATATGGATGGAGTAGAGCTTATGAAAATTTGTGATGTATCACATATCACATTGTCAGACCTCCAAAAGCTAAACTCCTTGAGAAGTCTACATTTCAAAAGCTGCAACAACACGTTTTTTGTAAAACTGGATGACACTGTTGTTCTCCATTCAGTTCAGAATCTTCACCTAAAGAAGTTGCCAATTTCCGGAGAATTGTTTTCAAAAGTTTTGAGGTGTCTCACTTCGCTTTCCCAGCTTACCATCAAGAATTGTGAGAACCTGGAACTTCTGCTTGTGGAGGACGGAGGACTCTTGGACCTCAAGATGCTCCAATCATTTCAACGATACAATTGTGGGAAGTTGTTCTCTCGGTGGGTAATGGGAGAAGAAGGTGGAAGAGCTCGTGCCATCAAGCCTTTCCCTAATTCACTTAGAAAACTCAAAATTTTCATAGATCCAAGCATGCAGTCAATGGGTCTTCTCTCAAACCTCACGTCTCTCACAAATCTAAAACTGGAAGCTTGTGAAAGATTAACACTGGATGGGTTCAATCCTCTCATCACAGTCAACCTCAAGAAATTGTCCATAGTTGCTATGTCTAGTGACGAGGAGCGCATCTCTATAGCAGAAGGTCTGCTCTCAAGGATTGAAGGGAGCAGATTATTGCATGCACGTTCATTCCAATTGGAACAATTTAAGGTGGATAGCATCTCGGCAGTTCTTACTGCTCCCATTTGCAGCCACCTTGCCGCTACCCTGCACAAATTGGTGCTATCTCATGATCAGCACGTGACAGCCTTCACGAAACAGCAGCAGCAAGCGCTTCAGCTCCTCACATCCCTCCAATATCTAAAATTTCGATATTGCTGGAAGCTACTGTCCCTCCCTGTGTTACGTGGCCTTTCTTCTCTCAGGACACTACGAATCTACAGTTGTGAAAAAATTCTATCTCTGCCACCCAAGGAGGGCCTCCCCACTTCACTTGAAAAGCTAGAGGTATGGTATTGCACTCCCGGGCTTACCGAGCAAGCCAAAAAATTGAAAGGATCAGACCCATGGTTTTCTGTAGAAATATCAGGTACGTAATCAACCCTCAGAGTCTTAATTTGAGGTGATGACTCCATATGCCTCGCTTCGGAGAACTGACACATTACATGTTTCAATTGCAGCGCGTACGTAGTAGAGTGAGTTCAAGAACTGGGATTTTAGTAGATGTAATCAGCTTGAGTTCTTGTCAGAAAATCCTTGCCCACGTACACTCAAAGAAGGCATGGAATATTGATTCTTTTTCCACTCAGAAAGATGCCATCGCGCGTAGTATGCCTGTACCATTATCCAACTCAGAAAGTCGAAATTTCAGAATCTCTCTCTCCCTCTTTTTTTGGTTACCAAAAGACAACAATCCATGCAAGGCAGCTTTAGATGGTGTGTGTGTGCTCTGACTGCTTCTACCTTCTGGTACGATGTAAGTATATGAATTTGAGACTAAAAGGAGAAGATGATGCACCTTTTCTACTACATCAAGTTCAGGACCAGCCAATTTCATATTTCCATAGAAGAGAAGAGCGGGGAAACAATGTAAACATCTCGGGTCTGCTACTTGGTACAATGCCAACTCGATTGATGCAAATGGGGCTGAGACATGGAAGCAAAAGCACAAGCGGAGAGGAGAACCAGGCAGACATACTTTTGCCGGACATGAGCGTCCAACATGCAACGCAAACGCAATGCAGCAGAGTTGACCATCGTCAGTGCTGTCCAGGATATAGTACTACTAGTATAAAAGCAGACGAAAAGAGACCAAGGCGAAAAAGGGATACGATCATAGGCAGATCATCATCCCCACTCGACCAAAAAAGCAAATAAAAAGGAGCTAATCAACAATCATGATAATTAGAACAGAGGCACCAACAACCATTCCAAGCCAATGCGGAGGCACAAACGATTCCTCATCGTCATCAACACAAACTAGGTAAATTCGGTGCGGCGGCACCGCCGCACCCGTGTGGTAAATTCAAGTTTGAAATCGTCGACTTTTGAAAATTGTATATATTTGAGAATTGTTCGGATGCAAAGAGAGTTTGTGTTTAAAAATTGTTTAGATTGCGAAAATTTGTCGAGCGAAATCATCTCAGGAACAACTATTTACTGAGAACACTGTAAGCAGCAACTACGTTCACATGTCCAGAAAATTATAACCTCCATGTGTAACCAAAGTTATATGAATGAAATTGATTCAGGTAGACCATGATCCTAATCAGTATTCTAGATTTTGGCTTACAGTAGTTCAAGAGAAGTAGTGTTGACAACCTCCTTAGGAATGCTCCCACTTACATGTACTCAGCACTCAGTACCACTTTTGCATGTAGAGCTGGATTAAATAAACGGGAAATCCACATGATAAATAGCTAATTAGCCAACTGAACACGCATCACTTACATTATTTTCATATGAGTAAGCTGGATAAAATATGAGGAGCTAAAGCCCCAGATAAACTCAACCGTGGAAGTTTGCTGTAATGATACATTATTAGGCTAAACAACACGGACAACTCCCTAAAAACATCAAGGAAAACTGGAACATTGGAGGGGTTATACCACCTGGAGTTTGGAGGATATATTATCCCTTCGAGAATTTCTTCCTCTTTCACGTGTATGCAGCCAAGCTGAAAAAATTTCAATGGTTCAGAAAATACAGAAGATTAAATAAGTAATACTATGCTATTCCGCTCTGCTGTAGCCCCAAGGTAAAAAAAGTCAAGTTAGTCACCACTCTGATGCAGCCTGAAGCATTTTCCGTCAGAGACAATACGTGCACCAGACAGCAAGGTTCCAAGTGCAATTCTGCACAACAGTGAAGCAAATCAATTGAAACCAAAATTTGTGCAAGAACCAAGTCCAAATGCATACATTTTACGACAGTAAGCGGACTAACCCAGGAAAGAGATATATGTTATTCCCTTGATTAGAGTCACCGATCTTCTTATCACCTGCAAGATACCATTAAAAGCTGCACTCAGAGTAACACCTTACAGATGAAGATCAAGTACTTCAGAATTCATCAAACTATGTATCATTTATTAGAACACATGGCGGAACCTTTTCGTAGCTGATGGCAAGCATACATATCACGGAATGACTGATTCAGAGATAGCGAGGCTCAGCTGACTTCGTCAAGAACTGAGAAGGATTCATCAAGAAATAAAAGGTAGCTGATGGCAAGCATACATATCACGGTATGACTGATTCAGAGATAGCGAGGCTCAGCTGACTTCGTGAAGAACTGAGAAGGATTCATCAAGAAATAAAAGGCCAGAACATGCGTCCTTCGGTCGCGGCAGCCTACATCTCCACAGGTCGCCGTCTGCCTCTCTATCACATTGGAAGATAACCTAGAGCCGGACATCTTCCCTGCAGCGCCGAGACGCGCAAAATGTATTCAATCGGTGATTTGGTCTGTCATACCGTCAAGCTTTAACAGCCGAGAGCAACAAAAATTCAGAAGCAAAATAGAAGATAACCAACGCCTTGATATATTAGAGGAGCTACAACTAACCTGAAGCACACAAAAAACATAGCACGAACACCACCTCCATTAGGCCAAGACACGGTATGCACGAAAGTATTGATGACACAGGAACGTCGCACGGTGTAAAAGAGCTTACGCCGTCCTCTATGGATGGCCCCTGCAAAGCCTCTGGCGAGAAACTGGAAGAACACCCATACGACAGAGCAAGGATAGGAAAATAAGATGCAGAAAAAGAAAACAAAGAAGTTGCAGCAACCAGAGGTGGAGAGTACGACTCCACTGTAAGCCCACAACCTCCAATCTGGCTGAGGAGAATCCACGCGCTGCATCAATGGAGATGACATCACCGTCCACCTAACGACGTCATGTCCCTCAACCCAGCAACCGCTTCCTCCAATCCCTAGCAGCGGCGCTGCCCTTGCTTCACCGGCCGTGGTGAGAAGTAATTGCTGGTGCAATCTTGGTCTGCAGTTCCTCGACCGCGCCTGGTTAGGGGAGGTAGCTTCTTCTTCATCCACCGCCAGTGGCCGCTCTTGCGATAAAGTACCAACCTGCAAAACAAAAGGTCAAGAACCGCGATGACTGAATCCAACGCCTTCATCTTTGACGATGGGGGCAGGAAAATATGGCACCCTGTTCAGCGAAAAACCTGCATATATACCTGCATGACTCGAATTATCAGTAATTTAGCTACTCACTCTGTGACTGAAACTGAATTTCAGCCAGAGGGTGAAACAAAAGTAGTATCAATCAAATCAATGAAGCACCACTGCAATGTTGACTACATGCTGGATTCAACCACTTGCTGGACAAATATAATTATTACCTAAATCTGAAAAGAGCTCGAATTCTCTAACTGAACTACTTTGCAGCGTAAAGCCTTCTATTACCGAGTCAGTTAAATGTGCTAATCTGAGAAAAGAGAGATATATCTTATGTGAATAACCAGTAACTATTCTCAATCTATCAATTACCTCTAATTAATAAGATAGGCTACAGTCCAACCATGGCAAATTACATGCGCTAATCTTTTCGGATGTTCAGCTACCTGAGGCACTAAGATGCTTAAATAAATATATCATCACCTGGTCCATGAGGAACTGGGCTTACAGATGCAACATCAGAAAAGAATATATGTGTCGTAAGGGAGTGTAAAGTGTTGTAATTTATAGGATGAGATTATGTGATTTAAGAAACGGGAGAAGGAGAAGCCGACCTCATCTGGAGGAAGACGAACACAGGCGGGCGGATGCGTCAAGGAAGGAGAGGGCCAGCGCCGTGACGCGGCCGGCCGCTGAGCAGAAGACGACGTCCAGCTCCCGTCTACCAGACGCAGCAGATGCCGGCCAGCTCCCTAGGCTGACTGAGCTGCGCCGTGACCCTGAGCAGGGCGGCGCGGTTTCCGTCGCCGCAGTCCGGTGATGGAGACAGCCGACCTCGTTGCCGGCCGGGGATGGATGCGTTGTCCAAATGGCAGAAGAAGATCAGGAGGAGGCGGCGCCAGGAGAGCACGGAGGCGTCGCCGGCACGTGCTCGCGCATCGCACGAGGTCCGCGGCGTCAGACCTTCGCGCGAAGACGGCTGAGAGCACGCCCGAGCAAGGCGTGGTGATCTGCGTCGCTGGCGACAAAGCGGCTTGGGCCCTCCCGCCGCCGCCCGACCGCGAGCGCGTCGCCTCCGCCGGCGGCGGCTAACCCTAGCTGTGGGAAATGAGTGAAAATTAGAGAGGAAGGGAGTTGTGTCGTTTTTTTTTGCAGAAAGTCCCCCAAGTTTTGCGAAATTGCAAAAAGGTCCTCCCGCAGCGCACTGTAGAAGTGGCGAATATCTGCGCTGCTGGGCCGCCGATCGCCGATCGGACGGCCGAGAAGAATCGAGGCGACGTGGAGGGGCTCGCCGGAGGGCTAAAGGGGTGGGCTTTGATATAGTTAGTGAAATAAATATATCATCACCTGGTCCATGAGGAACTGGGCTTACAGATGCAACATCAGAAAAGAATATATGTGTCGTAAGGGAGTGTAAAGTGCTGTAATTTATAGGATGAGATTATGTGATTTAAGAAACGGGAGAAGGAGAAGCCGACCTCATCTGGAGGAAGACGAACACAGGCGGGCGGATGCGTCAAGGAAGGAGAGGGCCAGCGCCGTGACGCGGCCGGCCGCTGAGCAGAAGACGACGTCCAGCTCCCGTCTACCAGACGCAGCAGATGCCGGCCAGCTCCCTAGGCTGACTGAGCTGCGCCGTGACCCTGAGCAGGGCGGCGCGGTTTCCGTCGCCGCAGTCCGGTGATGGAGACAGCCGACCTCGTTGCCGGCCGGGGATGGATGCGTTGTCCAAATGGCAGAAGAAGATCAGGAGGAGGCGGCGCCAGGAGAGCACGGAGGCGTCGCCGGCACGTGCTCGCGCATCGCACGAGGTCCGCGGCGTCAGACCTTCGCGCGAAGACGGCTGAGAGCACGCCCGAGCAAGGCGTGGTGATCTGCGTCGCTGGCGACAAAGCGGCTTGGGCCCTCCCGCCGCCGCCCGACCGCGAGCGCGTCGCCTCCGCCGGCGGCGGCTAACCCTAGCTGTGGGAAATGAGTGAAAATTAGAGAGGAAGGGAGTTGTGTCGTTTTTTTTTGCAGAAAGTCCCCCAAGTTTTGCGAAATTGCAAAAAGGTCCTCCCGCAGCGCACTGTAGAAGTGGCGAATATCTGCGCTGCTGGGCCGCCGATCGCCGATCGGACGGCCGAGAAGAATCGAGGCGACGTGGAGGGGCTCGCCGGAGGGCTAAAGGGGTGGGCTTTGATATAGTTAGTGATGAATGGAAAAAGTTGGTTTGCCACCCAGACCCCCACAGGAGGCGCCCTCCGTCAACGGCACGGCGAGGCTAGGACCTACCTGCCACAAGAGACGGCCGGCCGGCCGGCCGGGGTGGTGCGCGAACGAATGGATCAGTGTACTAGCTCGTATCCATCCGTCTGGAAAGAAACGTCGCCTTTCTTTTACCTCCTCCAGCTAGCTCCATTGATCCTCCGCTTCACCGCCGTATGCGCATCATGCATGGCGAGATGCCTCGATCCTATCACGCCATGCACGTGAACCAAGGACTCCCGCGTGAGTTTCCAACGAGCGAGCCATCAATTTGTCCTACGGAGGCCCAGCGAGCGAGACCCAGGTAGCCACCGATCGAGTGAGTTCGTTCGTTCCTTCGCCTGGCTCACGCAGCGCATTTCGGCCTAAAACGAGGCACGCCCCAGAAAAAACCAGAAATAGCCATTTTCGTCGTGTCTCCGCGAAATCTACTAATTTTCCGGTTCAGCCCAGATTTAGGCCGGTTCTCCCGGTCCGCCCGACATGAGGCAGATTTTGATCTGGTTCTTGCCGGTTCGCCTGAGACGAGGCCAGATCCGCCAGCGTGGGTTGTCCAGGAAAAAAACGATTGGTGGAGCGTGGGTCGGCGGATGCGGATTCACGGCAATCGCTCAGCCTCGTTCCTCTCTCTCACGCTCCCCTTTTTTAGTACTGGTGACTCTTGCTAGATATGAAACTCCAAAAGATATATATTCTCAAGGTCCTTGTACTCAAGGTACGTGTGTCATGACTATTCAAAGGAGCGTTTCTCTCTCTTTTTTTAACTGAACCTTCTGTAGTTTCTTCACTACCACGGCTGCAAGAACTCTACCTTCCTTTGCTGATCCTACGTCGTAGTATATCAAGGCCTAAAACACCGGCCAAACGCCCGGGCCTGACATGTACCACAAGATAAAATTAAAACCGGTCATTATGGTAATTTTTAATAATTATCACGACATAATTAAATTTGAACTCAAATTTTTCATATGGATTCCGGATGTACTCGAATGATGGCGGTCGTTCGGGCTATCTTCTCCCACAATGGGTGACGTCATTCTAGAAGAATAGATGGCTAGGCTTATTTTATTCATCTGGCTCATTTTCATTTCAATACTGTGCGATCAGTGATTTGTAATAATTCGATACTTTGGTACGGTTGGATCTGGATTCGGGATTTTATTAATGAAAATAAGCCGTATGCATCATTTTGATGCAGAGGCTGGGGCGATGCGTCCATTTCTAAAAAAAATTAAATTTGAAAGAAATACCCATATTTCTTATCGGTTTTGTTGCGTCACATTGTATGGTTGTTCTCTGGCTAGTGATTTCTGCTATTGCTGCATCGTAGTCTGCGCAGTCGTGGCATTCCCTATAGCAGCAGCACCGTCTGTAATCTGTGCCGCGGCAGAAGAAATCACCAAATTCTGTGCCGCGGCAGCAGAGTTTGACGTTGCCTGACTACCCGTTGCAGGTAGAACACCAGGTTGCCTGAGCGCCTCGGCCACCTGACAGACCATCTTGGCAAGCAACTCTTCATTCAATCCAGCCATGGAGTTCACCACGACCCGGATGCCCTCCACGAGGACCTCGCGGGTACGCACCGCTTCCTCCATCGAACCGACCCCCACGCTGGTATTGGAAGAAGAATAGGCAACAGGCAGGAGATGGTTGTAGAGATGGACTCCGAAATTTTCGGAGGGACGTTGGAGGCGACGGGCGGGCGATTCTGGGCTCTTGCCGGAGATCTTGCCGGCGACGACCTGGTCTCAAACGCTGTCACCATCGCCCAATGGACGCGCCACTTGTTGCCAAAGCCTGTCACGTCATCCCATGAACATAGAATAGAATGGGACAAACACGTACAGTACTTACCAACACAACTTGGATTTCTACTCTTGTTGACACATTTTCTGTCCGACTAATTTGGTTCAATATATCGGCAAGCACAAGGGCAGAAGCAGAGTCGATCGCTCAGTCACCACATATGGTTAAGCGAAAAGAAGTAAGAAAACATAGTCGCGCAGCCGACGGGCTGCACTAGTGTAGCGCGCGTCAACACTAGAGTGCATGATCTGTATGCGTACGATGGCAGGCAGGAGGGTAGTGGTGAAATTGTAAGCCAGTAGCTTCAACAGAAGGCAGTAACTGTGGGGAGCACCTTATCCATTTCACTGTTTGCATTCCACGTGATGAAATAGCCCATTGCCTAGCTGGATTATAGTTACATACACACGCAAGGAAGAGAGTTTACACCTCAGATCGAAATTAAAAAAAGACTCTTTTTCATGCGACAAAGGAAGCTAGCTACTTTATATATAGTAGGATAGTGGAAGGAAGCTTGGTTGCGTTGGGTGGACGGTGAAGATTCATGGCGCAGGGGCGGAGCGGCACCTCTGGAGGGTGGACCCGTCGCCGCCGGGGGCCTGCGCCGGCAACGCCAAACGAGCCTGCAAACCAAGCACGCATTAAGCCAGCAGACCATTCAAGTACGCGCGTAATGAAGTGCAAGTAAAATAGTAGTACGTGGTGTAGGTCCTGCTGGCGCTTGATGAGCATGCGGTTGTCCCGCCTGAGCCAGTGGCGGACCCAGGGAAAAAAGGGACTGGGGGCATGGCATCCATGTGTAGAAAAGTAACCAACAAATTTTTTTTTTTTTTTGAGAAAGAAAAATCACAGCACATAACTATATAAGCTTATTGAAAGGATCGTATGGCCACCTAGAGGGGGGTGAATAGGTGCTACTCCAATTTTTAATTCTTTTTCAATTAAGGCTAGACACAAAGGTAAATTCTCTAGATATGCAACTAAGATGAATTTACCTATATGACAAGTTAAGTCTAAACAAGATGAGATACAAGTAGTAAATAACTAGAAAGGAGTAACCGATCGGGAAGCACGCGGAGACAAGGATGTATTCCCGAGTTCCTCCTTTTTAGGGAGTACGTCTCGTTGGAGGGGTGTGAGTTTCAAACTCAAGACGCCACAAATGGCCTCACCCTATTCTCCGATGAACCTCGCACAAAAGCTCGGTCCACCTTCCACTATCGGAGACCTTCAAGGCGGAATCCGGAGCCCTTACAACAAGCTTGGAGCACAACCCACAAAAGGATTGGGAGCTCCCAAGCACCACAGCTTCACTACACAAAAGTAGCAAGCAAGTAAGTACAACAAGATGCCTAGGTTTTCCTAGTGGAAACCCTAGGCTCAAATCCCTCAAGTGAATGAGGGGAAATGAAGAACCGCTTGGTGAAGATGTAGATCCGGGCCTTCTCCTTCAATCCTCCAAGTATGAGTGAGTTTGGGTGGAGGGATTGGGAGAAACAATGATTCTTGAGCTTGCAACAATGGTGTATTTCGAATCCGGGCGAGCTGCTCTTCTTGGAGAAGAAGCAGTCTTTAAATAGGGGTCCCTGAAAATCTAACCGTTATGTGCAGAAAAACTGCACAGCGGTACTACCGCTGGAACAGCGGTACTACCGCTGCTGGTCTCCCTGCGGTACCCAGTGTACTGCACGACCCAGCTGTGGCGGTACCTCGCAGAGGTACCGTAGCTGTCAGGTATGGCGGTACTACCGCGGCGCTGCCGGTAGTACCGCTGGGATCCTTCGAATAAAACAGAAGGAAACCAGCGGTAGTACGAGGCGACTACCGCCGGGTACCGTAGCGAGTCCAGAGAGCAAATTTGGCCTAGCGGTACCCCTGGCGGTACCACCAGCGGTACCACACGGTACCACCGCCAGGAGAAGTACCAGCTGTGCTGCAGGAGTCCCGCTCCAGGTGGAGCGGTACTACCGCTGCGACAGCGGTACTACCGCCAGACACATAAAAGCTCTACTGAGCTGATTTCCAGGGCCACTAGCTCCAACTTGACACAAAGTTTCGACGACACTTATCTGCAACTGTCAAGCACACATTAGATCAGATGATGTGTTGTCATTAGACACCCAAAATAGAGTTTAGAGCAAGTATGCTCTTTCACTTATAAACGTCGAAATATGATTTATCTATATAGCTGTTTTCTCATAATTAATAAAGACTTCATCGAATAGCAATATGACAAGTTTAAAGTGAACAAACCTTTTTGAAAAAGACATATATCCAAATATTTCATATGTCGCAAAAATGAGAATATTATTTGTCTTGCAAATGAATGTTGTTATCTGCGAATGGAAAACACATGTTATGATCAACCATGTAAATACTAATGGATGTGATAAATATCGAAAAAAGTGTAAGATATTAAACCATTACATTTCATTTCTCCCACGACGATTTTTCATCTTATGAAAACGATCAACAATCACTTCATTAATAACTGTCTCCAACACTTAGTTCATGGACACCAGAATTATATCTCGGTGCTGCAGCTCTTGGTGCATTTGGGGTTAAACTCTCTGTGGTGGTGCTGGTCGGGTTTATGCTTGCTGGTTTCTTAATCAAATACCTCTCTATTGTTTCCTTCTTCTTTCCTGCCATCTGCCAAATCACGGAAACAGTGTTGAGTATAAACTCATATGCTAGTAGACTAGTAGTAGCAGGCAAGCAGAAAAGTAAGAATGGTTATATATTGTTCAGGCTAGATGGATTGCATTTGCATAGAAAATTTTCAAATCCAAGAAATTGGGTCACGGGTAGTATACTAATATGACAAATTAGTGCTACAAAAATAAATGCCGAATTGAGGACAGCCGTACTAGCAAGGATTCAATTTGATTTTTACACGGAAGAGATCAAGATAACCAGAATAAAAAGATTATATAAAAACTGAAAACCCCTTATATTTATCGGTTAAGACTTAAGATGAGATCTTACCTGGGCGGCTGGGCGCATATTATTTGGGGATGAGGCTCGTAGGCGGAGGCGGCGTCGGCCGGCCGGGCACACGGCTGACTGGCTTCGCGGAGGGCAGCCGCGATCATGGAAGAAGTCGCCCGGCTGTTCTGCTCTCGTTTCTCCAATCTCGAAAGACGAAGCGACGGAGGTTCGCCTCCAAGGATCGTTACTCAATGGTGATATGCACGATGTTACAGGCTTTAGTATGAGACTTGAGAAACTGGGCTAGCAAGTTCACAGTTATTTTTTTTTCTTACTGGGCTTCACAAAGAAGGCTGGGCCGGAGGGACTGGGGGCACCGGTACTGGATTGACCGGGGGCATCGCTCTAATCGGATCGGACATCTACTGGTACGACTGAAAATTGACTGGGGGCCAATGCCCCCACTCGGCCTAACGTGGGTCCGCCCCTGGCCTGAGCTGCGTCAGCTCCAGCTCCAGCTCCTTGGCGTAGTTCTGCTTCCGCGCCCGCGACCGCGCCGCCGACGCCCGGTGCTTGATCGATCATCCGCCGCTGCCGCAGGTCACCGCCCGCGTCTCTCCTATTGTTCGTGTCGGGGAAGGACAAGGCAAAGGGGTCGGGCATGTCGCCGGACCTGGTCGAGTTGGAGCCCGCGTCCGCGTGGTCGTGGCCGAGGTAGGTGAACTCGAGGGTGTGTGGGGGCGGCGGCGGCTCATGAGGCGCGGCGAGGTACTCCTGGAGGTAGGCGGCGCGGCCGCGGTAGGCTGCGGCGGCGGCGGAGTAGTGCAGGGACATGCCCTTCCACGGCTCCCCCATCCCTCTCACTCGATCGATCCTATTCTTACCTAGCTACGGACTCTGCGGCGGCGGCGGAGTAGTGCCTCTCTTTATAATTACATGGGTGGGGGTGGGGTCCGTACAACGGAAATAATTCCTAGAATAAATAATCTTGCATAGTAAAGTACAAGAGAAAAGAAAATCTAAATTTAGCAATTATCATAATAGTAGAAGAGAAATAAAAAAAACAGAGTGCGGGCAGGGTGGGCGCCGCGCGCGTGTATGATGGGTGCGGGCATTTGCACTTTTTGCATATATGGAGAAGCAGCATATGAGGGGGGCATATGCTGTGAACTAGCCCCAACAGGTGTACTAATGCACTAAGCAATCTGGGCCGTCAGATCTAAAACAGAGCCTCCGGATCGAATTTCAAAAAAAAAATCGAAATTTGAAAACTTATCAAAAAATTCCGAAAATAATCATGCACATGCCTGACATGGTACGCACCGCCGTGATTTTTTTCGCACCGAAATGTCACCGTATGCGCCCTGGGCAAAAATGACAAATTTCTGACAGAAAATTCAAATTTTGGGATCTCAAATTCTGTCAGAAATTTGTCATTTTTGCCCAGGACGCATACGGTGACATTTCGGTGCGAAAAAAATCACGGCGGTGCGTACCATGGTCAGGCATATGCATGATTATTTTCGGAATTTTTTGATTAGTTTTCAAATTTTGAATTTTTTGGGCAGGTTGCTTAGTGCATTAGTACACCTGTTGGGGCTAGTTCACAGCATATGCCCCCGCATATGAGTAGGTGCGGTGGCAATAACTGAACATGCAGGATAGTCAGTATATGGCATGCTGCATATTTCCATTTGCCTGAGGATATATATAGAAAGCCGGAGAGGTGTATAAATATTTCTGCTCGCTCGGGCGTACACACTAGAGTGGATATACTCACTGCTAGAGCATGCAGGTCATGTACACACGTGGCTGCCTGCATGCGTCATAAAAGAACAGCAATGGATAGACGTGTGACTGCCTGCCGGGGAGTCTGGCAGTAGTGCGCTTGCATGATGGATCCATCGCGAGGTCGACACGCGGTCCTCCTGCTCCGCTGGCAGGCACACGTCATCAGGGCAGTGATCACATAGTGCCACGTCAACATGCATGAGTGCCTCTGTGTTGTACTGCTGAAACGCGGCCTCAGCCAAGTTGTGCAGCCAAGTTGTGCAGCCCGTTTGGTTGCCCACAATGTTCTGGCCAGACCCGTTCGGCTGGATGCAAATTTTTCATCACGCGCTGTTTGGTTGCATAAGATGTTTCACAGAACGAATTTCATGGTGTTTGGTTTCATGCAACAGCCATGGTTTGCTTATCTTCTTGCCAAAGTGGTGAACATACCTACAAGTTTCAGCGAACCATGCTTAAACTGAACATGCCCATTACTAGGTTAGCAAAATAAATGGTGCATCACGAATTCAGCACAACAACTGCTGGTGATGCACGTCATCATCATCTGAGGAGGGGTTAATACTACCCCTCGCATCACAAGTTCATTATCTGAGGGGTATAGTATACCGCCTCGCAAAATATACACATCTGGCATCAGTTCTAGATAGTTCATACTAGAGGGCATGAGATAGTAGGAGCAACAACATCATGGAGCCATCGCCCGAAAGAGAGCGCGGTAGTAGGAGTAGAACAAAGACTTCCTGTCGGCATCACTCCCGGCAAGGTAGGCGACGCGCTCCTCTTCATGATCCATGAGGTAGCTCAGAGCAAGATGGAGCGTGTTCACCGCCAGAGGATTCTGCACTTTCGGCTTGCCGAAGATGATCTTCATCTGGGTATAATTCTCAATTGGCGTGTTGATGAAGCACTCGTCCTTGGGGTGAGTCTGAAAGGATGGAACTGTTATCCCAGGACACAAAAAGTAGAGAGTTAACTGAAGAAGGTGAATTGACCAAACTTACAGTGACATGCTGGAGGAAAGCCGTATCTTCCATGTACAAACTGCGGAGATGTGTCCACCTGTACCTCCACTTCCTGAGATGATTGTACAGCTGCGTGTTGGTCACCATAGCACCGCAGAAAAGGAGAACATCTTTGCAAATGCTGTCCAAACTCTTGTCTGATGCCCCTGTTCAGATCAAGCCCATTCTTGACGAGCTCGGCCATCCTAGTGAGGACGAAGGAGGACAATGCAGCTGGACACTGCATAGGCACGTTCTTGCACTTGAGGAACCCATGAGGTTCCGCTGCCCGTTGCGGTGACACGAACTGATCAAGCGCCGGTACGTACCGCAAAGGCATAGCGGGTAATGGCAGCACAGACGTGGCGGATAGATCAGGGTCCTGAAGAACACAGATGATGCGCATCGAGGTAAGATTCATGTGGCTACTACATGAAAGATCTACATACTACTCAGATCTACCACATACTACTCAGATCTACCACATACAAGCACATACTACTCATATCTACCACATACAAGCACATACTACTCACATCGTGACCAGATCCTACCAGATCTAGGAGAGAAATGGAGGAGGACTTACACTCAAGCTGCGGACAGCCGGGGAAGGAACGGACGGGGACGAGGAGCTGGAGGAGGATATCTCGGTGAAGAGGACGACCACCGCCGACCGCCGGTGGAGTAGCCGCCGCTCGGGTGTGAAAACCTGCGACGGAGAGAGCTCGAAAGGGGGAAAATGGTGGCGGGAGTTCGGGCGGTCAGTTGGAGGGGGTGAAATAGGGGGGCGAAATTGTTGGGCGGTGACCGAAATTTTGCCGGCCGAATTTTCGCCTGCGCGCGCGAGCTCGCGCCATCTCCGAGGTTGCACGAGCTTGGCTCCGCGTTCCCCTTCCCTGCACGAGGAACAGTGCTCGCGAGGGTGGCTCAGGGGGAACGGCCGAATCGGCCGTTCCTATCGGGCCTGGCCCTGCGTGCTTTAAGATTCGTGCAGATGCAGGAACGCGGGCTGGGCCAGACAGCCAAATGCACGATTTTTGCATCACCAGGGCCTGGTTGAGGACCTCGCGAGCAACCAATCACGCCCCTAGTGATCGACCACATGTGCGTGCCCTTTGCATGTTGGTTTCAATCCGACCAACCGGAGCTTGGCATCGATCGTATCATTGAATTTAATCAACACCACGAAAAGACTCTCTCTCAGAGGGAGTGTGTGGGTATACGTACCGTTGTACCGTACGTAAACGGAAAAAAAAGGTGCATGGATCGATGAGATGAGAACAAGCAAAGGTGGCTAGGCAAGTACATGCACCACGGGATGCTCTGGTGAGATAGGGCCAAAGAAACGACTGCGTCACTGTACAACCAGCGACTGCCTCCATGGCGATTGACGGCGATATGCCGGCGATTGGCGTGATGCCGATACCTTCTTGTCATGTTAATTTGTGTTAACTATCACTTTACTTCATTCCAGCTACCCAGTTTCATTCAAGCTACCTATCAGGTTAACTTACTGCTAGTGGATTTTACAACAAAAAAATCTAGCAACCAGTTTAATTCATGATAGATATCAGGATAGCTGAATGCAGATGCCATGTTCATTCATTATAGCTATCAGGTCAGATTCGATCTAGATGCAACAAAGCAGGTTCAGGTTAAACTTTTTCCAGTTACCATAATAATACATTAAACTGCTCACCAAGTAGTTTGCTAGCCGTTACCACATATTACTTGAACAACTACTTAAAAACTCTTTTTTCCATGGCATGAACTACAGGAATGCAACCGCTGAAGATGATGGACAAGGTTTGGTGGTGCCGGCAGAAGCTACTGTTGTGTACATGGAGATTACCCACGCTGATTCAAGTCCACAGACACCCAGAGCTGAAGGAAACAATATGAATGATGTCGCAACATAAGCTATGTCCACACCGCAACCACCCCCCACACATACGAGGTTTGACACGCTATTGGAGGCAGAGAAGCACTATAGAAGATATGCCAGGAGGAAAGGTTTCGATGTACGTATAACTACAAGAAGCCATCTGAAACCAGGGGGAATTCATAAGAGCAGTTATAGTGCGCATAAGGGTAGGGCATCTGGCCAAAGAAAAGGAGGACACGCAGAAAAGGGCAGTGCATCAGCTATGGTGATGTATCGGAAAAAAATCAAAATGAATTACAGCTACCATATTTTCCATGCACAAATACACAGCTATCACGATATTAATACGCGGCTACTAGGATTTAGAAATACGCAAAAACAAACACTCAGGAAGATACCACAACTACCATGATTTGAGTACAAAGCTACAATATATTCTACACACAGCTACCAGACTAAAAAACACATCTACCAGCATGTATTAGTAACTATGATATCGAAACAAAATGCACATGAACAGAACAAGAAAAAAGCAAAAAGGACATGGGTGGGAAAGGCTCACCATGCAAAATACGAGACTTCCCCTTCCATATTTCATAGTCGAAAAGTTACTGTGCAGCTGATCAACAATAAATTTGCTACCATGTTTACCAACAAAACTATCGGATTAATTACAAACAACTACCCTATTTTCAAAAATATGTACCAGATTTATTACTATATACAAATCTTCACACCTACGAATAGCTTCTAATACTACAAAACTATTTCAATACACATAGAAATTACATATGTTGTTTACCAGACAGTGTCGTACAGCCGTTACCGCATCATGCAGCTTCTACTTCATCTAACATGCATCACCACCAATATCCGGAGCACCACCACCTTGCTCCAAACATCACTTAGCAATTACCAGGTTAATTCATGCTAACTATCAGGTTAATTCATGCTATCTATCATGTTAAAATCATGCAAAAGTTAATTTCAAAAAGCTAGCTAGCAGGTTAATTCATCCTAACTACCAGGTTAATTCTACCTAGCTATCACGTTAATTCATTCTATCTATCATGTTAAAATCATGCAGAAGTAAATTTCAAAAGCTAGCTAGTAGGTTAATTTATGCAAACTATCAGGTTAATTCAATCTAGCTAACAACTTAATTCATGGTAGCTACCCTTGTTCTACAACATAAACCACCTTAATTCATGGTAACGACTGGCTGCTGGTACTTCTTAACTGCTGCAGTAAGAGCCAGAGATCCCAAACTCTCCTCCTCCTTTGGCGCGCCTGGCACCTGAGATGCGAACCAATCTATGAGAAAGCCGAGGTGTCACATTCAACTTATGAAACTGCTATGCAGGATCAGGCTACGATCTCTCTGGACAACAAAGGTAAATCCCCCCAATATATTGATGATTCAGTTAATTACATTCGCTTTGCTGATGTAGATAGGGAAACAAGGTTGGAACCCAAGTCTTGGACCCCTCCAAGCAGTGGTATGATCAAGCTAAATGTAGACGCTGCATTCGCTCCGCAGACCAATGCAGTGGCTATTGGAGCGGTGGCTCGCAATGATCAGGGCGCCGTGATCGCCGCCCTCAGCTTCCCCATTGATGCATGCCAAGACACTGAAGAAGCTGAAGCGAGAGCTATCCTTGCAGGCCTCGAGCTGGGTTCTTACCTGAAGATGGACAGGCTGCTTTTTGAATCGGACTGTGCCAACGCAGCACCGCCACCAACTACTCTAAGCACTGGAGTATTTGCTTCGATCAAATCCTTGTTCTGTGCCTGTTATGTGTCTCATACTAGTAGAAAGCTCAATGAAATGGCACACGAGCTGGCCCGGCGTGCTATCAAATCTGGAACCTGTAATCGCTGGTTTGCTCCTGTTCCTAGTGCCATGGCTGAACTTGCCAAGCGAGATGTATTGAACTATTTGTCTGAGTAATATATGAGCTTTCACCCTAAAAAAAGTAACCGTGCCTGTGCTAGTCCTTTGCATGCTACTTCGTGTGTGCGACGGTCGTGGTGCCTGAACATCATCGGGGAAAAAGTCCACACAAGAACATCAACCGGAAAAGAGCCACCCCTACCCCAGAAAAAATAACCATTAAATCCTCCTTCAATAGCCGGCGCGCCACTACCTAGTGCCGCCATGTCACCCCTAACCCACTAGCCCAGTTGCCGGCTACATCTCGTCACTGCCTTGTGATCCAAATCCACGCAGGAGAAGAGGAACGACCACGAAATCTCGAGTAACCTAGAGCGCAGAAGGCGGCGACTCACCGGCGTGTGGCGATGCGGCGGATGCGTCAGCCAGCGGCGAAGAAGAAGCTCTCCGCCGGCGAGATCTCTGCTTCTTCCCCAAATCGTCTGGTCAGCGCCACATCGAGGAGAGAGAAAGGAGACAACGAAATGAGCGGTTCATGTGGGAAAAAAGACTTAAATGGTCTCACTTGACGCTGACAAGAAGGGACCCACCACATTTTCACGTTAGTGACGTGCGCGACGTAGGTGGAGGCGCGACAATGCTTTGACCGCGCGATGTCGTTGATTTCGCGAGATGAGAATCTCGACACGCCGCCGCACGCGAGAGCCATCATAGATTTTCCCTTCTTTCTTTCTCTGTTGATCCCCAGCTAATCCATCTCCTGATCATGTAGCTCCCCTCCCTCGATTTGTTTCTCCCCCACCGTTTCTTCTCCAACTCTTTACTGTTCCCTTTCTGTCCGGAAACTCCCAGAAGTAGGAGGAAAAGTCTGTTACGCATCCTGTTGGGGCTCTGTTTCGCTGGCGGCGAGCTTGCGCCTTCGCTGATCTCCGCCATCCGCTTAAACCTCGGGTCCTTTGTTAACAGCCCCACCTATTGAGGAGCAATTTTCTGTGTTGCTTCCTTATCCTGTGCCCTACTCAGACTGTGCGACCGTGAGACAGAGGCCGAAATATTCCAGGCTTTGGTTTTTGTTCTTCTCATAATCAACGGGATCTGGTGCTCTCCGTAATCCACGCCGGGCACAATGAATTGTCTCAGTGCGAATTGCCGGGGGCTTGGGAACTTCCGGACAGTTCGTGAGCTTCGCAGCCTTGCGATGCAGTATAATCCCGTATTGTTCTTTGTCATGGAGATGAAGATCGATAGTAAGCGTGTTGAGAAGTTAGCTGGCACCTTTGGTTTTACTAAAGGATTTGCAGTGGATAGTGATGGCCTCAGTGGAGGAGTAGGTCTCTTTTGGTCTTCGGCGGTGTCTGTCGAGATAAAAAATTACAGTTTACATCATATTGATGCTATTGTTGAGTGCAAAGATGGTTCGGTCCCAAATTGGAGATTCACAGGCATTTATGGTGATCCAAGGAGGGAGAACAAGCACAATACTTGGACGTTAATGAGACGTCTAAAGGGGATCCAGAATATTCCGTGGTTATGCATGGGTGATTTCAATGAAACTATGTATCCCACGGAACATTTTAGTGAGCAGAGCAGAGATGAATGGCAAATGAGAGCTTTCCGTGAAGCTGTTGAGGATTGTGACCTTCAAGATCTTGGTTTCTCAGGTGATCCTTTTACCTGGGATAATAGGAAGGAGGGGCTTGCAAATGTCAAAGCTAGGCTTGATCGAATCTCTCGGAACGGAGGACTTCAGACAGATGTTCCAAGTGATTCGAGTAAAGCATATTAATATGGTAGAGTCAGATCACTGTATGATCTTGACGGAATTGGAGAAGCATAGGAGGAATAGTAGGCCGCCCGGTCGGATGTTTCGCTATGAAAACGTGTGGCAGACACACGGAGATTATGACAAAGTGGTACAAAACCTTTGGCATGAAGCTGACAAAGGTATTGGTCTGCAGGGCTTTGTGGAGTCTCTGAAGAATATACAAGTCGGCTTACAATCTTGGGGTACAGCAACCTTTGGGGATTTCAAAAAGAAGTTAGCTAATCTAAGAAAGGAGCTGGACCGTGTAAGAAGAGGATCGACGGGCAGAGGCCCATCAGCGGAAGAGAAGAAAATTATGGAGAAAATAACTGAGGTTTTATTTCAAGAAGAAACGTGGATTAAGCAGAGATCTCGGGTGAACTGGCTGAAAGCGGGGGATCGCAACACTGCTTATTTCCATGCGCATGCCTCCCAACGTAAAAGGATAAATACAATAACATCTCTTAAGCGTGAGGATGGCTCTGTTTGTGAATCAGATCAGGAGATTAAGGAGGAGATTCAGAATTTTTATTCGGATCTTTATTCATCTGAAGGTGTACCAAACTTCCAAGACATGTTAAATTTGGTGGAAGAGAAAGTTACACCACAAGATAAGTTGCTGATGGAAGAAGAATTTACGGCAGATGAGGTCAAAAAAGCTCTTTTCCAAATGCATCCATCCAAAGCCCCAGGAGTGGACGGTTTCACGGCAGGTTTTCACTACTAGGAAACAGGCCATTAGTGACGCACCAAAAATGCTTTCTCGATGCGCCACAGTTAGCTCGCCACTAAAATGTATTTTCTGTGGCGCATACTTGGGTGCGCCACAGAAATATTTCAGTGGCGCATTGAGCTGGCGTGCGCCACAGAATTACATGCGCCACAGTAAAAATAATACATGCGCCACAGAATAATTTGCAGGTATTCTGGAATTGCTGCTGCCTGCTGTATAAATACAGGTATATTACAGGAAATACAGGTATATATACAGGATTTATACAGATATAATAGAAACAGTAATATATTTGACACGGTATATGAAAACAGACACATTACTATGTCATCACATTACTTGGAGCCCGAGATACATAAATATAGTGACAAGTGCCGAATATTTACACAAGTTATGATACAAAAGTTCATCGATCATGTCACACGTTACAAATGAAGTTCACCGCCTAAACTAGGATCAAATAGAGTACATCGGCGATGATGGTGAGCAATTGCGGGACCACGATCATGGAGCCTTCTTCTTGAGCGGCGCCGGGAACGGTTTACACATCTCTTTCGTCGTCCACGTCCTGGTGTCCTGCTGAGCCTCTAGGTGTTCTTCGATGTCCCTCTGGCACAACCTTGGAGATGGATTGGGATATATATTGGTTAGTAATATAAATAGAGTATGATTTATTCATCGAAGTGGATAAGGTCTATAATAAAGAAAATAAAGAAGCACTTGTTGCGAGTGAGGCAAGTCTTTCTTTTATAATACATCGTCCTACCTATGGCCTTGTGGAAGGACCCCGGATTTGTGCTGACATCTTCGACGATGATTTTTGATAGCTCCATCTGGATGCAATGGAAGTCTTCTCTAAGCTCATCATCGGTGATAGCCCTCGCAGATTTGGTCCATTCTAAGAGACTAGATGGCATCCTCGTTTTTTTCTGCATCCCGGACCAACCCTTTAATGTGATGGAGGACGTAGAAGGCCTCCTTCACGCTGCCAGGCTGCTGCTTGATGCACTGGAACTCGGTCCCATGCCTGAACCGGTGTTTCTTGTCACTTGTGAAATATTCCCCCTTCTTTTCGAAGGGGCCTCCCTTTTGGGCGTAGCCCTCGAGAGCCTCATCTAGAACACCCTTTATTCTGGTGTAGTCTTTCTTCCTATCCAAACTCCCCGAGTCGAAATAAGTGGCAATGGACCACCTCGGGCTTAGGACAATGAGTATGCAATACTTGTCCCTGGTCAACACACAATTGAAACGGAATGTTGGAAAGGATCAGCAATGGAAGAAATTGATAAGAAAGCATAAGATACGATGGCGGCGAGCGGATGTGTACTTACTCGGGAAAGAAAGGCAGAAGAAGGGTTTTCTTCCTCTTGTTGGTCAGCATGAACCTCTGGAGGTACTCCTTCGCCATGGTCCGTGTGCTTGATCCTTCCACCAGCTGGTTGTCACGCATGTAGTAGGGATCCAGTACCGCGACGTACGGGGTATTATCTCTCCTGATCTTCATCGCCATTTTGAGCGCGTATAGGCGGACCATGTTATAGTCCAGCCGTCTAGAGTGAAACAGGTTGAAGACATCCTCGAAAGCTATGAAGAACAGATCCGTCGGGGCTTCATGGACGAAGTCCAAGTCCTTTGGCACCTGGGCCGTGAACACCGGGTAACTTGGATTCGCGTCTCGAAGAAGCATGCCCTCTAGCGTCAAGAAGGATGCACCCTAGTTGCATGTTGTACCCTTTGGCAAGATGCTTAGGCTCCACTGGTTGGCCACTTGGCGTGACCTCAGTGAACGCCTCCGTGACGTTGGCGAGCACTTGCGGTGTCCGATCCCTCCTTGGCTTCTTCTGCTTCGGAGCGGTCGGGTTACTGCCACCACCGCCATCCGTGTGGTCGCCGCCATCGGTGGTGGTGTCATCCTCATGGCCGCCACTAGCAGCTCCATCGGTGGCTTCGGCGTCATCCTCTTGCTCATCGTCGGCACTGTCGCCACCACTAGCAGCTGTGGCGGCCTCGGCCTCCTCCATCATCTGGGACATCTGCCAGAACGGCATGTTGGCCTCTCTAGCTTCTTCTTCGACGCTCATGTGCTTAGCAGGGCCAGATCCCGACATGTTTGCACTGCATTAATAGAAAGAAGCAAAATGTTAGTACAACAAATATAATAATAAACCACTTAATTTAGTACTAAGATACCCCGACCCATGCATTAGTTGCAATACCCCATATGTCCCTTTTTTAGCAAAGTCATGCCAAAATTCACGAAAAATTTCGGCATGACCTTTGCTAAAAAAAGGGACATATGGAGTACCCAAATTTGCCGGAACGGAAGTTAATCGACGTTCCGGCAATCTCAAGGGCCTCATGGGTACCTGCAGACATTTCACCAACGCCACTGGGACCTGCTTGGTGATAGTTGATACGCCTCCAACGTATCTATAATTTTTGAAGTTCCATGCTTGTTTTATACCAATTGCTACATGTTTTGTATCTACTTTATAGCACTTTTATACATTTTTTGGGACTAACCTATTAACAAGATGCCGAAGTGCCAGTTCCAGTTTTCTGCTGTTTTTTTATTCCATAAAAGCTAGTCTGGAAATATTCTCGGAATTGGACGAAACTTCACGGACATCCCTATTTTTCCAGAAGACACCAGATGGAGCAAAGAAGCAACGGAGGGGGCCCACAGGGACCCCACACGCCACTAGGGCGCGGCAGGCCCCTTGGCCGCGCCCTAGTATGGTGTGGGCCCCTCGGGGCTCTCCAGCCGCCGCCCTTTCGCCTACTTATTCCCCCCGAGAAAATAACCCTAAGTGCCCGAGCCATTATCCACGAAAAGTTCCAGAGACGCCGCCGCCGTCAACCCTAGCTCGGGAGGGTCCAGAACCTCTTCCCGGCACCCTGCCGGAGAGGGGAATCGTCACCGGGGCATCTACATCGCCATGCCTGCCTCCGGAGTGATGCATGAGTAGTTCATCCTTGGACTACGGGTCCATAGCAGTAGCTAGTTGGTTGTCTCTCCTATTTGTGCCATCATGTTTAGATCTTGTGAGCTGCCCTACATGATCAAGATCATATTATTGTAATGCTACATGTTGTGTTTGCTGGGATCCGATGAATATTGAATATTATGTCAAGTTGATTATCAATCTATGCCCTATGTTATTTATGATCTTGCATGTTCTCCGTTGCTAGTAGATGCTTTGGCCAAGTAGATGCTTGTGACTCCAAGAGGGAGTATTTATGCTAGATAGTGGGTTCATGCCTCCGTTGAATCTGGGACAGTGACAGAAAGTTCTAAGGTTATGGATGTGCTGTTGCCACTAGGGATAACCCAACAATGCTATGTCCACGGGCATATGTGTTTGTTTACATTACGCGCTTTACTTAATGCAATTATTCGTTGCTTGCAACTTAATATCAACGGGGAACTCGGATGACAACCCGGCGGTGGATTATTAGTCATAGACGTTGTTGGATAACGGTCTATGTATCATGTCGTAATGCCCAATTAGATATCATAGTAATCATCATGTCATGTATATGCATTGTCATGCGCTCACTATTTGTCAATTGCCCAGCTGTAATTTGTTTACCCAACATGTCAGTTATCTTTATGGAGAGACACCACTAGTGAACTGTGGACCCCGGTCCATTCTTTTAAACTGATTAAACCACAAACTGCAAACTGTTCCTTTTTCATTCTCTGCAATTTAATACTCATTTTCCACATGAGACGTTTAATCCTTTGTTTTCAGCAAGCCGGTGAGATTGACAACCTCACTGTTTCGTTGGGGCAAAGTACTTTGATTGTGTTGTGTGCAGGTCCACGTCAGCGCGGAATCCCTGGTGTTGCGCCGCATCATATTTCACCGTTGACAACCTTCAGAAGAGTTGTTGCTCCTACTGGTTCGATAACCTTGGTTTCATACTGAGGGAAACTTGCTGCTAGATTGCATCATACCTTCCTCTTGGGGTCTCCCAGCGAACGTGTGAATCACGCCATCAAGCATCTTTTTTCTGGCGCCGTTGCCGGGGAGCAAGAGCATTTCTGCAAGGGGAGTTTCACGCTTCCAATCTCTTTACTTTGTTTTTGTCTTGCTTAGTTTATTTTATTTTATCTTGTTTGCTTTTAATTATCGAAAACACAAAAAAATTAGTTTCTGAATTTAGTTTATTTCGGTTTGTTATTATGTCTAGTTGTTTATTTGCTATCAATGGCTTATCTCTATGAAACTAGATCTAGTTGGCAAGGTGGGTCCACGGAAGATGAACGAAGATATTATAGGAATTACCGCTTGTCACAAAAAGGGATGTACTTATGGAAATTGTTAAATCAACTAGAGGAATATGCTAGAAATTTATGCTATATATTTGGCAAATCTTTTTGCTTTAATGAATCTGATTGTCATAGGAAGTCTAAACACTTTCCTTTCCAATGTGCTTGTAATGAAAATGAAACCTTAGCTTCTTATGTTAAAGGTTACTATAATGCTTATGAGGTAGAAATGATGGAAGAATTTATTGTCTTTAAGGGTGCACTTGAAATTAGTTCTTATCTTGAGCATAAAATTGATGCCCTTATAAATCTGAAAGTCTTGCTATACTTAAATATTGTTTTGATAACTATAAGGATGAAAATTCTTATATTACTGAACATGTCAAGAGGATTTTTCCTCATAAAGAAGAGACTAATGCCTTGCAGGAAAATGTGGAAGAAGAAATTGCTGAAGCTGAAAGCTCATTTGATGAAAAAGAGGAAGAGAGTGATGAACAAAAGGAGGATCTACCTTCTAATGATAGTAACTCTTTAACTCTTACATTATATGATTGCCCTCCATGCCTACCTAAGGAGGAAGAGTGCTATATTGTTGAATTCATGATTCTATTGAAATATCTCCTTTTGATAAATTTGAAGTAACAACACCTTGACTCAAGAAAAGGAAATTGCAGAAAGTAAAAATGTGCTCCCTAATGTTATATATGATAATGCTCTTGATGATGGTCCTATATTGCCTAATGATATTTATTATACTATTATTGTCAAAAGTGGGCTTAATGACCCCACTGTTTTTGAGCTTAATAAAAATTATGTGTTTGTAGATCATGAAAAGCATACTTTATGTGATAGTTATATTGTTGAGTTTGTTCATGATGCTACTGAAAGTTATTATGAGAGAGGAAAATATGGTTGTGAAAGTTTTCAAGTCGCTAAATACCTCTCTTTATGTTGAAAGTTTTGAAGTTGCATTTGTTTCATCTTTCTATGCTAGTTGCTTTATGCTTCAGTAATTTATTTTATTACAAGATTCCTTTGCATAGGAAGTGGGTTAGACTTAAATGTGTTTGATATTTGCCTCTTGATGCTCTCCTTTGTTTTTCAACTCTTATTCTTATGAGAGCATCATTAAAATCTTCAAGCCTAGCTAAAAGGCATTAAAGAAAGCGCTTTTGGGAGGCAACCCATTATCTTTTGTTTTCAGTTTTAGTCAAGGTGTTGGTTACTTCTGTAGCAACTCCTTTGTATCTTTATTTTCTCGCATTGTTGTGCCAAGAGTAGCCTCTAGTGTTAAGGTTTCGCTTAATTTTGATTGCTGCGCAGAAACAGATTTTTGCTGTCCACTGTACGAAAATTAGAAAATCACCAGATTGTTGAAAAAATCTGAAATTTTTTGTGCGTAATCTTTTGAATGTCTGAATCTTTCATTAGTTCAAAGTTTTTTGCTCTGAGCGTCGTAAGTGCCTCGAAAAAATTCGTCTTTGCGGACTGTTCTGTTTTAGACAGATTATGTCTTTTTATTTTGCATTCTCTCTTTTACTAGTGTTGAGTGGAATTCTTTTTTGGGTGGAAGAGCTTCACATAACATCAGTGGCTGTAGCTAATGTTTAAAGTAACGAGTCATATTGCGTCTTTACAGAACATGTAAGTTTTTGATTGTGCACTAACCCTCTAATGAGATTTACTTGAGTTTGGTGTGACGGAAGTTTTCAAGGGTCAAGAGAGAAGTGTGATGATAGGATCAAGAAGAGTGAAGAGCTTAAGCTTGGGGAGGCTCCCATGGATCTCCCCAATATTTCAAGAAGACTCAAGCGTCTAAGCTTGGGGATGCCCAAGGCATCCCTTCTTCATCGCCAAATCATCAGGTCATCTCTAGTGAAACTATATTTTAATTCTTTCACATCATATGTGCTTTTCTTGGAGCGTCTGTGTGCTTTTATTTTCAGTATTGTCTTTTATTTTCAATAAGCTTGACTGGACCCTAGCATTCTTGATTGGGAGAGAGACACGCTCCGCTTTTTCATGAGAATACTCCTATTCTTCACTTATATTGTTGAGTATTCATATCTAGCGCTGTTCAGCTTTTAGCTCTTGTTTTCATGTATCTCTTTTCAGAGCTATTAGCCTTCTTTTGTAGAAAGTACTCTCTTGCTTCACTTATATCTGTTTGGAGAGTGATTAAATAAATTGATTGGTGTTTGGTTGGTTCCTAAAATGTTGCATGTGGTAATTGGTATAAGGAAAAACTTGCTTAATCTTGTAGATCACTATTATGGATAACTTGATGGTTGTCAATCGTTTTGAGTTAACAAGTAGATCATGATTAAATTGTGCATCACACGAGTTAAGCCTATTAGTGAAGAACTACCGTAAAGCTTGTTGAAAATTTGGTTTGCATCGATGGTATCTCTAAGGTCTAGATATTTTCAAATAAACGGGTTCGGTTAACAAGGAAGACGGTATGAAGTCTTATAACGTTTGCAATATGTTTGTCATATAAAACTTGGTGTACGGGTTGATATTCTTGTTTGCTTACATAACCTTGCTAGTCTAAAGTCTGTACTGAGAGGGAATGCTTCTCGTGGATCCAAATCCTTGAGCCAAAATCCATGCCATTTGTGTCCACCATAACTACCTATATGTGGTATTTCCTTGCCACTCCAAGTAAATTTTTCATGTGCTACCTTTAAATTATTCAAAATGTTATTATTCCCTTTTTGTGTCAATGTTTACCAGCTCATGAGGAATTAGTGTGGTTATTCTTTATTCTGGTTGTCAAATGGACTTTCACACCTGGACTAGCGGCATATACATCCGCTTATCCTCTAATTTTGCAAAAAGAGCTGGCAACGGGGTGCCCAGTCCCAATTAATTACAACTTTAACTGTCGTGGGGTAGATAACACGGCAGATGCTACTTTGGGGTAGCTTGAGTTGATGGGCAAGGCGACACAAGCGTCTGGGAGATTGTTTAGCACTGCAGGGACAAAGGATTTACTCAGGTTCGGCCTCTCCATTGGAGATAAAGACCTACTTCCTGCTATCTTATTATTGATCTCGATCTCGATAACCCGGCTACGATAACAGAGCCGGATCTCGATTTAGGTTACAAGGATTGTGTGTCTCTCTCGACGGTTCTCTCGCTTATGCTTGGGGTTCTCCAAAATCTCTCTAGCTATGACTCAGGAGCCAGTTTATATAGATACCGGGCCTCCTGGTCGCGTACATGATGAACCGGGTTCTGCCCGAACTCTGAATCCTACTCCTACTCTTCTGACCTTCGTATCCTCCAAGTCACGAACCGCCTCTGGTCTTCTAGAAACTTCCCTTCCTGAACCGGGTTACCGCCAAAGCCTCTGGCCCAGCAACATAACCCGGCCCATGTTGTTGGTTAGCTGGCCTGGCCGGGCTTCCTCCCTGGTGGGTCATGCTTCCCTCTTCGTGGGCCTACCAGGTTATCATCCCCCCATCAGTAGCCCCCAGATTAACCTGGTTGCCAGGTTGGCATGCTCGGCTTCTTATTCTTGAATATTGCTTCTTTGAGCAGAGCTGATATCCTGGCCAGCCGGGTTAATCACCTGAAACATAAGCTAACAGATAACAATTTTAACATTAGAACATGCCTCTTTTCTCCTTTGCTTGGCCAGTTTCTTTGGCGGTTCACGCCGTAGCCCGGTTATCCCTTGCCGGGTTTCACTTTCAACACTTAGCGAAAACTATCTCCCAACTATAACTCCATCCTTATCCATCTTAATCACGATCTTATCATTTAATACTCCGTAATTATCTCATTCCGTTTGTCGTGGACTTTTAGTCAAAGATCCTTATCTCTTCACCTTTTACCACAACACCCCTAGGGTTTTTACTGCGCCTATAAATAGGAGACCAAGAGACACCACGGTCACTTTCCCCATTCAGTTCATCTTCCTCCTCGCGCCCGCACTGTAGCAGCCGCGGAACCAATCTCAAATCGAGCTTCCTAATCTCTTGCAAGAAGATCCGCAGGTACGATTATCCCACTTATCCGTGCTCCGCACTTGATTCCAACTTGAATCTCATCCAGATTTGCTTTGCATTTCCCTCTCCACGCATCTACATCTAGAACTAGGGTTTCACATCTCCATTGTTGCGCTCAGTGAACCTTGAAGCTTCTCAGCCATGGTGAAGGACAAAGCCAAGGCCGGAGCTCCTCGTGCAGCGAAGAAACTTGCGAAGAAGCCTCAGAGCACCCACGCTGGGGGATCTGGCACCGTCGCCCCCGCGGCCACTCAGGTCAACTGGACCAAATCCACGGTGACAAACTTGATGCTTCAAGAATATGCAAACTGCGGCGAACTCCCTCCAAAGGATGAGATCCAATGGCGCGCTGCTGGAGAAGAAATCCGCCCCAGCCCCAAGGAAGGTGAAGTGGTGGTTTTCCTCGACCACGTTCAGCGCGGCCTTCGCCCCCCAGGTTCTTTGTTTTTCCGCCGGGTCTTGAAGTACTACGGGCTTAGCTCCCAAGACATTGCTCCCAACTCTGTGCTGAACATCAGCAACTTCGTGTGTTCTGTGAGGATTATCTGCAAATGGCTCCAAGCCTCGAATTATTCCTTGAATTCTTCTACTGCAACCCTCTCGCAAGGACCAAGTACTCCCATATGGGGGAGTTGCGATCCAACGCCGCAGGGAATGCGATTTCCCGGCTCTTCTTTTGGCCAGCCATCCCAAGGGATGGCAAAACACATACTTTTACTGCAAGGATACCTCACCCGGGTCTGACGATGCCCCTTACCCGGCTTTCCGAAACTCGGTCTGACCTACGAGGCCAAGATGAACAGCTATGCAGCAGATGAAGACCGGGTCAAGCTGGAGCCCATACTTCGCCGGGCCAGAGCCTTACTTGCCCATGGCCTCAAGGGCACAGATCTGGTCAAATGCTGGATTGGTTGGTTCATCCAGCCACTCAGCATCAGGACCCGGCTAATCTGCCAGTACACTGGTGAAACTACAGACAACTTGCGTTACTCTGAAATGACGCTCACTGATGATCAGCTTGTGAAGAATGCCAAGAGATTGCTTGGCGAAAAGAAAGATGCCATTGCACTGAACGGGCTCGCCCCATTTAGTGCCCAAAACAAACCCTCCACGGTAAAAACAACACTTGATCACTTTTGCTTACTTTAACCCGGTAACTTCATCCATAGGTTGTTACTTACGTGATTGCTTTTTCTCAGGACTCCAAATGGTGGAGCGAGGATTTTTCCCCAACACCCTCTCCTGACGGGGAGGACACAGAAAGTGAAGACACGAAGAAGAAGAAGAAGAAGAAGAAGAAGGTGAGCTTGACTCCGTAGGCCGGCTCTTCCTCCAGTTGATTAACAATGAAGTCCCCAACAAGGACACCTCTACTGATAACCCGGCAAATTTATTCCAGGCCCCCTGACCCGGTTTCTGACGTAGCGCCGGGTCCCCAAGCTACTGCTGCTCCTACTCAGAAGAGGACCCGGGCCACCATTGCCAAGGTACTACATTCTCTCTTCTCAATTTCATAACGAACTCATCTCAAACTTAAGCATAAACATAGGAAAAGGAGGCTGAGAAGGAGGCTGAGGCGAACAAGAGACGCCGAACCCGGTCTTCTACAAGCCAACTTCTCTGAGCCCAGGTATCCCTCAACGCTCTTTATCAAGCTGGGCCAAATCCATCCAGAAGACGCCCAGCAAACAGTTCCCTTTAGCTGGCAAGATCCGGGTTCCTAAACCATCTCGTTTGTCAGATTCCTCCTCGGATGGTGTTAGCACACCCGAGGATTTCCAGATCAATGCCGGGTTAGTAATACTTCACACCTCTTTTTTATATCTTTACGCTTCACTGTCCCATTCTTGTTTGACTAAAACATTATCTTGTTCAGTGCCAGGGCTTTCATGGATGAAGACCCGGAATCTCCTCCCGCGGCATCTCCTCCTCCAACAATCACAGAGCCTTCTCTTACGGAGGCACATATTGAAGAACCAGAGGACAAAGACGAGCCAAGGGAGCAAGCAACCCCCGCGGCTTCTCCAAAAAATGCTGTTGACCCAATGCCAGAATCCTCCCCCCTGCTCATTCGCCCGGGTTAAGCTCTGGGACTAAAGAGGATGAAGTACAGGTTACTGGGACCCGGCAGGTTCCAGTACAAAATACGCCTGAGACTCTTGCCAAGGTGCCGGCTCCAATGCTGACCCGCAACTCCTGTCAAGAACAAGAACCCGGCTTCCTCCTCAAACTCCCGGCTCTGGACACCATGTCTGTTCCAGCACTTTGCGACGAATATTTTTCTCGCCTAGCTCAACACAAGACCCTGGAAACAGAACTGGTCGTCCTGATCCAAAAACGATATCAGGTACCCATTTTCACTTCTTGCCTATATATTTTCTTGCATAACTATACCCTGAGTAGCCCCCAAGCTCTAAGTTCATCACTTGTGATGAGCTTGGCGCTTATAACATGCATTCCTTAGATAAAAACTTCAAACCTGTAGCCCCCAAGTGCCGGGTTGTCTGTTTACAGCAACCTGGGACTAAAAAACTTCCATCATTAAAACTTGCCCATTTTCACATCGAAACTTTGAACACTGTAGCCCCCAAGTGCCGGGTTGTGTGCCTGCAGCAACCTGGGACTTCTTCATTACGTTGAACAATTGAATTTCAAACTGAGTAGCCCCCAAGTGCCGGGTTAGCTGTCCACAGCTACCTGGGACTTACAGCTTAGTAAATTTTCAGACTTTTTGCGAATGTAGCCCCCAAGTGCCGGGTTGCACGCCTACGGCGACCTGGACTAACATGAATTTTTTCATCTTAACAGGAAGACCATGCCAAGGCCCAAGCTGAGATCACCCGGCTCACTGACGCTGCCAAAACTGAATCTGAGACCCGGGCTAATCACTCAGCTCAACTCAAGGCCTTGGAAGAAAAGATTACTGCCCTGACACAAGAAAACTCCAATCTGAAGAAGGACATGCAGGAAACCGAGGAGAACTTCCAGGAGCAACAGGAGACCCTGCAGAAACAGCTGGATGAAACCAACCACGAGCTGACCCGGCTAAAAAGAATGATCACCTCCATGGTTGAATCTTTAGTGGGTAAGCACTACTCTTTTGAATTTCAACCTAAACTTGATCAAATAGACCCGGTTTTGAAAATCTCACTGTTACACTTTTCCTTACACAGGTCCTCGTGATGGAAACCTCCGCAAAACCGCTGCAGAGAAAATCAAGTGCATGTACACACTGACACGCCAACTATACTTTGGCAGTTGCGAGGTCATCAAAGCTGCAAGGCTCTGGGATAACCCGCCAAGCAAATACACCGAAGTCCTTGGTCATCTGTCAACCATGCCGCAATGGATACATTTGCTCAAAGCATCTGCATGCAGAGCCGGGGTGATGCGAGGCCTTGCCTTAGCAAAGGCCTACTATCCCCAGCTAAACCCGGCTCCCCTGAAGAAGGGCTTTCCCCAGTTTGACACGGATGGCAAGGAATTCGATAAGAAGTGCTACGCCCGGGTTGTGAAGCAAACCCGGCACGTTGCCACTGTAATTGCCAGCAAGATGAAGCTCACCACTTTGCAGTTTGGATATAATGAAAATGATGAAGAGATCATGGACGACGAGCCACAACGCGTCGATCTCCTTCAAAGCTATAAGGATTCCATTGACCCGGCAAAAAATGCTCCTGGTACCTCTACTGCTCCCAGCTCCTCTACGCCAGTTATTCCTCCTCCGTCACGGGCGATAGCTGAAGAAGATGATGAAAACTTCTTCCAGCCACTTCGAAAGATCACCCGGCGCAAGACCAAGGCCAAAGAAACCGACGAGATCAAGGAGCCCGAGGCTAACCCGGCGGCCGCCGAAGAAGAAGACCCGGCAAAGACCGTCGAAGATCAACCAACCGGCTCTCCTCCTCGTGACCCGGCTCCTGAAGCCAAAGCCTGAAAACTTACGCAGATGCTGTTATCTCTGCAAGAAAACAATCTTTATTCGGCCCTTTGGGCACTTTATTGTAATAACTTTTGCACTATCTGCACTATGCCTGTGATGGTGCGCCTATGCACCTGATGAAACTTTTTATGCTTCTCTCATACTTTTGCTATGAAATATGCCTCTTCTGTGGTTTGGATGACCCTTTTGATTTCTTTAACTGTGAGCCGGCTTTCGCATGGATACCCTGTCGCTACTTCTCTGAGAAAAACAGGGTCGAACCAAGTCCCAATGGGCTTCATGGTTGATTGAATTTCCAGGTGCGCAATCAGGCCACAAAATTGCGAGTCACATCAGCTGCACAGCAAGATAACCAAGAATACTAATGGCATAAAAGCCGGGTCTTGGGATTGCAGCTACAGACTATTGCAGTAAGAGCCCCCAAGACCTGGATCAATGTTTATAAAGTAAAGGGCTTATGCCGCATTACCCCATTGATCCCAAATACTGGTGGGACGCACTCTTTGGGCATCCTCAAGATATAAAACAACTAAAAGCAACTGATACTGAAACTTAACATATATACTGCTGACCTCAAAATACGAAGCTAGAAACTGCTCTGCCGGGTTACAATCTTAGCACTACAAATCTTAGCGCTATGCAAACCCGGATAATCATAGAGGCCGGGTCCTGGGGGGAAATAACTTAGCACTTTCAACAAGAAGCCCCCAGGACCAAGCTTAACATAGAACTATGCAACACTATTATCAATCATGAAAAAAGAAACTGAAAGAACACAAATTTATGTTCAACCTTCACTTTATTGATAGAAAAGGTTAGGTCAGCAAGCCGCCTCATTAAAAACCTTCCAGTCCCCTTAGGTACCCTGGTAAGGAAAAGAGCGCGTCTGAAACCTGCTGCCTGTTACATCGTGTTTTACATCTCATATCTCTTTCTCATGCTAAGTATAATATGGGCGCAGCTGCGCAATGTTCCATGGCCTCTCACGCTCTTCCAATGAAAAGGTAGAGTGCGATGTGTCATTAACAGACTCGGACTTTTCTCTTGCATCCACCAAATAATATGAACCATTGTTCAATTTCTTGCTTATGATGAAGGGCCCTTCCCAAGGGGGAGATAACTTGTGCATCCCTTCTCTGGATTGCACCCATCGCAGCACTAAATCTCCCTCCTGGAAAGTGCGAGTTTTAACCCGGCGGCTATGATACCGCCTCAAATCTGCTGATATACTGCTGATCTCTCCAGTGCTTGTTCTCTGTTCTCCTCAAGCAGGTCCACAGAATCCTGCCGGGTCTGCTCATTTTCTGTTTCAACATAAGCCGCCACGCGAGGCGAGTCATGAATTATATCACTTGGCAAAACTGCCTCTGCCCCATACACCATAAAGAAAGGGGTCATCTTTGTGGATCTGTTTGGTGTTGTGTTGATTCCCCAAACTACTGATGGCAACTCCTCAACCCACGCTCCAGCGGCTCTGAGACACGGGACCCGGAGACGTGGTTTCAAACCTCGAAGCAACTCCTGATTTGCTCGTTCTACTTGTCCATTGGCCTGTGGATGAGCAACTGAAGCAACATCTAAACGTATACCCTGATTTCCACAAAACTTTGCCATCTCACCAAGGGACATGTTAGTACCATTATCTGTGATGATACTATGAGGATACCCAAACCTGTGTATGATCTGCTTCAAAAACTTGACTGCTGTAGCTGCTTCACAATTAGTAACAGGCATCACCTCAACCCACTTTGTAAACTTATCAATGGCAACCAAGAGGTGGGTTTTCTTGCAAGGAGACATGCTAAAAGGACCCACCATATCAAGCCCCCAAACTGCAAAGGGCCAAGTCAAGGGTATTGTTCGCAACTCCTGAGCCGGCACATGAATTTGCCTTGCATATCTTTGGCAACCATCACATCTACTCACCAAGCGCTCTGCATCTGCCTGAGCTGTGAGCCAGAAGAAGCCGTGTCTGAAAGCTTTTGCTACTAAAGACCTTGTTGAAGCATGATGACCACAATCTCCCTCATGAATCTCTTTCAAAATTTGCCGGCCCTCCTTTCCAGACACACATCTCTGAAATACTCCAGAAACACTTCTCTTATATAACTCGCCATCAATAACTACGTAGGCCTTAGCCCGGCGCACAATTTGCCGGGATATAACTTCCTGCTCTGGCAGCTCTCCACGCAAAAGATACGCCAAATAAGGTTCTGTCCACTCTGGAATTTCATGAGTTGCTGCTACCAATTGCGAATCCGGGTCTTCCTGACCCGCCAGTTCCTCTACGCCCTGAGGCTTGACTGATGGAGTCCATAGCTCGTCCAAGAAAACGTTAGGTGGAACCGGCTCTCTGCGTGAGCCGAGTCTTGACAAAGCATCTGCAGCATCATTTTTCCTGCGGTCAATATGATCCACCTGATAGCCTGAGAAAAACCCGGCTACCCTGTCCACCTCTCTCCTGTAAGCCGCCATTGTTGCATCTTTTCTATCCCATGTTCCTGAAACTTGCTGTGCCACAGATCTGAATCCCCATAACAATTAATATGCTTGATGCTCATCTCCTTTGCCATACGCAAACCATGTAACAAGCCTCATATTCTGCCACATTGTTAGAACAATCAAAGTGAATTTGCAAAACATAGCTCAGCTTATCACCCTTGGGAGAAGTTAACACAACTCCAGCTCCTGAACCTTGTGCTTGCTTAGACCCGTCAAAGTGCATAACCCAAGGCTTGAGACCCGGCGCAAGAGGTGGTGCACTCAACTGTGTCCAATCATTAAGAAAATCCGCCAATGCCTGAGATTTGATAGCTGTACGAGGCACATAGTCAATGTGGTAAGGCCCCATCTCTATTGCCCACTTGGCAATTCTTCCTGTAGCTTCTGAATTCCTGATAATATCTGCTAAGGGTATTGAACTCACCACTGTGATTGGATGCTCCTGAAAATATGGTTTCAACTTTCTACTTGCCATGAAAACACCAAATACTAGCTTCTGCCAATGCGGATAGCGCTGCTTTGCTTCTGATAACACCTCACTAACATAATAGACCGGCCTCTGAACCGGGTTTTCCTTGCCTTCCTCCTTACGCTCGACCACCACCACAGCACTCACAGCTGAGGCCCGGCAGCGACGTATAACAGCATGGGTTCCTTGGGACCCGGGGCCGCCAGAACTGGCGCTTTGATAATTGTTTCTTCAGAGCTTCAAATGCCTCGTCTGCTTCCTGATTCCACACAAAATTGTCTGTTTTCTTGAGTAACTTGTACAAAGGTATTGCTTTTTCTCCGAGCCGGGATATAAACCGGCTTAGCGCAGCCACACATCCTGTCAACTTCTGAACATCTGCCAATTCCTCAGGTTTTTTCAAACTCTGGATGGCTCTGATTTTTTCCGGGTTTGCCTCAATTCCACGCTCTGACACAATGAAACCGAGCAATTTTCCTGCTGGAACTCCAAACACGCACTTTGTAGGATTGAGCTTCATCTTGTACTTCCTCAAATTTTTGAATGTTTCTGTAAGGTCACTGATAAATGACCCGGCTTTTTCTGACTTGATCACCACATCATCCACATAAGCATGCACATTGCGCCCAATCTGATCATGAAAACAATTTTGAATACACCTCTGATAAGTTGCTCCTGCGTTCTTCAACCCAAAAGTCATGGTCTTGTAACAAAAAGCACCAAAGGGGTGATGAACGATGTCTTTTCCCAATCCTGCCTGTTAAGCTTGATCTGATGATAACCTGAATATGCGTCCAGAAAACACAAGAGCTCGCTGCCTGCCACTGCGTCAACAATTTGGTCGATGCGCGGCAGTGCAACGGGTCTTTGGACAATGCTTGTTGAGACTTGTAAAATCAATACACATCCTCCACTCATTATTTTTCTTCAGAACCAAAACCGGGTTAGCCAACCACTCTGGGTGGAAAACCTCCATGATAAAGCCGGCTTCCAATAACCGGGCTATCTCCTCTCCTATAGCTTTTCTTCTCTCTGCGTTCATTTTTCTCAAACCTTGTTTCACCGGCCTTGCCTTTGGATCAACATGTAAACGGTGCTCAGCGAGTTCAGTCGGAATGCCTGGCATGTCACTAGGTGTCCACGCAAAAACATCCCGATTCTCACGGATGAACTCGATGAGCGCGCTTTCCTATTTATCAGTTAGGCTGGTCCCTATGGCGAACTGCTTGGAGGAATCCCCAGGCACAAAATCCACCATCTTAGTATCCTTTGCTGCTTTAAACTTTGCCCTGTCATCTTCTGTTGTTGGTTTTTTGAGTGCCTTGTTATCCTGCGGGTCAAGATTAGACCTGTAAGCTTTCAACTCCTCTCTAGCACAAGTTCGCTCTGCCAGGGCTGCATCTCCCTCGTCACATTCTGCTGCAATTTCTCTGTTACCATGAATAGTAATGATCCCCTTGGGACCCGGTATCTTCAACTGCAAGTACACATAACACGGCCTTGCCATGAACTTGGCAAAAGCCGGCCTTCCAAACAACGCATGATAAGGACTTGGAAATTTCACCACCTCAAAAGTGAGCCACTCTGACCTGAAGTTATGGATAGACTCGCCAAAAGCAACCTCTAATGAAATTTTTCCCTCTGGTGTAGCTGACTTCCCAGGAACTATACCATGAAATATTGTTGATGTTTTCTGCAACTGTGACTCCTTCAGACCCATACGCATAAATGTTTCCCAGTACAATATTAATGCTACTGCCACCGTCCATCAAAACCTTCTTTAACTCAAAGCCATGAACTTGAGGAGCCACAACTAACGCAAGCAGACCCGGGTGCTCCACCACATCCGGGTGATCTGCTCTGCTCCAAGTAATAGTATGCTCTGACCATCTCAAATACCTTGGTACCCCTACAGCCACTGAATTAACTGCCCTTTTGACTATCTTTCTTTCTCTCTTGGTCGTGCCACTGGTATATATATGATATTGGCCAAGTTGCCTCGGCTGGTTCGAGAATCCACCCTGATTACCTGTATTTTGGCCGGGTCCTGTATTTCCAGTTGGTACCGCGTTTGCTCCAGTTAGAGGCCCCGCAGCCGGGTTAGCACTCGGGCCGGGTCCTCCACTCCTGTTTGCTCCTTGCAAGCTCTCTGAATTCATTGTTTTTCCACCTGTTCAAATCTACACACTGGGCCAATGAATGATTGGCGGGTCTGCCGTTCTTGCTATGACGAGGACACGGCATCCTGAAGGCCTCTTCAGTGCTCATTGGGCGTGTTCCTTGATAACTATTTCCACCACCGTAATTCCCATTATTTCCCTGATAACCTCTTTTTCCTGATAACCTCTGTTTTCCTGATAACCTCTGTTTTCCTGATAATTCCCATCCATCCTTTGCCTCTGAAACCCGGCATTTGCATTTGCAACTAGCTCTGAGTTTCCTTCCTGATGCCCACGCTTGTGCTGGTTCTGATTGCTGTTGTTATTGTTTCCCGGGCCATTGTTCTTTCCTCCATTGTTCGCAGCACCTTTCCCTTTTTCTTCCTCACTATCATCCTGGGTTTTGTCCGTGGCTGCGTGTCTGTTGCACGCATCCATCAACTCTGCCATAGTAACGGGCTTAACCCGGTGTCCCTCTTCATGCGACCCAGCTTCTGGACCAAGGGAGCGTACTTGCAAGTTTTCTCCATCGATGAAATTGCATCCTTGGGCTCGATACCTGATGAAGAGTGCAGGATCTCCGTGACCCGGCCCATCCAGTGACGAGCTGACTCGCCCTTCCTCTGTACGCAACGATCAAGATCTTCAATGGAAAATAAACGCTTGCACGTGCCCTGAAAGTGCTTGATGAAAATTGTTTTCAACTCATCCCAAGAATTGATAGATTTCTCTGGCAGATTCTTGAACCACAACTTTGCTGCACCATCACTCATCATCAAATACATATACTTTGCACAAACGTTCTCTGTGGCATTGCGTATACACATCGCCATCTCATAACTGCTCAACCAACTCGCCGGGTCTGTGCTCGGCTCATAATTGGCAATCTTGCTTGGCTCCTTGAACTTCTCAGGGAAAGGCTCTGCTCTAATGGCATCTGAAAGACACTTGGGACCCGCCAAAGTGGAAGAACTTGCTAAAAGATTAATGTTACCCGGTGAGCTTGCAGATGCTGCTGGCACGGGACCCGGTCCTCCTTGTGGTACTCCAGCGCAGGTACTGCCGGGTTTGCATTAGCTGCACTTCTTCCGCTCGATCTATTGACTATCTGCTGAGCCACAGAAATTGCAGGGGCGGGTTGTACTGCTGATTATTCTGGTTCTGCTGGGGCGGGTTTTGCTGCTGTGCCGCGGCAAACCCGGCCAATGGCGGGTTTCCCCCGTGGCGACTCTTGCTACGATATGTTGTAGAATGAAGCGCGCTTTTCTCTTTTGAATACTGAACTTGCTGAGCAACCGCAGTGCGTAACATGTCAATGGCACGCCGAGCTTCAACCTCTGCTGGCGAGTCTCCTAATGGAATACGATCAGTGCCAAAGTTGCGGCATATACGTTATCTGCTGGATTGGAATAGTGACCCGCCGGCGTGTGAAACCTTGGTGTCCTGGGCGGCAGACCCGGATTTCCCCTGGCTCCCCCAGCGAGAAGACCCGGGCCGCTGCAGCTGCAACTTCAGCTCTCCTGTTCCTCTGTCTGGTTCTGCATTTGTTCTAGCAACTGGAGCCACCTGAGTTACACCAACTGGTTGATCTTCTGGGGTCCTAAACAATACTGCTGGATTTATGGCGTTTTCTCCAGGGGCCAGCCGGCTCTGGTGCCTCCTCCGGTGTGCCCTGGTCATCTCATTGAGACGATTTTCCTCATCCTCTAATTGCTTCTTTCTTGCTTCTATTTCTTGCCTCTCTGCCTCTGCGTCCTGCGCATCTGTTCCAAGGCCCGGCGTGCTGTATCTAACTCTATTGCTCTTGCCGCTGCGTTTTCTGGAGTAACAATCCTCGTAAGTGCTGTTGGATCTAGGACCAGGCCATTGTTAAACATAGCCTGGGCCCCAGTTGCGTTGTTTCTTTCCTCACCCTGAGCTCGGTTATTGAGGAAACCGAAGCTATTCCTGTAACGCGCCGTGTTTTCACTTTCCTCTGATACCGAAGCCGGGTCTCCATCAACCCTTTGACCCGCCAACTCCAATATTGGTGGCAATTGCTGCTGCTGTTGACCCGGAGCAAAAGCAGGTGGACAACAGCTGAAGGTGACTCTTGCGCGGTGTAAACCGCTACCCTCCTAACCGGGCTTGGACGGACTCTTGCTCCTCTTCGTCCTCTTCTTCACTCCATATCCGAACCGGCCTTCGAACAAGGGCAAGATCGATTCTGAATCTGCAGTCCACCACGTCACCCGGGATTGGAGCCGGGTTTCCCGATCTTTCCTCGTGCACGTCCAGGGGCAGCTCATCTTCAGCCGTACCAACTGACTCTTCTCCATCAGATTGAACAATTGTGGCAGCTCCTGACACAGATTCATAGTCTCCATCACTAGCAGATCTAGTTGCAATCATACCAACAAAAACGTTAAACTTGCCAATTGGAATAACATCACCTGTTCAAGTAGATCTGATTCCGGCCCCCAGCCAGAATCATCAACGATGGCTCTCCTTGTGCATTGAGGGTGATCTCGCCGAAAACATAGTTCTCTACTCCTTGCCTTGCTTCTCCCATGATGGTGACACCTTTGGACGCGCTTCCCACAGACGGCGCCAACTGTCGTGGGGTAGATAACACGGCAGATGCTACTTTGGGGTAGCTTGAGTTGATGGGCAAGGCGACACAAGCGTCTGGGAGATTGTTTAGCACTGCAGGGACAAAGGATTTACCCAGGTTCGGCCTCTCCATTGGAGATAAAGACCTACTTCCTGCTATCTTATTATTGATCTCGATCTCGATAACCCAGCTACGATAACAGAGCCGGATCTCGATTTAGGTTACAAGGATTGTGTGTCTCTCTCGATGGTTCTCTCGCTTATGCTTGGGTTCTCCAAAATCTCTCTAGCTATGACTCAGGAGCCAGTTTATATAGATACCGGGCCTCCTGGTCGCGTACATGATGAACCGGGTTCTGCCCGAACTCTGAATCCTACTCCTACTCTTCTGACCTTCGTATCCTCCAAGTCACGAACCGCCTCTGATCTTCTAGAAACTTCCCTTCCTGAACCGGGTTACCGCCGAAGCCTCTGGCCCAGCAACATAACCCGGCCCATGTTGATGGTTAGCTGGCCTGGCCGGGCTTCCTCCCTGGCGGGTCATGCTTCCCTCTTCGTGGGCCTACCAGGTTATCATCCCCCCATCATTAACCATTAATTCTCTTCACACTTTTGCCCTGATTCATCAGTAAGCAATGACAACACAGTGAAATATCTGCATGTGTGTAAACCAAAGAGAAAAAGGGATGATCTGCCTTGCCGGTAGAAATAACGTCCCTATGGGAGCCGCTCTTGAAAGTCCGTTTGACAGGTAGGATACTGTTATCACCCGCTACCATTCGTTGACAATTAACATACACCTCTCAAAAATAGATACTCCTCCATGGTATGTGATTGATGGAAGGCACCCGAGGATTCGGCTAGCCATGGCTTGTGTTAGGAAGGTTGGGAGGAGTATCAAATATTTTATGCAATCTCTATATGTTTTCAAAACCTAAAAACTCTAGCACATGATTTAATACCTGCTTCCCTCTGCGAAGGGCCTTTCTTTTACTTTTATGTTGAGTCAGTTTTCCTATTCTTTCTGTCTTCCACAAGCAAACACTAGTGTCAACTTTGTTACAACATGGGTTATATGCAACGTATTAGACTTGTTATACTGCTTTGTGTTGACATTATCCATGAGATAAATATGTTGAAAGTTGAAGCAATTGCTGAAGCTTAATTCTTCCTTTGTGTTGATTGAATACCTTTTATTAGAAACTATTGCTTTATGAGTTAACATCTATGCAAAACAGTTTGATGCTTGTCTTGAAAGTACTATTCATGAAAACGTTTAGCTTGTGTGATTCATTGTTTACTCATTATCTATTTGGTAGCAAATTATAGACCATTGACTTGGATCACTTCATTCATTTACATGTGCCTTACAATATTATATGATCAAGGTTATGTTGGTAGCATGTCACCTAAAAAATTATCTAGTTTTTATCGTTTACCTACTCGAGGACGAGCAGGAACTAAGCTTGGGGATGCTGATACGTCTCCAACGTATCTATAATTTTTGATGTTCCATACTTGTTTTATACCAATTGCTACATGTTTTGTATCTACTTTATAGCACTTTTATACATTTTTTGGGACTAACCTATTAACAAGATGCCGAAGTGCCAGTTCCTGTTTTCTGCTGTTTTTGTATTCCAGAAAAGCTAGTCTGGAAATATTCTCGGAATTGGACGAAACTTCACGGACATCCCTATTTTTCCAGAAGACACCAGATGGAGCAAAGAAGCAACAGAGGAGGCCCACAGGGACCCCACACGCCACTAGGGCGCGGCAGGCCCCTTGGCCGCGCCCTAGTATGGTGTGGGCCCCTCGGGGCTCTCCAGCCGCCGCCCTTTCGCCTACTTATTCCCCCCGAGAAAATAACCCTAAGTGCCCGAGCCATTATCCACGAAAAGTTCCAGAGACGCCGCCGCCGTCAACCCTAGCTTGGGAGGGTCCAGAACCTCTTCCCGGCACCCCGCCGGAGAGGGGAATCGTCACCGGGGCATCTACATCGCCATGCCTGCCTCCGGAGTGATGCGTGAGTAGTTCATCCTTGGACTACGGGTCCATAGCAGTAGCTAGATGGTTGTCTCTCCTATTTGTGCCATCATGTTTAGATCTTGTGAGCTGCCCTACATGATCAAGATCATATTATTGTAATGCTACATGTTGTGTTTGCTGGGATCCGATGAATATTGAATATTATGTCAAGTTGATTATCAATCTATGCCCTATGTTATTTATGATCTTGCATGCTCTCCGTTGCTAGTAGATGCTTTGGCCAAGTAGATGCTTGTGACTCCAAGAGGGAGTATTTATGCTAGATAGTGGGTTCATGCCTCCGTTGAATCTGGGACAGTGACAGAAAGTTCTAAGGTTATGGATGTGCTGTTGCCACTAGGGATAACCCAACAATGCTATGTCCACGGGCATATGTGTTTGTTTACATTACGCGCTTTACTTAATGCAATTATCCGTTGCTTGCAACTTAATACCAACGGGGAACTCGGATGACAACCCGGCGGTGGATTATTAGTCATAGACGCTGTTGGATAACGGTCTATGTATCATGTCGTAATGCCCAATTAGATATCATAGTAATCATCATGTCATGTATATGCATTGTCATGCGCTCACTATTTGTCAATTGTCCAGCTGTAATTTGTTTACCCAACATGTCAGTTATCTTTATGGAGAGACACCACTAGTGAACTGTGGACCCCGGTCCATTCTTTTAAACTGATTAAACCACAAACTGCAAACTGTTCCTTTTTCATTCTCTGCAATTTAATACTCATTTTCCACACGAGACGTTTAATCCTTTGTTTTCAGCAAGCCGGTGAGATTGACAACCTCACTGTTTCGTTGGGGCAAAGTACTTTGATTGTGTTGTGTGCAGGTCCACGTCAGCGCCGGAATCCCTGGTGTTGCGCCGCATCATATTTCGCCGTTGACAACCTTCAGAGGAGTTGTTGCTCCTACTGGTTCGATAACCTTGGTTTCATACTGAGGAAACTTGCTGCTAGATTGCATCATACCTTCCTCTTGGGGTCTCCCAGTGAACGTGTGAATCACGCCATCAAGCAATAGTCTCTGTCAAGCAGTTTTGGGTTTTCTGAATAGAGAGGAGGTACCGAAAAATTTAAATGACACTTCTATCACCTTAATTCCCAAGGTACGGAATCCTCAATCTATTAAACAGTACATACCGATCTCGCTATGCAATGTTCTATATAAAATTTGCACTAAGGTGGTTGCTAATAAAATGAGATCAGTGTTGCAATATACAATCAGCCAGGAACAAAGCGCCTTTGTACCAGGGCGATTGATTACTGATAATGCTTTGGTTGCGTTTGAAACAATTCATGCTATGAAAAGAAAGAAGAAGGGCAAGAAAGGGCACTGTGCAGTCAAGCTAGACATGATGAAAGCTTATGATCGTGTGGAATGGTCCTTTATTGAAGCTATGATGCTAAAACTAGGCTACGCGGCAAATTGGTTAAAATTATAATGAGATGTGTGTCCACTGTTCGTTTCTCAATTAAGGTTAATGGTGGTTTGCTTGAACCTTTTTATCCTACTCGAGGAATAAGACAGGGCGACCCGTGTCACCTTTCCTCTTTCTTTTTTGTGGGGAAGGATTGTCAGCTTTGCTACATCACTACAATATTGGTTTTGTGGATAGAGGGATACGGGTGTGTAACAGAGCACCTTGGGTATCTCACTTACTCTTTGCTGATGACAGTCTCATATTCATCAATGCAAATGGTGCAAGTGCAAGGAGATTAGATGAAATTCTTCAGATTTATGATGCTGCAACTGGCCAGAGGGTCAATAGAGAGAAGAGTGCTATCTTCTTCAGTCCTTGTACCTCAGAGGAACACAGGAATGCTGTGAAAACAAATCTGAATATCCAGGTGGAAACTTTCAGTGAGAAATATCTTGGTTTGCCTACTGCAGTGGGACAAGTCACGAGTGAAGCATTTGAGTACATTTCAGATAGTGCACGGAGTAAAGTTAATGGCTGGGCTGAGAAGAATTTAACTTACCCAGGAAAGGAAGCCCTGATAAAATCGGTTATTCAAGCAAAACCGACTTTTAGCATGGCTGTTTTCTGCTCTCCAAGGGCTCATGCAAGAAGCTAACTTCGATCATGGGGCAATTCTGGTGAGTGGCAATTTAGATAAAAGATCTATGCATTGGATTGCATGGACAAGTTAGCCATCCCTAAATCTCAAGGGGGGATGGGCTTCAGAGATATGCACATCTTCAACATTGCTTTGCTAGGAAAACAAGGTTGGAGATTACTAATGAACCCTGATTCTTTGTGCTCTCGGGTTCTGCTGACCAGATATTGTCACAATACGAGCTTCATGGAAGCAACAGCGCCGAGGACAGCCTCAAAAACTTGGCGAGCAATTCTGGCGGGAAGAGAGGCTTTGAATTGTGGGCTTATAAAGAGAGTGGGCTCTGGTGACTCTATTTCTATCTGGAATGATAACTGGATCACGGAGTCTCGTTCGATGAGGCCCATGGGCCGGCGGCAAGACACTGACCTTTCAAAAGTCAGTGAACTTATAACACCTGAACACCAGTGGAACATTCCACTAATTCAGAGTGTTTTTCTAGCCCCTGATGCTCAAGATATCTTGAAAATTCCGTTGAGAGCTAGTGTGGGAGAAGACTGGTTAGCCTGGGCTCATGAAAAGTCAGGGATTTACTCGGTACGGTCAGCGTATCGGGCCTTAATTCTGAAAAAGTAGCCGGCGGGAACTGAAGGAAGCAATGCTTTACCTTCATCTTCACACAATGATTCTGAAATTTGGAAGAGAGTTTGTAAACTTTGTGTTATACCTAAGGTACGAGTTTTTTGGTGGCGAGTTCTTCGAGGAATATTACCCGATTACAGGACTTTGTCACGGAGGCATATCATGGAAGATAGTACCTGTGGGATTTGCAAAGCTGAGTCTGAATCTCTGATGCATGCGTTGATTGAGTGTAGTCACGCAGCATGTTTCTGGGAGGCAGCAAAAGATTTGTTCATGCTGAAACTTCCCAGGCTTCACCCTTCGACGTGGACGAAAGATATTCTCTGTGATCCACGGTTAACTCAGAAGGAGAGAGAAATAATCGTTACTATTATGTATTCGATTTGGACTTCGAGAAACAATCTGACTCATGGAGAGTCGGGTTATGATCCAAGGAAAACAATGGAGTTTGTTCAGGAAGCTTTGCAAACCCTGGAGTTTCCAAAGGACCAGCCCGTAAAGAAGGCCCATCGTCCAAACTGTAAGTGGCAGAAACCTGACAATGGTTTTGTTAAAGTGAATTCGATGGAGCTCTGCAGTTGGACGAAAAAGTGGCAGCCACTGAAGTAGTGGCTAGAGATGGGAGCTCTTTCAGAGGAGCATCTTGCAAAACCTACAAGGGGATCACTGAACCCCTGGTGGTCGAAGCTTTGGCGCTGAGGGGTGCTTTTGCTTTTGCAGTTCAGCAAGGTTTCCAAAGCGTGGTCTTTGAAGTGGATTGTGCTGTCCTGATACAGCACTGGAATAATCGTGCTCTTGATCGATCTGTTCTCAAACCTGTTCTTGATGAGATTAGCGAATTAGGTTCTCTTTTACTGTCTTTTCGTATTGTTTTTGCCCGTCGCGAAGCTAACCAGGCGGCCCATTGCACCGCAAAGTTTGCGTCTTTGCAGTTGGTGTCGAACTCCTGGGAAGTGGAGCCTCCGGCGTTCTTAGAACACAGCTTAGAGGCTGATTGTAATCCTGTGTTGGTGAATTAATAGAGTGTGTGGTTTTCAAAAAAAAGTACATGCACCACTGCCACTAGCTGCCATGCCACGAGCTAGTTGAGAGGATAAAAAAAAGTCTGCCGTCTAATATCAGGATACAACTTATATTAACCTATTTGCAGCTGACGAAGTTTCTCTGAAACTAGCTATGTTGAGATTCTAAATTTTCTTTTTACAATCATTTTTATTTATTTATAGTGTTACGGATTCAAACTGCTCAATAAGCTTTGAATTTCTCTAAATTTATTGCTTAGATATAATTCAGGCCCATGTTATTCGTAAACGACATGTTAGTGGTGCTATATGTTGCAAGAGTTATATATAACATGTAAGCTCAGTCCAAAATAGCTCACTAGAAACTAATTATATAAATGTGATTATTGTTGGCCCTTTTTTTCCTATACTATGCATGTACCAATAGTGGTAGGTTTTCCAAAAAATACAGAAAAACTTTTTATGTTTATAAATAGGAAAAGTTTTTCTCCTTTACACCATGTAAATGAAGTAAGGAGTAAAAAAGTAAGTCCACTAATGTCTGTATCTGGCACACACAAATTTATTTGGCAGTGCCATTTTTAATTATAATTTGAAACGGTGCAGAAATAACAGTGTCAACGAATAATAACTACATACATGAAGCCATAAAGCATGCCAAGCAATTTTAGAAGCGTGCATACAATTTCTAAGCATATTTCCAATATTTTGAATGTGTCAAGATATCTATCATACCGGAGAGTTTGTACGGGTAGTATGAAGTATATTTGACTATTTCGGTAGTATATACTATTTTTTCCGTAGTATGTATATTTTTTTTACATACTCCTTTTTTACGTACAAATATGACGGTATTTTGAATATATAGTGCAAACTACATGCTCACTTTTAATTTTTTCACGTAACTTGTTTTGAAAAATCTTAGATATAATATATGAACATACCCAAACCAATAAAGTATTATATATACTTCCGTATGGCAGTATATGAGACGCTACACCCAGGAGTAGGAAGTATTTTACCTATATATATATTCTACAATCCCCTTAAGAGATTGTAGAATCTCTACTATATAATATGGCTTCAGGTGATGGTTGGTACGTTTTTTATAATTCCAATTTTACCCCTACTTTGCCAGAAAAATATTACCCACGTTGCCACCCGTAAGTCGTAACTGTTCGTTCTTTTATTTCCTGTCCCACGTCGTCTCCTATCTCCTACCTCGCACAGGCCATCTATAAAAAAAATTCCCCGCACAGTCCGCCGCGACTTTGGCGGATGTGGATTTGGCAGCGGTGACAGCCACGACGCCGGAGCAGTCGCAGCCAAGCAGCGAGAGGTCGGTGAGGTTGGGGCAGGCGGCGACGGCCTGCGTGACCGCGGCATCCCGCAGCGGCGCGCCGACGATCTCCAGCACGCGGAGCCGCTGCAGCGGGCCCCAGGCCGGCGCGTTGGTGAGCAGCACGCCCCAGAGCCTGAGCTCCTCGAGGCCCGCGGCGAGGGCGATGCAGTCGAGGTAGCCGGCGTCCGCCGCCGCCTTGTCGGCGGCGACATCCATGCGCAGCTCGAGCACCCGGAGCGAGGCACTGCGCGTGGCGAGCCAGCCGGGGAGGCGGGCCAGCGAGAAGGGGCAGTAGACGACGAGCTCCCGGAGGCGCGCGACGGCGGCCACCATGCGGCCGATGGCCTCGTCGGCCGCGCCCCCGCCCACGGCGGCCGCGGTCTATATTCTTTTCCAGATCTTTTGGGATGTGGTTTCTTTGCCCCCGATTTCTTAGCAAGTCAACGCCTCTAGATTCACCCTGCCACGGCCTCTCTCTCTAGCTAGATGCTGCATCTAATCTGCGACCACACCATGGCTCTGAGCCCTGAGGTACTGAACATGAAGCCCATCTGCTGAAGCTACGGTTGTGCTTCACCTCGACTGACATGATTAAACCTTCCCCCACTCCCACGTTGCTCCCCCTACCCCACTGATTAATTTGATCTGTACACTTCGTTTAAAAAAGAAAAATTGATCTGTACACTTAGTTTAAAATTTTTTTATCTGTACACCATGCGTTTGTTAGAATGCTTCAGACAAATGGATAATTGTAACCTGCCGACACATGTCTGTTCCAATGCTTCGAATAGATGTGAGTTATTTAAAAAATTGTACAACAGGTATTTTGATAATTCAGCCATGGATGCTTAACAGGGATCATCGTACATCGTAAATAACCAATTTTCATATAGAAAGACATACCATAGAAAAATGAAATCGAAAATATTCGGAGATGACTATGAAAACACCTCTCTGGATCCTCGAATTGAAAGAGAGATTTTCTACTCTTTGATTTAGTAGAAGAGGAATCGTTGAGAAATATTTTTCATTGGATCATTTGAATCATGCAAAAAAAAAAATTTCTTAGGTTTTATTCTACATGCAAATTTCAATTAGGTAGAGCTACTTTCTGCAAGATAATACCTGCATAGTGGATATGATGTAGTCGTTTGATGCTCTATTTTATTTATTCTTAGAAATTGTGCTCTTTTATTATTCTGTATTAATGAGGAGAAGTGATGTCAATATTCTGTCTATGAATTCATGTTTTCTTATAGCACGCGAGGATCTGCTAACTACTTTCTAATGCGTTAATGCCTGCTGCCTAAAATAAAATTTGTCAAGATGTAACACAAATTTGAAATATGTATCAAAGGAAAATTAATTGAAAGGATACAATCCATGAATAACTAAGACAAAGAAACTATCACATGATTTGGAATTATAGGTATTTTAAGTTGTTGTTGTAACTATGCTACGACAAGAACTGGGGAATGATCAGAAAGCAAGTAAAATACAACCTAGAAATATGATTATTGAAAACAAGTTCTAAATAACTTGTGAATTGATAAAGCCCGTAGCAACGCACGGGCATGTTTGCTAGTAGTTATAATACAACCCCACCCTAAAATAAACACCTTCTTAACCCTGAACCCACCAAACCAAAAGCACCTTCTGAACCCGAACCATCCCGAACCGAACCACCTTCCTTACCCCCGCACCCACCCGACCTCGTCGTGTTCCTCGCCGACCAGCCGTCGTACTCCTCCCGGCGCCGCCCTTTCCTGTTCCTCTCCGGTGCGCCGCCCTCGCTCCTCCCTGGCGCGCGCCCTGCTCCTCTCCGTCGCGCCGCCACCATTCCTCCCAACCGCGAGCACCCCTCTCATCCACAGAGGAAACCATTCGCCTCACCTATTCCCAACCCTCTCTCCCTCGGCTCGCCAATGCGCCCTGCTCCCGTCGCCGGCTTGCTCCCCGGCGAACTCCTACCTGCCGCCGCCATGCCTTCACACTGTGTCCCCGACCCAAACCCCCCCGCGACACCATCCTCCAGCTCCGCGCCCTTCCCCTACCTCCTGCGCTACAGCGCTACCTTCCCTACCCCTTCCGCTGCTGCGCTGGCCTCCAGCGCCGCCGCGCCGCCGTTCCCGTACCCCGCCTCGCCCTTGCCGTTCTCTGTCGCGAGCGGCCCATCCCCTGCATCTTGTCGATTCGCATGAGGCCGCCGGTCCCTGGCCTTCTCTGCACCTCAAATCACGAGCTACGGTGCAGCCGGATCCGCAGGCCTCGTCACCTGCTATCTCTAGCGCCGCCGACCCCGACCTGCTCCTGGACCATGCCCCCACGACCTCTGCTTGGAGTCCACTGCGTTTGTCCGGGGCAGTCCACCACGGTCGGTCAGGGAAGTCTACCGTGCGCCTGCCACTCCGCCGTTCCCCCAGCTTCACCATCATCCAGCACCACCACGGCGCAGAGCACACTATTCTGAACCTCCCAGGTGAGCGCTGTGATTCTCCTATCGAAAATCATTGTTGCACTTGCCTCAGTTTAGATGAAGTGTGTAGTTCATCTCCTTCAACTACGAAGTTGAGGTGAAGAGGATCAGTGTTTACAGGAACAACTGTCACGTCCTAGTATTGATAGAGCTACTACACATCAATTTGCCATTTGGCAAAAGCTACTATTGCTACTGCTACTAAACAACAATTTACCATTTGGCAAAGGAGCTGCTGTGGTAAATTGCTAAACTGCCGAAGGTTTCTGAATTATTGCTGGTGGTTTATTGCTTCCAGGTGCTGATAGCCAAGCGTGTGAAATTCGGGCGCAAGAAGTTGAGTTCAGACATAATAAAAGTTAATTACTAGAGATTATCTTTTCTGTTATGAAGTTCTCTTCTTTTTCTTGGAAAGTTTTGTATGTCAAAGCAGGAAGTTCGCTACAAACACATGGCAGTTAAAAAAGCCAGAGAATTTTTGCTGTCTTGGCTTCAAAGTTCACTCTTTTTTGCTGCAGATAGACGGGTGGAGAAGAACATGAAAGAGTTGCTCCCTGCACTGCAACACCTCAGAGCAGCGACACTGGGAGGTTCAGGCAGCCAGGCAGGTGTGTGCATGTGCGGCGGTCACAGCCTAAGTGGAGCAGCCGTTGGTAGTGCTAAGCTAATTTGATGTCGCTGATGTGACGCTAACTGCAGGTGCTTTTGTTTCTCTTCATCACGGTGCGTGCACTATGAAGTTCAGATAACTAATTGTGAGGTTCAAAAGGGACAAATGAAGACGACAGGAACAAGGGAGTTCAGAGATAAAAAGACAGAGGACCTACTGTTGTGTCTTGTGCCCGCTCTGAACCTCCAAGTGGTCAATCTCAAAATATTTGTCCAATCCATCGCTTCATTGCTTGATTCATGTCATCCTCTACCTTCCATTTTTCTGACGTACTTCATTACTCGGTTTCTGCACAATAGTTGCAACCAATCTTGACCGGCCAGCTCTCTCCGTTGGCAATTTTCCATTCAGGACATAACTCTTCCATCCAAATAAAAACAGGAACTGAAGCACTTGTCTTTATTCTGAAGCAGCTATTCCACAAAGGTCAGTTGGATATTCTATTGTCAAAAACTCAAAACTGGCAATCAATTCCATATGCTGGCTTTTGGATGTGCAGCATTGACGTTTGAACTTGGTGTAAACGTCCAGGTTTCCCGTTAACTGTGCTCCCTGTTGGCGAACCCGAAACTGAAGGAAGTTCACGATTCAAGATGTATCATGCTTCATGGCTAGTCCGTACAATAGGTAGCACAACCTCTGCGGTCTCCTCGCCTGGCAAGCTGATCGATGGAGACCAGATCACCATGAAAAAAAGTAAAGGTACGACTTCCTGATTCACGACAGTATTTCTTGTGCTTTCCATGAGATCATTGCCTCGATTCATTGTAGGAACAAATATCTGAACATGGATAATCTGAATGTTTCTACTGCTAACTGACCGCCTAACCTGTCACCTGTATTTACTTCACAGTGCAGCGGTAACTACATTCATGTGCACCGCATCCTTGTGCGTCTGGTGTGCCTGCCCGCGCGCTTGCTGCATCCTGTGCCGTTCTTCCTACTCTGGCCACAACCTCGCAATCTTCGACTCCGCAACACCTGGACCCTGTTCGCCGGCGTAATATGTGACCGACGCCGAGCGACGGCAGGTAGCCGCTCCACCACCATCCATGCTCAGATGCTCTGATGTTCTGAGGCCAGTAGCACCATATGTTGGGCTCCATATACAGCTCTCAAATGGATGACTTGACAGACATGAGCACGGGTTATCATCTTCCTTGAAATAAGAAGATCCGGTAATTCATCGTGTAGATGATAAATTTGTTGATCATCGCCGTGTAGATAATAAACTAGGGAACTTGGCGCGGCAAATGCCGCGCGTGTTTGGTGAAATTGGAGTCTGAAAATGTTGATATGTAAAAGTTGTGAAGATTTGAAATTGTTGATTTTTTTTGAAATGCGAAGAAAGTTCACGTTTAAAAATTGTTTAGATATTGAAATTTAATCAAACTGGGAAGGTATGCAGATTTGAAGTCTTGTAACGTCTATAAAATGGGTAGATTTGAAAGGCATTTATCTTTTTTTGGAATATTCAGATGCATTTGGCATGCATGTGTGGTAAAATTCAAATTTGGAAATGTTCATATTTGGAAATCGTGCAAGCTTGAAAATTATTGAAATGCAAAGAAAGTTTACGGTTAAAAATTGTTCATATTTCGGAAATAGTTTAAAAGAAGAAATATCGTGGAGTGAAAAATTCAAATTTGAAAATGTTCGCGCTCTAAAGTTGTTCAGATTTAGATTTGTTGGAATTGGGAAAAAATTACATTTATAAATTGATCGAGTTTGGAAAATTGTTAAAATTGGGATTTACATTTATAAATTGATCGAGTTTGAAAAATTGTTAAAATTGGGAGGACAATCATATTTGAATTATATTTACGTTTATGAAAATGTTTAGTTCTGAAAGGCATTCAAAATTGTGAAGTATTCAAATCTGAAATTGAGCATATGCTATAAGTAGTGAGACATTTGTAAATATTGTGGTGCAAAAAATGTAAATTTGAAATGTCCACATTCAAAAGTTGTTTAGATTTTAATGTATCGATTTTTTTTTAAAGTTTACATTTGTAAATTGTTGAAATTTTAAAAGTATTAGTAGTGAGAAGTTCTTCATATATGTTCTCTTCTTTACGTTTTTGTAAATGCTCAGATATGAAATGCACTTTAAAATTTAGAATAGTCAAATTTAGAATTTGAGCATATGTCATTATTAAGCAATATTTATTTTTGTATTTATGTTGATATAGTTGTCATATTTTTCCGGACGGACAGATTTGAAGTTATTGTCGTACTTCACATTTCATATTATTTCTATCTTTTTCCTTTGCTGAAATAATACTCCAAATATTTGTGAATTTTTCTTTAGACAAATGATTTCGTTATTATAAATTGGAACATTGCTTATTGTTTTTAGACAAATGACTCCATTATTAAGATAGATGTGAAATGTTTGGAGTATTGTAGAAAAAAATGACTCCATTATCATTTTTTAAAGGAATTGGAACATTGCTCACCGTGAACGTTGTGATTCAAAATGCTAAAATTCGTTGTAATTTGTCGCCTGGAGTATTTGCACATTTTTAGATAATTTAAGTGTTCAAATATGTTTGTAGTTTGACGACGCGGGCGTGTGATCGGTGGTTTTGTTCGTCAGCGTGAAAATGTAATGATTAAACAGTCGTTAGAAAAAGAAATACCGTCGTGTCGTTGTGAGGAATTGTTGTTTTGGGTAAGTTTCAAATCGAATAATATTTTACAGTTTCGACGTAAAAATATTTTGGGAAAGATTTGAATAATACATTCGGGAAAAACTGAAAGAATATATTTATACTGAATTATAATTTATTGTTTTAAGTATATGTGAATATTCAGCAATTTTAAATGTTTTTGCAGAAGCCTCATAATGAATATAAAAAGGTTAAATTAGTTCTTCTAAGTAAAATTATTTACAGTTGTTTAATCATGCATGGAAATGTGTTAGTTGTAAAGATTTCATTTTTCTGCAAATTTTGGTATACTATTTGTATTTTTTTGAATTACGGATTAAAAGATATGGTTTTTTCAATTTCCAGCATTTTATGCGATTATTAAAAAATGTGAAAAATCTGATAGGCGGGCCTGCGGAGACGTCATCGCGTGACGTCACCCGCCGGCGGCGGACGCGGCCGCGGCCGCTCTGCCGAACTCGTGCTCGCGCAGCTGCGCTCGCGCGGCGGGCCAGGACCGCGCGGATCCGCGAGAGGAGGCGCAGGGAGCCGGAAGGGCGGCGCTCTGGACCTTTTGGTCGCCGGAGCCGCCGGCGGCGACCAAAACGGTGGCGGCGGGCGGCGAGCGCGGCGGCGGCGATTCCGGCGTCCCTCGGGCGTCCCGGCACGCGGTCTTCGGCGAGGAGGTGGAGGCGAAGACGGCGGAGCACGCTGCATACTCCGATTTGTCCGGGGAGGATCGGTGGAGCGGCGCGGCGCGTTGGCGCGGCGGCGGCCTCGGGCCGTCGCGGGAGAGAGAGGAAGAGGAATTGTGGAGACGCTTTTGCGAAAAAGTCCCTAGCATTTCCGAAAATTACAATCAGGTCCTTTGCGAGGGGTTTTCCGTAAAGCTGTGCGCCAAAAACCATGCGCGGGGGGGGGGGGGGGGGGGGCGACGTGTCATCACGCGATTGGTAAAAAGTCCTCTGCTACAGTAATACTGTAGCAGTTAGCATCGCGCACGCATCTGGGCCATCCATCGGCGCGATCGGACGGCCGGTGTTTGTCGGGTGACGTGGCCGCTGGAGGGAGCGAGAATCCTTCCTACTTTCATATATAGTTCTTCTAAGTAAAATTATTTACAGTTGTTTAATCATGCATGGAAATGTGTTAGTTGTAAAGATTTCATTTTTCTGCAAATTTTGGTATACTATTTGTATTTTTTGAATTACGGATTAAAAGATATGGTTTTTTCAATTTCCAGCATTTTCTGCAATTATTAAAAAATGTGGAAAATCTGACAGGCGGGCCTGCGGTGACGTCATCGCGTGATGTCACCCGCCGGCGGCGGACGCGGCCGCGGCCGCTCTGCCGATCTCGTGCTCGCGCAGCTGCGCTCGCGCGGCGGGCCAGGACCGCGCGGATCCGCGAGAGGAGGCGCAGGGGAGCCAGAAGGGCGGCGCTCTGGACCGTTTGGTCGCCGGAGCCGCCGGCGGCGACCAAAACGGTGGCGGCGGGCGGCGAGCGCGGCGGCGGCGATTCCGGCGTCCCTCGGGCGTCCCGGCACGGGGTCTTCGGCGAGGAGGTGGAGGCGAAGACGGCGGAGCACGCTGCATACTCCGATTTGTCCGGGGAGGATCGGTGGAGCGGCGCGGCGCGTCGGCGCGGCGGCGGCCTCGGGCCGTCGCGGGAGAGAGAGGAAGAGGAGGGAGAGGAATTGTGGAGACGCTTTTCTGAAAAAGTCCCTGGCATTTCCGGAAATTACAATCAGGTCCTTTGCGGGGGGTTTTCCGTAAAGCTGTGTGCCAAAAACCGTGCGGGGGGCGACGTGTCATCACGCGATTGGTAAAAAGTCCTATGCTACAGTAATACTGTAGCAGTTAGCATCGCGCGCGCATCTGGGCCGTCCATCGGCGCGATCGGACGGCCGTGTTTGTCGGGTGACGTGGCCGCTGGAGGGAGCGAGAATCCTTCCTACTTTCATATATAGTAGGATGTTTCGATCATCGCCGTGTTAGATAATATGAATGTGTCCCTGGATGGATGTAACACTGGGAAACAAAAAAAATGTTTTGGCTGTCTTACGCCAAGACATCGATGAATACTACCTACCGGTATTGTTTTAACAGCTTGATCAGCTGAATGTTTTAATAATGAGTATGGTTTCTCTCCTAATGTACCCCTGAATTCCTAGCAGATGTCCAACATTCACTCAAGATGCATGGAAAGTCTTAAATAATCATTCTTGAAGTACCGTCGATGTATCCTTGTACATATCTAGACACATTAAGGCAACTGAATTTTATGCAAACCCTCTTGGTGGTATAGCAAACGATTGAGTTAGATTTGATTAATCTGGCGTTTGAAACTAGCTATTGTAGATTATACTATGACACTTAGGCTGAGTACAAATAGGATGAAACGGGACTTTCAGGATACTAGGATAGAGCTGGACATAATATTACCGGAGCTTGACTAATCCTTAATCACAATTAATTACTAGTATTAGTCAATGTACTAGTGAATGTAAATGGGGATGTAGCTCACGTGTAGAGCGCTTATATACGCATGTTAAGAGAAAGGGGGGTCGATACCTCCCATCTCCAATTTCATTTTTTCTACTATCTGGCGATTTTCTTTACTGCTGAAAATTACCGGAAAAAACAGAAAAGAAAAAACTCTGCCGTGACGTTGTATGCCTGCTATTTGCATTATCAAGTGGGCTGAAACAGCGAGGCGGACACGTACGAAGGGATGATATGGTTAGGTATGTACAAACACATCTCACCAACTCATTACATCTCCCACGCCCAAGTGGTTTTTTACTTGCACATGAGAGGAGAATAACAACCAAAGGTAAAGATCAAATACATAGGGTTCAGCGGGACGCGAGATTTTTGTTTGCCCCAAAGTCAAAGAAAATTTGCATATATAGAGTTATGCCGCATGTTGATACTCACTCGTGTTTCTATCGTGAATATATTGTTCCAGAAAGAAAACAATTGACATGTGAGGCCCGACCGACCTACACACGCCAAGGGGACCCACCACAACCAAGATCGGACAAAGACACTCTGAAGATTAGAGCCTCAACCATAAGCCCCAATAGCGGCTCAGGGTTAGCTTCCAATTAAATGCGGATGTTGCTCAAATGTAGAGCGCTTATATACGCTTGTTAAGAGGAAGGGGATCGATACCTCCCATCTCCAATTTCATTTTTTACTATCTGGCAATTTTCTTTACTGCTGAAAATTACCGGAAAAAACAGAAAAGAAAAAACTCTGTCGTGACGTTGTATGCCTGCTATTTGGGTTATCAAGTGGGATGAAACAGCGAGGCGGACACGTACGAAGGGATGATATGGCTAGGTATGTACAAACACATCTCACCAACTCATTACATCTCCCACGCCCAAGTGGTTTTTACTTGCACATGAGAGGAGAATAACAACCAAAGGTAAAGATCAAATACATAGGGTTCGGCGGGACGCGAGATTTTTGTTTGCCCCAAAGTCAAAGAATATTTGCATATATCGAGAGTCATGCCGCATGTTGATACTCACTCGTGTTTCTATCGTGAATATATTGTTCCAGAAAGAAAACAATTGACATGTGAGGGCCCGACCGACCTACACGCCAAGGGACCCACCACAACCAAGATTGGACAAAGACACTCGAAGATTAGAGCCTCAACCATAAGCCCCAATAGCGGCTTGGGGTTAGCTTCCAATTAATGCCCCCCCCCCCCCCCCCCCCACACACACATCCAACAAATGTCCCCTCCGGAACCGCTGGGTCAACGACACAATTACAGACCTTGAAAAGACTATCTCTCATGAGTAAACATGGTGCCTCTAACCCACTGGAAAGTCGGGATCGCGATCAATAGGAAGAAATGGAAGAGACAAGCCGAATAAGTTTAGAGCATGAAGGCAACATATTACCCCTTCGACTTGGTGTGGAGTTCAATGTATATGACATGTCTTGAACTTGAGCTCGACACATGATCCTTGGTATGTGGATTAACTTTGCGGTCGTCAAATGCTACTTCATAACAGGTTAGTTGACATAAAGGCGATGCTCCGACATCTCATGAAACTTGATGCAAGGCGTGATCGACCGAGACAGGATATTGCCCATCCGACTTGGAGGGAGAGAAAAGTTGGTGCTTGCAGATGCGTACACCTAGAAATACATGGTCAATCTAACTTGAGGGAAGGTAGTGTGGTTGTCACAATGTATTAGTACTTGTGGCGAGTGTGGTGTGGGGGGGGGGGGGGGGGGGGGGGGGGGGG